>CM041744.1:1200000-1912500 GCA_023373885.1 Hestina assimilis | reverse complement strand
AAAGAGAGGTACAAGGTTATTGCAATACGCGATCCGATGAGAGCGATAACCTTATGTATATGTATATATGGGCTGATGGCCCAGCTCAGTACGCACGTGTGTGCGCAGGTGCAGGAGCTGTGCAAGCCGCACCTGTTCCTGCCGGCGGGCAAGGTGGAGCAGCTGTACGCGGCGCTGCGCCACAAGGACGCGCAGATCTACGTGCAGCGCACGCGCGCCGCGCCGCCGCCGCGCACGCGCCTCGTGGCCTGCTGCCTCGGCGCGCTGCGCGTGCTGGCGCTGGCCGACCGCTCCGTGCACGGCGCCGAGCGCGCCGCGCGCCGCCTGCGCGACATCGACTGCGACAGGTCAGGACTTCGCCCTGGGTGGCGACGTGAGCGAGTTCACTTCTCACCATCATATCATATCCCAACCCGTGCGTACAACCACATGCCATCCTCTGCCACCCCAAAACATTTTTTGTCACCCATTCGCCACCCATTGCCACGCTTTGCCACCCACTGCCAGCCGTCCTTTACTACACCTTGCAATCCATTGCCACCCTTTCCACCTCATTCCATGCCACTCAGTACGTTTGTCAGTGCCACTGTTGTGTTTGAAGCGATGATCGATAGTCTCGGAAGCCTAATCCCTAGCCCTCTTTCGTCTTTTATATGTTACGATGACTACTTACCGTCAAGTAGACCATAATTATGCTTGTTTACTAAGAATCATGAAAAATGAGCAACACTTGCCACCCCACCCAAAAATGTTGTTATATTGTAATCATGATCGTAACTGCGTGCAGCCCGTGGCCGGAGGACGGCATCGAGTTCACGACGCTGTGGTGCCGCGCGGTGAGCGTGAGCTGCGCGCTGTGGCAGCTGCGCCTGCGCGACTTCCCGCAGCCGCTGCTGAGCCTCAGCGAGCTGCGCCTGTGGGGCACGCTGCTGGCCGCCGAGGAGCAGCCGCCGCCGAGAGGTCCACCACACCTTACCATTCTTAACACTAACACTACAAAAAAATTATTTTACCTTCTAAATAGAACAGTGACAGATCAATTGACAAATGATAACATTTAGTGAATTGGAGTTTTTTGAAACTAAAAAGTGTAAAGAGAGAGACAACTATACATGTATATTTATCTGTCTCTATCACCTCCACACTATATCACTTCTACCGCGTGTAAACAAATTCACACTCAAGTCTTAGCGTTTAATTGTTGCGTTTAAGTTCCCACTTTATGTTTTAACTAAAAAAACTTATATATAAACGACAAACATAATATTAAAAAGCAAACCATTTTTTACCCGAATGGGCGACGTTAAATCGCGATAGGGTAATATGTTTAACTGCATGCTTGATCCTTTATGGGTTTTGTGGCACTCGAGAGACTAAACGCGTGGCCGGATTTTGATGATTCTTACGAAACTATTACTTCCAGCGGTCAGAACGGTGGTGATCGAGCAGGGCGCGCCGTGGGGCCAGTTCGAGCTGGAGCGCAGCATGATGCCGCTCAAGTGGTACTACGACCTGTGCTGCGAGATGACGGAGTACAGCTACGCGTTCGGCCCGTGCTGGGAGCCTGTCATTGCGCACTGCAATCTCGGTAAGTATAACAAGAATAAATAAATAAATAAATAAACGCTACACACTCAACGGCCCCCATTAGGATAATTATATCTTGTGTCGGGGGTCCGGAAACATTCACAATGACAAGGACAAACACAACCAGACCGGAAAACATGCCTGTACGATTAATACAAACATCTGCTCCGAGCGGGAATCGAACCCGCAACCGTCGAGACTTAAGGCAGACTCGCTACCCACAACGCCACAACGGTGTCAGAAGAATAACAAATTGTGACTTTTTTCGTAATGTGTGTTGCCGTTGACCCTATTGGCCTTGACCGCCACCGAGCGTCGGGGCCGATTACAACGACCCGTGAAAAGGGGGCAGTCCTCACGGGGGCTCAAATTGGATTCCGTCTTTCGAGTGCCTCTTGTGAAGCTGAATCACGGCTAAAGACGTCATCGGAAATGGAGGCAGCGCTCCAATCGCATTTCACAAGATGGACTAACCCGACGGTGTGAGCGCGACGCAACGTGCGAAACGAAGGACCTCGTCCTCGATGGCGAAGACGGTGTGGTGTGCGTGTCTTCTGTGTTTTTATGTAAGAGGGGGCAAACGGGCAGGAGGCTCACCTGATGTTAAGTGATCACCGCCGCCGATGAACATGTACAACACCAGAAGGCATGCAGGCGCGTTGCCGACCTTTAAGGAAAGAATACGCTCTTCTCTTGAAGGTTCCCAAGTCGTGTCGGTTCGGAAAGACCGCCGGCGGAAGTTGATTTCACAGAGTGGTTGTGCGAGTTGTCTAATGTAATACAATCGTCAGGGTCTTGCAGGACGTGCTTAGGACGCCTAACTTTAGTCGGTTGGTTACATCTGTCTGTGTATACAAGCCTGTCTATTTTTCTGTCTGGTTTCCTATTTTATAACAAGTATGAAATTTATGAAGATCCACCAAATTACCAGTGCAAAGAATAAAAGCTGTTTGCCAACCGTCATGAAGAAAAAGAAAAATAAAAAAATAAATTAATCATTTTTTTCAGCATTCGATCAAGTATCTAGACCATCCTTGGATCCGTCGGCCCCCCTAGCGTGGTGGGATAAAGTGCGCCTGTTGTTCCACGGACGCCTGACGGTGAACTGCGCCAAGTTCACGTGCCTGCTGCACGTGTCGCTCGACCCGTATAACACTACCGAGGAGATGGAGGTCACGTGGAGCGATCTGGTCTTGGATTGGACAAATGGTAAGTTCTGGAGCTATTTTACAAATCCGTCCTGGATTTTAGATCTGCCCAGTGAAAAAAAGCAAAAATAAAATATTGCTAAAAGGCTTTAAAAATGGGAGAGGTATTATTTTTTGTAATAAATTATAATAATAAATATTAAACATGTAATATTTTTTATATAAGTACAATTGGTTAAAGCTTAGCTCTTGTTTCTTTATATATTTTATTTGTAATTTGAGTTGTAAACGAAATCTTTATCATAAATTTATATTGTGACGTTATAAAAATATCTTGATGGAGCATTTGTTAGTTTTTGAGTGATTAACTTAATTCAGTTTTGTTGCAAGCCTGTGACTATTTTCGTTCCCTTGTGTTAGAGGCACAGACGAGTCTGTGGACAAGTTATTCACACGCTAAATTCGTTCGGTAATGTTGCAAGCTTGTGACTAAGTTCGTTCCCGTGTGTCGTCTGCTCAGGCAAGCTGGGCTTCCTGGGCGAGCTGAAGGTGTTCGTGCGCACGGCCAGCAAGTACGACGACTGCCGCGTGCTGCGCGTGCCCGCGCTGCGCCTGGCCGTCAAGCTGGGCTGGAGCAGCGTGGGCGAGGCGCGCGACCACCACGCCGTGGCGCCCTGCGCGCCCACGCGCCTGCCCGAGTACTCCAGCAACCAGGTGCCACAGCTGGTCACCCCCTGCCTGTTGTGACGTCACATCACTTTTGTAACGTTACATCTGATTATTACATTAAAACAACAGTTCCGAAATTTCTTTATTAAGTAAATTTATTGAGATTTTCTTTAAGAGTTTAAATTTTACATTAAAAAAACAGATATACGTATATAATTATAAATAATGACGTCACGACACTTAGGATTCCATCGCCTATTATTAAATATTATTTTTCTATGAGATGATGAATATAATAATGATGATGATGATAATAATTAATCTATAGAATATATTCACGGCCAAGCCTACATTAAAAGAAGTAGTGACCGACCGAAATTTCGGTTTCGGTTTCGGTTTCGGCCAGTTTCGGCCAAAAATCTAGTTTCGGCTTTAGTTTCGGTTTCGGCCAAAATATAGCCGAAACTTTCGGCCCCGCCGAAACTAGATTGTTTGAGAGTTTTCGTGCGTTGTTCGGTAAACTTCGCAGCCAACTCGAGACCGCTCGCTGACGCGACCAAAAAATCTCCAGAAATAAGTATTAGATTGATCTTTAAAATATTGTGAACACAACGTATTACTGATTAGTTATGTACCTAGTATATCTAACTACAAGTTATTTCTTTTTTGAAGTTTACTCCCAATAGTAAGTCCTGTATATTCATTACAAAAAAAATGGTTATGACTTTAATGAATTTTTAGTTTTTATTTTATTTAACTCTATTTAACTGTCTATATTATGTACAGTGATGGTCAACTAATTAGGGACATTGGTATAATAAGAGTAACATTTATTTATATTTTCCGTAATTTCAGTTTACATGAAGTCTTCATTACGTTTTTTTATGTTAATCTGATCTTGATCATTTAACCAATGTTTTCTTAATAGAATTATTAAATTTTGGAATGGATTGTAATTAAAAATAACAGCAATTAAAATTCAACTTTACTTCTCCTTCGTGCTAATATAACTCTGGACAAGTAATTAGGGACACTTAAGAAAACATTAGAAATAATGAACGCAGAATGTAATGGAAGAGAAAAATGTACATTTATTATTAAATTCATCTAAAAAGCAACGTTTTCTATTAAAAATTAACATTAAATGTGATTGCCATTATTAGCTATAGCCATATCGACATCGGCGCGGCATCGACTCGATCAAGTCGAGTTTCATTTTGTTGTACCACAAATGTTCCAAAGAATTCATGTCTAGGCTTATTGGCAGGCCAATCTAAAATTGCAGCCTTTGTATTTCAGGTTTATTTTTTAAAAATCGAAAATAAAACACTAACTCTTGGTGTCCCTAATTAGATGGTCAGCCAGTAAATGAGCAATTTCGATGTGAGAGATTTCTTTTTAAATAAACCACCATTTAATATTCTTAGCTTCAAAAAAGTACACACCATTGAATAGTATACTTTATAACAAACAGTATCTCATAAAATTAAACTTTTAAAATATATAATCAAATTACTTTCCGTTCCTAATTAGTTGACTACGAATGTATACATGCAAATAAATGTTAAAAAAACTTGAAATTCAAAATTTCAGTAAAAAAATCGCAATTTTAAATATTTTTTAAAAGTTTCGGTTTCGGTTTCGGTTTCGGCCGAAACTGAGAGGCAGGCCGAAAGTTCGGTTTCGGTTTCGGTTTCGGCTGAAAAACCAGTTTCGGTCGGACCCTAAAAAGAAGTCAAGACAGCCTTGTTAGTCATATTCTTAAGTTTTCTTAAACATACTGTGCGGGTTATGGTCGCCGTACAGATTTATTAAACGATAGAAGTTAAGAGCAAATGATTTAATGACACAGTCCTACGTAACATAATTTGCGACGCTTAGCATCGTAAACATACTATTTCTTATTACAGGAACACGATTCGTACAGAGCCTTCCGTTCTCAAGGCCTAGACTTGTATTTGAGTATGGACACTAAACCTATAGAATACGATGGACCAGTGCTTTTGTTATATGGAAGTACGCTCAGGTATATATTTTTGCTTATCTTTCTGAAATAAGTGTAATTGATATTATTTTAATTGATTTCTTAACGTGTGGTTAGTGGTTAATTTTGTAACAGATTGATTAGTTTAGGTCGCCCATATGTCTTAATATGACTCAGTGACTATTATCAAATTGATTACAGTCGGGACCAATTTCTACGTGTTTCTGAAACAAGTGGACGTTGTACATTACAAATATAACTTTTGAGGCACCTATCCATATATTGACCGCGCTTAATGATGCTTAACCCATTAACCGGTGAGCTTATATGGCTTTAACCGTCTCATTACTATAAATGAGGTGGTTCGAGAGCCTGAAGCTGATCCTGTCGGGCACGACGCGGCCCACGCGCCGCGGCCGCGTGTTCAGCAACCTGCGCCCGCGCAAGCCGCAGCTGTCTCGCCACTACCGGAACGTCAGCGTGTCGCTCACACTCCACAACCTGCAGGTAAGTGTAGACATATTACTGTGACATTATAAATCCCATAATCTTCCTTATAAATCGAGCAAAAACCTCTTAATATGTGTTTTGAATTTATTTTAAATATTTGCTTAACGGAAACGATAATCCTGGTGATCGTTTTTTGCTGGTGGTTGCATTTTCCGGGTCGTTGGGTGGTTTTGCCCGAGTGTTGAGAATCTACCGTCATTAATCTTCGGATGAAAAAAAAAACTTAGAGGTTAGCGTGTTGAAACAAAAAAAAAAATTGTGTGTGTGTACTTTTGTACGCACGTAAGAAGTTATACTTCTCTATGGTAGTAATAAGTAAAAGTAGTTCTATGGTGTCAAAAAAAAATATTGACCGCTCGACGCTTCAAAAGTACCAGGAGGGCATACAGTTATAGGACTTTGCATTCTTATAGGAAAGTACGCGAGGGGCGGGGCCTAGACGTATTGACGTTCGCTAGCGGGTGAAATGCGGGGCGAATCTCCTTAATTGTTCTGAAATCCTAGTACTTATTAATACGGATTTTTCTTTTTATACATATATACAACAAACAAATAAATAAAATTGATGTCTGTTTATAATTCCAAATTAGCAAGCTTTTCACTAAATGAATAGGAAAGTATATACGGTGCTTAGATAAAAAAACTAATATGTTGACTATAGCTAACTTCAGGGTGTCGGATTTTTGTGACGGTGTGCGCGCGCATCGTAAAAATTTACTCTCATCATTTTTCCGTAACGCGCCAAAATAAGTATAACTTCAAAAATTCGATTGTTATTAGTGTGTGTGTGTGTGTGTGTGTCAGGTGTTCTACTGGTCGTCGTCGTCGATGCAGCGCGGCATCGAGATGCTGTGCGCGCGCGTGACGTGCGGCGCGCGGCACCGCCTGTCGCTGGTGGCGGGCGGCGGCGCGCTGCTGCGGCGCGCGCGCGCCGTGTGGGACACGCTGTACATGAACTGCGACCTCAACGACGCCGAGATCTGGCTCAAGACGCCCGCCGCGCACCACGAGCCCGCCGCGCACGAGGTACTGGCGCGTCTCCGTATGTCACACTCCCCCGTTAGGAGAGTTTTGTCTCGGTATTTCTCAGACGTTACATTTTTTATGTAATAGCTTTCTTTAGTCTGGTATTGTTTTTCATACTTGTTGTATAACTCCTGAAACTCCCTGTTATTTGTGTCAGACAGTTTTCTATATTTGGTCCTTCAAGTCCGATAATAAAACTCCTAATATCTTTGTTTCGCTGTATTGACACTGCTTCATTCCTATGGATATAGAAAATACACTAATATATGTAATCTGAAATAGAATACATGTTCGTTCTCCGTGTCAGAGCCCGGGCGCGCTGGGCCAGCCCGCGATGGAGAAGTGCTACTGCCTGTCGGTGCGGCGCGTGTCGTACGGGCGCGAGGCGGCGGGCGGCGCGGCGCCCACGCACCGCCTGGCCGTGCACGACCTGCGCGGCGCCTGGACCAAGCTCAACCGCGACCTGGCCTTCGCGCTCATCGACACCTATATCAAGACGCAGGTCGGTGCCCTCTGTTTATAGCGATTATGAGCGAGTGTGTGTATGGTTCATTGGTCGTTTCTTTTCTCAGAAATAAAATTTATTTCGTCTTCACTCTGCTGGTGTAGAGAAAAAAATTGTGTCTTGAATTGATTCGAGCGTTGAGTATTTCGGATTGAGAGGTTGTCAAATGTTGCCATGGCGCAATTCTCGTTTAACGTCCCTATTCATAATCGCATGCATCGAGGTCACATATTCATGACCGGCTCCGATATATTTATATACAGTTGGAATAATAATTTTATAAATTTACAGCAACTTAAGAAAAATTTATCGACAAAAGCTCTCAAAGAAGAGGAGAAGCCGACGACTTCACCAAAAAATCAAAGAGAAGCTGATGTTGTTTCACCTCCACCGGCAGCAACACAAGTTAGTCATTGAAGATTGACGAAGGCGATTATACGAATTGCGAAAGTCTTTAGAACCAATATAATATTGCAAAAAATTGGATAAAAACTCTGTCAAATTTTATAACGCCGCTAAATTTTTCACCGAAATTTCAATGGTGAAATTATAATTTCTCGAATTTGACAATTTCCCTACCCCAATAGAGAATGCGTATCGTTAATTTCTTGTAGATGTTTGAAGTTAAACATAAAAATGTGATGTGTACGTATGATAAAAAAGTGGAATTGTTCGGGTGTCCAGGGCGGCGGCGGCGGCGGCGGCGCGCACATGCTGGCGGCGCTGGTGGCGGAGGCGGGCGAGGCGGGCGGCGACGCGCCCGTGGTGTTCAGCGACGAGCTGGCGGGCGCGGAGGCCGACGCGCCGCCCGCGCTGCCCTCGCACCTGCACCTCAAGCACGTGCTGGACGACGACAACTCGCACACCGCCTGCCTCAGTAACTACATACTAGTGTAGTCCGTTGCTTCATTGTTGTGATTGATTATTTATATTCTGTTTTGTTACTATGAAGTTGACAACCAAGTTCAAGTATACAAACCGAGTTGGTTTGTATACTTGAACGTGGTTCTTTTAGTAACCTGGCTCGAATTGGAAAAAAATTATTTGCAACATTTGTAAAAGATTTTATAACATTATAAACGTTTATATAAATAAACAGTATCAATTAACTGGAATTTACATTTAAAGCACAATTCCCCCCTATTGGTCCTTCGAGCCGGATCCAATATAACGCTAGTGTGCTGTGAACTGGAACTGCTACCAGGAGCATTGTTTGATCTTTTGCCAGTCGAGCTGGTGAACTCGCAAGTGGTGCTGAAGGGCTGCGAGACGCGCGGCTACGTGATCCTGTGCGCGGCGCGCGCGGAGGTGCGGCAGCGCGTGCGGCGCGCGCCGGCCGCGGCGGCGTGGAGCGGCGCGCTGTCCGCCATGCAGTACTACGCGACCGTCAGCGCCGCCGACCGCGACCAGCTCGACGGTACTTTCAAACTATTGGCGGATAAACGACCAATCAATATATAAAAAAATAGAAACAATATAATATCTATACATAGTATAAAACAAAAGTGACACCGTTAGGCGTTGTGGGTTGTGAGTCTGCCTTTAGTCTCGATGGTTGCGGGTTCGATTCCCGCTCTGGCAGATGTTTGTTATAAATATCTGTCTCGGTCTGGCCGTTTGTCCACGAATCTCCCCATCGTGCCTCGGAGAGCACGTTAAGTTGTCGGTCCCGGTTGTTTTCACATAACATCTGATAATAATCGTTAACTCTTGATAATTAAATTACTGGTTCGCCCTTAGGGTTACGGAGGTCAAATGGCAATCGCTCTGTATAAAAATTAGTAGCCGGCCAAATCTGGATAAGAGTAATAAGCAGACCCTGGGCAAAATAAAATACCGAGAATAATGCTAAGACGAAGAAGAAGAAGTATAAAACAAAAGTGTTTTCTTCGTCTGCCTGTTTATTCGCTAATGTTTATTATTTTTCTAGAAAATATTCAGTGGGTTTCTGTGGAAGAGATCGAGGAACGCTGGCAGGGTGCTGAGATCAGCACGTTGCCAGATGTGCCTCGCTTAGTAGGCAGCGGCCATTCGGCGGGCGGAGTAATAGGAAGTACTGTGGGGCCGTCCGCTGATGCAGGCCTCGCTCAAGTACGTTATAAAGAGTTTAATAATATTTATTTCTTATTATGTGCAAAATAAGTACTACCAACACAAATGGGCTAACTCGAGGAAATACTACCTTATGAACCTAATTTCCCACGCCCTCTTTTTTCGCGTCTCATCAGAGATTCTCGGGTGACAATCCCTTTCTCTGATTTCCATCTGATAGATCGTGGTGACTGTTTACCGTCAGACGGCCATATGCTCGTTTGCCACCCGCCACGACACAAGAGAGTACAATATAACAATCCGTCGGTAGTTGCAACGCATCGTGTCGCGCTGCGCGTGCGAGTTCCACTACGTGTCGCACGAGGAGAGCGAGGCGGGCGGCGGCGGCGCGGCGGGCTGGGGCGCGCCCGAGCCCTACGACTCCTTCACGCTCATGCACCACGACCTCGACGTGTGCACCAACTCGCTGCAGGTAGCGTCTGCTGAAGGGTATGTCGATTGTGGCGGTGGTGACTGGACACTGGGAAGGGCGATCGGCGAACTGCGTGCGTCTGTGGCTCCGGCTGATCGACCTGTCTACCTAACTTCACAGCTATGTACAATGACAGCTGTCACAGGGCGCCTTCTACACATAATAAGATTCATTTTTTTAAAACAATATATTTAATTTAATAATTTAAAAGTTCCCATTATATTACCAATCCATGCACTGCTCTACAATTGAGCACGCTTATGTGATACGGAGAAAATGGATTTATTCTGCGTTAGAATCTGGGGGAAATATGGCATAAAGTCTTCGTCTTCTGTATCTTGTTGATGTAATAAAAAAATTTTCTTTCACAATGTTTTAACCCTCATAGCTGAGTGCGCTTACTAATCGGTAACCGATTGGTGAGTTAAGCAACTTTAGGCGCGATCAGTTATTATGTGAGTGATGGCAAAAGTTGAAAACCAGATAAGTCAAAGCCTATTCGGGCGACCAGAACAACTCTGACTCGATAAGAAGCTCGTAGTGTACAGTCGCGTGCCGTGTTGCAGTACGCGATGCTGCTGGACGTAGTGAACAACGTGGTGCTGCACGTGGAGCCGGAGCGGCGCCGCACGCTGGAGCGGCGCGCGCGCATGCGCTTCCAGCTGCAGCTGCACCGCGACACCGACCCGCGACACCTCATACACAAGCTGCAGACGCAGGTACGCGACACCTCATACACAAGCTGCAGACGCAGGTACGCGACACCTCATACACAAGCTGCAGACGCAGGTACGCGACACCTCATACACAAGCTGCAGACGCAGGTACGCGACACCTCATACACAAGCTGCAGACGCAGGTACGCGACACCTCATACACAAGCTGCAGACGCAGGTACGCGACACCCCATACACAAGCTGCAGACGTAGGTACGCGACACCCCATACACAAGCTGCAGACGCAGGTACGCGACACCCCATACACAAGCTGCAGACGCAGGTACGCGACACCCCATACACAAGCTGCAGACGCAGGTACGCGACACCCCATACACAAGCTGCAGACGCAGGTACGCGACACCCCATACACAAGCTGCAGACGCAGGTACGCGACACCCCATACACAAGCTGCAGACGCAGGTACGCGACACCCCATACACAAGCTGCAGACGTAGGTACGCGACACCCCATACACAAGCTGCAGACGCAGGTACGCGACACCCCATACACAAGCTGCAGACGCAGGTACGCGACACCTCATACACAAGCTGCAGACGCAGGTACGCGACACCCCATACACAAGCTGCAGACGCAGGTACGCGACACCCCATACACAAGCTGCAGACGCAGGTACGCGACACCCCATACACAAGCTGCAGACGTAGGTACGCGACACCCCATACACAAGCTGCAGACGCAGGTACGCGACACCTCATACACAAGCTGCAGACGCAGGTACGCGACACCTCATACACAAGCTGCAGACGCAGGTACGCGACACCTCATACACAAGCTGCAGACGCAGGTACGCGACACCTCATACACAAGCTGCAGACGCAGGTACGCGACACCTCATACACAAGCTGCAGACGCAGGTACGCGACACCTCATACACAAGCTGCAGACGCAGGTACGCGACACCTCATACACAAGCTGCAGACGCAGGTACGCGACACCTCATACACAAGCTGCAGACGCAGGTACGCGACACCTCATACACAAGCTGCAGACGCAGGTACGCGACACCCCATACACAAGCTGCAGACGTAGGTACGCGACACCCCATACACAAGCTGCAGACGCAGGTACGCGACACCCCATACACAAGCTGCAGACGCAGGTACGCGACACCCCATACACAAGCTGCAGACGCAGGTACGCGACACCCCATACACAAGCTGCAGACGCAGGTACGCGACACCCCATACACAAGCTGCAGACGCAGGTACGCGACACCCCATACACAAGCTGCAGACGCAGGTACGCGACACCCCATACACAAGCTGCAGACGTAGGTACGCGACACCCCATACACAAGCTGCAGACGCAGGTACGCGACACCCCATATACAAGCTGCAGACGCAGGTACGCGACACCTCATACACAAGCTGCAGACGCAGGTACGCGACACCCCATACACAAGCTGCAGACGCAGGTACGCGACACCCCATACACAAGCTGCAGACGCAGGTACGCGACACCCCATACACAAGCTGCAGACGTAGGTACGCGACACCCCATACACAAGCTGCAGACGCAGGTACGCGACACCTCATACACAAGCTGCAGACGCAGGTACGCGACACCTCATACACAAGCTGCAGACGCAGGTACGCGACACCTCATACACAAGCTGCAGACGCAGGTACGCGACACCTCATACACAAGCTGCAGACGCAGGTACGCGACACCTCATACACAAGCTGCAGACGCAGGTACGCGACACCTCATACACAAGCTGCAGACGCAGGTACGCGACATCAACAGACTATTAGGGGTCCCGGTATCAATTTTGACAGAATATATATTTCGGTTGCCGCTACAAAACAATAAATACTACTAATAAATTAAAATTTAAAATACATGAGTATATACTATAAACTTGTTATTTTTGAGGATAAATGGTTGAAATGGAGTTTGTATTTCTATGACTGCTGTAAGTACATATAATAAAAACAAAATTAATTTCCTGATACAAGAAACTGAATATTATTACAGTGGTACAGAACCAATAAGCAAAGTTCGACAGTGACTTGGCCCGTTTTTAATACTATAATCACATTTTGCGTTAAGGTATCTATTACGCAATCATAAAACAAATTGAATATAAAGATTAACGAAAAATAACCACCAATACTATATATAAAACCAGATTCAATTACGCTTTTAAAATTATATTAACTAAGAAAGAAGTAAAAAGTGAAATTTAGTTTAATGTCGTCAAGTTTAAATATCATACAACTATTTTAGTAGCAAGTTTTCGTTCTTCAATTGAATCCAACTTAACTCACAGGACAGAGAAATGAAAGTATAAAATTTAAAATAAAATAAAAATTTATTTCAATATTATTTAAAATTAATTTAAATGTACATAATATCAAAATTTTCATTTAAAAAAAAAAAAACAAAGCAAAATTTAGTTTCTCCCCGGCGGGAATCGAACCCCGGTCTCCCGCGTGACAGGCGGGGATACTTACCACTATACTACCGAGGATGTGATAAACGCTTCGAAATAATGTAATCAATTTCGCAATAAACAAAGTTTATGACCATGTAGTGCTGATAATGTTTATAACTGATAGATAATATTCTATATAAATATACATTAATTTTAAGTTAGGTATGTATCTATGAGTGATTATGAAACTTTTAACGTGATAATAATTGTTTGATTCAAAAACATTTGAGAGTTGACTATTGTTGAAATCAATTTCTTTTGGATTGTATTTTTTTTTGTATTTATTCGTATCGTGTGTATTTAATGTAGAGGCGAGGGAAGTACTACTTTCAGCACCAATTATTGTTTCGTGTTTGAGGTGAGGGAGTCGCTGGCGAGGCTGAGGCGCCTGGAGAAGGAGTACTACCTCAAGAACCGTTCCATCAACGAAAACGATCCGGTCGCCATTGCCGAACTCAAGGCGCTTGATGATCAGGTGATGTTGTTGCTATTTTGTCTTTTTTAGTTTTTTAATCAATTCATTTTTAATTTAGCACTTAAGTTTTACATTGTATTGTTCATACTACATATAATTCTGTTGGTAGTGTTTTAAAATAAAAATAAAAAAAATAAAATAAAATAAAAAATTCATAATTTTTCATGTACGTCTTATTAGATTCGATTGGATTTTGTGACGCATTCGTTACTAATAGCACCGCGAGAAGCGCTGACGTTCTTATCGAGGCGTGTGTGTCGTCTGTGTGACGTTTTGGACGATTTGTTTAAACTTTTGCATAATTTTATAACAGTTAAAACATTTCAGAATTTTTCTGGAAAAGTCTCAATACCACCTAATGTCAAAGGGCCGATTTCGCTCCGTTAACGCGAGAGTCGCGGGTTCGATCCTGACCCTCTAGGGCTATTATCCCATTATTAGCGCAAGTTTCGAGCTTATTTGGAGAGGCAATAGGAATACTCGTATAGGGACGTAAGTAATGAGGAGACGAGTTGTTTCTTTGGCGTCTTTATTATGACTGTTTTAATACAATCGTTGGTGGGAGGTATACACACACTACAGTCGTAATGCTTTGAAAATACAGCACTGCATATAAATAAATAAATAAACGCTACACACTCAACGGCCCCCATTAGGATAGTGATATTCTGTGTCGGGGTTCGGAAGCATACAAGGACAAGGACAAATACACCCAGACCGGAAAATATGCTTGCATGGTCAATACAAACATATTATGCTCCGAGCGGGAATCGAACCCGCGACCTGTGGCGTTTTAGGCAGGTTCGCTACCGCTGCGCCACAACGTCGTCAACAATATGTTTTTTAAAGTGGTTTTTCATAAAACGAATCGTTATAGTAAAATCGATTTTCTTAATTCTGATTGCCTTGTGAGTTTAGAAGTGTTAAAGAGACTGTTCAGTCGGACCCCGCAGGTGAACGAGTGCAAGGAGGCGGCGTGGTCGCTGGGCGAGGAGCTGGACGCGATGGTGCGCGCGTGGCGCGAG
This sequence comes from Hestina assimilis, assembly GCA_023373885.1. NCBI lineage: Eukaryota > Metazoa > Arthropoda > Insecta > Lepidoptera > Nymphalidae > Hestina > Hestina assimilis. The sequence goes on along the minus strand of CM041744.1, from coordinate 1,897,870 downwards.
GAGCGCAGCGCGGCGGCGCCGCCCGGCCCGCGCGCGCACGCGCCGCCGCACCGCTACAACGAGATCTGCTTCAAGTCGGCGCGCTGGCGCCTCACCGACGCCGACGGCCAGCTCGGCATCGCCGACCTGCTGCTCACCAACTTCCTGTACGCGCCGAGCTGTCTTGTTGACACGCCCATTCAAATATTCATTTTAAAGCGCTGAGTATCTTTCTCTGAAACTAGTAACTTTAGGTTTCGCTCATAAATTCTTCTATTTACAAAAAACGTATATTCATTTTCTTTCATGAAAAGCAAAAAGCGAATATATCATGTTAAAATTATTGGTCAAAAACGCAATTCGCCTTTTGATGATTATATAAAATGACATTGGTCCTTCGAGCCGTATTAATTTAAAATATTGTAAAGCAACCTATGGATGCAGGTAATAAACCATCAATGTTTAGTTTAATAACTACTGTTTATTTTAGTTAATATTTTTACTATCATAATAGATATACGAAGACATCCCGGTCGGACGATTCTGTGGAACATCAGCTGGAAGTGGGTTATGTGCGCGTTACTAATCTACTTCCTAACGAACCTTTCCCCGAAGTGAGTATGACATGATTTGCTTCGAAAATATTTTTGAAATGTTTACTATTAATTTTACTATTTTTACTGTTTATGCGTAGGATTTTATTTTCATCTTTTTTTTTTGAGACTTTTTAAATATTTTATTGTATTCGAAAATTTTTGATCAATTCTTAAACACATTGTAACTTCGTAAATTTTCAAAGGAACAAAGAAATTTACAGATGCAACATTGTTTTAAAGTGCTGTTTACCTAATACCTACCTACGACTTTGTTATTTTTATAAAATAAAACACCGCATCAAAATAAGGATCTGTATTGAAAGACCAATTTATAATTACATTGAAGAATAACTTATACTTCTAGCCGGGATTCTGGCCCGCGCGATTCAGAAATGTTCAATGACATTAATAATGCCATCTATTGACAGATATACTCAAACAGTTCCTTTTGATTTTCGACATGCCTTTCCTGTAACTGAACCCGTGTGTTGGCGCGCAGGTGCTGGCGCCGCAGGCGGCGTCGGGGCGCGCGCCCGTGGCTCGCCGCGCGGCGCTGCGCGTGTTCTGCCGCGACCGCCCGCCCGTGGGCGGCATCTCCGTCAAGGAGCACTTCGAGGTCAACATCGTGCCCATCCGCATCGGTGCGTACACCACCACCCGCTGTGGGGATCCAGGGGGCATACCGTCGTTCTGCTCCCGTGGGAGAGACCAATCTGTGCTAACCAGACTATAGTAAAGTGCCGTGGAAGTCCTACTTCTCGTTCCGTGAGAAATCCCGATATTTCAAAAGTGCTGAAATTCTAAATATTATTATTAGCATATTACCTCAAGTATCAATCATCAGACTTAATGAATAAACCGATTCGTAATGGTTTCTATAATCTTATTTTATGTAGCACGGACGAGATTAAGAGTTCAATTTTAGTTTATTAAATATCATGTTTCATGCCTTTAAAACAAAAAAAATATCATTTTTAATTTCTCGCAAAACGCAAATCCAGTTCTATAAAATAACTTTCAGATAAAGATAATACCGACTTCAAAACTAAAAACAAAAATAAAATGAATTCTTCAATAGAGCCACTAAGTAAAATATCAGCACAAAATAAATAGTAACTATTCCGTATCAAAGTAAAAAAGACTCACGTAAATTAAATCATAAATCTCAGGATAATCGGTGTACATACATAAAAAACCAATCGAATAGAAAACCTCCTCTTTTTTGAAGTCGGTTCAAAAGTAAGATTAAACATTAAATTTTATTCCGTCTATTAGGTTTGACAAAGAAATTCTTCAACACGATGCTCAAATTCTGCTTCCCTGAGCGTGACCCAGACGCTATAGAAGAAGGCGAAGAAGAGGGCGAGGGAACCCTTCGACCTGGTGCCAGTGGCTCTAAGAAAATCAAGAAGAAGAGCAAAGATTCGAATTCCAACTTCTACGTAAAGAGGGATAAGAAAGATAAGGACGATGTGGAAAAAATGAAGGTATATTCATAATTTGTAGTTTAAACTTTGTAATATTTGGGAGTCGATATTTGTCTGGGGTGTGTCATTAGTATTACTCCGGTAGAGCCGGCGTATTCATGCTGACAAAAGTATGAATAAAATAAAGCCTAATAAAATAAATTTTAAAGCCGTCGGGATGTGACGACCCCATCGCCCGCTGTTGGGATAACCTCTGTCACAACAGAGATTATTCCACCAGTGCAATCAGTCACACTGGTGGTAGGTCTTTTGTTGCAAGAGGCCGGCTAGGTAGGTACCACCGCAGTGTCCAATATTCTGCCGCCAAATAGTAGTGCTTAGGCACTACTGTGTTCCGGTTTGAAGGGCATTGTACGCTAGTGAAATTACTGTGCGAACGAGATTTAAGAACTAATATCTCGAGGTTGGCAACGCGTGAGTGGCACCTACTAATGGTGCTGCAAGCGCTCATAGGCTGCGGCAGCCACTTACCATCAGGTGGGCCGTATGCTTGTTTGCCAACTTCTAACATAAAAAAGAGTAATAGTATTATATTAAAGAAAAATAAAAAAGGAAATTAAAGTAGAGCGTTAAAAGAAGTGGGAGATTGGGAGAGTCGATATTTGTCTGGGGTGTGTCATTAGTATTACTCCGGTAGAGCCGGCGTATTCATCCTGAAAAAGCAAGAAAAGCATGAATAAAAAAAGGCTAATAAAATAAATTTATAAATAATAAATAAATAAATAAACGCTGCACACTCAACGGCCCCCATTAGGATAGTGATATCCTGCGTCGGGGGTCCGGAAACATATACAAGGACAAGGACAAATACACCCAGACCGGAAAATATGCTTGCATGGTCAATACAAACATATTATGCTCCGAGCGGGAATCGAACCCGTGGCCTGTGGCGTTTAAGGTAGGTTCGCTACCGCTGCGTCGTCAATTTAAATAAAAAAAAACCTTTTATGTCTTGCTTTTACAGAAATATCTTATATATAATAAGTAGGTATATTATATTATTTATTATTTTGTTAAAAATCAAAATCAAAATTATTTTTATTCAAGTCGACTTTTAAAAAGTACTTTTGAATAGTCAAACGCTACCGACAGTTCGGAAGGTTGATTCTATCGAGAAGAACCGACAAGAAACTCGACAGTTACCCTTTTCGAATATATGTTGTTTACAATTTTATTCTTTATTATCAAATTTGGTTCTTGAATGAGATCCAGCAATATTAAGAGTCCCAAGAATTTTTATCGGAAAAATATTCCTCTAACTTGTTAGTGTTATTTTTTTTAAAAAGAATATTAGCAATGCTTTTTCAAGGTATTGCTAATATTCCTATTGCCCCTCGAAATAAGCTTGCGAATTCGGTACGATGATAGCCCAGGGGGGTCAGGATTGAACCCGCGACACTCCGACACACTTAAAGGATCTTTGTCGGCCCTTCTTTTTTTTTATGTTAGAAGTTGGCAAACAAGCATACGGCCCACCTACGGCCCCATGGTAAGTGGCTGCCGCAGCTTATGAGCGCTTGCAGCACCATTAGTAGGTGCCACTCACGCGTTGCCAACCTCGAGATATTAGTTCTTAAATCTCGTTCGCCCAGTAATTTCACTAGCGTACAGTGCCCTTCAAACCGGAACACAGTAGTGCCTAAGCAGTACTATTTGGCGGCAGAATATTGGACACTGCGGTGGTACCTACCTAGCCGGCCTCTTGCAACAAAAGACCTACCACCAGTGTGACTGATTGCACTGGTGGAATAATCTCTGTTTTGACAGAGGTTATCCCAACAGCGGGCGATGGGGTCGTCACATCCCGACGCCAAGAAACTTCTACCGTTGAGTTATTGAGGCTTCATTTATTTGTCCTTGTCCTGTACAATTAATCTCCAGGTCTAGTAAGGCTGTATATGATTCTCCACCAGGAACGAGCGGAGAAGAACAAGCTGTTCATCTACATCAAGATCCCGGAGGTGCCGGTGCGCGTGTCGTACAAGGGCAGCAAGGAGAAGAACCTGGAGGACGTGCGCGACCTGCCGCTGGTGCTGCCCACGCTGGAGTACCACAACGTGACCTGGACCTGGCTCGACCTGCTGCTGGCCACCAAGAGCGACACCAGGAGGTACCACACACACACACACACACACACACACACACACACAGCTACTCAGAAAAGTTTAGGTTCGATCGCGGTCGAGGCTTTCACGTGAAAACTACAAAGTTTTACTAATATTCTCATCACTACGTAAAGAGAAATTATAGTTTGTGGAATTTGAAATGGTTTATTATAATTTACATTTTAAAAATGTGTCAAACGTAGATTTTTTGTCGCAATTTTAGTTATTAATTTTACAAAATGGACGACGATGATTTTGTTCTTACTTATTTTCTGTGAAAAATTTTACTGATGTGTGATTTCCTGTAACACCATGTGTGAAATATGCCAAAGAAAAGGGGAGGGGGAGTTTAGGGTTTGCAATACCATGCGTATTCCATGCGTGTTCTCCATCTGCTGACGCCAACGCGTCCGTGCAGGGTGATCGTGTCGCAGGCGATACGGCAGAAGCTGCAGCTGCACCGCCGCGCCGCCGCCGCGCCCGAGCCGCTCGAGGAGGACAAGGCGCGCCTGCTGCTGGGCGACCGCACCGTGAGCACCACTACGGCACCACCTACATACAGTTATCACATCAACACCACATCACCACCATCACCTACATGCAGTTATCACATCACCATCACATCATCACCATCACCTACATACAGTTATCACATCTCCACTACATCACCATCATCACCTACATGCAGTTATCACATCACCACCTCATCACCATCACCTACATACAGTTATCACATCACCACCACATCACCACCATCACCTATATACAGTTATCACATCACCACCTCATCACCATCACCTACATACAGTTATCACATCTCCACCACATCACCATTATCACCTACATACAGTTATCACATCTCTACCACATCACCACCATCACCTACATACATTTATCACATCAACACCACATCACCACCATCACCTACATACAGTTATCATATCAACACTTTTTTATGTGACTTACTTGGCAAGCAAGCAAATGACCAACCTGGTAGTAAGCGATTACGGTAGCCTATGCGCACGCGCAACACCATTTGTAAGTGTCACTCAAGCGTTGGTAACCTCGAGATATTTTTAAATATCCTTTGCTAATTTCTCTAGCTACAGTATACTTCTTTGCGGTAGAATATCTGATTCTGTACCTACCTAGACGGCCTCTTGCAATAAGAAACCTACCACCAGTAACTTACATTCATCACACTATCACGAAATTACCCCACACCACTTATTACAACTAAAATACACTATTTGACTGTAAAGGTTTTTATGTTAAACTTTCTTTTAGGTGGCCGAAAATAAACCACAGAAGAAGAGTACGCCGAGCGTGTTCAAATTTTCGAAATCATAGCGTAAGGTTAAAAAGTGCGTCGATCAAACGAAAATGAACTAAAACTAGACTTTAAAAGGTATACTTTCGAAAAATATTTTTGCAGATATATTTTTGTGTATACGATATTATGATATTATATAAGCTAAGATGGAGCAACGAATATTATATTTATTATATAAAAATAGTATATATTGTTTTGTAACAAAGAATCATTCTCTATCTCGAGAAAGAATAACTTTGTTCAGAAAAAAAAAAACTAAATCAGAATTGCTATAAAATTCTGGTGGAATTTAAGAAAATCAAATTGAGTCGTATATTTATGGATAGAAAACGGGTGAAGTGGGTCTGAACCCCTAAGAAAGATGGGTACAGGAAATGCTCTTCGAACTCTTGTTGTATGTAAGATTTACTACTAAAATTATTGCTGAATTTACTCAAAATATTGACAAGGAGTCAAAAACGTTGTTAGGTAACCAAACGCCCTGGTGCAAATAAATAACCGGGACCTTAACTAACTTTTGGGGTGTTACCATGTCAAAATATAAATAATTGCTTCAAAGGTGCAAAGCTTTTTCATCAGCTCTTCACAGAAACTATGAAACAAGTCGAAATTTGTTAATAATTCCCCTGTACTATCCTATTTTTTTTAATATCGAAAGTGGGAAAATTTTTATTTAGTTCTAGGTTGGGTTTTAGGTTCCGAGGGCCCCCTGGGCTTGAGGGCATTCAATAGCTACGCCTATTCCGTTTGAAAGCGTCTCTAAATTTACGGTGACCATTTGTCATCCAGACTATCTAGACTAAATATTATAAATGCAAAAGTCTGTCTGTTTCGTTATCACGCGTAAACCCTGCTATTTTGATGATTTTAGTTCTGAAATTGATGGAACCCTAAAGTAGGACATGGACAAAGAAAAACCTTCTTTGTCGCCAAAACAAATTATGAAGGATGTGAAATAGATTTTCTATAGGTAAAGATGCCTCACTAACAATAGTTATTATCACGGGCGAAGCCGCTGGAAAAAGCTAGCCATCTTATGAAAAGATAACGCAACAAAAATTTAATAGCTTAGCAGAAAAGAAACTTTTGTCGTCTAATTAATACTTAAATTATAAATAAAATAACGCACAGGAAAACGTTTTATATGAGAAATGAATACATTGGCGTAGCCAGCTAGAAGCTTGGGGGTATCTGCCCTCTCCCCCCTGAACCTTGCTAAAATTGAGAAATGCATGAATTTATGGTATTTTAAACAATTTAAGTACTAATTATGGAAAAAAATTGTCATTTTGTCAACCCTTCCCCCTCTTCTGGACCCTAAAGTAAGATTCTGCTCTCCCCTAGGCCAAATTTTGGCTACGCCCATGTATAATGAATAGTCATAAACATTTTTTGGGTAAATCTATAATTAATATTTTTAGCTAATTTTAATATTAAAATTTCAATTACGTTAAGAAAAAAATTGCATAATAAAATTTGATTCGATTTACAAAAAATATTGTAAATTTAAAATTATTCATTCCAAATTACATATAATATGTATGTACATTTTGACGTTAGAGAGGCTATAGAAATATCGCACCCTTAGTAATATAAGAATTTTCGTGATTTTTTTTTTTTTAAATAATGAAGTAAGATAATAACATGCGTATTATAATAACTTTCATTGACTTTGCATATGATTGTTGATAGGAAACCAATCGAATACGAAAAACCAAGGCAAGTGCGTGTCGGACTCACAGATAAACGGTTCCGTACCAACTTGGGATGTAAATAGAAATTTGCTTCTGTGAGTCTTATTATTTGAAATTTTATTTTTTGGTATTTCTTGTTACAACAGAAATACATATTCTGCGAAATTTTCAATTCTCTATTACCGTATGTGATATACAGTCCGCCGACAGACAGCGGACGAACAACGGGAACTTAGTAATAGGGTTCCGTTGGCACCCTTTGGATACGGAACCTTAAAAAATAAACTTTTAATATACTTTTATATTTTAAGGGTGCGATTATATCCTACAATTAAAGTATTAAAAATTCATTACTAAATCATTATAATGTGTCGATTATTTATTTTCGTCTTGAAATTTCTCGTTAAAAAGATTAATTTAATTACGATGGAATTTTCCAAACATAATGTGTACCTCATTTATTATTGTTAGTTTTGAGAGAAAAACTATACAAATAAATATAATATTGTAGTCAATAAAATGTATTTTTATTCCTAAAATATTAAAGTAATCTCTCTTAATTATTATTTATTTATTATGTGAAAATTATTATTAGTGAACGGAATTTATATAAAGCAGCACTTTAATTAGTAGAGTAACAAACTAATACATTTTTATATTATTATTTTAAAACCAAGTTAGTCACAAGCTTGCAAAGTAAATGAAGTTAAAGTGTGACTAAATTCGTTGCGTTTATAATGGCGCCTCAGCAAATTTTTGACATTATGTCTGTATGCAAGAAATGGATGGCTCTATTTGTTATTATAATAATTTCTTTAATTGGTACTTTCTAGAATATGTATATGCATATACCAGCATCGATCAGCATTCTCTCTATAGAAAATAGCTATTTTTCTGTTTTATATGATTATAAGTGTAACACTCGATATAACACGTTACAGTACTAAACAGCCGTCAAAGTGTGGTGAAGGATGCTTACGCATGCTTACAGATGCTGCAGCATGCGTACACATGCTTAGGGATGCTTAAGCATGCGATATTCATAACTTCATACGTATGACGAAAACCATTCAGCTAAATGCTGGTCGATGCTGTTAAATGTCATTCAGGTCTTACTCTACTAATGTAACCTCTGCTTCAGTATTCGTGATCAAAAGCTAACCCCCGGTTTCTCGAACGTTGATCAAATTCATGTTAACTTAACATACCAAATATAGAACGCTCATTGGTTAAAGATAATCGATAATCAACAGGCAACCAATGAGCGTTTTGTATTTGCTATGTTGACATCAGTTTGATCAACGTTCGAGAAACCGGGGGCTAGTTAACAAAATCCGTGATCGCATTAGTTTTTAAGTGATATATTTTATAACTGGCATGTTGTTCTTGTACCATTAAATTATAATTTGTGTATAAATGTTTAGATGTGTTTTATTTCTATTTTTTTAATACGGCTACCTTTCTTATTGATTTTTTGATAATTTATTTATTTCATAGGAAGCCAGCATGATATACAGTGTTAAATTTACATTGTAAATACTTATGAAACACATTTTACATAGTATACCACACTTAAAGGCTAACTCAGCATGTATAGAAAAAAAAATGAGACTGCTTTTCTTTAAATCATGCACTCATCTAAAACTAAACCAAAAACAAACAAAAATTTAAACAAAAATAATGATAATGTCGATATGAAAAAATATTTACAAGCGATTGACTAAAATATAAATTGATGCTGTAAAAACAATGGTAGAGCAACCGGTAGATTTGAAAATATGTTGCTAAATAATTTTTAAGGAAATTAAAGTACCAAAAAACTGGTGTCTAATGTTAAAATTGAAATTTAATTTCGCAAAAATTTAAATGGGTGATGCTTTTTGCATTATAATTTTTTTTTTAATTCATCTCTACAATATAAAAAGGTAAATAGGTATACATATACGTAAGAATAAATAAACGCTACGCACTCAGTGGCCCCCATTAGAGTAGTTATATCGGGGTCCGGAAACATACTCAATGACAAGTACAAACACCCTCAAATTGGAAAATATGCCTATATGGTCAATAAAAACATCTCGTCCAAGCGGGAATCGAACTCGCGACCTGTGGCTATCGCTGCGCTTCAACGTCACGTAAAATATGAAGAATCACAATTACATTTATACTGTGAAATACATTGTTTACATTGAGGAGAATCCTTGTATATATATTTTAGAGGTCACTTCAAACATATTTATTAGTGACCGACCGAAATTTCGGTTTCGGTTTCGGTTTCGGCCAGTTTCGGCCAAAAATCTAGTTTCGGCTTTAGTTTCGGTTTCGGCCAAAATATAGCCGAAACTTTCGGCCCCGCCGAAACTAGATTGTTCGTAAGTTTTTGTGCGTTATTCGGTAAACTTCGCAGCCAACTCGTGACCGCTCGCTGACGCGGCCAAAAATCTCCAGAAATAAGTATTAGATTGATCTTTAAAATATTGTGAACTCAACGTATTACTAGTTAGTTATGTACCTAGTATATCTAACTACAAGTTGTTTCTTTTTAAAGTTTACTCCCAATAGTAAGTCCTGTATATTCATGACAAAAAATGGTTATGACTTTAATGAATTTTTAGTTTTTATTTTGTTTAACTCTATTTAACTGTCTATATTATATACAGTGGTGGTCAACTAATTAGGGACATTGGTATAATAAGAGTAACATTTACTTATATTTTCCATAATTTCAGTTTACATGAAGTTTTCATTACGTTTTTTTTATGTTAATCTGATCTTGATCATTTAACCAATGTTTTCTTAATAGAATTAATACAGTTTAGAATGGATTGTAATTAAAAATAACAAAAATTAATCACTTAAGAAAACATTAGAAATAATGAACGCAGAATGTAATGGAAGAGAAAATGTACATTTAATATTAAATTCAACTAAAAACAACGTTTTTTATTAAAAATTAACATTAAATGTGATTGCCATTATTAGCTATAGCCATATCGATATCGACTCGATCAAATAATGAAGTTTCTTTTTTTTTTTTTCGGAATGTGTATTGCTGTTGGCCCTACTGGCCTTGACAGCATCACCGGGTGGCCGAGTACAGAGACTCAGCCGTGATAAAGGGGCAGCCCTCACGGGGCTCAAATTTGATTCCGTCCTTAGGGTGCCTCCTGCGAAGCCGAATCACGGCTAAGGACGTCATCGGAGATGGAGGCAAGCATTCTATACGATAGACTCACCCGACGGTGTGAGCGCGACGCGACGTGCGAAACAAAGGACCTCGTCCTCGCCGGCCGAGGATGGTGTTGTGTGCGTGTCTGTGATGTGTAAGGGCATTTTCTAATGTAATCCTATCGTCAGGGTCTTGCAGGACGTGCTTAGGACGCCTTACTTTTGTCGGTTGGTTACATCGGTCTGTGTAGATACAAGCATGTCTAATCAAAGGATTTAGATGGAAAGTAGTTTCATCGAAATAGTTTTGCGATAAGCGCTTCAAATATTTGGGGATCGAATCGATTTCAAAGTCTCTATGGAGATCTACGTTGCGAACGTACCACGGACAGCCCGAGGCCATGCGTAAGAAACGGTTCTGAATTATTTGTAATTGTTTAATTCTTCTGGCGTGGACGTGCGAAAAAACAGGGCTCGGTACAAGTTTCGTTAGTGAAGTTCTTCCAGGCGTCTTTGGAACTACTATAGAATTGGTTTAAGTTTGTTGTACCACAAATGTTCCAAAGAATTCATGTCTAGGCTTATTGGCAGGCCAATCTAAAATTGCAGCCTTTGTATTTCAGGTTTATTTTTTAAAAATCGAAAATAAACACTAACTCTTGCTGTCCCTAATTAGATGGTCAGCCAGTAAATGAGCAATTTCGATGTGAGGGATTTCTTTTTAAATAAACCACTATTAAATATTCTTAGCTTCGAAAAAGTACACACCATTGAACAATATACTTTATAACAAACAGTATCTCATAAAATTAAACTTTTAAAATATTTAACCAAATTATTTTCCGTTCCTAATTAGTTGACTACGAATGTATGTATACAATAAATGTTAAAAAAAATTTGAAATTCAAATTTCCGTAAAAACATCGTAATTTTACATATTTTTTAAAAAGTTTCGGTTTCGGTTTCGGTTTCGGCCGAAACTGAGAGACAGGCCGAAAGTTCGGTTTCGGTTTCGGATTCGGCTGAAAAATCAGTTTCGGTCGGACCCTAATATTTATTAACAATTTGTAATAAAAATTCATCGTAATAAACATATCAATGAAGGTCTTCTAAGGATCTGAGTCAAAAAGACGTCAACGTGAAATAATTACGTGACTAAATACAACTCATATACTAAGAAAATACGCGCGAAAAGTCCTCCGATTAACTATTTTCCGAACTTATTTCGTACGGGATTACCTCATTCGCCTTGAGTTAGTGTTGCACCGGCCACCGTACGCAGTACACGTATCGTCGGTCGCGATATTTACGATCGAGTCTCGTAGTCGAAACGAATCATGAGGACGAATTATATAATTTATTTGAATATATAAGTAATTTTGTGATATTTTTTTACTTGTGTAGTGTTGTGACTTGCGTGATTTTTTTGGCACAATGGCGTTGTTTTTGTACGTTTTCTTATGCGCTTCGGCGAGTGTCCTAGGATTCAACGTGGACATCCCTTCTAGGGTGATTTATAAGGGAAATTATCAATCTATGTTTGGATTTACCGTCCAGTCCCATGTCGACGGTGATAGAAAAATGTAAGTATTTTTGAAAAAATTTTTAACCATTTACTGTGAAAAGTTTTTTTTTTAATTCTATTTTTTTAATATTTATTTTTAATTACATAAATTATTATCAAATGAAGTACTTTTCATATATTATTATTTCTCTATTCAAAGGGAAACAACTAATTTTAAAATGATATGACTATTGATCAATTGATTAAATCATCACCGATATAAAAAAAAAGTATAATTTCGCATCGATGAAACGACTCTTTATTTCTTCACAATGATTCATTGACTGGCTTTCGTTCCATTGAAACGGGACGCGAGACGCGAGACGCATACAACGAAAATATAACATTTTTTAAGAACACATAAATCCTTGAGATTAAAATTTTAACGTTTTATTCTCGACGTGGAAGTATAAATGGTAATTGTGAAGGTTGTACGCCGACTCTGTTGAAGTTTTATCATAAAATGACATCATCGTCCAAGGAGTTCATAAGTGCGATTTTTAGCACGATTTCAATTGATTCGCGTACACCACAAATCGTTCACTTACATGCAATAATACATCATACGGAAACATCTTTTATCACACATAAACCTTAAGACTAAAATCGGTCGTAGCAATTTAATCAAATCCTACGTTAGTAATATGCATTATAAGCAAGAATGGACAGAAATAAGGTTTGTTCATAATTGAGATGAGTACGATGACGGGCTCCTTTGACATTCTTCGTTTCGGTCTATCGGATAGGCCTCAAATCTGTCACCAGACAATATGTTATTTAAATAGTTGCTAATTTTTATCAAAAATTTATTTGTATACAATTAAACTTTAAATTTTGTCGAACAACACTAAATGATATGGCATTTAGTGATATCTATTCACTTAAATTATTTCCATAAATGAGACAGGTATTTATTATGCAAGCACCAACGGCATACCGTCGCTCCTCACTATTTAATCAGCATTATTATATCTATTTAGCACACGGCGCACAGCACAGCACAGGTCACCGGTTCGACGAACTATATCCCAAAAGACACGGTGACATTTTCTATTACCTCCGTCGCTTCCGTAACCTCCTTAGGAGCCTGACCTAATATTTTGCACGATGCAATTGTAGCGAATAAATTCCCGGTAGAAAATCATACAAAATTGTAATGGGGCTGTTCAATCAATCTCGTTTAATAACCAAATTTAAAAAGGAAATTGTCTGTTTGAAAAAAAATTGTGTGTAAGTCACGCTATACCTTCGCCGTTTGTGAACTAATTTTGATGATTCATTGTTGGATAGGGTTTGCTGTTCCATATAAATTTTGTGATGGTCTGGATCTAAAACTCTACTCTCAAAATATAATTGAAAATTAGTCGAAATAACAACACTAATTTGATGATTTCTTCTCGTAAAAATTTTCGACCGATGGTAGGACGCGTCAGTCGATACGTCGATTATGCGTCGATCGATCGATTGATTTGTGTGGTAGCACCCTAAGGCTGTTGAAGTCCGCAAGTTATTATTTTATTTTACTTCAAAATGAAAACTGTAATCTACACTTATCTAATTTAAATATTTATAAATCTTAAAAGTATATCATTTATTAAGTAAATATGATGTTTTTCACTTTAATAATGAGTCATGACATATCATTATATGGTAATTTAATAATTTATGTATTGCGAACAAGTTTCTACTTCTGCAAGATAACAAAAGTACCGGTACGCGTGACGTACCTTGCCTTTGATAATTGTATGAATAAATATCTTTGTGTATTAAAGGATTATAAGTTATATAGCGACGCTCATAGCCGGGTGCACTCACTGATCGGTAAACGATCGGTGGGTAAAACAACATTAGGCGCGGTCAGTCACTAGATGGGTGATCGCATAGTGGTAAACTGAGCGTCTCCGTGTTACGGAGGGCATGTAAAAAGTCGCTCCCGGCTGTCATCAATTTGGTAACAGTCGATAAGTCATGTAAGAAGCCTATACGGACGACCTGAACAAGTCTGACACTGGGTTGGCCACTAACCACTCGATAAGAAGAAGAAGTTATATAGCAACCTGGTTTCATAATTAATTAATGATTTGTATAATGATAGTAATATACAAAATGATCTGCTTTACTAATGGCCTCATCGCTGCACACCTGATTTGAGTTAATTAAATTTTATGTAATTATAATGACGGGACAGTTAGTAGAGGTAATTGGAAAATACGAGTAACGAGTCTAGTAGCTTTGAAATGTGATGGGAAATCAATTAGATAAGCGAAGAACCTGTTAAGCACAAATTAGTTTTGTTATATCTATCTCTTTATATGTATAACAGGAGAAGACCGACTGACATATCAACGTCCAACTTAAACTGTTGGATTTAGATAGCAATATTTTTTCACAGGTTTTGGTTTTAAAATATAAACGAGGAGTAAGAAGGAATTCTTCGAAATTCAAGTTGTTAAAGAGGATGAATAAAGGGGTTGAAAGTTTGAATAGGATGTCAGTCATTTTTGAAACTAGAAGTATATTTTGTTTTTATTAAAATCGTTATTCAAGCAAGTGAAGCCGCTGGCAAAAGCCAGTTATAAATATAAGTAATTACGGTACAACTACTTTTAATGTTATAATTAATGTAGATAACATGTATTTTATTCAGCACGATTGAATAAAAAACGGAAAATCGGCGTGGATATTTCAATTCTTATCTAGTGTGAAATAATAGCGCCGTGTAATGCTTTTTATTAGACTTCGTTATATCTAACTAATATTATGAATGTGCCAGTTTAATGTATGGAGGAATGGATGGGTAAAAAAAATATTTATCGCGAGTGGAGCCATGGGCACGACTAGTGATCCGATAAATTTTAAAACAACGATTATTTCTGAGATGAAATACTCTGAATAGCTTGCGGGAATGTTATTTTTAAAAAGTTAATTTCACGCTAGTAACATTTATGGTCAGACCTTTGTTTTTCTTCATTTACATTGACACCCCCATAAGCTCGGACAATGGGACGCAAAAATTTCGATCCTGGAACCGGAAACATGGCAGGCGTCACATGTGCAGCACATGCGCGCGCGCCGACGTCGCGCCCTTTTTAACTTTTTTTCACTTAATTCAGTCGTGAACGGGGCTATTTTTGTTTGTAAGGGTGAGACGTCGCTTCTCGCTTGATTTATGATTGGTTTCGTTTACATTTAGTATAAGTTGTAAGGAACATTTGAATCTGTTGACGTGTCATTAGTCGAGGCCTTGCTCTATGAAGCAAGTCCCTTCATGCTATTAATGGTAAAGATAAGTAATGACTTTGGACGTTTACGGCTGCGGTCAGATGGGTTTTTTATCGATCATTTATTGATGTCGAACTGTCCAAATGTAGGTTTAAGAGTGCTGAGTGATTTATGCGTGGTTTTACTTAGCGTTTCAGATGTGGTGTTGTGTTACCTTTTTGTATATTTCCAATCAAAATATTCAAATAAAATACATTAGTATATTTGTTTATTACTAAAAAATAAAGTTATTTGATAACAGGATTCCTTGTCACGACACAGTTTCTGAACGTACAAAATAATAGCTTTCTAATCTGCCTTATCAGAGGTCGTTGTCCTTCCGCATCGCCCAAATTATTTTATTTATTTTGGGATGAATCGAATATGTCATAGTCGCGAAAAAATGTCGCTTTAAATTATTCTTATCGGGTTTCGAAAAGGATTGGAATCAGCATACCCACTGATAACCCGCGAGCATTTCTCGTAGCTCTTGAATTATTACCTCGCAAAGTGATTAATGATTTATTTAATTCTTTATATAAAAGAAAAATAAAAAGTTGAATCGATATATAGATATAAGCGAGTAATGACAGCTCATTTTTCATTTGTTTTGACGTGTTAATTAAATCCTGGAACTGTGGTTTATAATTGAGGTGTATTGTGAAATTTGATATCAAGAAAATTATATTACAAATTCCGATGTATAGTTATTGTTATTGCATAATTTTATAGTTACTCATACTTGATTTATAATATTTTCTTTATACAATTCAATATTAACTATATTTTAAATAATTACAACGGTACAAAATCATGTCCACGGGGAATGTTTGCAAGATTGCCCCCGCTGAATCGCAATGCCGATTCTTTAAAATTGAAAAATTTTAAATTTAGTTACTCTAAAATAAATATTACATAAGATTTAGTTTCGCTAAATTTATACATTCTGTATAAATTGTTGATATGTTTTCTACTTCTGTGTTTTTTCTACGTCATCGTAGTAAAAGTCATGGAACAGATTATTTATGTCAGGATTACTCATACTAACCAAAGAGCCCTATTAAATTATCCAAATAAATAAAAATAATACCAAAGTATAAAATAAGGTTTTAGATAAAAATAGAATACAGTTCCAAAAAACAATTTTTTTTTTTTCTTTTTTTTTTTTATGGAGGGTTTGTTCACAAATTGAACATGCCACCCTCATTGTTACATATACGTACTTAAATGCGACGCTTAATACATAAATTTACTATTTTATATAAATGAGAAGAAGAGTATGGAAGTGCAAGTATTGAGGTATATACACCTATATCTAGTGGATTTACATTATATAAAATATTAAATAGCATTCTATCAGCTTCGACACGAACACATTCCGCCAAAATGTGATGGACATCTTCTATGATTTCGCATTCCGCGCAGTTGGGTGTTGTAACTTTGCCCATTAGAGAAGCAAATGCATTGAGGGGTATGTGTCCGGATCGAAGCCTGAAGGAAATGACTAAATCCGACCTGCTCATGTTGGCATTGTCAAACCAAGGGCGATTGAATATACTAGGTTGCATTGTCTTATACCAAACTCCTTTTGCTCGTGAACGTTCATCGAAATACTCCTTCCTTAACGTTAATTAACATGATGGATGAACTTGTTTCGTGTATAAAATTAACTTTATTTTTGAGTAATTTTGACTCTACATTAAGTTGATTTTGTAAATCTGAAGTCAATCTAGCCAGTCAGCCACCACTTAGTGTTGTCGTACCCTAAACACCCAACAATAAACTGGCGAGTGGCGACCCCTAGGGGTTAACCCAACTTTGAGTACTTTTTTTGACGCCTTCTGGGGAAGAGAATCGGGTTATGTGGGGTTCTATGTCTGACCATGGCGTTCCACAAAAACTTCGTATGGAACTTCTGTGGAACGCACTCCGGGGCCTATCAAGCACATCGCTCAACTGAGCCCATCCCCTGAAGAGCTGATGGTGATACCCTCACCCTGGGAGAACTGATGACTCAAATTCACTTTGCACATAATTATTCTAAAAACTTTTAAAGTAGCTACATCAATGTTTTTTATTTAAAAAAAAATTTTGTATGTTTTTTTTTTTTCTAAATATTAGTCATAGCTTATAATTTAAAAGTTTCCATTAATTATTCCATGTAACATATTATATTTTATGACTATTTTCTGAGGTATATAAATTACTAATAATGGACAATAGATTTGTCATTGATGATTGTGCAATGATTAAGATGCAACTTAATAGGTAAAGTAATTATGATTAATTAGGAAATGACGGGTTTCAAACCCTATATATAATATACATTATTTTGCAAAAATATCTTAATAAATTATCCTTGACTTATTTAAATTTTTTAATTAGCTTTGACAGGTTACTAGTTTTCGTAGAGCGATTGCCATCTGACCTCCGCAACCCTAAGGGCGAACCAGTAACTCATTGGATAAAAGCAAATTACCTATTAAGAGTTAACGATTATTATCCACCATATATTACGATAACCACCGGCACCGACAGCTTAACGTGCTCTCAGAGGCACGGTGGGGAGACCCACAAGGAGAAAGCCCAGACCGAACAGTCGAGGCTAAAGGCAGACTCGCTACCAACACGCTACAACGGTGTTCATTTATATTAATAACTTGAATTATGAGCTATCATTAAGAATAGTTATCGTTGTTATTAATAAGTAACCCATTCATTATATTTAATATTAATAACTAAGAAACTTATCTAAGAGTCGCTTTAATTATCAGTCCTTACAATTAAATTTTCTTGTTTAAAAAGAAATTTTATAGGTATTTTTGATTCGATGATTCTTTTATTTTGGTTAGAATATAATTAAATGATAGTCCTATATAAATGATATGAATAAAAAATGATAGATAAGTCTCGTAGCATTTTATAGTATAGAATACAACTTCTTAAAACCTGGAGTCCTTCGAAGCATATGCTAATTCAATGCAACAGTATTAGCCGGCTTCGAGTTAAAACTCTTCTTCCGTTTTAGTTTCTGAAGAAGTCTTTTGCCCCCAGGTGGGATAAAAAAATTGGTAGCTGATTTCCCCGTAATCAAAGCAATTAAATCGTTTTTGTATAACTGTACCTTAGTTGGACTAAGTCTATTCAAAGTTTATGACAATTTAAAAGCGCTTATAAAACTCTACATAGACAAAACAAGGCTTATCGTTTTTCAATCAGGTTTACAAATCGAAAGAATACACGGATTAGTGTCACTCACTTGACTCGCGTTTAATTTGATATGTGTAGTAAAAAATATCTAGAAAGTATAATACCGGTGATGTTTGTAGGCGCGCGTCTGCGCCGGAGCAGTACCCGTGACCTCATTACCAATATGGCGCTCGCGGACGACCTCACGAGTTGCTAGCTTTACTTACGACGACTGCATGTCCGATTTCGTAATGAATTAGCTAATCACATTGTCAATATAACCTCCAGCGTTGAGTGTAAGAATAAGTATTATAAACTCTAAATTCTACATACTTTGATTGGGGTCCGGAAACACAAATAAGAGTACAAAGTCAGACTGGAAAATTTATCTGTATGGTCAATACAAACATCTGCTCAAAGCGCTCAAAGAATCGCACGTGGGTCAGTAGGTGGAGATCCGGAAAAGTATAGCGGAAAATAAAAATTAAATATATAAATTAATCCAAAAAATCCATATATCAACATGTTTATAAATAACCTAACTACATTTATATAATAGTGTAAATTGACCCACACAGATACAGCCATACATACACAACCCGAAATAAATATCTGTGCTGTCCATACAAATTATTTTAAGCGGGAATCAAACTGTTTTTTTGAATGTTTGTAACCCTGTGTTTGAATGTTTCCTTGGTAGCGCTATTTATAAGATTTTTTTTTTTTTATGTTAAAAGTTGGCAATCAAGCATACGGCCCACCTGATGGTAAGTGGTTGCCCTAGCCTATGAGCGCTTGCAGCACCATTAGTAGGTGCCACTCACGCGTTGCCAACCTCGAGATATTGGTTATTAAATCTCGTCTGCCCAGTAATTTCACTAGCGTACAATGCCCTTCAAACCGGAACACAGTAATGCCTAAGCACTACTATTTGGCGGCAGAATATTTAACACTGCGGTGGTACTTACCTAGCCGGCCTCTTGCAACAAAAGACCTACCACCAGTGTGACTGACTGCACTGGTGGAATAATCTCTGCTGTGACAGAGGTTATCCCAACAGCGGGCGATGGGGTCGTCACATCCCGACGCTGGTTAAGATATTAATTACTGGCTTTGGCAGCGTTACCAGACAGGACGTGTATTAGGGATGAGTATTGAGACCTAGTGTCCTGTGAAGCCCGATCATGACGAAGGGAACAAAATACTGGACCATTTGCTTTATAGACAGATTTATTACTTCTACAATTAATTCTAAGGAAAAAATATATTCCTATATTGAAACAAGTGTAGGTATTTTACTGATTACCGAACATCTTTAAATAACGTAAATATCTGTCGAATATACGAAATGATGCAAGCTGAGCAAGATCTATTTATAATATTATGGTTGTTCGGCGATCTGCGTGGTCGTATAGTTCTTATCAGCTACGCGCTATGCGGTAATAATACTCAAATCATATTTGATAGTATTTATTATCCAGCCTTGACATTCAATGAATTCTTTTAAAATAACAAGAGATTTTTGAGTATATTAAGGAAATTTCCATTGAAATGCAAGCAAGCATGCGACCCACGGCCCACCTGATGTTTAGCGGTAGGCTATAAACGCTTGCAGCATTTGTAGGTGTCGCTTACGTGTGGCAATCTCGAGATATGGTTCCTAAATTCCCTTTGCCCAGTAATTTCACTAGTTACAGTGTTGTTCAAATCGAAACGCAGGATACTGCTTTACGGTAGAATAACTGACACTGCGGTGGTACCCAGCCGGGGCAATAAAAGGCCAATAAGAAAGAAAAAAAATAAAAAGTGTTACACAGTATAAATAAACGTCATTATAGGTTATCAAAAATATTTTTCCTTTTTGATGCTGAAAATCGAGGTCGTTATTTAAAAGTTGTTAAAACATTCACAATAATATGACACAGATCGATAAAAGGTTATGTATGACAAAATAATATTTGCATAACTCATACATTTTTCTGTTCGAAGGTAAAAACAATACAGTATTTCCACAAATCCCGACTCGCGTTCGCCGAGGTAGTAATTCTCGGAACGCTTACGCAAATCATTCTCCCTGACCTAAATGCGCGCGCGCAAGATTAAGCTCGTAATGATATCACAGCAAGGTGATCCTGGTTGTCTGTGTTTTCAATTTATGGCATATTCATAAAATTTTAATGAAATGTAAAGCAATATTTTTATCTATACATATAAAAAAATTAAGATTCTGTTTGTAATTTTTTCGCTTGAAAAACAACAATTTTTAAAATTATATATTATATAAACTTTTTGTCTGTCTTTTTCTTCCGGTGAGTCTTCGAAACGACTTTCACTGGCAGATATATGTTATAAGGAGTAACTGAGACTACCTACTTTACACAAGCATATCCGCGGGCACAGCTAGCAATAATATAAGAAGGAAGGTTGGCAGGTTGCTTGGTTGGTTGGTTCTTCGTTAATATTATAAACCATTTAACTAGTACAAGGTTCATAATTATTGAACAAAACGCAACAGTATATATACTGCTACATCACTTGTTATAATTCTCTAGTCGAACGCTCTTCTACTCATAAAAATTATAAAATAAAATGTAATTATATTTATCTTTAAATTATTAAAATTATAATGAACATTTAAAACACTAATGATAATGATAAATGAAGCATTGCGCTTACAAATAATACGTTCGCCTCGGGCGTTGGTTTTGATAAAAACAATTTATCTCAGTTTCTCTAAACAAATGATCGCATTGACCAGCGGAGGCTGGACTGATGGACGCTCATTACTTTAAACTGTGGAAATTAATATTGATATTCTTATCACGATGTCTCATTGTGAAAGGTGCTATTTAGACGACTGTTGTGGCGTGTTGGTAGTGAGTCTTTAGCCTCCACGGTCGCAAGTTGCATTGCTGCTCGGGGCATATGTTTGCATTGATCTTACTATAATTTCGGTCTGATGACCTATGAACCTATAAACGCTTGCGATACTTGTGTCACATAAATAAATAAACGCTACACACTCAACGGCCCCCATTAGGATAATTATATCCTGTGTCGGGGGTCCGGAAACATTCACAATGACAAGGACAAACACAACCAGACCGGAAAACATGCCTGTACGATTAATACAAACATCTGCTCCGAGCGGGAATCGCACCCGCAACCGTCGAGGCTTAAGGCAGACTCGCTACCCACAACGCCACAACGGTGTCAACGGTGTCACATGCGCGTTAATCTAAGCGATAGGTAAGGGACCGAAGGGATGGGAGATTAGGTACTCACTCATTGCACAAAACGCAACAGTACTATGTTACTTACGCAAATTTCTGTGAGAGTAGTACCTCCTCGGTCGAGCCGACCCATTTGTGCTGGAAGAAACATGGCTCTATTACTATTAAAACACTTTTATGTTAGTGGTGAAAATAGATTTTTTACGGTAGTAGTGCTTCTCTCAGCACAAAAGGGCCGGCTCGACCGGGAAGTACTACTCTCTCACAGAAAGTCGGCGACAAGTAAAAGCATCATTAGGTACTGTTGCGTTTCGTGCGATGGCTGAGAGAGCCGGAGGCCCAATCTCCCACCCTCTCTGTTCCCTCCCTTCTCATTCTGTCCCTTCTGATCTTTGGTTTGGCAACTTGTGATACTTCAAGTATTGCAATCGTTCATAGGTTGCGGTGACTGCTTACCATCAGGCAGACCGTATGACTTGTTTGGCAACCGTCATGACATAAAGCCGAATGAAGAAGGTAATTTTGAAATTGCCGATAAATGTAACCGATTACTTCCGGTTGGCTATTAATATAAAATTTATTATAAAAATCGAAAACGCTCTCGCAATATCGCCCTGGATTGTTTATTACTTTCACTGTTAAAGTTCACTTGTTCGACTTGTTTCTTAATGGAGCGAAAATAGTTTTTAGAAGTATATCATGAAGTCTCAATAGCTCAACGATAGAAGGGGCGACTTCGGTCCGTTAACGCGAGAGTCGAGGGTTCGATCCTGACCCCTTTTAGCTATTGTCGTACCCACTCTTAGCGGAAGCTTCGAACTTTTGTTGAGGGGCAATAGGAACATTAGTAATTGCTAAAGAAGCACTGCTAATATTCTTTAAAAAAAAAACCGTTTTGTAATTTTTGTTGATCTTTCAATCGATTTTGTTTTTGTTTTTATACTATCTAGATAAATGTTATGTTATATAAATAATTTGGAAATTTCCTTCCGTAGTTTCATATTACTTAAAAATATTTTTCATTAAATATTTTTAATTATTTTATTTAAAACCTACATTTTTATTAACAAGTTCAAAATAGTTGTAATCAAGATATGAACGAAGGCTTATTCATTTATATATAAATATTAAAAATAAAAATACAAAGATATTTATTTTTATAATCCTGATAGAGGAAGAAATTTTGTAATACAAAAGCCCCAATTCCCAAAGCCACCTCCCGATGACGTCCCAAGCCTAGGCTTGACCTCGCAGGAGGGTCCCTTGGGACGGATTCAACTTGTGCCCCGCGCGGGCAGTCCAACTTTTACCGGCTGAGGTCTCCAGACCCGGCCCCTCACCGGTGACGCTGTCATGGCCACTAGGGCCAAAAGTCATAGACACTCCGAAAAAAAAATCAAAGCCATAGCTTTTTATTTTTAATTTCTTTGACGCCGATAATGGCTTCGCGCGGCCATCACAAGGAAGCGCGACAACGCTAGAGACGTATATAAAATAAAATATTTTTTATATACCACTAAATCATTAGAACACTTAAAATAAAGCAGCGTTGGCATAAAAGTTTAAATAAGCCTATTTTTTTCCCTATTGTAGCCCTTCTACACTTTTTTTTTAAAGAATACTAGCAATGCTTTTTTAATGGCATTACTAATATTCCTATTGCCCCTCAAAGAAGCTCGAAGCTTGCGCTAGGAGTGGGTAAGACAATAGCCCAAGGGGGTCAGGATCTAACCTGCGGCTCTCGCGTTAACGGAGTGAAGTCGGCCCTTCTACCGTTGAGATATTGAGGCTTTTGAACTTAAAGAGATGTTTTAATTTATAAAAAAATTATGTAATAATAATTTGTATGGCGTGATCCAGTTCTATAAAAAGTTAGATTTAATACTTCCATATAACACTAACTTTGCAATGATAATATAGTAACAGTAATAATTGAGGTAAAGCCCTATGAAATATTAAACGTAAACATATTAAAATGATATCGCACTAATTACCTCCGGTGACATTGAGGGGTTGTATTATTTGACATTATGGTGTGTAATCATTTTGATCACAATTACATCATTACTATATTTTATATTGTGAAAGAAATATTTTATTAGTACATGAACACGAATTTTGTGTTGTGCTGGTAGTGAGCCTGCTTTGAACCTCGACGGTCGCGAGTTCGATATCCGCTGGGAGCAGATGTTTGTGATAAATATCTGTTTCAGTGTGTACCTTCCAGAAACAACTTGAATATAGATTCAATAATACCTATTTTCTTGAATCGTTTCTCGACGAAACTGTAACATGCATTTAAGTTTTAAACTTAATTAACCTGACCGATTTATATATTATTGCGTTATTACTAAGGAGTAGTTACGGAATCACGTTTAGAGGTTACGGTGACATAAACGATGAGTCAAGGTGACGCAGGTGGAAGTTGTGTGTGTGTGTGTTATATTTACTCATTTACACCGTCATCGATTCTTTGTCATCTATCTGAATCATAAATATTTCAAGTAGATTTTTCCGAAATCCTACTACTATATTGAATTTAAAAGGACCCAAAAACTGCTGGATGGATTTAGATGAAATTTAGTAAACATATAATTTACTACTGGGATTACACATAGGATACTTTAATCTCACAAAAATATTCGGTTCCCATGGGATTAAATAATACCCCTCAGGGTATTGTTTCAACATTATTTACCAATTTTTGGACAATTACAATTAAATTTCCCGATACCAAAAATATCATAAAAATTGATAAATCATATCTTTAGAATGAAAACGACGTAACTCAAAAATAATTTTTTGGGAATCAACAAAATAAGTTCTAAAATATTGACCCCTGCACTATCTTTCATATATTATATTTTCTTGGTTATTTAAGTCACTTATTTACGCTCGAATATGGCTATGTTTGGACCATTGTTACAATGAGAATTTCGTTTTAAGTCATTTTACGCTAATAACCAAATTTTCAATATTTTTTTAAATTGTGGCGTTGTAGTTCTAAAGGTGCGAAATGTAAAAGCGGCAACATGTATCAGTCTGTATCTTGGATAAATTTGCCACTGAACAGAACATTAATTCGTATACAGTTGTTTTATTGTAATTCCAAACCATCGTTCGCAAAGAAACCACGCACAGATTGCGTAAGTTCGTTTCACACTTAACTACATTTAAAATTCGCAAACCGCAACTCGTATCCGCTTGCAATGGCGAGATACCCAATATCCGTCTGTCAATATCTAGTGACATTTAAAAAAACAATAGGCCGGACACCGTAGAAAGAGAAAAAAGATAGAAGGACGATTAGCTAAAAAACATGTGCCCATATTTTACGTATAAGGTTTTAATCAAATTACATATGCAATTGATAAATAAACCATGCCACTATTGACATTTAGGAAATAAAAAATTAAGTTGCTTAATCTATATGTATATCTATTTCTTTTACTCGTATTAGTGCTTCGAGCAACAGACTAAGATCGCAATATCTCCTTTGGAATGTGCGCTCGGAGCGCTGCCTCCATGTCCGATGACGTCCTCAGCCGTAGTTCAGCTTCGCAGGAGGCACCCTAAGGACGGAATCAAATTTGAGCCCCGAGAGGGCTGCCCATTTTTCACGGCATAGTCTCTGTACTCGGCCCTTCCGCTCGGTGACGCTTTCAAGGCCAGTAGGACCAACAGCTATACACATTCCGAAAAAAAAAACCTTCTAAATAAGGTTACAACAGGTTACGACTCCGTCTATGAGATTCTTAGTCTTATAAGCCGGACACAAACCTGCGTCAGTCGCCAGATGGCGCCAGAATGCAGGCATTTATATGCGCATGCGTATGCAGCCGCGGATGTGACGTGACGGAAGCGCCTTAAATTGAAAATTAATTGTTATTTAAACACAATCGTGTTATAAAAATGCTTGCTATTCAATTGAACGGTGCTTTAGTATTAATGAGACACGATTATCACAAAGCTTAAAATTTTATGTTAATTATGAATCTATTTGATGTATATTTTTTATATCACGACGGTTGGCAATACGGTCTGCCTGATGGTAGCATCGCAACTTATAAACGCTTGCGATGCGCGTTGCTAACTCAAGGGATAAGAAGGACAAATGGGCTGGGAGTTTGGGCTTCTCGGCGCCGTCATTCATCGCACGAAATTCAAACGTTTCTGTGTGAGGGAGAGAGAGTTGTACCGTGCCATGTAGCACATTAAGATGTCAGTCCTGGTTGTTATCACATATCTGATAATAATCGTTAACTCTTGATAAGTAAATTGCTGCTATCCAATGAGTTACTGGTTTGCCCTTAGGGTTACGGATGTCAGATGGTAATCGCTCTGTGTAAAAACTACTAAAGACAAAATTAATGAGAACGAGTTAAATTATAAAAACAGATTAACTGTTTAACTCGATTAATACAGAAATATTATAATACAGGTAACGTTCAATGAATATGTGACAGAAATCTTAATGCGTGCTTTGACCTCTTTGTTACTGAGGAGATATTATAATTATAATTTTATAATATAATACTTAATATTCTAATGTAAAGTCTCCTTTAACAATATCATTCCGATAGAGAAGGTCAGGACCTCAACGACCTGTTTTCAATTATACAGAAGAGTTTATCATTATTTGTATTAGATTGGATTTGTATAAATATATTTACACATCGGTATTTGGGTTAAATATTTTTTTGTATTTATCTATTGTTGACGCATCGGGTGTTATTAATTTCTTATCAACAGGATAAATGTATGAGGTGTTTCATTGTTGTGATTATTTGCCTCAACAATTAATACTTGTTTTAATTTAAAATTACCTTGTCTATACAAATAAATGAAAAAATATAAATCAATATTTCCAATTTTTCTCGTTTGTTCCGGATAATCTCTGAAACGGCTGAACCGATTTTAACGGGACTTGCACTGGTAATTTAGAAAATTATTTAGGGGTCCGTACAATAAATATAAATCCGTTTACCACGCGAGAGAAACCGCGTAGCTGTTTGGTAATAAGTATAAAGGAATATTCGTGACGACATTTTGCTAAAGAGCTTTGAAATTACCATTGAACATTTTTTATCAGATTTATAAAAGTAAAATTTTTAAGTATTTTTTGAGACTGATGTGAAAATATCTTAGCTTGGGTATATTTTTTTTAATAATAAATCATTAATGATATAGGTTTAGCTACAATTACAAGACATCTAAAATATGACTCACTTTAAAATAAATGTTATCTAAGATTTTTATTTCTAAAAACGACTTACGTGTACATTTATGATAAATAATTTATTCATTTATAGTAAGAGACTGAAACTTAGTCCCCTACTATACTGCAGGGGGAAAGAGTTTGTCCCTTGGTTACCGATCGCAGGTCACGCAACCGTAGTTGGTATTACCCATGTATTGATGGGTGACAATGCAGCTTATATAGAAACATGTATATTACGGCGTGCTTCATGTACAGTTTTAGTATGGCCGGCCATGCAATGCTTTGTAGTTAGGTAATAAGTTCTTTTATTTAACACAATTTTCCTTTTTTCGAAACTAAGAATAAAGTAAAAAATGTTTCCTATCTTACACCGTTGTGGCGTTGTGGGCAGCGAGTCTGCCTTAAGCCTCGACGGTTGCGGGTTCGATTCCCGCTCGGAGCAGATGTTTGTATTAATCGTACAGGCATGTTTTCCGGTCTGGTTGTGTTTGTCCTTGTCATTGTGAATGTTTCCGGACCTCCGACACAGGATATAATTATCCTAATGGGGGCCGTTGAGTGTGTAGCGTTTATTTATTTATTTATTTATTTATTTATTTTTTGGAATATCCGATAACACTTCGAGAAATCTCCATTAAGAGTTTCTAGGTTCACTAATTTAAATTACATAAAATGTTTCATTGAGATTTCTGAAAATTAAATCTTTCTTGACGACTTAGCTGTATCGACTTATTCTATATAGTTTTACTGTCTGTAAAATTAGTAGTTGTTCTATTTATTTGAGTACGGTTCATTAGGTGTTTTGGGTTCGTGTTATAACCATACAGCTTTCCGAGGTCACGGATATGAATTCCTTGAAAACTGTCTGTAGTTGAAGCAATGATGAAATAAAAATGAGTAATCATATTGCAAGTTTGACGAATGTAAACGATGACAACGTCGGTGATAACATTGCTCAAAATAATAGCTAATTCATGTCTTGCCATGCCGCCTCCGCCAGGTCCCCGTAAAGGGGGTATAGATCTAAGAAGCTGACATGCGGACCAATGGCCTGACAATGACAATTTGACGACGTTGTGGCGCAGCGGTAACGAACTTGCCTTAAGCGCCACAGGTTGCGGGTTCGATTCTCGCTCGGTGTATATGTTTGTATTAACCATACAGGCATATTTTCCGGTCTGGGTGTATTTGTCCTTGTCATTGTGTATGTTTCCGGACCCCCGACACAGGATATAACTATCCTAATGGGGGCCGTTGAGTGTGTAGCGTTTATGAAAAAAAAAATAGGAGTTGCCGAAGACCATGCGAAATCGAGAAGAAAAAGTTGGAAAGTGGACCCCGGGCTCCGAAGCGAACGCTCTAGGCGCAACCGGGATTAACGCTGATATGATGATGATGATGTCTGAATGATGTTTAGACCAATGAAACATAATAGATTTGGAGTTTGTAATGACCTTTATGGCGAAAATGATTAGCAAGTAAGCAGGTGAATTGAAAGAAGAAGCATATGAGAATATTTTTTTAATATTTTTCTTTCTGTCAGTCTGTTTGTTCCGGATAATCTATAAAACAGATGGACCGATTTTCACTAGCAGATAGTTAATGCTATAAGGAGCCACTTAGGCTTCTTTTGTTTTAGAAAAATAATTAGGGTAGGGTAGGGAATGCAATAAACAAAAATCGATACACCACGTGAGTGGAGCCGCCGGCGCAGCGTCGGCGTCGGGATGTGATGACCTCATCGGCCACTATTGGGATTACCGCTGTCACAGCAGAGATTATTCCACCAGTGCAATCAGTTACACTGGTGGTAGGTCTTTTGTTGCAAGAGGCCGGCTAGGTAGGTACCATCGCAGTGTCAAATATTCTGCTGCCAAATAGAAGTGCTCAGGCACTACTGTGTTCCAGTTTGAAGGGCACTGTACGCTAGTGAAATTACTGGGCGGACGAGATTTAAAAACTAATATCTCGAGGTTGGCAACGCGTGAGTGGCGCCTACTAATGGTGCTGCAAGCGCTCATAGGCTGTGACAACCACTTACCATCAGGTGGGTGGTATGCTTGTTTGCCAACTTATAACATAAAAAGAAGCATTTATATGTCATATAACATTTGTAGAGTAAGTATATAGCCGAAAATTGGCGAAGCAGAGAATTAATAACACTGTGCTATAGTAAATTAATACCAAGGTTACTATTTAAAACACGTTCATATATAGACTGGTTTAGTATTTTTGTGTGTATATCAATTATGTCGACACGTAGGAATCAATAGACCATATGGCTGGTGGTGCGTGGGCAGTGACGTCATACCATTCATAATTATCACCAACTATTACGTTATTAAATTTCATTGACGGTCAATTTCAAACGTTTTTCCTTAAGACTCGAATTAAATGAATAAATTTGGTCCCATAAATAAAACTTTAAGATCTGCTACTTCCATTGCGCTTTCCATACATACACATAAAAAATAAACTTATCAATAAAGCCTATTATTCGTTAGAGCAATATTTTTCTGATAAAAATGCTTGGGACTCTTAATATTGCTGGATCTCATTCAAGAACCAAATTTTATATTAAAAAATACAATTGTAAAAACATATATTTGAAAAGAGTAACTGTCGAGTTTCTTGTCGGTTCTTCTCGATAGAATCAACCTTCCGAACCGTCGGTAGCGCTTGACTATTCAAAAGTACTTTTAAAAGTCTACTTGAATAAAAATAATTTTGATTTTGAATTTTGATTGCAAAAGGCTTTGTTGTATTAGAGCTATCAGTACTGTTGCGTTTCGTGTGATGACTGTGAGCGCCGGAGGCACTATTGTCCAGACCCTCACACTTCCTTTTCCTTCTCATCTTTTTCCCTTATCCCTTGGAATGGCAAAGCGCATGTGATTCTTCAAGTATCAAAAGAGTTCATAGATTTCTGTGCTCACCATCATGCGGACCGTATGTTTGTTTGCCAACCGTTATTATAAAAAAAGAACCGTTCTCACTGGTACAATGGTCGTCATCGTGGTCCTACAAAGCCACGTAATTGTTTGCAATTTAAATATTGGTTATTTTTAGATTTCGGTAACACATAGCTAACTCTGGACCTGTTATTCAGCTATATCAGATACTTTGATAAATAAATAAATAAATCAATAAACGTTACACACTCAACGGCCCCCATTAGGATAGTGATATCCTGTGTAGGGGGGCCGGAATCATACACAACGACAAGAACAAACACACCTTGACCGGAAAACATGCTAGTATGGTCAATACAAACATATGCTCCGAGCGGCAATCGAACCCGCGTCCTGTGACATATGTCCTCAAAAAATGGTATCCTTTTATACTAAGTATTCACGATTTATATTATAATTATGCTTGTGTCAGAAGTGATCTAAGGTGCGCTTGCGCATATACTAAGTCGTTCTTAGTATCCACTATCGAATGCCCACGCGCATGACATAACGCCATATGGCCGGATTGTCGTCACCGCGTGGTATTATATTGTAAACAAGTATTATTTATGTTACAAATGGATTTGTAACGACACCTGTAGATTATCTTATGGAAAATGTTGAATTATACACGAGGAGTGATGTATGACTTTAAATGACCATTCTAGTGCAGGGTGCTGAACCTTTTTGTTTCCTTTTGGGTAAATTTTTATGTTGACCATACAGAATTAAAAAAAGAATATTAGCAGTGTTTTATCAAGGTATCGAGGCTTGATTTTTTTTTCATCTGTGTGTCTGTGTGTTTGTGTTTTTGAACACCCGACACAGAATATAACTATACTGATGGGGGTAGAAATATAGTTTGATACACATACATAATATTTAACCTTTTAAATATACATTTTCGTATATCGCTATTTACGCATAGAGAACTAATAAATTTTGACAGTTTATTTTCACTTCAATGACCTATCATAGCAAAACAGTTAAGTGTCCATATCGCTTAGTATCATAGGTCATTCGCAAAGTTCATTCGTATCGCCTATCTACATATGTACTGCCGCTCCGGTGGTCCGGCCGACTTGTAACTGGAGTGCGGGCGCATCGAAATTCGACACCGTTCTGCCGTGCGTTTATGGTCTATTTCACGGGTTCCCAAACTGTGCGTCACGACGCCCAAGACGTCTCAATAGAGACGCCAAAGGCTCATGTTCATTACACGCGATTTAACGACTCGTGTATATTTAGGAACTTGAAGAAGTCAGCCAGTTTCTAGCTTGTTTGCTTTTTTATAAAAATGAATTTAATATGTATTTTATATTTTTGGGTTATATATGGATCTTTTGCGTGTCTTTACCAGATAAGCAGCGCGCTAGAAGGGGGTCACATGACACATGTAGGGAGCCGCAATTAAAAAAGTTTGGGAGTCCCTGGTCTATTTGGCCTTAGTTTAATAATGCATGTAACAACTTGTAAATTTCTCAATCCTGGTCGAAGTCCTTAGTCTAAATAAAACGTAACAGATTTAACGACATTTTTGCTAATAATTTAAGAAGAATTCACTGTACATATCTATGAAATCTGCTTTGAAAGATGCTCAAATTTGTAACCATACAATCGGATCAGTCGATATGTGTATGCATAAGTAGACGTCAAATTGAGGCAATTAAAAATCAATACAAATTTGTAATGGGATGTTACGAGTATTTATTCTTCTTATTCTTAGTATTATTATTAGTATTCTTGAGTGGAGATTGTGATAAACATAGCGTAGGACGTCCTCAGACTAGGTGGATCGATCACGCGGTAGGTCTTTTGTTGCAAGTGGCCGGGTAGGTAGGTACCACCACAGTCTCAAATATTTTATCACCAAGCAGTAGTGTCTTAGGCATTACTGTGTTACGGTTTTACTGGGCAAAGGAGATTTAAGAACCAATATCACGAGCTCTCAACGCGTGAGTGGCACCTACCATGGTGTTACGGCAACCGCTTATCATCAGGTGGGCCGCATGCTTGCTTTATAACTTCGTAACATATTAAAAAAGCGATGATCTTCTGACCTTGGATGAGAGTTCCAGAGGAACGTGCTCAGTGGCGTACATTTCGAGAGGCATATGTTCAGCAGTGGACAGTGAAGGGCTACTGATGATGATGATGAGTAATTAATGGAAAATTCATCTATCTCGTGAGTTCGCATGCTACCGTCCCGGTGATCTGGATAACGCAGAGCACGCCCATCGCAACCCGACACCGTTGCACTGTGTACACAATCTATTTGACCATAGCCCGTCTATTTTTGGCATACTGATTATAGTTATACAAACATACTCTTGATAAATATGTAAATAAACGGCTTGAAAGATATTATTTTGACGTTTTTTTAAGTATGTAGGTACTCAGTCAATCTGTTTATAGATTTTTCAAAGAATATTGGCAAGGGTTTTTCAAGTTATTACTAATACTCCTATTGCCTCTTAAAATAAGCTTGCGCTAGGAGTGGTTGGGCGTTACGACAATGACCCACCTCGAACCCGCATCTCTTGCGTTAACGGAGCGGAGTCGGCCCTTCTACCGTTGAGCTATGGAGGCTTCAAAATATTATAAATCAAAATCAACAAGACGATCGAGCAGAGTCACGGTAAATAAGTTCCTCATGTTCATTGTTCATCTTAATTTTCTTTGGCCCAGATTTATGGTCAGCACGAGTCGTGTATCGTTAATTTTAGCCTCACTAAAATTAATATTAATAATATGAAATTGTTTAACAGTGTGATTATACTTAGAAAGAAGAAAAGATAAATCTATTCTTTCAAATCCGTCATAAAGTCAAAAGGTCAAGAGATATTTAGCGCCATTAACTTATCACTAGATAACAAATAAGGTTTTAAATCTCTACAAAATGTCGTGTTTTTTTAAATTATGTTAATAATGCCGCTGTGTCCAACTTCTTATCTGTCTGTGTATGTAACAGCGCTAATCTTAAGAGCTGTTTGGGTATCGTATCTAGCGTGTGGATTTAATTGGTATTAGTTATTTATGCTTTAAGCGCCGTAGGTCGCGGGTTCGATTCCCGCTCGGAATTGATGTTTGTATTGACCATAAAGGCATGTTTTCCGGTTTGGGTGTGTTTGTATTTGTCAATGTATATGTTTCCGAAACCCCGCACAGGATATATCTATCCCAATGCGGACGTTGGGTGTGTAGCATTATATGTTGTTACGGGCTGGGCTTCGCGGATTTGGAAACAAAAGCCTGATGGCTCTAAGTAAGACTTGATTAGGATCTTCTACACTATAGAGAATTCTAGAATAGCCCAGGTCACTAATTATCGCACTTGTTCACTGGTATCATTTGTAGTTTCTTCGCTTGTTGCTCAGAACTGAATGACTCAGTCGACGCGCCGGGCCGCTTATATAACGCGGAACACGGGTTCGAGAAAGTTCCGTCCGCGGAACGCTATACTACATGTTTCGAGAATACCTCTTTCTAGAACCCAGGCGACGTTAAGGAAATAAACAGAGAGAGTAGCAAGCGATTTTGAACCTTATGATGGTGATAAGGTTCTCCGTAACAATATATTATATCAAGTCGGGTATTAAGGTAGATGAATTATAGATTCATTGTATTTTGATATATCATAACACTTTTATTATTAAGTATTACATCAAAAATAAAAGGGTAAAGTTTTTTTGAGATATATGTATGTTTCTATTCAATACAATTCTCCCGCGAAAAGATACAACTCAGATAAATCCAAAACGTATGCTATTTTTCCATCGTCACTTTTAAACTTTCTTATCGCAAGAGATAAATTTTATTTATGCGTTTCTTTATCTATACAAATTCCAAATTCTTGAAATATTCTAACTTTTTCAATAGTAAAATATTTTAAAAGTTCATATTTAAATTAACATTATTACACTCATGGACTCGTGACACCGTTGTGGCGTATTGGTAGCGAGTCCGACTTCAGGCCGTTGCGTGTTCGATTCCCTCTCGGGCAGATGTTTGTATTGATCTTACAAATATCTGTTTCCATCTGGCGTTTGTCCTTGTGGGTCTCCCTACCGTGCCTCATATCCAATGAGTTACTGGTCTGCTCTTAGGGTTGCAGATGTCAGATGGCAATCGCTGTGTGTAAAAACTACTAACTGGTTACCCAGTGAAATCCGGATAAGAGTAATAAGGAGATCCTGGGTAGAGAAAATACCGGCAAAAATGCTAGGAATAAGAAGACTCCTGGACTCATAAATTACTAGTATGTACTTTTCAAATGTACATGAACGGTTTTCCAATAGTGGTGTTCATAAAAAAAGTTGTGATACAGCCTGAGATGAAGGGCGCTTGCCTGGAAAATGCACTCTAGCCTTGTACAATTGTACATACCCACACTGTAGATTTTAGTGAATACGGACGTTGTGAAATTATTATTTTTTTCAGTGTGCAAGTTTCAATAATGCGCCTACACACACGTAAGATGTTGCCAAGCAAAAATCTGTAACACAAACAAGCGTCAACATATATTTTAAGAACGAAAATAAACACGCCGCTAACTCACCGCAGTGCTGATGCGGTAATTTTAGCCATTACGTTATCACGTGGTGCATGTACATTGTAAACAATAGATAAGGATGTGTCTCGTTGCCTTCCCGTGTTATTACATTATTATTGATGATGGTTTGTTCCTTGTCAATGCCATCGTCACTTAAGATGCAGTTTATTTATCACTAGTTCTAGCCAGCGGCGTTGCCCGCGTGCATAACGATTTTATACAAACTCTGAACCATTTTTACAAAATTTCAATGTTATATTTATTTAAATTTTAACAGCCTAAAAATAATTTTAAAGCTCTAAAAATTACGATACATCTTTTCATCCCCACTTTCAACCCCTTACTACCCTTTTTCACATTAAAAAGTACCCTATGTCCTTTCTCAGGCTCTGGACTATCTGTGTACCAAATTTCAAGTTTACAAAGTATATGAATATTTTCGTGGTTGGTTGGCGCGCGTCGTATGGATAATATAATTGAAGAAGGTTGAAGATAGTTTTTTCTCGTGAGAAAATCCTCGTGGATCCCTCACTGATACGAGTGCAACCGTCGTACCGACTAAACCCCACGGTATTCTGCGCAGTGCTTTTACATTAGCATAATAGGATAGCACGTAACACCAGAACCAGAGTAATTTCTAAAATTTGGTTGAGTTTTTTTATGTCGGTTAAAAATAAGAAAGCAATTTTCACTACGTTTGAATCAGTTTGAGTGCACATGTAAAAGTATGCGTGAACTATAATAATGACAATGGTAAGTGATTAGCCCTGAAAACGCCAGCACGTTAAGTGCTTATCACCTTTCACTTGTTATCAGTACGGAATAGAAAATCGTACGTCATAAAGAGATCATTGAAGAGACAATTGTGTTGAATGTTTTAAGGTGTTGCCTCATTTTTACCGTAGAGACATTTTTAATATTCTAGCAACAATGGTGGTGAGGCCTTATTATATATTTTAATATATAAACAATATTAGTGGGCTTCATAGGTACAGGCAAGGCTTTACAGTACGTAATATTTTAATAAATATAAAGATCTATCATGAGAAAGATTTTCTGTATATTTCTAGCATTGCATCGATTCTGAACCCCTTGGTATTGTCGAAACCACTCCTACCGCAAGCTACGTGCTTATTTGGAGAGGCAATAAATAAAATGAGTACTGATTTGAAAGCATTGCATTCTTTAAAAAAAGTCTTATCCAGACTAATTATTATTATGTTATTTGACCACGTTGTGGCGCAGCGATAGCGAACCTGCCTTAAACGCCACATGTCGCGGGTTCCATTCCCGCTCGGAGCATGATATGTTTGTATTGACCATGCAAGCATATTTTCCGGTCTGGGTGTGTTTGTCATATTGTGTATGTTTCCGGACCCCCGACACAGGATATATATATCCTAATGGGGGCCGTTGAGTGTGTAGCGTTTATTTATTATTTATTATTTAACCCAAAAAGGGCAAACCACTAAAAAATTGCATAAAAGTAACCTACGAATTTACGATTATTATCAAATGTTGTATGTTGTCAATTGGAGGCGATAACTTAACCTGCTCGACGACGCAAGGTGTTGAGTCCCACAAGGCAACATCCAGATCGGAACAGATGCTTGTAGGTCAGTACAAGCACCTGCACAGACCGACGTCAACCAGTCAAACCAAACAAGACTCACGTCTACATAAGAACTTTCTTCAAGGGTTAAATGGTGTTAAAAATATAATTATTTCATGTTCATGGTGGGTGGGGAAGGTTACCAGCTTAGACTAAGAATCTCATGGACGGAGCCATACACTGTTGCCGCTCTTGTAACGTTATTTCAAAGGAGATATTGCTATCTTAGTCTGTTGCTCGGAGCAATAATACGAGTAAAAGAAATGTATATATATAGGTTTGGCAACGTATTTTTTTTCATAAATGTCATTAATGGCATGTTTTATACCCGGTCAAGACTGTCAATTATATTGACAATTTAACATTACGCACTCCTTCTATCTTTTTTCCCTTTAGACTCATAAGATGGTGTAAAATTATAATTATTACATGTTCATGGCAGGTGGGGAATATTACCACCATATTCAGTTTATTTAAATAGGCTTTGTTGAAACTGTTATCTGTGTTATCAACTTATCATGTAAATTACATAATTTATAATTCAGATTTTCACAGCGAACAAGGTTTTTATATATCGTGTGGGTATGCACAGATCTCTTTTGTATCAACTATAAAAC
Organism: Hestina assimilis; assembly: GCA_023373885.1. Taxonomy (NCBI): domain Eukaryota; kingdom Metazoa; phylum Arthropoda; class Insecta; order Lepidoptera; family Nymphalidae; genus Hestina; species Hestina assimilis. The sequence continues at coordinate 1,861,308 of CM041744.1, read as the reverse complement.
TATTAGGTCTTTATAAGTGAGCGCCCCATTTTCTTCTCTGCCCTCTATGGCGTTATCCCATAGATTGGTATCATGAGACACTTCTTGTCACTGACCTCCATAACCACTGGATTGCGGGTCCGTGACGGATAGTATTAAATATTAAAGCGGTGCCAACGCACTAGTTGGAAACTAAATAATATCATCAAACGCATGCGTTACAAAATCATTGAATCTTATTGAACAGTTTCCCAACTCCATTCTTACTTTTACCTTCTAACATGACTCGAATTAATTTTTTAGTTCCAGCCACTTCAACGGTGGCGCTAGTTTCAATACATAGGAAAAATATATAGGCTCTCAATATAGGCTACGATGGCCGCTGACCGTCGAAAAATCAGGCCATTCGTTTTATTACCACCTTTGAGGTAGCAACCAAAAATCTTAATTTAGTGAGGTACTCTTAAAGTTAGGCTAAATGAACTAACTAAAAAGTCCATTCCGCCTAATATTAACTAACTATACAGAGTGAATTATCAAAATAATTTTTAACGCTTAAAGTCGGAGTAAGCTGTGAAAAGCGTGTATAAAAATAAACGGTACACCTCACTTCCTCCGACAACTTCCCTGCGCGGGCGAAGACGAATAAATATAGAGTAACGACTTGTAGGGTGGTTTTGTTAACTGTTATGACGCCGGATTATCGTGCTGTTTTACATTGTCTTATTTGGATGCAAATAAGCAATACCATGTCAACTCACACGAATCTCATTTCGAGAAAAACGCGTTTGAAAATTTTGAACAACTTGCTTTATATACATTTTTTTATGTATTGGTCAAGTTTTTGGGAATTTCAGATTTATGTAAGTTATTTTACTTATTTTCACGAAAAATAAGTATACATACTGCATATTTCGTATATAATATAACTGAAAACGTTTAACATAATACATAAATTGCATGATTAAAAAGTTTTAAAGCTTAAAACCCTACAAATATTAAAGAAAAATGTTCTTCAGCCATTTACCAACATTTTACTCAGTTTTTTTTCAATTTTGTGGGTTGACATGGTATTGCTTATTTGCGTCCTATTATAGTAAACGTACAAAAAAAAAATTAAATCAGTTTGTAAACAAAATGTAAAGTATCGAGTTTTGAATGTATAGTTTGTGATGCTTTATTGGCCTTGGCAGCGTCACTGAGCGGGTGGGACGAGTACAGAGAGCCGGCCGTGAAATCAAATTTGAATTCGTATTTACGCGCGCTCCGAGCGTATTCTACACGATGAAATCACCTGACGGTGTGGACGTATAGCCTAGAAAAGCGTTTTTGTATAAATTACAAGTTACCCTACCGAAATGTCGACCCAAAGTATATTTCGTTTAATTAAATAAGCATCAGCGCCATAGGTTCAACCATTTCTTCTTCTCGTTTCCGTCTTCTTCTCAGGTGAGAGAACTGTAATGTCTCAAGTGTTACAGGTGACTAATATGACCGTTTACAAAAAGGCTAACGGCGAGGTTTAATGACAAAGACCACTAACAAGCTTAGTAAGAATTTTTAATAACGGATTTTGATATCCGTCTCGATTTCCATTTACATATAACAAAATTGAGATAATTTAATCAAGAATTTGAAAACAAATAATAAATATAACGAAAGTATTTTATTTACTGTTATTTAAATGTATACTTATGTGGGGTCGCGTGCGTTTAATACAGCCTTATTCAAAATAAACGATATTCAAACACCTGCGGACGAGTTGAAGACTTTTGTGATGCCGAATGCTGATAAATAGCCCTTGATCAACGCAAGACAATATAATCTTTATTGTTTGAAGTTAAGGTTGTTTATTGTTTGTGGTTGTGTAGTTGGAGAGGAAGGAAGGTCCGCACGCGCGCATCCCGCGCAGGGAAAAGGGGACAGGTGGCGACTGATTTAATTAGAGGACAAGAGAAGTACCGCGGTAACTTGTGTTATTGCCTTGTCGCCTTCCTGTTAGTGCCAGACAGACCGAATAATTTTGTGTATTATTATTGATATTACGAAGGGCGAATGTATATGTATGCATATGTATATTCGAAAATGAATCGCCCTCGCATTGCCCTATCCTGTTTTAACATCATTTAATACAAATAATAATTTCTATTTTATTAAATGTCGTTTGTCAGTTTATTTCTTCAGGTTAATTTTATGACCGAGTAACGATTAGAACAATGTATTGTTTTATATCGCTACAAATAACAAGAGATGGAATTTCAGAATGCAGCCGTCGACAGAAGCTAATTTAAAAAAATACATATTTGGAAATATTTATAGCTAAATATCTAAGAATGAAATTTATTTAAATAAATATTTATGCAAATTAAAATAATCTCTCTTAAAAATATTTGTAAATTATTTTCATAATCGGCTTAGTAAGTGAGAGTCGGGATTGAATTAGCATAAAGCTTTAATTGAGTGGTACCGTTGATAGCGTACGTAGAATCAAAAAGGCCGAATCGGGTGGTGGGTGGTCGTGTCACAAGCACCTACGGTAAACAGCCACGGTAAACGACTACGCACGTGTGTAACGTCATAAATTTCAATACTTTGCTATCGTAAACGCTTTGTGTGTGTGGTGTAAGTAACAAGAGGTAGAGAAATCTAGAGGTCATAGGCATAGTCTTAGAAGTCTGTTTTTATTTCAAATAAACAGGAAGTTCACCACCGCCCATGAACATCTGCAAACCAGAGGACATGCAGGTGTTTGCCGACATTTGAGAAAGACGTAGGCTCTTCTCTTGAAAGTTCTCAAGTCGTATCGGTTCGGAAAGACCGCTGGTGGAAGCTAGTTCACAGAGTGGTTGTGCGAGGTAGAAAATAAAAAGCCCCACTGCTATAAGAATCCAAACATATATACCATTTTTTATGTATTTTGTTTTTCTCTTGTAGCACAGTTATTAATTAATCAGTAAACAATGCGGAGAAATGCAGCTAGCATTCTTGCTAATCATTCCCATTTAATCAACTAATTTCTATTGATAATTCCGAAAGTAACTTTGCTATAACTTTTTACTTACCGACATTAAATCGCTACCGCTCTTGCTTACTATTACAGTACATCACTCGTCCCTTGGGCCAAGACTTAAGCCGCGATTAGGGTACTAATTATTAGGTGAGATCGGTCTGCATTGTTTTTGTAGATCCTAATTTAGATAAAGGCTCAGGAAAGCTGTACGCGGTGCTTATAACAATTATTTATGTTTCACGCCTATGTAAAGATATCATATCCTTTCATGGGTTTTCTTATTGGCTTGCGCATCGCATTATAATATGGAGTTTATCGTATTATACAGCTGCAACGTTTTAATATTTATATTGAATATAGATTGCTTGAGTTGTTAAGAAATATTTATGAGAAAAAGTGTTTTAGTATTAAATGGATTTATACAAATAGTAAATATCGTGAAATACTGACAATTATTTTAATTTGTACAATTATTTTGTACCTAACTTTTTTTCTTACTGCTAGTCAAAAGTCTCTTTTGCCACGATGTTCTAATTTGCAAAGGCAGTTATTTTAGTCATAGAATTTCTTATAACATAATAAGTTTTCTTCATCGTATTTTTTTTACTAAGTTACTAAGTTGGCAACTAAGCATACAGCCAACCTGATGGTAAGCGGCTACCGTAGCCTATGAGCGCGCGCAACACCATTTGCAGATGTCGCAAACCTCGAGATATTAGCTCTTAAATCTCCTTTGCCCAGTAATTTCACTTGCCTACAGTGCCCTTCTATCAGGAACACAGTAATGCCAAAGATACTTCTTTTTTGAGGTAGTATATTTGACACTGCGGTTGTACCTACCTAGCCGGCCTCTTGCAAGAAAAAGCCTACCACCAGTGAGATTGATTGCACTGGTGGAATAATCGCTGCTGTGACAGAAGTTATCCCAAGAGCGGGCGATGGGGTCGTCACGTCTCGAGGCCTTTATGTTTTGTATTCAAAATAGAATTTACACAATACAACTCAAAATTTCTTGCTCGGCTTATAATTATGATGGGAGAAAGGGATTGGGATTATAACATAGAAATATATGATTCATTAAAAAATCATTTTACTTATAACCGATTCTTATGATTTATGAATGGTATAGCAACCGTTCAAGGGCACTTTCATTTGAATCAAATGTAGGGCACTCCCACGCACGATGCGATACCTGCTGGATGCGAGAATCATAAATTAGCACTTTGATGGAGTACGATGGCCTTTAAGATGCCTTTTGCCTGAACCTTGAGCCCTTTTATACTTCTTAAATTCGTAGGTTTAATTATGATAGTTCGTTTATTTTTATCTGAATTTAAAAAGGAGGGTCTGAATTTTTTGTGTTGGTTTGATTCTTTTTTGAGGGCATTCTGGTTATGACTGCACACACTGGTCACATGTTTTCATAAAACTTAACTTGTATATAAATAAACGCGACACACTCAACGGCCCCTATTAGGATAGTTATAACATGTGTCGAGGATCCGGAAACATACACAATGATAACGACAAACACACCCAGACCGGAAAGCATGCCTGTATGATCAATACAAACATCTGCTCCGAGCGGGAATCGAACCAACGACCTACGACGTTTAAGGCAGGTTTAATACCGCTGCGCCATAACGTCGTCGCTTGTACCTACAATGAAGTTCATTAATCTTATCCTAACTATTATATCACAGTACATAACACCTTACACGCCCTCGCAGATCTTCGGTTTCTAAATTACCAATAAAAATGCAACCTACGCCCGACTTTCACCGACATTTGCATTTGAGATCAGCCGAAATTGCCGGCTTGCGCAACATCATCGGCTATTGTGGCAGGAATTGTTATGATTACAGCCACACCGACAGCCATATGGTTCGGCGGTGTACGTGCTATGTGCTTGTTAGCCACGGCTATCTTGTTATGGATTCGAGAAGATGAATATACTTTTAGTAGCATTTCAAAACTTTTTTTAATGTTATAAGTTGGCAAACAAGCATGGTTGCCGTAGCCTATGAGCGTTTGCAGCACGATTAGTAGGTGTCACTCACGCGTTGCCAATCTCGAGATATTACTTCTTAAATCTCCTCTGCCCAGTTATTTCACTAGCTTACAGTGTCCTTCATACCGGAACACAGTAATGCTTAAGCACTACCATTTAGCGGCAGAATACTTGACACTGCGGTAGTACCTAACTATCCGGCCTCTTGCACCAAAAGACTTTCACACGCTTGACACTCAACGGCCCCCATTAGGATAGTTATATCCGGTGTCGGGGGCCGGGAAACATACACAAGAACAAATAATTCCAGGCCGGAAAACATGCCTGTGTGGTCAATACAAACATCTGCTCCGAGCGGGAATCTAACCCGCGACCTGTGGGGCTTAAGGTAGGTTTGCTACCGCTCCCGACTGCCGTACGCGCTTGCGCGGGAAGCGCTGGGGGGCTTACCATCTCGCCCCCCGGGACCGAGCTCCGCTAGGCGAAGCACAGTGCTTGTCAGGTCGCGTTGGTTAGTTCTACGAGAGTTCCCGTAACCTGACAATCGCACAGAGGTCGGCCACCGAGGAGGTTTTAGTGGGTCCTCATGACGTTACCATCTTGTCATGGAACCCCACATAACCCGGTTCTCCTCCCCAGGAAGCCGGGTATCTGGTAGCAGATTTCCTCCCCGTTAACAAAAAAAAAAAAAAAAAAAGGTTTGCTACCGCTGCGCCAAAACGTCGTCAACCTATCTTGTTATTACTTATTTAAGTATTGAAATACAAAATATAAACTTGTTATAATTCTATGTATTTTTATTAAAAGTATATAGTAACAGAGTTATATATTAAATAGAAGTCGCGTGTCGCTCGCCATTCTCACGGGTACGGTCCCTTGCAATCTTCTCATTGAGACAATCAGGGAGGCCACCCTATGCGGGTCCGGCTTCTTACATCAGCTCTTTAATGAAATAAATTTAAACAAGTACAGTTGTTCTGCGAATATAACTGATCGTAGAAATATTTTAGGTGCATTGTGCAAGTATGATTGGTAACCGATCAATGGATTAAGAACCTTTAGCTGTGGTCATTATATGGATGAGTAAACCCATAATGATATTCTACGTAATTTTTATTTATTTAATAATAATCATGGATAAGTGAAGTCGATGTTTATAGAGCGAGCGGCCCTGAAGAGGGCGGTAGTCGGTGTGGTCCCGACTGCCGTGCGTGCTTGGGAAACGCTAGGGGCTTTACCATCTCGACACCCGCCCCCCCTCTTGGTAACGAGCCTCGCTAACCACCAGCAGCGCACAGTGATTGTCAGGTCGAGTTAACCTAACCTAACAAACGTAATGAGGGCGGCCACCGAGGAGGTTCTAGTGGGTTCCCATGACGTACCACCATACCTTGTCATGGAACCTCTTTTACTGTGTTGCTGTTTCGGTAAAGAATTCGTCGGTGAAGCAAATTTAGGCGTGGTCAGTCACTACATGGGTGATCGCATAGTTGTATTCCAACTAAGCGTCTCCGTGCTTCGGAGGGCACGTAAAAAGTCGGTCCCGGCTGTTATCAATTTGACAATAGTCGAAAAGTCAAGTTAGAGGTCTATACGGCGACTTGAATAACTCTGACACTAGGTTGCCCACTAACCACTCGATAAGAAGAAGAACCTAATCATACGATAAACAACCAAAAAAGTTTTTTTTTGTTTCGTCTTTAAAATGATGGAATTTTGTATTGAGAAACGTAAAACATAAACTCTCCTTAATAACATAGAAATTTGTGTTGTCTATTAACGGTGTTTCATGTATTTGTTTTGTGAATAAATTATAAATGATAATTTTAACATTTTTATTACATTTTTAAGTGTAACCTGAGAAGTTTACTGTTATGGAGTTAACATAATTGTTAATAATACGAAAAATGCCTCTACTTATAAATGTAACCATAAAAATAATGTTTTGAATTTGGTAATGTCAATTTTGTATCTAAGTTTAAAGTGATTCTTTGAAGCCTTTTAATAAGATTCCAATTAATATCTAAGTGAAGCCTATCAAACTCAGTAATCACGACGAAAAGCTCTCCAGGGGTCAGATTGTGGTATGAAATGTCTTACTAGGGCTTCTAACTTAGAACTGTTCAACCACTTTAGAATAGTCTTTAAAAACGATGGACATTGGACGTGGGTTTGATTGACGCCCTGAGTGGATCTTTGGCCATATAGACATCTCTTTCGCTCTGGGTCCTTGTGAATCACCCCTTCGTGCCACGGAGAGGAATTTGTAATAATCACGTAAGTTCCAAAATGAAATATTGAATGTTACTTAGAGATAAATGTTGTCTCGTTCTTTTGCTCAAAATCCTTTTATTATTAATATTTTAACATTCTGTTGACATATACTACCTGCGTATCAAATTTTATAAGGATTAGTCAACGACTCTGCAATTATTGTAAAACCAAAACACATACAAACATACATACAGATAAACAAACAAAATATATTTACGTAAACAAAATTCCACTCAAAAGTTTAATGACTTATTCATGTAAATTGGCATAGAAACCGATTTTTTCGCCAGCGTCTTGAAGAAGAAAATAATTAATGTGATATTACCATTTATACCATATGGTTTTACCAACCTATTTATTATATTAAAATATAATTTGAATCATAATACATTAAAAACCATTTACGTATAAGAGCCCGATGACGCGACACTACGTCTCTGTAAGTAGCAACAATTAGCCGGACAAATTGCTATTCGGCGACCTCAATGTCTGATGAATATCATGACCTCAATCATGGACTGGACCAGTAAAATTGTACTTTATTACTATCTTTGAAATATTTACAGAAGTGGAATCTTTGTAAACAATAGTTTTAAAAGCAAAATAAGATATTTGAAGATGAACAAATAAGTGCAGAATATTTATATATGAACATACATTCGTTATTACGTCAATTTATATCCTATTACTTATAAGAAAAATATAAGAAAACTAGCGGGCCCGGCACACGTTGTCCTGCCCCGAAAGAAATGTGGGACCCGATAGCAGCACCCTCTACCCGGTGAAAGTTTCTGATTGACTATTAAGGATATTAAAAAGCAGGGGTTGATTATAAAAAAGTGAAAATTTAGGGTCGTATGTATTTTTCAATGCCACATAATAAATAAATAAAAATTAAATATTTTATCCAAACATAAAAAAAAAATTTGGGTGGACACCCTTATCACTAAGGGGTTTGAAAAATAGATAGTAGCCGATTCTCAGACTTACTGAATATGCATAAAAATTCATAAGAATCGGTCAAGCCGTTTCGGAGGAGTATGGGAACGAACATTGTGACACGAGAATTTTATATATTAGATAATATAAGAAAAATGTTTACCGTTATTGGTATTCAAGTATTCTTCTAAGTTTAGTTAGTAAGATATTGAAAAAATATTTAAATAAATTTCCGTTAGTGATATATTGCCAGAAAAGACCCACAGAAGGAGTGGGATTGGGGCAGGCAACCTGCAAAAAGATATTCGGCTTCAGCCAGGTTGCTTATATGACATGGTTGTTAAGGTAGATCTCTATAATTTCTTCGCCCGATCACCTGTCATCACGAATGTCTAGCGGAACTCGGTCCAAGAGAAGCAGAAAAATGCTACCTGTCTTTATGCATCACTACATAGTATAAAACAAAGCCGCTTTCTCTGTCCCTATATCCCTATGTATGCTTAAATCTTTAAAACTACGCAACGGATTTTGATGTGGTTTTTTTAATAGATAGAGTGATTGAAGAGGAAGGTTTATATGAATAATAACATCCATTAAATAGAGGAGAAATACTGTTATTTTTGAGGTAAATCAAAACTACTGGATCGATTTTAATATTTTTTTCAGAGAATGATATATGCTATATATTTTATACCCGTGCGAAGCCGGAGCGGGCCACTAGTATATAAATAAATCGTAATACTAATACATAGATTTAAAAGCAATAAATTATAAGTAATTATACCCGTGGCACTAATTGCAAGTGTAAAAAGATTAAGTACAGTGTTTACAAGAGATAGTTACATGTTTACCACGTGGGTGTCGCAAACCATGCTGAGGACTGTTGGTGACAACTTTGATAAAGTAATAATGAGTTAATAAAGATAACAAGCTTACCCAGATATGCGCTGTTTTTGACAATTTTTTTAACATGAATATTTTCTGCCATATTTTTTTATTATTTGTTGTTTGGCAAAGAATATGCTTGTTTGCCATCCGACAAAACCGACGGTCCGACTGATGGTGAGCAGTCATCACAACCCACCCCTCCAAATTAAGCTCGAAGCTTGCTGAACTGCTTACCATCAATTTTGAACTGCTGTTGAGCTGCTCACCATCAATCGGACCGTTGGTTTTGTCGATTGGCAAACAAATGTTGTTTGAGCAGTCATCGCAACCTACGAGTATGAACGCTTGTAATAATTAAGTAACAGATGCGCGTTGCCTACCCAAGGGATAGGAAAGGAAAAAAGAGGGGTTACAGAGGGGGTGAGAAATTGCGTCTCCGGCGGTCTCACTCGTCGTACGAAACGCAACAGTACCGTTAATTTCCGTCGATTTTCTTTAAGGTAGTACTTCTCCGGTCGAGACGGCCTATGTGCTGGGAAACGAGAGTCCCGAGTTCTATACTGACCCCCTTGGGCTATTATCGCACCCACTTCTAGCGCAGTCTTCGAGCTTATTTGGAGGGGCAATTGGAATTCTTTAAAAAAATTTATAAAAAGTAAAAATACTCTATCTTTGCCGCTATTTCATTAAACGAGGAAACATTTCAAGATATGTTAAATAATATTTGAATTCAATATTAAAAATGATGAGGTATGAGAAGACTTCATTGTTATTGTGGCCAATTGTTCAAATATTTGACGCATTCATTTAAATTTCACATATGGTTTAGTTTTAATATTCTCTTTAATATGTGGTGGCATACTTCGTGGTGAAAAAGATTTTACGATTTTTTAAAAAGGTGTATGAGATTTATAAGTAAATAATAAATAATAAATAAACGCTGCACACTCAACGGCCCCCATTAGGATAGTAATATCCTGTGTCGGGGTCCGGAAACATTCACAATGACAAGGACAAATACACCCAGACCGGAAAATATGCTTGCATGGTCAATACAAACATATTATGCACCGAGCGGGAATCGAACCCGCGACCTGTGGCGTTTAAGGCAGATTCGCTACCGCTGCGCCACAACGTCGTCGTATAAGTGGACTTTATTTAATGCAAAGTTATTGCCCGCTGTGAATTATAATTTTTTTTAAAGAATATTAGCAATGCCTTTTCAAGACATTACTCGAAGCTTGAAGCTTGCGCTAGGAGTGGGTACGACAATAGTCCAAGGTGTTCAGCATCGAACTCGCGACTCTCACACTAATGGGGTGGAGACGACCGTTATACCGTTGAGCTATTGAGGGTTCAATTTCAATGATACTTTGATTATTGTATCGAGCATAGTCTATTTATATCATGTTATCTCGCTCTCTCTTCTGGATTAAATGGTGGTAAAAGTTGGTTACCATTTTTTTAAATCAACCAACATTTAATGTCCGTATAAATCAAAGAACCAAAAGTATTGGAACGTTGGAACCAAAGTTTGATCAGACATTGGTGTAGTTGAATTCTTGTTTCATAAATTTAACGTTTTTGACCTTTGAGTCGTTATAGTATTATCTTGTTTGACACTAAGGTTAAGTACATTATCACCGAATGCTGTCACGTGACTTATTTCACAGTCTGAGAAGCATTTTCCTTTTTTTTGTAAAGACTCTTAAAGTCAATTGTGGTATTTAATATTACGTCATATCCTTGGCATTTACATTATTTTGTATATATCTAATGGCATTTTTTCTTTATGCGTCAATCACGCTAGCTACTGAACAATTTTAATAAGCTATCCTTTAATACATAGATAGAGTTAGTACATAGGCTACTTTTTGTTACAAAAAGTGTAAAGCTTTGTAATAGGCGATGAAAGAATCCAATCATTTCAATTGCTGTAAAGCCGCTTTATTCACGCAAAGTCGCGGGCAAAGCCTACTTCTGCAATACTTAAGAAGAAATAGGTGTTAACTGTCCGATGTAGAGCATACTGAATGTTTTCTTTGTCTGTGAGATTTTATTAGTACCAAAGGGTATAAAAGTAAACGTCTTGATGTTGTTAAAATAACAAAAATAAAACACTGACCAGGTGGTGCTATAACGTCGTCGTGACTCAGTCTGACTGACTCACCTCCATTGGACACGTTCACTTGACAGATATTATGAGGCGATGCGAATATAATTAAAACTTACATTTTACGAGGTTTCTTGAGCTGTAATTGAACAAATTTGGAGTTTAGTTGTAGTATTGTTGTTATGTGAGATTCGCATCTTTAAGTAGTTTTGACGAAGTTATGGCGAAGTGGTAGCGAACTTGCCATAAACGCCGCAGATCGCGGTTTCGATTCCCGCTCGGAGCATAATATGTTTATGTTGACTATGCAAGAATATTTTCCGGTCAGGGTGTATTTGTCCTTGTCCTTGTATGTATCCGGACCCCCGACATAGGATATCACTATCCTAGTTGAATGTGCAGCGTTATTTATTTATTTAGTTGAAGTACATACCGTTGTTGTGAGATTCGCATCCTTTAGTGAATCAGTTGCAAAAATCTTGCTATAGTATTCGTTTCAAGAAACTATTCCGCGTTATCTAGAGAATTATTGTTGAGTTTTTATTTAGTCTACCTATTTATTTATCCTAATTATTTTTCTAAAATAAATTTATCCAGAGCTGCTCTTTATAACATCAGCTATAGTTCAGTACAGCAGATTCCAAGATTAGCTGAAACAAAGAGACAGAAGGACAAAAAAAATAAAAATTAGTTTTATAAAGCCTCAATAGCTCAACGGTAGAAGGACCGACTCCGCTCCGTTAACGCGAGAATCGCGGGTTCGATCCTAGCCCCCTTGGGCTATTGTTGTACTTACTACAAGCGCAAGCTTCGAGCTTATTTGGAGGAGCTTTTATAGATTTTCAAATCCAATTAATAAAGAGCAATTATTTTAACGTTATAAAAAAACAAAACAAATAACATAACGTTATAAAAAAACAAAACAAAATGAATACGTAATAAAACAAAAAAATTAACATAAATTAATTATAATCAAAATAAGTGTACAATGACCTTTATAAAAGAATATGAACAATTATTTTGTAAAGAAAGTTTTAGATTAGAAAGATGGGTTAGGCCAATGTTTACTCTGATAATTAACGCGATGTTGGTTTGCCCTTAAAGTTATTACTGTGTTATCATAGTACTCATAAGCTTGAAAATGGTATTATAATAAAAAAATTAAATTATTGATAACGAATTAACATTATTCCGAAATATATGGAAATTAGCATAATAAATAAATAAATAAACTCAACACACTAAACGGCCCCCATTAGGATAATTATGTCCTGTGTCGGAAACATTTACTATGACAAGGACAACCACATACAGACTGGAAAACATCACTGTATGGTCAATACATACATCTGCTCCGAGCGGAAGTCGAACCCGCGACCTGTGGCGTTTAGGGCAGCTTTGAAATACTACTTGACCTATCGTTTTTGTTTGTTATCGCAAAAGCGTATTTGATTTTCGAAATGTAAGCGACACAAAGTGATTGCCACTTGTCTTGTCCCCAAGTTGATATTTTGTATATTTTTTTCATAATGATGATATGAATTATCAATTAATTCATCTTATAATTAATGTGTTAACAACCGTAGTGGTTTTTCTTACCTACGTTTCATTGCATCTAAGGTGAGACGTAGCTTAAAATAGTCCCCCCTTCCGGCGCCGAAAATACATCCGTCGTTAGACGTTAGCACTCGGAGACGGATGACAAAATTTTACTTTTATTTAAAAATTGCTCGTTTAGTAATATGTAGGAGGGCAAAATCTTAAATTAGGGTCTAGAGAATAAAAGTTTGAAAGTAGATGAATAAAACTTTGTTCCTGAGTTAAAATTAGCAACTTAGGCAACTTGTAATTTACTGTTCTCTGAAATTCCACTCCCAAACGGTCGACTCTTAGGGGTGGAAAATGGGGGTTCTAAGCTTATAATATAAAATAGCCAATTAAAATAGTTATTCACGCGGGCGAAGCCGCTGGCAGAAGCTAGTAGAATATACGCATATACTCATATGTATGTCAAGTGAGACATTGTACCGGATTTCTTACAAATTTCAACACGCACTGTCAATATGAGTCAACGTATAGAAATACAATTTGGCGAGCGGTTGCCCAGCCGGGGATTGAACCCTGTCTATTTGCGTTTCTGGCAGATCGCCAACTCCAGCGGCTGTGATTGTTTGACCTTATTCAACGCTAGATGGCCACTGATGTAACGATATAGGTGACTAAAATGGGTTCCAAATTGTCTATCAGGTTGCTAACATATGAATAAATAACTACATAGTATTGAATGCTTTCGTCTTTTAAAACACTATGCCTCCGTCTTTCTCTTTTAGTTTACACTAGCTACGTCCGCGGCTTCACTCGCGTGTCGTACCATTTTTATTATGACACGGAACTCTAACTCATGTTATAAAATAAAAGTAGCCTTAGGTACTCCTTATAAAATCAGCTATCTGCCAGTGAAAGTACCGTCAAAATCGGTCTAGTCGTCTCAGAGAATACCCGGAGCAAACAAATCATACGGATAAAAATTAAAATTTTTGTCTGTCTGTGTCTGTTTGTTACGGTTAGTCTCGTCTGTTATAAATTAGATCATAGTCTTTAAGTCAACACAGAGTACTATGGGCGACCAGAATAAATTTGACACGAAGTTGTTCACTAACCACACGATTTGAGGAAGAACTAATCTTGTAATCCATAAGCATTTCGACGACGTTGTGGCGCAGCGGTAGCGAACCTGCCTTAAACGCCACAGGTTGCGGGTTCGATTCCCGCTCGGAGCATAATATGTTTGTATTAACCATGCAAGCATATTTTCCGGTCTGGGTGTATTTGTCCTTGTCATTGTGAATGTTTCCGGACCCCCGACACAGGATATTACTATCCTAATGGGGGCCGTTGAGTGTGTAGCGTTTATTTATTATTATTATTTATAAGCCACGAGTCCCACGACTCTTTTTTCATAAGAATATTAGCAATGCTTTTTCAAGGCATTACTAATATTCATTTGCCCCTCAAAATAAGTTTGAAGCTTAAACTAGGAGTGGGTATGACAATAGTCCAAGGGGGTCAGGATCGAACTGGCATCTTTCGCGTTAATGGACCGCAGTCGGCCCTTCTACCATTGAGCTATTGAGGCTTTAAATTTTGTTTTTTCTTATTATATGTCTTCTTACAGGATATTAGTTGGAGCACCAGAAGACGAGCCCTATCGAATAAACGGAGTCAGTCGTCCGGGCGCTGTGTATCGCTGTCAGCCTGGGCACCGCGGCTACCCGCCCGAGAACTCCGGCAACCCGCTACAGATGTGCTCGCTCATGGAGTTTGACAAGAACCGAAGTAAGTACAATACTAATTTAGGGATAAGAACTGCCTATTCTTGTGTCGCCTTTACAATTGGAAGCTCTAAAACATATACGCTTAAGTTAAACAGCGAAAAGAACTTGATAGATCAGGTTCAAACTTTCTATTTATTTTTTTAAGTTAAAGGTTAACTATTTAATCACGGCGAAGACCTGACGGACTTATAAACATCCAGCCTAAACCCTTAGGAACGAGACAGCTGAATTTGTTTACAGGTGTTGTTCTTAAAACGATAAGGCGCACTAAGAAAGGGTTTTTCGAAATTCAACTCTAAAGGGGGTGAAAAAGTAGTTGTAAATTAAAGAGAATATAACAGGTGTTAAAACATTTCCTTAAATTCCACCCTTGAAGGTGTAAAAAGTTTCAAAATTTATATGAAAAAGTAGGTCTATGTTACCCCAAATTTAACGCGATGCCGTGGGCAGTTTAGTCTTTAATAAAGTACATGAAATATTAAACAATAATAATACAATTTAAACAAACGTATAACTTCTGAAGCCACAATTATTTATGTTTACGTATGTTACTATTGTTAAGATTAACTTCAATATAAAGGCGCATTTTAAAAGCCATAAAGCTCAGCCGACAGCAAGATAAACATGAGTCATGTTCATTTAAAAAGTTACGATGTTTTACGTGTATTCTCTTTGGCGTGCAGTCCGGCAGTCCCGTACTCCCGCGCAACGTGACAGCGCCGAGCACGCGCATCTGATTTATACCGCTGTTACAACGCTACCGCTTTGTTCCCAGACGGATTCTGTGTATAATATGTCAAGGAATAATGCACCGCGATGTTTGGTCTTTATTATGGTTTTATGTAGGAGAAATCTCGGTTTGAGTCAGTATAATAAATGGTCATGTCGGATAAAGTTGTTTGCATAATCGTTGAGAGTCATGGAGCTCCTGGTCGTGATTAATACGATGCCTCACCTTCACTTTCTGTGAAATTTTACACTATAACAATGATGAAATGTTATAAGGAAAATGTACAAAAGATTTAATTTAAAAATATTTTATTTATTTTCTTAAATTTTTTTGGAACAGAACGTTTGATGTTTGTGTCATTTCTGTGTGTTGTGTTTGCTTGTGTGTTTTGGTTAACCAATCAAAAACCACCATTACCTTCACCATTACTATAAATCTCATAGGTCGTTAAGATTATATTTTAAGAACAGTACCACTTCGCTGTGTCCTGTTATTTAGATATAGATATTTTAGGTAGAACTTTTAAATGAGTTCAATTATGTGATTTTTTTGTATGTACACTGTGCTTTTTCACTATTATTCAAAGAATTAAATGAATATAATTTAGGACGATAAAACGACCGCTGTGGCGTGGTGGTAGCGAGCCTGCCTTTAGCCTCCACGATCGCGTGTTCTATTTCCGCACGGCGCAGATATTTGTAAAGATATGTGATAAATTTTAAACGATCATTATCAAGTTGAATACATAATTATGACAAAAAAATTCATAGCTCAACGGTTGAAGAGACGACTCCAATTCGTAACGTGAGGGTTGCGGGTTCGATCCCGACCCCCTTGGGCTATTATCGTACCCATTCCTATTGTATTGTAGCAATGACTCGAATTGAAGCATTGCTCATATTCTTAAAAAAATATTAGTTCTGGCTTCTGATACTCCTTCTGATGACTCTTACGAGGTGTAAGCTGTTATCGGATAATATAATTTGTGTACAATTAGTGTGTATCATGGATTAGTGGGTCATGTCGGAGTGGGAGTCGCGTGGGCGCGGACGCAAAAACTTACACAAGCCTTATTTGCTACCAATTACGCAATTACTTTTATAGATTTGTATTTGGTATTTTTAATGGTTAACCGTTGTGGAGTGTTTTTAGCAAGCCTTCTTTTAGTCCTGACGGTCGCGGGTTCTATTTCCGTTCGAGGTGGATATCCCAGACATTATCCCATATTTTTGTATTTATATTACAAATATCAATCTCATTCTTGGCCTTTGTCCTTGTGGGTCTCCTCACCGTGCCTCGGAAAGCACGTTAAGCTGTCGGTCGCGTTTGTTATCATATCTTCCGATACTAAATCGTTAACTCATGATAGGATAATTTACTCTTATCCAATGACTTAGTGGTTCGCCTTTAGGGTTGCGGAGGTAAAATGGCAATCGCTCCGTGTAAAAACTCGTAACCTGTCAAATCCGGATAAGAGACTCTAGGCAAAATACCGGGATTAATGCTAGAATGAAGAAGATTTGGTATATTTTTTGGTGAAATTGATTATTGGTAAGATAATTTTTACGACGTTGTGGTGCAGCGGTAGCGAACCTGCCTTAAGCGTCACAGGTAGTGGGTTCGATTCCCGCTCGGAGCAGATTGTTTGTCCCGCATGTTTGTATTGACTATACAAGCTTTTCCGGTCTGGGTGTATTTGTCCATGTCATTGTGTATGTTTCCAGACCCCGACACAGGATATAATTATCCTAATGGGGGCCGTTGAGTGTGTAGCGTTTATAAAAGAAAATACTTTTATATACCTTGAATTCGTTCATGAAAGGCTTTTAATAGTATTATTTCCTTGGAGACACAGTAATTGTAGTTCTAAAGAGATGCGTTGGTTTTCTTTGAATTATGTAAACGGTGTTGAGTCAGTTCTTGTTATTGTAACTATGTGGTGATTGGCATTCGTATGTAGGAAGATTATTCTAAGAAGGTAATGATTTGTGAAGGTCAAACAGAAAACATACCCTTTTTCATTTTAATTAGACTTTGTAGAAGGTATGATCTTGGTTGCTTTATATTTATGATTTTTTATCAAATCATAACAAAATTTATATCGGACTTTAACTAAAGTACCCAAGATGGCCTAGTGTAAAAAAATTTAGACTTTAACCGAAGGTTACTACTGGTTCAAATTCGGGCAAACACTTCTGAATTTGCAAGTGCTTAATTTGTGTTTCGAATTAATCTCGTGCTTAGTGGTGAAGGAAAACATGAGGAAACCTACATGTTTTGTATTGGTAGAAACTCTGAGGCTTGGTAGAATCCGCGGTGGAGAAGCGTGGTGGATTAAGCTTTAAATCCTTCTCTTTAACAGGAGAGGAGTCCTTTGCACAGCAGTGGGACATTAAGAGGCTGTCACTTTACTATAGAACTAATGTATTATTCTATATTCGTTAAACAGTAAGTGAGTTAGGCCATCGCTAAAAAAATTAATATGGATGCAAGTGAAAAGTGACATGGTGCAGAGATAACGATCCTACCTTAAACACCATAGGTCGCGGCTTCGATTCCCGCTCGGAGCAGATGTTTGTATTGACCATACAGGCATGTTTTTCGTTCTGGGTGTGTTTGTCCCTGTCATTTTGTATGATATCGGACCCCCGACACAGGATATAACTATCCTATTGGTGGCCGTTGAATGTGTAGCGTTTATTTATTTATATACTAACAAAATGAAGTGGCTGTGAGTTATTATCTGTAATAAAAGTTAAAAAATATTGTTAATATAACAGTTGATTGATTGATTTTGATTTGATTAATTATATTTTGAATGTTGGCGATGGATTGCTTATGCGCATTTTTGTGCGCACGATTGAATACAAACTGTCAAAATAAAGACATGACATTTTAATCTAACTACTACGAGCGGTGGCGTCTAACAAAGTAATGAATTATTTTTATAAGGGACCAATATAATTATGTATTAATCATCAATTGAGGTAGGCATTTAGTTTTTTATTTAATTCTTAACGCAGTCTTATTATTCAGAATTTGTTTTAATTCACATTCATTCGCTCATAATTCTTACTTAAAACTTTTGAGTAAATATGTCCTTTAAAGTGGTAAAATAGTCGTAGTATAAAACAAGTCCGTTTTCCGCTTGTGTCTGTATTTTGGCTAACTTCTTCTTAATAAAATAAATAAAATAAAATTGAAGTGTCTGTTTGTAATTCGAAACTTACAGATTTTCACTAAATGACATACCGAGTATGAATTTCAATTTTATTTTATTTACTTACATAAAAAAACTTACACAAAAACTGTTGGGATAAACTCTGTCACAGCAGAGATTATTCTACCAGTGCAATTTATTTATTCATTCATTCAATTTATTTATTTGAAAATAACAGTAACAACAGGCTTAACCTAAAACGTTACATGTTCAATTTTTCTAATGCTACATTATACTATTTATAGCATATGTGATACGTTTCTTAAATATTTGTACACTACAATTAAATATATCTATATCTGGTTCTGCAATGAGGATGTTGTTAGCCAACCGAATTGCTTTGGGTATGGGAGAGTTCGCTCCTTGTCTAGTGTGAATGCCAGGTTGCTCCGCCAATAGATGGTGACGACGCCGTACACTAGCATTAGCCACAGATTCGATACCTCTCATATAAAGTGACGGTACAAAGAATCGTAATTCGCTTAGAGCCCAAGGATTGTCAATTTTACTATTAAGCAATAAATATAAAAACATTAACAATGACATTTTTCTTCTAATTTCTAATGTTAAAAATCTGTCATCCCATTAACAAACAGCGATGGAAATAAAAATGGATAATAACCATATTTCTTCTTATAGACAAATCGTAAAAACTTCCTTTGTACCTTTTCAACCATATTTATATATTTTGTTTCTGACGGATCCCAAATTTGAGAATTGTACTCTAAAACACTTCGAACATACGACTTATATAGAGTAGTAGCAGGTGTTGTATTGTTAAAATCACTGGTTACTCTCATTATGAATCCTAATAACTGATAAGCTTTTTTACTAATGATAGTTACATGTTCCCTAAAATTTAATTTACTGTCAAAATTGATGCCTAGATCACGAATTTGCGATACAACCTGAAAAGAGTGACCCATTAGTTTATAGTTATATTCAATCTGATTTCGAGCCCGCGAGATCAGTCACACTGGTGGTAGGTACCACCGCAGTGTCAAATATTCTGCCGCCAAATAGTAGTGCTTAGGCATTGCTGTTTTCCGGTTTGAAGGACACTGTACGCTAGTGAAATTACTGGGCAGACGAGATTTAAGAACCAATATCTCGAGGTTGGCAACGCGTGAGTGGCACCTAACCTAATGGTGCTGCAAGCGCTCATAGGCTGCAGCAGCCACTTACCATCGGGTGGGCCGTATGCTTGTTTGCCAACTTTTAACATAAAAAAAAAAATAATAAAATAAAATCTATCTTTAAAATTTTTGTCGGTTTGATTAACAGACAGATCTGTTGTGGCGAATTTCTAAAACGCCTGGGACAGATTTTAACGGAACTTTCACTGGCGGTTAGCTGATGCTTAAGAAGTAGTAACTTTGACTGCTCTTATTTTAAAAAAATAATTCGTAGAAGAAAGAAATCGATTATAAGGCGAGCGGAGCCGCAGGCACAGCAAGTAGAAAAAAACGAAATTGATCTTTTAAAGATCCTGGTCAACCGGAAGTGATTTCTAAACTACTGTGCTTTTTTTAATGGTTTCAAAGATAAGAGAAAGTCGGCGGATTGTTTACAGAAGCGTCGATTACCACAATGGTGGTTGTGAAATACAGCCGTCTGATAAGATAGGAATTAGTGATGTGACATGTTAAAGGCTTTTTGCTTAACGATATTTTTTTGTTACGTAGTTATTATCTTATATACTGCTATCTTATAAAAATAGAATTTTTGAACAAAATTTTTTGACTCTAATAGTTTGCCTACAAGCGGGTAAAATAATTGTTTTAGAACGACGAATAATAAAAACAACATTATTAGCATCAGAAGGAAAATAGTAAAACTACTAAGCGACCTTCAAGACTTCATCAGAATATATTTATAGACGCTGAGGTTATCACAATACACACAAAAAATTCAGAGGAAATTTTGTAGTCAGTTAAATCTATACCAATGTATATATATATATATATATATATATATATATATATATATATATATAGCTGGAGAATTTGTTTGTCTGGTTGAACATTGCTAATCGCTGAAGCTACTGAACGGATTTGAAAGATTATTTTTGGATTTGATAGCACAATTCTTGAGGAAGGTTATAGCCTATATTATATCACGATACGATACTTAGAAGCCGAGCAATTAGAAAGATAGTGTGGGCGGTCGAAAAGATGGTTAATGCAATAAGGCGGTGTCACTTGACTGCAGCGAAGTCACGGGCACAACTATAGTAAAGCAATATAAAATAATTTAACGACTTGCTTTTACACACACACGCACACACAGTCGCGGGATCAATTCTCGCATACAGGCATGAGCTTGGGAAGTTGTGATTGTGTTTTTTTTAATGAATATTAGCAATACTACACCGTTGTGGCGTTGTGGGTAGCGAGTCTGCCTTTAGTCTCGACGGTTGTGGGTTCGATTCCCGCTCGGAACAGATGTTTGCATTAATCGTACAGGCATGTTTTCCGGTCTGGTTGTGTTTGTCCTTGTCATTGTGAATGTTTCCGGAGCCCCGACACAGGATATAATTATCCTAATGGGGGCCGTTGAGTGTGTAGCGTTTATTTATTTATTTATTATTTAATACTTTTTCAAGACATTACTAATATTCTTATTCCCCCTCCAAACAAGCTAGAAGCTTGCGCTAGGCGTGGGTACGACAATAGCCTAAGGGATCGAACTCGCGACTCTCGAGTTAAAGGAGCGAAGTCGGCCCTCCTACCGTTTAGCTATTGAGGCTTTAATTTTTTGTTTGTGTGTGTGTGTTGCGTTTATTATTATATATGTTTAAAATTTCTATCGATAAATATAAAATACACGTCGCAGCACTATTTATTTGCATGTTCATCTTGTATTGCGTGTTATCTATTGAGCGGTTATCTTTACTGTGATGTTAAACAATGAAGCCGCTTCCGAGGTGGAGGGAGTGCACTTTTGATCTGTATGCATTGTGACGTCGCGTTGTGCAAGAATTTATTTACAATGTACTAGTATTTATGTGATTGATATTATAGAATAGAGCTTATTTGTTTATATTATAAAGCAGGAAAAGAATTTGTCTGTATCAATTGATGTATATACATGTAATAAGGATAATGTGCTGGTCGCTAGTTCGATTCGAGCTCGGAGTAGATGTTTGTATTCACAATATAGGCATGTTTCCCGGTCTGGATGTGTTTGTCATTATGTATGTAGTGTGTTGTTGTGTATGTACCCCCGGCACAGGATACTATCCTAAAGGGGGCTGTTGTAAAAGGTGAATTTCTATAAATTTAGTTGCGTGAGGTGTGTTGCTTATTTGTTTCTCAAAGTTGTAACTGATTTTTTGGTAATAATTTTTTGTCTGTATCAATAAGAAAAAAATGCTGAAACGACTCTGATGAAATTTGTTATTGTAAAAGCCAATTTATAATAATTTAATATCGCAATGATAACGAGGGTCGGAGAATGACATTAAATTTGTTAATAAATAAATATAGTAAACGTGACCTGATGGGCCACTGCGGTCTCTTTGAACCTTTCATTATAAATGTTCTGCAGTTTAATGTCATAGGTCTGTATGTGTGTTATTGTCACTTCGCAATTCATCTTGTAAAGCATATACATAAAATGTTTCTTGGTACATATGTATAGGTTACTCCTTGTTACCATCAGCATATAAATGTCTCACGCGCGTGCCTTCTAAATGATACCGCCGGGAATAGTTATGATGATCGCTGTGAAGCAGCGGTAGCTACCAGATATCCGGTTTCCTGGGAAGGAGAACCGGGTTATCTGGGGTTCCAAGACAAGATGGTCAGTGGGCCACACTAAAAACTCCTCACTGGCGGATAAGTTACGAGCTCTCTCGCAGAACGCTCTGCAGTTTCGATTCCGCTTTGGACAAATGGACGCAAATAAGCAATACCATTTCGCGAAAAACGCGTTTGAAAATTTTTAACAACTTGCTTTATATGATTTTTTTATGTATTGGTCAAGTTTTTGACAATTTCAAGATTTATGTAAGTTATTTTACTTATTTTCACAAAAAATAAGTATACAAACTGCATATTTCGTATATAATATAACCCAAAACGTTTTAAATAATACACAAATTGTATGATTAAAAAAATGGCTTTTTAGAAGTTTTAAAGCTTAAAACCATACAAATATTAAAGAAAAATGTTCTTCAGCCATTTACCAACACTTCTGCATACATAACTCAGTTTTTTCAATTTTGTGGGTTGACATGGTATTGCTTTTTTGCGTCCAAATACGTTTATACAATATATTTTTATCGACCATACAGACATAGGTTTCGGTATATATGGTTGGTCTATGTTTTTGTGTTTCCGGACTCCGACACAAAATATTATCTACTACCTCAGTGTGGGCTGATGAGCACATAACATACGATTCTCGTCGCCTTCTTAAAATTCCTTTACTTAGTACTTAAACCAGTTTACTAAGCCTAGTAGTAGGTATTAATCGAATAGATAGTGAAGAAAAGTTCTTTTCGAAGTTTACGTCAAAAGAATAATCGAAATTTTTAGTGTATTTGTAGTGGTTTTGCTACTGAACCCGTGCATCGTATCCGCGTTCACACGCTACGATCGCACGAAGGTATAATTCGTGCACTATCAGTACATCTGCAGCACCACGAAGGACGACTTCGCATTTTGATGACAGGTAGAGGCTACCTGCCTAAGAAGTTAACTAGATACGTGTTTGACTGTTATGGTGAAAATTTCATAATCTTTATTTGCTAAATGAAAGATATGTACTTAAGAAGATTTTTTGTTAAGAATCATGCCTTACAAAATATCTTCTGAGCTTGGGCGTTTGTGAACGATTTTGACGCCCCCACCCGGTGAAGCTGTCAAGGCCAGTAGGGCCAACAGCAATACACATTCCGAAAAAAAGAAAAACGATTTTGACTATTCAGATTTTATTAAATATGTGCCCGGGGTTTTGCTCGCGTTAATATATTTTTTGATAATCCCAGGAGAACCAAACGTTCATCACGTTTTCCGTGATAAAGGTCCTGCTAGTCCAAGTAATAAGCTCTCAGTTCGCCAAATTTTATCCGAATCTGTTCTGTAATTTTTGCGTGAAAATGCTAAAATACTTACTAGCTCTTCCCTCACGATTTGCCCACGCTGTCATTGCCCGATGTTTGTATTGACCACACATGCATGTAGTCTGGGTGTGTTTGTCCTTGACCTTGTGTGTTTCCGGATACCCGACACAGGATATAACTATCCTAAAGGGGACCGTTGAGTGTGTAGCGTTGATTTATTTATTATTAAACTTGGTATTTTAAAAGTTTGAATTGAACACGTGAAATATACAATTTAATTTTGTATATGCATCAAAATACTATAACTACTCAACTCATATTAAGGTATAGTAGTAATAAACATACATGCAATCCAAATACAAGTTGGCAATGAGGTAGTGAATTAGTAAGTTTATTAAAATTACGTGGGTTCGATATTCGGGCCGTGGGCGCTGACGTGGGCAGGTTCGATACCCCGTTTGTGCTGTCATTAACAAATATTTTGATAAAGTTCTAAATTCCATGCCTACCGATGACTTTCGCTTTTACAATAAACTAGTTTCTGCTCGCGACTTCGTCGGTGGTGACCTTAGTAGTGGTTCCACAGATAAATCAAATAATTTTTAGTAAGTGCATTTTTATAATACTACAGGAACTGAACATTTTTCCGGGATAGAAAATGAAATAGGATACGTGTGTTTTTAATTTCATCTATATCCGTTCAGCCGTGTTTGTGAGATTGCGTAACAAACATCGAAACATATAATTACAAACTTTATATTAATATATCTTATAGCAGAAATATACTAAGATAAGGAGGTCCGAAAAACACATACTAATATAAGCACAACCACCCAGACCAGGTCACATGCCTGTATGTTCAATAGAAACATCCGCCTTAAGCGGGTATCAAATCTGCGACCTTCTAGAAATTCTGTAAAATTCTAGATCTGGCTTTTGAATAACCGAAAGGTATTTTATAATCAAATTTTTGTAAAGCCTACCTACTACGCCTAGTTTTATGATAATAAAGTTCAAATCTTTTTTTCTATTAACGCCTCCTCACTTATACCATATTGTTGCGCCTGCGCATGATTATACGCCATAAGTTCCTGATGGCTGCAAATAACTGCGCGTAGGCACGAGCCACTAGGTGTTGCTAATGCGATATATCCGGTGTGAATATAACCGTTAATCTTACTGGAAAATATCATTGCTTTTCTTATTAGGAAAAAATACAGTTAAGTCAAATTTAGTTTAAAAGTCTCAATAGCTCAATGGTTAAAGGGCCGACCGAACTCCGTTAACGCGAGAGTTACGGGTTCGATCCTGATCCGCTTTGGTTATTGTGGTAGCACAGGGCGTCCCATAGGGCGGTATTTTAGTTGTAGTGCGTGAAAATGCTTTTCCCAACTTACGTGAAAATTAACTGCTGGAAAAACTTGAATAAACGATGTTTCTTTTTGAGGCCGCATTTCCCACAAGAAAATCTCCAATAACTGTCCAAGAGTCTGACAATAGCTTTAATAGCAATAACGGCTCCCTTAAATAACCGGGACCGACAGATTAACGTGCTCTCCGAGGTACGGTGGGGAGACCTACAAGGACAAACGCCTAGACCTAAACAGAGGCCCAGAGACTGCCCAAGAGGGAATCGAATGTTTTCTGGTCTGGCTGTGTTTGTACTTGTCATTGTGTATGTTTCCGGACCCTTGATACAGGACAACTGGACGCAAATAAGCAATACCATGTCAACCCACAAAATTGAAAAACTGAGTTATACATGCAGAAGTGTTTGCAAATGGCTGAAGAATTTTGCCATTTTTTTAATCTAGCAAATTATGTCTTATGTTAAACGTTATATTATATACGAAATACGCAGATTGTATACTTATTTTTGTGAAAATAAGTAAAATAACTTACATAAGTCTAAAATCGTCAAAAACTTGATGAATACCTATAAAAAATTCATATAAAGCAAGTTGTTCAAAATTTTCAAACGCGTTTTTCTCGAAATGACATTCGTGTGGGTCGACATGGTATTGCTTATTTGCGTCCAACTATCCTAATGGGGGCCTTTGAGTGTTTAGCATTTTTTTTTTTTTTTTTTATTTTTTTTTTTTTATGTTAGAAGTTGGCAAACAAGCATACGGCCCACCTGATGGTAAGTGGTTGCCGTAGCCTATGAGCGCTTGCAGCACCATTAGTAGGTGCCACTCACGCGTTGCCAACCTCGAGATATTAGTTCTTAAATCTCGTTCGCCCAGTAATTTCACTAGCGTACAATGCCCTTCAAACTGGAACACAGTAGTGCCTAAGCACTACTATTTGGCGGCAGAATATTGGACACTGCGGTGGTACCTACCTAGCCGGCCTCTTGCAACAAAAGACCTACCACCAGTGTGACTGATTGCACTGGTGGAATAATCTCTGTTGTGACAGAGGTTATCCATTTATTATTTTTTATTATAATTTTACCTCTCCTCTTAACCGCAGGTAGGTCTTTAGGTCGATTATGGCGTTGAGTTATTTTGAGTGAAAGATTATAAGCGTTCAACCCTTGACACAATATATTGTGCTATCATAATATATTTCAAGAGAATTGTTCTACACAGAATTGCATTCATCATCATTCTTCACATTTCTTAGACTTAAATAGGAATATTTTATATATAACTAATAATTTTATTAAGGAAAATTTTAGCAAAAATATATATCGAAGTCGAAACTTAAAAAAACTCTTGAAATACATTGAATTCTTTATAAAGACGATATAATATATCTCCGCGGCTCTATTAACGTTTGTTTGTTAGCTTAGAGGTTTTTAAATTTTGCACTGTAATATTTCTGGAAGAGAAATTTCATTCAATATGGAAGATTCCAATAAATTAAAATCTGTTTTTTTCATAATAAAGATTATGAGTAGAAAACTAATTTCAATTTATTGATGGATAAAGATATTTAGCATACATATAAGATAGGTAATAAAAACAACATCGGCTATATATTAAGTATATTTTTTTAGTTGTCGGCAACCTATACACGCAACCTTTTTTAAATGATGCAACCGGGAACAATCCTGTGTGGTTTTCTTACAGAGCTCGCAACCATCCTTTATTATGCGACTACGTTGGCAAGCAAGCATACGGACCAACTAATGGTAAGCGGTTGTCGTAGCCTATAAGCGTTTGCAACACCATTTGTAGGTGTCACTCAAGGGTTAGGAACCTCGAGGTATTGGTTCTTAAATTTTTTTTGCCCATGAATTTCATATATTTTTTTTTTAATTATTTTTATTCAAGTAGACTTTTAAAAAGTACTTTTGAATATTCAAACACTACCGACGGTTCGGAAGGTTGATTCTATCGAGAAGAACCGACAAGAAACTCGACAGTTACTCTTTTCAAATATATGTTTTTTACAATTGTATTCTTTCATATAAAATTTGGTTCTTGACTGAGATCCAGCAATATTAAGAGTCCCAAGCATTTTTATCGGAAAAATATTCCTCTAACGAATAATAGGCTTTATTGATAAGTTAATTTTTTATATACATTTGGAACTTGCTTGTTGGCAGTTCTAATAAGCAATCTGGAATTTTGTTGAAAATGCGAATACCTATAGCCCCTTAAAAGAATTACTGACTTTACATTAATTTCGCTAACTACCGTGTCCTTCCAGGGACTCAGACTCTGGGGAGGAACCCTTTGAGTTGTTTCATTGAGATTGCTTTGTCAGTTAAAATAACTACATTTCACAATTAATAAAACATGTTCTATATGATTGACCTATTACTTTAAATAAATTTGCATCAATGACAAGATATTTCTCATACATTCTACACGTCAAGAATGGAAACGTTTAAATTGTAACGTGTTTTGACAAAAACTAGTATCTAGAAACGATAATACGCGGACCGGTTGTTCTAAAGGTTGACGTCATTTTGTTTTAATATTTAAATTATCCGCATTATATTTCTCAAGCGAATACGTTGCGCGTTTATGAGATAACACAGTTCTAAATATGTTACTTAGAAAATAGCAAAATAGTTTACATTTTCAAGCTAAAATTAAAATTCACGTGTAGTGTTTTAAATTTAGGGTAACCATGTAATATATTATAAAAAGGACTTATTGTAAAATATTAATACATCTATACAAGTAAATAAAATTAGTGTTTGTAATATAATAGTGTTTGTAATATAGCTTTTTACTGAATTACAAGTTCAGGTAATTATAAAAAAATACAATTTTCTACATTTTTGTCTATTTGTCTTTCTGAAACTTATATTAACTCTCCGAATATTGCAAGTAAATAATTATAAGTCTTGTCTTTAGAAATGAAATAATTCATAATTGAATGTGTATTGCTGTTGGCCCTACTAGCCTTTACCAAACAAAAACAAAGTACTGAGACCCAGCCAAAAAAAAGAGACAGTCTTCGCGGGGCTGCAAAAATATACTTACCATTTACTACGTCACTTCGCCAATACCACAGCAACTTCCGCAAAAATTTTTCCCTACCCGAAATTACAATTTAAGCAGATTTCTTTCAGCGATTCCATCTTTATGAAGTTTTCATAAAGATCATAAGTGACCAAATAGTTCAAAGTTGTACATGTTGAAACAAAACCCCGCTATTAGGTCGTCTTCATTAAACTTCCAGTCATCTCATACGTGTAGAATTTTGAAAGTGTGTATTTTAAGATTTACAAACACAATCAATCTTTCTTGTTTGTGTCGATTGCGTGTACGAAGTGGTTCTGATTGGGAACGCATTCAGACCGAGTTGAAAGCGGTAACATTAACGCATCGTTCGTTGATAAAACATAAATCAATGGGCAGCGCCGACTGTGTATAAGGTAACCATGTTTTATACTACACGGAAATTTTAATATTAACCTAATTTCACTTTACTTTAATTCTGTTTTTCATTTCAAAAGAGTAATGGATAAGAAAAAGAAAATATCGATAATAGATAATAAATATAAATATACTTCACTAGAATTTTAGCATACGATTCAAAAATAACTTTTTAAATCATGGTTTATGTTTTTTTTTATGTTAGAAGTTGGCAAACAAGCATACGGCCCAAACATAAGTGGTTGCCGTAGCCTATGAGCGCTTGCAGCACCATTAGTAGGTGCCACTCACGTGTTGCCAACCTCGAGATATTATTTCTTAAATCTCGTCCGCCCAGTAATTTCACTAGCGTACAGTGTCCTTGAAACTGAACACAGTAGTGCCTAAGCACTACTATTTGGCGGCAGAATATTTGTCACTGCGGTGGTAGCTACCTAGCAGGCCTCTTGCAACAAAAGACCTACCACCAGTGTGACTGATTGCACTGGTGGAATAATCTCTGCTGTGGCAGAGGTTACCCCAACAGCGGGCGATGGGGTCGTCACATCCCGACGCCGGTAAAAGTTAAAGCTGGTAAAGTTCACGGAAACTACGACTAGGTCCATGCAGTAGACATTCATCTTCTATCATAATTTCACTCTTGGGGAGAAGGAGAAGAATGAGAAGGGCTAAAAAACTATAAATGCTCTGTAACAAACACTAAACAAGTGATAAATACTAATTTCATTATTTTTAATTAATATATTTCAATTAATATTAATATAACATACTCCTGTAGTCCGTATTTAGGTCATATAAATATAATGTATTGACGTCCAGTGAATTTATTAAGTAGTACAAATTAATTATTTGCATTGAATGCACATAGGGTGACCATGATAACATTTTTAATCAATTCGTCTCCCTTCTCAATCCTCTAATAAGACAGACTTATACTTACACAGATAGATGTGACCAATCAACCAACTTAGGTCGGGAGTTCTAAGCACAATCTGCAAGACCTTGATAACAAGATCTCTTTGTATAATATCCCATAAACAGCACAGACACGTATATACAAATGTCTTCGCAGGGTAATTGTAATATGGGGTCCCTTGTTTGAGTGGTGCACTCAAGATGACACCCTAAGCCGTGGCTCTATCTTGAAAGAAGCATTCTCATGATTGAGTTAACTATGAGTGCCGTGAGGTGTGTCCTATTTTTAGTATCTTAGCAATCAGCCCGCTAGCTCGGTAACGGTGCTAAACTATATACATAAAGAAAAAACAGCATTAAAATAGGAGACATAAAAAAATAATTTAGGTTTATGAATATAAAAATATTATTAATGATTAAAATCTAAATACGATGTCAATAAATAAAAACACTTTTTACTTTTAATGATAATAAAACTTGTTTTAATCATAAGGACATGGTCACCCTACATTCCATAGCGCCACAGTGGTATTAGGGTCGACTTTGATGCGCTCGCGCTCCTCCAGAAGCGTCATTTATTTCGTTTTCATGCGCAAACGCACGGGGTCACTGACCTCACATATGTTACTTTACAAGTGCACATTTGTTCGATGAACTCTGATTTTTTTATTGAAATTGCGAGTGACGTCACTACGTACGCGCTCGACACTTAATTGAATGACTTATCACTTGTCATCGGTTAAACGTTTTAATATAAACAATAAAAACGCTAATCTATATTAATAAGAGCCTAAGCATAATTATTATTTAATAATAAGTATTTACATAACTCTTTAAGTTTTATTTCTATTCGTCATATAGAAGCCTCGAAACCTCAATAGCTCAATGGTAGAAAGGCTGACTTCGCTGAGTTAACGCTAGAGTCGTGGGTTCGATCCTGACCTCCTTGGACTATTGTCATACCCACTCCTAGTGCAAGCTGGGGCTTATTTGGAGGGGCAAAGGGAATATTTTTTTTTCTGCACTATTTAATGGATGTTATTATACATATAAACCTTCCTCTTCAATCACTCTATATATTAAAAACCGCATCAAAATACGTTGCGTAGTTTTAAAGATTTAAGCATACATAGGGACAGACAAAACGACTTTGTTTTATACTATGTAGTGATATGAAGAAAGCCTTCAGATATTTAGAAGAAATAAGTACTTCTCTGAATTAGTGTCAAAGTTTGTATTGGTCGTTCGGGTGGTTGAGAGTTTTTTATTTTGGTTCTAATCATACCGTTTAGCTATCATCATATTTGGTTAACGTTCCTCGAAAACATGTCACGTGCTGGCAAATAGCAATTTACAATTGGGCAAACATTGGCCACGCTTGGCAAAGTTTGATCAAAGCCTGTTCTGAAGTGGTCTGAAGTGCCCAAAACATACGCTTGAAGTAAATTTTGAATGTTCTTTGATTACCGCTAATATTTACCATGTAATATAATACAGAAGAAAAGCGACTAACTGTACGCTTCTTGATTTTAGTTGGTTTATAAATTTTGTTTGTCACGGTTATTTCTTGGTGTAACCATTTCTTTTATTTTACGATGGTTGGCAAGTAAGCACACGGCCCGCCTGATGGTAAGCAATCACCGCAACCTTTAAACGCTTGTGGTACTTGAAGTATCATATTATGCGTGTTGCCAACCTAAGGGATAGGAGACAACGGCTGAGAAAGCAAAAAGGAAGGGAACAGTGGGGGTGGGAGATTGGGCCTCCGGCGCTCTCTCTCGCCGCACGAAACGTAACAGTACCTACTGATACTCTTACTTCACGCCGATTTTCTGTGAGAGGGTAGAATTTGTCATGTTGTTGAACATGGCTGTACTACTACAAAAAACAAGGTTAAGGCTGTGTTTTAAGACGAGTTTTTTACTAATTGTATATGAATAATGATTGTAATTGAGTAATAGAGGCTTCTTGTTGCCGGTACGAAACAGAATTTCCATAAGAATTAGAGTTATTGGTGGTGTTGTGTGTCGTGATAAGCGTGAGTGCTGGATGCCCAAACTGCCTTAAGTACCTATGGTCACAAGTCGATTACCGCTCGGCACAGGTGTGTGTAAATGTTTCTAAACCACAGGCACAGGATATTACTATCCTTATGGGTTCAGTTGAATGTTTCGTGATTATAGATTTTCACACGATTAGCTCTATCTCTATAGGGACTTCCTTAGCCGTGGTGCGGCTTCGCAAGAGGCAATCTAAGGACGGAATCAAATTTGAGCCCCCTTGAGGGCTGCCCCTTTATCACGGCTGAGTCTCTGTACTCAGCCCCCCGCCCGGTGACGCTGTCAAGGCCAGTAGGGCCAACAGCAATACACATTCCGAAAAAAAAAAAATAAATTAATTTTCATGTGTAATAAAACAGGATAAGGACCCTAAAATGAATAACTTTTTACAATTAAACTGATTTTGTTTTATTGTTTCCGAGGTAATAGTTAATAAAACCTATCAATCAACCAATAATGCGAAACCATTCTCCGGTATACTTACAAAACGTCGCTACACGAAAATCAGCTTAGTTTTCACATTAATAAGAATTATAATACAATGAACCAAAACAAATCTATTGCCTTATGTACATAAGGACAATTAGAAATGAATGGTAAATTAGTTTATACGATTATTAAACGTAATATTACAGAATAAGGATCGTATTTCTTTAAGCCAATAAACGGTTGTCGACAACCATACTATCAATTAGTAATAAGTGGTGCGGAGTCCGGGCCAATTCGTTCAATTCGGAAGCCCAATTGAGACCAGATTGATGAGTTACGTTGATTTAACTGAAAGAGTATATTGTTCTGTAGTTTATAGTGTTTTAAGAAAGTAACTACAAATAAACTTTGGTATTATAAATGCGATGCATTCTGATGTAGTAGAGTCGTCCGCGGAGGTACCCTCTGATAGAAAATCGGCGTAAAGTAATAGTATTGGTAGGTACTGTTGGATTTAGTGCGATGAGTTACTCTTCTCATCCCTTTCCTATCTCTTGGGATTTTTACGCGCATGTGATACTTCAAGTATCGCACGCGTTCATAGGTTGCGGTGACTACTTACCATGAGGTGTACCTTACTGTCTTACTCAAAAAAACTGTTAGTTTATGACTTTTTCACGTCTAAGCCTCTGACGCGATTATGATGAATTTTTATAATGCTTTTAATGGAAGCATTGTTATATGCTCTTCTTAAATTCTATAATTAAATCGTCTAGACATCCCACTTTTATTGATAATTCTTTGCACACTAAATAAACACCATTTTCCTGTTATTGTTTACATAAGTAATGAATCTTGAAATATTTTATTATTGAAATATTGAATGCAATAACATAACAACTTTATTGAATACTAGCGACCCGCCCCGATTTCGTACGGGTCTAAGTTTTATTCCGTTGATATCGTTACCGTTTGGTTTGAATTCCGTTCGTTCGTTCGTTAAATCAAAAAAGGCCAAAAAGTGGCATTGAGAGGCTACTCCCACTACGTTAAAATTATATTCGCATTTTTCGTTTTGAATTTTTAATTACGTTTCTGTAAACATGTAGATTCGATTATATTATTTGAAAACATGTGGCGGTGTTTGTTAATGCATCATACATTATATTATCTATTCACAATGTGTCTGTCTGTTTGTCCAGATTATGTAACGGATTAATTGATTTTGTTGTAAGCTTCTTGCTTAAAATATAATTAGACTAAACCTAGCAGCACTAAGTGGTTGTCGTAGCATAGGAACGCTTGCAAC
Source organism: Hestina assimilis (assembly GCA_023373885.1). NCBI lineage: Eukaryota > Metazoa > Arthropoda > Insecta > Lepidoptera > Nymphalidae > Hestina > Hestina assimilis. The sequence continues at coordinate 1,828,187 of CM041744.1, read as the reverse complement.
AGCATAAAACTGTAGGTAGATATTGGTTCTTAAATCTTCTTTGCCCAGTAATTTCACTAGTCAGTGTCCTTCAAATCGAAATACAGCATACTGGTTCGATGTAGAATATGTGACAGTGTGGTGGTACTTACCCAACTGGCCGCTCGCCATAAAAGCAATACCACCAGAAATAATATAAAATATTAGTTTTTTTTTTTTTTTTTTTTTTTTTTTTTTTTTTTTTTTTTATGTTAGAAGTTGGCAAACAAGCATACGGCCCACCTGATGGTAAGTGGCTGCCGCAGCCTATGAGCGCTTGCAGCACCATTAGTAGGTGCCAATCGCGCGTTGCCAACCTCGAGATATTAGTTCTTAAATCTCGTTCGCCCAGTAATTTCACTAGCGTACAATGCCCTTCAAACTGGAACACAGTAGTGCCTAAGCACTACTATTTGGCGGCAGAATATTGGACATTGCGGTGGTACCTACCTAGCCGGCCTCTTGCAACAAAAGACCTACCACCAGTGAAAAAAAAGACCTACCACTAGTATACAATAAAATTCGGCCATTGTCTTCCTCATGAGTATTAAAATGTAGCTATTTATAGATTTTAATAGCACGCGTAGTTTTAATTGTTACACATATGTTAGATGTTAAACAATTAGTAAATATTTTTAAAGCTAGTTTTTTATGCTTTCGAAGACTATCTTAAGACATCAACAAACGCCTCATTAAAATTTAAATTACTATATTTATAAATAGTTAGTATTTAGTCTTATATAAATTATATTCGTGTGGAATGGTGGCAAGAATGCTGGCAGCATTTTTTATTCATTCGTTACGCTAAAAAATCAGTAGATCTTCAGTCACAGTAAATAATTTATTTATATTTCTACTTAATCAACTTTATACGTCTTCTACATTTGTTTCCGGACCCCCGACACAGGATATAATTATCCTAATGGGGGCCGTTGAGTGTGTAGCGTTTATTTATTTATTTATTACATTCTGTTAAGATTAATGATTTAAATCAGATTTAGCATGATAATTTGACTTGAAAATAACCAGAATCACCTCTTAGTTGAACCATCACAATATAATCTGCTTATGATAACCTTACATTTGGTATCTTTCATAGGTTTTATCATATCTTAAATCCTTTCCTAGGTATTGTTAGATCATCACAAAAATATTTAAATAAATATAAATTTCACTCTCAGTGATATTGGCAATGTAATCTGTGCGAAATTAGCACAACAGGAAACCATTACCCTACCAATAGAATTAAATTGAAATTTTGTTATGGTAGGGCTTAAATGGCCTCCTGGTTGTCTACCACCGTACGTTGGTGAAAAACTCGTGAAGTGTTTCTAAGTCAGTCAGCGTATAACCAGTTGCATCTTATAGGTCGGCAACGCAATTGCATGCCCTCGGGTGTTGCAGATATTCATGAGCAGTGGTAATCACGTAATATCTGCCACTTTTGCCCCTCTAACATAAAAAGAATAACACACATTGACACCGTTGTGGCGTTGTGGGTAGCGTGTCTGCCTTTAGTCTCGACGGTTGCGCGTTCTATTTCCGCTCGGGCAGATGTTTGTTAAATTTCTGTCTCGGTCTGGGCGGTTGTCTGTGTGTCTCTGTCTGAGTGTTAAGCTATTGGTCCCGGTTGTTATCACATAACATCTGATAAAAATGGTTAACTCTTGATAAGCAAATTGCTCTTATCCAATGAGTTACTGGTTCGCCCTTAGGGTTGCGCAGGTCAGACGGCAATCGCTCTGTGTAAAAACTAGTAACCCGTCAAATCCGGATAAGAGTAATAAGCAGACCCTGGGTAAAATAAAATACCGGGAATAATGCTAGGACGAAGAAGAACATAAAAAGAATAAAAAAATTAATTCATTCTTACCTCAATAAGATATCAGGCAAATTGATTCTCTTTTTTCTAAAGCCTATAAATCTATGTAAAGGAAGACTCGTAATTTATATAATGAATGCTTTATTTTTGATGTGTTTATGATTGTTTGTACCTATTGAACTGGAAAAAGGGTGTTGTTTTTACCTAATTATCCGTTGCATGAAGGGTGGAACCCTATCTATAAAACCTTGCATGGGATTATAGGTTTTGATGTTTACGTAATGAAGATGAAAATAGCATATTATGATGACGTGGTCGATGCACGTCAGATATAATGAATATATTTTGTTGTTTTTTTTGGAGATATTCGTGATGTGAAACATTGTATTGGGTTCCAATGAACATGCGTTTTAAGGTATAATTTATTGATCCATTATTATTAAGATGGCTTAAATATATGTATAAATAAAATCAAAATGTTACCAAAATAAGTTAACGTTTGATATTTCTAGACTTTTAAATAATTATAATACGATTTTTATTCAAACCAAAAATAAAAATCTTAGGTCTTCTTAAGCCCTTGCTTGAGCACTTTCGATGTGACTTCGCAAAGTACTAGTACTCTCTCTCTCTCTCACTCTCTCTAAAAGTAAATAAATAAATAAACGCTACACACTCAAGGAGCCACCATACCCCCATTAGGATAGTTACACCTTGTGTCGGGGGTCCGGAAACACAATGAAAAGAATAAAAATACCTAGACCAGAAAACATGCCTGTATGGTCAATATAAACATCTGCTCGGTGCGGATCAAAACAGCGACCTGTAGCACAGGTTCGCTACCATTATTTCAAGAAAACCATCAATTGCAGTTTTAGTTAGCTTTACATATTTTGAATATTTAATGTTCAATGATTAGCAATTGTAACTTAAGGCCCGGTCTGCCACTTCGCTACCGTCGTTTTGTTCACCAAACCGTATCATTGATGTGCATGTTCTAATAATTACTTACATTTTCTACTTGGGGTGCATTTTGTGATGTTTTTATTGTACAAAGTCACGAAATCTATTTCTGGATAGGAATTATCGTCTGCGAGTTTCGCGACACCACGTTTTGTTTTCTACTAAACATTATTTGTCAATATAATAATTAAAATATATAATATGTTGATATTACAAAAAAAAAGATTCTTAAAACGGAGATAGCTAAGTTGCTTACAAGATTTGTTAATAGGAAACGCTTCACACTCAACGGCCATTTTCAGTGATATGCATAAGCTGGGTTATCATAAAAACACATAATTAGGTGCATTATATATGTATTTGTATATTATATAAACACTTGCCTTTTTGGTTAATACAAATATCTGCCTCAAGTGGGAATCAAACCTGTAACAGTTTCGCCATTACATTTATAAGTTTTCGATTACTTCGCCAGTAATGGAAAACTTGGTGAGAAGTTACCACGCAATGGTCATGAACTGACCACTCTACAGCAAAGATACAGCAATATGTAATTAAGATTACGTTTATAGTTCTTACCTTCTCATCATATCCAATCATTATCCGTAAAAGTTTCACCAAAACCGGCAACCCATCAGTCCATTATTGTGTTAATTATCGCTGTTATGAAACTGACGTTAAAGTTTGATGTCTTAATTCATAAATCGAAACTAAAGAACTACACAGGCTGTTGAATAAGTAAAAAGAACTTAAGTTTTTGTAACTTTTTGGTGAAATTACTGTATACATATTTTAAGTCATTTTGATGTGATAAACCGAATAAAACTTTAGACCTGAATAAATCTTCAGTCTGGCACTAAAACCAATTATGAGACTGGTTTGATTTTTTGAAAAATAAAGTGCGCAACTCATAACTAACGAAAACCAAACAAAAATGTTTTAGTCTTTGATTATCTATCTAAAAATATCTTACCTGAATTATTGAGGATTGAAAATTATATCGTCCGTTTTTAAATTTAAAACCTAAATGGTGCTTTAAAAATATCTTGTTATAAGATAATCTGGTTTGTCTTATAACTCCTCTTTACAAACATAACAAAATTTTCCTCTTACAACTTTGTAGCGCAGCGGTAGCGAAACTTAAGCGCCACAGGTCGCGGGTTCGATTCCCGCTGGGAACAGAGGTTTTGTTTGTATTGATCATGGAGGCATGTTTTCCGGTCTGGGTGTGTTTGTCCTTATCATTGTGTATATTTGTGACTCCCGACACAGGATATAATTATCCTAATGTATATTTATCTATTTATTCCGGCGTCGGGATGTGACGACCCCATCGCCCGCTGTTGGGATAACCTCTGTCACAGCAGAGATTATTCCACCAGTGCAATCAGTCATACTGGTGGTAGGTCTTTTGTTGCAAGAGGCCGGCTAAGTAGGTACCACCGCAGTGTCAAATATTTTGCCGCCAAATAGTAGTGCTTAGGCATTACTGTGTTCCGGTTTGAAGGGCATTGTACGCTAGTGAAATTACTGGGCGAACGAGATTTAAGAACTAATATCTCGAGGTTGGCAACGCGTGAGTGGCTCCTACTACTGGTGCTGCAAGCGCTCATAGGCTACGGCAACCACTTACGATGGTAAGTGGTTGGTATCATCAGGTGGGCCGTATGCTTGTTTGCCAACTTCTAACATAAAAAAATCTTTATTTAATCAATTACTGTAACTGTAGATTTTGTAATCATGCTGTGTAAACATTTAAAGCCGCATTGTGTACTGTTTTAATTTCTTACGAGAGATAACGACAGGAACGATAAAGATGAACTATAATTTACTCAAAGTTGATCGTATATGGTATCCCATTAAATGTTCGCGATAAAAATCGAGTTTAAAGCTAATTGTACACGGAAATTCGAATTGTATAGCTCGACCCGAAGCTATAATTTTAGATTGCTAAAAACATTTGTAATTTTAAAGCTTCTATCTTCTTCTAGAGCCCTCCCAAGCTTAGTAATAAGATTTCGATTATTATAGATTTAATAAAAAAAATAAATATATATATATATATTCATGGAAAATGTTAGACATAAATATTGGAATAAATTAGTTTATAAAACTGCGTACTAAAGATATACACAGATACATATAGAAGATAAAAGTTTTTCGAGGGAATATTGAAAAGGTTTTAAGGGCTCGGGAACACGCTTGCGATACCTCTGGCGTTGTGCAGGCGCTCATAGGCTGCGTTGCACGGTGAACGCTTACCATCAGGCGGGCTGTACGTATTGTTTGCCAGCATCGCGGTAAAAAAGATAATAATTAATAGAAAACATTATTAACTTAATATTGACGACGTTGTGGCGCATCGGTAGCGAACCTGCCTTAAACGCCACACGTCGCGGGTTCGATTCCCGCTCGGAGCATAATATGTTTGTATTGATCATGCAAGCATATTTTCCGGTCTGGGTGTATTTGTCCTTGTCCTTGTATGTGTTTCCGGACCCCGACACAGGATATCACTGTCCTAATGGGAGCCGTTGAGTGTGCAGCGTTACAAAAAAAAAAAAAAATATTTCGACTTAACTTAGCTATCTACATATATGTCGCACTGCCTAGCCTTACATATTCAATGGATGGTAAGCCTTATAGCTTTCGGGTGGCGATGAACAAAACAAACACGGGGCGGAGTTAGCGGCATCTCCTGATTTATACAGCACAATGGAATCACTCGTACAGCCTATCATTTGTCAGTTGCCATATTTGGGCTACTGGCTCTCTTTGTAATTTATACATTAGCGTTTATTTGTATGTGTTGTGTAGAATTACTTATAAATGTATTTGTGAAGCTATTTAATAATGTATGTTGTTTTAACTAAGTACGTAGCTTCTGTTCTCGTCTTTATCTGCTTGGAATTAGAATTATGTGTTGTTTTATTTTATTTATACCTACGGTTCTTGTCTTCAATCAGTTAAGGAACTTTAGACGCGGTATGTGTATGGATGGGTGGCGGAGTACTGGTGTTTTAAATGAACATCTTCGTTTTTGAAAATTAGTATTGGCTGTTATTTAGTCAATAAGACAAGTCACTCTCATGTTATAGTAAATTCTTGCAGATATCAGCATAAATGGGCCGACAAGAAAGGAAAGTTCTACTCTTACAGAATATCGACCTGAAGAGAAGTAGCAAGAACTATTTTTCGTTCGATGCCTGCTTTCCCTTCTTCTACTCTATGTCACAGGTGGCAAAGCATAATCATGACACTGGTGTTTCTACTAGACATTGTCGGCAAAACTACTTTCTAACACGCAGTCTAGATCTTTCTTTGATACCTTTCTTAGTACAAACACTAGCCATGTGCGTCTTGGACTCGCACATAAAGTGTTCAGTACCACCATAGAATATATAGGATTCGCGTAAGAAAGTATTTATCTATGAGATACTGCAAAAATGTCAAGTTTCCCCATACAAGAAACCCTGTATTTTAATTTATTATTTTTATTTTATTTTTAGTATCGGCATTAGAAATACACAAAGAGACAGACAGATGAACGGACGGAGAAACGGAGTAATAGGGTTACGTACCTTTTGGATACGGAACCCAAAAGGAAGCGATCGAATCACAGAACTTCCACCATCTCAAATAACTCCATCTTAATCATCTGCGTTGCACTTTTTACGTTAACTTTCGAATTTGGCAACTGAATTATATAAATATGAGCAATGTAGAATGAATGTTCTTTGTCAATAAAAGTCAGGTAAATATTGAAAGCGTAACGTGTTTTCCGAATGACTCACAAACTGATGTTTCTTTTGTATCGTAAATGTGACCGCACCATTAGTTGGAGTAGCGGTCGAAATGCGTTTAAAGAGATAGATATGTGATTTTAATGGACAATTGAGTACAAAGATATGTAGCTGTGTAATTTATACAGCTATGGAGAATTTAGAGTGATATAGAATAAAAAAAATATTAGACAAATAGACTTACTATACTATGGATTGGTTCTTTCGTACAAACTTCGTCCCTTTGAGTTGGAGTGGAATTTACGAATGGGCATGACATTCAATATACAATTATTTTAATTAAAACTATAATCAATTATTGTTAGATATATAAATGTACTAGCTGCACCTTGTATGCTTATGGTAATGCGGTACACTTTGCGGTTGTATGCAGAGCAATTTTTAAAATTGCAATATATTATAATAAATTATTAAAACTATCGTGAGACATAATTAACTTAATGTAAAATTTAAACGGTCGCGACCCGTCTCGCACTGAGTGCGAACGTAACCCACTCACCCTGAAGAAGGACCTCCGAGGAGTCCGAAACTAGTCGGTACTTAAACCGAATGAACGTGAGTGTTAGCCGTTTAAATTTTATATTAAGATAATCGGAACAATGATTTAAAAATGCATAATGGACAAACAAACATTCATCATCTAACTTCTATCTAATATTATAAATATGAAAGTTTGATAGATGGATCATCTATGCATCCATCCAAACTTTGTTACTCTTTAACAAAAATTAACAAAAATTACCGGACAGATTCTGATGAAGTTTGGTACACACATAGCTTATTAGCTGGATTTACATATATGATACCTTTTATCCTGGAAACATGTTCCCGTGGGATCATCAAAAACCTACATAACACGAGCGGAGACGCAGGCACATATAGTTATTGATATAGAAGATAGTTGTTTTTTTTTTTTTTTATGTTAGAAGTTGGCAAACAAGCATACGGCCCACCTGATGGTAAGTGGCTGCCGCAGCCTATGAGCGCTTGCAGCACCATTAGTAGGTGCCACTCACGCGTTGCCAACCTCGAGATATTAGCTCTTAAATCTCGTTCGCCCAGTAATTTCACTAGCGTACAATGCCCTTCAAACCGGAACACAGTAGTGCCTAAACACTACTATTTGGCGGCAGAATATTGGACACTGCGGCGGTACCCACCTAGCCGGCCTCTTGCAACAAAAGACCTACCACCAGTGTGACTGATTGCACTAGTGGAATAATCTCTGTTGTGACAGAGGTTATCCCAACAGCGGGCGATGGGGTCGTCACATCCCGACGCCTTTAAAAATTATTTCCAAAAAAATGTATGAACATAATAAATTATTTCCAAAAAAAATACATTTTCGAAACTATTTTTTCTTCATTCACTATCGCGGGGTGGTAAAGGGTCATTAAGTCATTAACAGCCTTCATAGCCAGCCCGTGATGTCATACCTCTTTATCCCACTTCCGTAGAAAAACTAGTGACTGCAGTACGCTAATGGACAGGAGGTTTGAATAATATCTCGTACTGCTTTTAATATTAATAATTTTTATATAACGAAACTTTTTATGTACAAATTCATTTAAAAGGTTTTTATAAATAGAATGAAGTTGACTGAACAGTGATCAACACTTACGCTTAGGTTATGTGAAATTATAAACAGGACACAGTTTATTGACTGTGTAGCCCCATGGCCTCATGGCTCCATAAGAATCGTCCTTTGTGTGTTCAAAAACAAACACACACACACAAACACACAAATACACCATACCAGACCGGAACACATGTCTGGAACCTGACCATCATCGTTTTAGGCAAGTTCGCTACGAGGCTCCACGATCTTCGTGAAATCTGTTAGATTAGAAATACGAGTAAATACACAAGCAATGATATCAAAGTTATTATATTGCGCTTTTACGTGAACGAAGTTTTTTTTATAAAATCATCTAACTAAATTGTATAACATGTGTATTTATTTTTTTTTTATTCCCAGGTAACAACGTGGACACAGCTCATCGACAGATCGACCAGAAGTCAAATCAATGGTTTGGAGCCACCCTCACCAGCACTGGTCGAAATGGTCCCATTGTTGTAAGTACTCTTTATAATTACTTATTACCAGTATTACTCCCGGTTTTTTGTACGTTGATCAAATTCATGTTAACTTAACATACCAAATATAGAACGCTCATTGGTTAAAGATAATCGATTCTCAACTCGATGAGCGTTTTGTATTTGCTATGTTAAGTTGACATGAGTTTTAATCAACGTTCGAAAACCGGGGTTAGTCTATGAGCGGTGTCATTCACGCGTTGTCAACGTCGGATACACCGTTGATAGATATAAATATGTTGCCAAACCTATATATGGCTATTTCTTTTACTCTTATTAGTGCTACGAGCTACAGACTAAGACAACAATATCTCCTTTGAAATATTTTTACAAGAGCGGCAACATGGTATAGCTCCGTCCATAGATCCTTAGTCTAAAGGTTCTTAAATCTCCTTTGACCAGTAATTACATTAGCTACAGTGTTCTTCAAACCGACACTGCGGTGGTACCTACCTAGCCCGTCTCTTGGAATAAAAGTCCTACCACCAGTGACCAACAGATGTAGATCGATGATCATGGAGACTGTTATAGGCTACTCTTTGTCGCGATAACAAATTTGAAGGGGTTGTAATAGGGAATGTAAGTTTGTATTGCATGTTGTTGTTTGTATGGGAGAAATGTTTTTATTCACGCGGGTAGAAACTAAGATTATAATAAAACTTAAAACACGTGATGTATATAAACACGGACATATTATAAAACAATCTCCTCAAACAAGTCATTAAAACTGATTTCTGTTATATTATTTTATTGCGTGATAATATATCTTCGAAACTCGTTAGAAGATTTGACACTGTCAGTTTATAGTGTCTCGTGACCTCATAAACAGTGTAATAGTGACCTATAAAGTTTATGGGTCTTTGCTGCACCCTTCCTGTAACACCCATCGCCCGTCGTGAACTCAATGGAACAACCTTTTAGACAAAAGGTCATCCGCCACATTGATATACCTATAGTTTTTATTAATATATTGAATGATACTGTTCAAATTCCATATTAAAATGAAAAATTGTATAAAAATCCATTTTATCATTAGGCTAGCGAGATTGGCAATGCCTGAGAGCTAGTAGCATCTTCAAATGAATGGTGTTGCAAGCGCTCATTGGCTATGATAACCGCTTACCATCTGATACCTATGTTTCCTTGCCTACTTAGTCGCATTAAAAATCACAGTTTGAAGACATTTTTGATTATGTAACAAGATATCCATTTGGTCATGAATCATGACTTTCAAATCCGAAATTATTATGTATGGGTAACTTTCATGCACCGTATTCAGGTTATTTCACTATCGAAAAACGAAATTTTACGCCAATAAATTTTTCAAAAGGTCAATACGTTGAATGAATTTAAATTATCTATATTAAAATTTATATCAGCACGACCGTTTATTAAATGCGTATGTTCTTAATCAAAATGGCGATATAAATGTCGCGACTTTCGGTTATTTAATAAATTTTGTTCTCTACCATTATCCAGCAGTGATTTATCATGTCCACCATTAATTTTCCCGGTGAAAGGCGTTGGTATTTGCAAGTGGGTCAGGAATACCATCATGGGGTTGGCACACCATTAGGTCAGAAGGCCGCTTTTACGATTTGTGGACAGATTGGCTATCTGTGTCACGGGGAAAGGGGTGGACTGTGCTTTCTGGAATAAATTGTTTGATAAGGTTACATAAAGATAGGACAGAGACTAAATAGACTTTGATTAGAACGTTCTATCTTTTATGTTGAGTGTTGTTAGGTTTGTCATCTATTTTAGAGTTTTTATGTTTTGTTTAGTGGACTTTTCGACACCGTTGTGGCGTTGTGGGTAGCATGTCTGCCTTAAGTCTCGACGGTTGCGGGTTCGATTCCCGCTCGGGCAGATGTTTGTTAAAATTTCTGTCTCGGTCTGGGCGTTTGTCTGTGGGTCTCCCCACCGTGCCTCGGAGAGCACGTTAAGCTGTCGGTCCCGGTTGTTATCGCATAACATCTGATAATAATCGTTAACTCTTGATAAGTAAATTGCTCTAATCCAATGAGTTGCTGGTTCGCCCTTAGGGTTGCGGAGGTCAGATGGCAATCGCTCTGTGTAAAAACTAGTAACCTGTCAAATCCGGATAAGAGTAATAAGCAGACCCTGGGTAAAATAAAATACCGGGAATAATGCTAGGATGAAGAAGAGTTTAGTGGACTCTTCCACGTTTTATGGTTCTGTTCCGCTATATCTACAGTCTACTTTTTATGATTCCGTATGCATAGGGTGCCAACGGAACCCTTTTACTAAGCTGATGCTGTTCGTCCGTCTGTTTATCAACGGGTTGTATCTTAATGTGTATTTCTGTTCCCTCTACACCGAGTAAAATAAAATAAATAAATAATAAACACTACACACTCAACGGCCCCCATTAGGATAGTTATATCCTGTCTCGGGGTTCCGGAAACATTCACAATGACAAGGACAAACACAACCAGACCGGAAAACATGCCTGTACGGTTAATACAAACATCTGCTCCGAGCGGGAATCGAACCCGCAACCGTCGAGGCTTAAGGGAGACTCGCTACCCACAACGGTGTCCATAAAAAATAAAATTTAAAAATAAATAAAATAATAAAGAGGATCCCCATACAAGAAACTTGATATTTTTATTCTACGATGGTACGAAACGTTTCATGTCCGACTCCGACATGCTCTTGACCGCCTCGACCGAGGAGGAAAAGGAATTTGGCATATAATAACAGTATCAGTAGGTACTGTTGCGTATTTACCGATGAGAGAGCACCGGAGGCCCTCTCGGAACCTCTCACACTCCTTCCTCCCTTCCTTCTTTTTTCCATTCTCATTATCTCCCTCCTATCCCTTGGGTTGGCAACCCGCATGTGATACTTCAAGTATTACAAGCGTTTATAGATTGCGGTGATTGCTTACCATCAGGCGGACCGTATACTTGTTTGACAACCGCCGTGAAACAATAAAAAAAATATATATATGAATTGCATATTGCATATGTGTTTAAGATAGTATCATATTCTTGGATATTTTATGATAAAAATAACATTTATTTATTTTAAAAAATAATGTCATCAGAACAAAAGAATGCCCAAGTCATAATTCGAAATTTAAATTTTCATTTATAATTAATTCCCACCTAAATTTGACAGATAGTTGTCATGGCGTTTTTGACACGTTTTCAACCAAAGAGTTTGTACTTTAATAATAATTCAATATAGATTAGAATTTATACTGTTCTAGAAACGGGTATAAATTCTATGCTTTTATTACACAACATAAAATATCATTGGCTACGTTTTAATAATCAACCTTTATAAAAAAACACAAGACATAAAAATCGAAGATGGAGCCATCATATTGATACATTGAACGAACCAACAGCACTAACAAAATGGAGTCGATTAGTCACAATGCTCGATTAACATTGCGGTTAGCTTTCTCGACGTTTTTGCCCGAGATCGTCTCGTTCGCCGAAGCGTACCACATTCAGTTTTTGCGACCACTTAAAGAGGAGGTGGAATTTTTATTTAGGTATGCCGAATTAGTGCAAAAACGATCTTAAGGGCTGACGCGGCTATTTGTTTGCTGTTTTGTTCTGTTTGTGAACGCGCCGTGTTCTGAATTAGCGATGGATAATGTACAGGGTGATGGGAAACTGATAGCTTATAATTCATACATTTAAATGAAATTGAAGTGTCTGTTTGTAACTCTAAATTAACAGCTTTTGACTACATGAATATGAAAGTATAGAGGTACTTGCATCAAAAAACAATTTTTAAAATTATTGTCTGTTTGTGTGTTTGTTCCGTCTGACCTTTGAAACGGTTGGATCGATTTTAACTGTACTTTCACTGGCAGATAGCTGATGTTATAATAAGTAATTTAGGCTAATTATATTTTAGAAAAAGAAGGGGTTAGAGAAAAATCGTTACACAACGCGAGCCGAGCCGCGGTCGCAGCTAGTTAATAATAAATAAATAAACGCTACACACTCCAAGGCTTCTATTAGTAATATCCTGTGTCCGGTCCCGGGTCCGGAGACACACTCAATGACAAAAAAGCCGAGATGGCCTAACGGATAGAAAACGTAGACTTAAACCTAAGGTTCAAATCCGGGCAAGCACGTCTGAGTTTTTAAGTACTTAATTTGTGTTTCAATTTTATCGCGTGCTTAACCGTGAAGGAAAACATTGTGAGGAAACCTGCATATCATATATATAAAAATAAATTTAAGATATTTATATACGTTAATTCTATTCGTGGTCCCCTGGTTGTTGAATCGGCTTCAATGCCTGCCTGGTTAGCTACCGTTCGGTTAGTTACGCTACCACTTTGCCACAACGTCGTCAATTAATAAGCTCTTTGTAAGTGCTATAATTAAAACTACACAGTATATAATGCGGTTTTGAAACATGTGTAACGGTTATAACTTTAAAGTATGCAGCTGATTTTGATTAATTTAATTAAAACCGGTAGTTGAATTAATGTTGCGATAACGAACCGTTAAATTTGAAACTTTGATGAAATAAAAACAATAAAAATGTGTTCTTATTTTAAAATAAAACAATAAGTTATATTATAAATGACGACAAATCATCCTGTATTTTATCGGCTAAGATATCGTTTAAAATATTTATTGATTTATAATTGCTCGCCCGATACGTCGCGAGACGATGTTTTTGCTCACAGTTCACATCGACTATTTATAAGTTATATGCTATACCTGTGGCTTTGCTCACGATTTTATAATGTACGAGTAAAAATAGCTTTGTTTGTTGTATAGTTCAGTTATAAACTATAGCTATTGCTATTTATTGCTTAATTTAGTAAGCGATGAGTAGTGAAGTTTTAACGAGTTATTGTCTTCTTCTTCGTAGCACTATTCCCGGTATTATACGAGTATTTACCCAGGTTCTGCTTAACAGTCTTGCCCGGATTTGACAGGTTCATGGTTTTTAGACAGAGCGATTGCTATCTGAACTCCGTAACCCTAAGGGTGAACTAGTAACTCATTGGTTAAGAGTAATTTACTTATAAAGACTTAAAGATTATTATCAGATGTTATGATAACAACCGGGACCGACAGCTTAACAGGCCCTCCGAGGCACGGTCGGGAAACCCACAAGGATAAACGCCCATACTGAAACAGATATTCGTAAGATCAATACAAACATCTGCCCGAGCGGGAATCGAAGCCGCAACAGTCGAGGCTAAAGGCAGGCTCGCTACCCACAACGCCAGAACAGTGCCATGTCAATATCTTCGTAATAGGAGTGCCCGCATTAAAAAAATCTTATCATGAATTTTGTAGACATAGCGAGTGAAGCCGCGGGTACAGCTATATAAAGTTTTAAATAAAACCATTTGACGTACAGACGTGCTGATAAATTTTATCATATTAGGAATTACATGAATCTAAGCACTCACTTTGGTTCGACTTGTAATTGTTTTTGTCTTTTATTAAGTGTCTGGGTTTTTGTTGATTTTTATTGGATGACATTCCCACGCCACCGGCGTCTAGTCATTCCGTAGAGTCATTCCCTTTTTCGACATTTGGATTTAATTTCTAGTTCTTTTGAATTCTTTTAACTTGTTTTCTTTTCTTTTCCTCTATTCCCAATTATGATTTTAGAATTTCAATAGCATATTTCATGGAACGGAAAGTGGGTAGACTGAGATGGGAGTTTCTATTAATAGTTTTGGAACGAAAATCTTAAAGCGGCTTACTGGTAGTGCGATTTAGTACAAATCGTCACGTAATGAAATACCGTATGCTGTGTGTATGTGCGTACATGTATCGAGCCTACAACAAGCACATGACCGCACTAGCAAGTGAGTGCGCAGCCGGGTGCGCAACTCTCTCTCTCTCTCTCTCTCTGTCCCTGTCTCTTTTTATCATATGTATATTGAAATATACAGATTTCATATCGAATTACGTTCGTTCCAACTTCGTTCCTGATGGGGGTCCCCTGACCACTTAATTTTTTTTTACATTGTAAAATCGTGAACTTATTGCTGTATATATAATCTCGGCGCTACTAGCTACTACTAATTTTATTAACTCTACAAGGGACTCTGTTTAGACTAGATACCACCGAAATCTTTGCAAAACTAAAGGTATTATTAACTTTTGTAAATTCTATTACAATCAGTTATCTGAAAATTAAATTAAACTAATAGTTTCTATTTAATATTTTACAGGAGAACCCTAAGTTTATTTCAAATGTAACTCATAAAAAGCAGGTGTTACCATAATTGGTGTTCGCTAGTAAAGTGACATTTTACTTGAAAAGAGTAATTTTCCATGCGTATCCGATCATGTATCGAGCATTATTACACTTGCAAATATATTTCCTGCGATAAATCGCTAGATATCGCAACGTCGTCGCTTCATGCCGGCTGCGTACGCGCATCTACTTATTACATAGACTTAGAAATGTTTAGACAAACCATATTATTAATTATATATAATTTGCGTCTTCTAAATATTTATAATTGCTAATCAATTAAGAATAAATCATAACACGGTTATTTAAAAGCAAAGTCCTTTATCAAAGTTTTTTTATAATATTATTTTGTTTTTCTATAATCATATTTATTGAGTAACCAAATGATTTTTAACGTGCTCTTCAAATGAAAATGTAATATATAATAGAAACGGGATATAATAATCAATTACATATACTATATGATGAGGATAGAATCTCTGATGGGATCAGAAATATAAAACAACCTCCTTAACACGACTTTTCATACGCTTCGACTATAATTTTCATCAGGTTCAGTACAGTATATAACTGATTCTTAAGAAAACCGGGAGATATCCGTCTACTTCTACAGTATTCTATAGTCTATGGTCCAGGTTTTATTTCAAGGCGTTCTCTATATGGAGCTGGGCTGATTGATGCGACGATATCTCCCCACTTCTAAGTAATATCGTATTGTTTACTTTATAGGATTGTTGGTTTCGCATTGGTTGCGAGATTTTCTAAGAAACATTGGCATCGTTTTCTTTAGGTGTTGATAAATTATTAATTTTAACGCATGTAGCGATGCTTAGAAAATTGTCGTTGAGAGATTTATACAGGACGCACGAAGTAACTTTTTAGGTATTTAAGAATTAGCCATTTTTAACTGATTTATAAAGAACTATGAACCGATTTTAATAATATTCCTTTTTTTGGTTTTAGATAGCCTATTCCGTTATCTTTATATATATATAATTCTTCTGTCCGTCTGTATGTGAACTCTTCCTAAACGGCTGGACCCATTTTGATGACTTTTTATGTGTGTGGAACACATGATTACCAATTATAAACAGTAGATGGCGCTGCTTTCGGATCCCAGTATATTTACTTTCGGGGCAGGACAACGTTTGCCGCTAGTATTTTTATATAAATTCAGCGATTAACTGATTAAAGGCTCCGTAGATATAGAAAGGCAATCTTCGTAATACCTGCGATTATAAAAAGCTGCAAAACCTTATTACTTAATTTACAATAAAATTTATTAGCATATTGCCATAAATGTAACGCTACATAACAGTTTAATTTATTTCTTAACTATCAATAATATATAAAAATACAATTTAAATTAAATGTCGCAATCAAATGTTTTATAAGTGGCGTGAAGTTTTGTTGGCATCCTGTGGATCGGGTACTTAAACAAACAAATTGTCCGGTGATTTGTCAGACGAATTCTTGAGTTCTTGCTTCTCGGGCGAACCTAATATGGCGTTGGGCGGTGACAGCTACGTGCGTCGGTTTCGGACGCGAACCTTTTATGGCGGTTTATCTTATTGTCTACCTTTGCGGTGGATGTCTTGAATATTATTGTGTTTCTTAAAATTCGCGAATATTTATCTTTTTGGATGTCACTGAGATTTTTTTTTCTTCATTTTACGACGTTGTGGCGTGCTAGAAGCGAGGCTGCTTTGAGCCTCGATGGTAACGGGTTCGATTTATTTATTTATTTATTTTGGTTTACCAACGATTGTTTACAATGACACATTCTTATATACTTATAAATTAAAAAAAAAAGACTTAAATGTAACAATCACTTACAGGTAAACACCACATGCGTTATAATATGTACATATATACATATATATAAACAAAAACTATATAAAAGCAAAAAATCAAAACAAATTAACAATAACTTTTCATGCTTCATGCTCGAAGCAGCTACTGTTATAAATATCTGTTACGGCTTCTTGTGGGTCCCCCCACCATACCTTGGAGAGCACGTTACGTTAGATCCCGATTGTTATCATAACATTTGATAATAATCGTTATTTCTTGATAGATAATTTGCTCTTATCCAATGACTGATTACTGTTTCGCCCTTAGAGTTGCGGATGTCAGATTACAATCGCTCTGCGTAAAAACTGGATACGCGTAATAAGCAAATAACGCACAAAATGGGGGGATAGTGTAAATACTAGTACCCTTTTTATATTTATGTAACTTTTTGGTTCAAAGTTATAAGTAGACCATTACCGGGAAAATACTAGGAAGAAATCAATCGTAGGGAAAAATTCGAATTGAACCTTGTAAAAAACATTGTTAAAAGGAATTAACGTCAAATCATTAATAACACGCTATTTAAATTGTATTCTTCATAAACAAGAAAGAGTAATATTACATTAGACACGCGTGCCGTGAGATAATTGCCTAAGAATATAGAAGTCTTCAGAAGTAGCGTACGCGAGAGTTGCATGTTGCGGGTAGGACAAGGCCGGCTAGTGTAGTGTATGTATGCCTCCCACCAACAATTGTATGTTTGAACAGTTACAATAAAGACGTCAATCCTGGCAGGGTCGCCATGTAGGGATAAGAGCAATGAGGAGACGAGTTGTTTGTTTGACGTCTTTATTGTAACTGTTCAAACATACAATTGTTGGTGGGAGGCATACATACACTACACTAGTGCAGTTCGCCTTTTGCAACGGTATAAGCCGTTTTCAAGTTTGGACTACACTTCCATTGACCATCAGATGGAGTAGTCATTTGGCCCCCGGGTTAAAAAAATTGCAATACGGCATAGCTCTGGTCTTCAGTTTCATACGCAATGTATTTTATTTATGATTATGTTGGATAAAAGGACGTGACTGTGCGTACGGCGTTATGCTAATTTGTTAATGTGTTTTTAAACTATATTTTTTACGAAAATACTCTCAGCCTACGTGCCACGATGACCGCCACTTTTATTATGTCATTTAAAGGACATCCTTTAATACAGCCAATGTCGCTGAGAAATATTTTGTGCAAATTTCAAATCCCCTAGAGTTGACTGAGCGTTGTATGAGTTGTCAGTTAGACAATTGGTATTTTAAATTTAAGGCTTTTCCCTGTAAATTTTTTGTTGTAGGCTTATCCTACTTCTTGATAAGTATTTTTCACTATAAGATTACTTATCTACGAAGTGGTTAACAACGGTGATTGATGCCATTTCTAATAGATTATTCTGTTCTAAGTAAATTTTTATAAAAAATCTATTAGCCCGCGGTGTTTCTTGCCTCCTTCATTAGTAACCATTCTGTTATATCTATTATTTAATTACAGCCCTTTAGTGAATTCGTTCCGGTTAAATGTTAATGAGATTTGATGAGCACGATGTTAAGCAACAACGAAAAAATTATTAAGGATTTAATACGGGATTGATGGTCTCGTTGTGAATCAAAGTTAATTTATTTTACAACATTGTTGTTTATTGCTACCAGTTGTAATAACTTTAACGGCTACTAGTAAAGATCTAGAATCTAATGTGTACTTTAACCTGGGCAGATGATGCATCTCTTAATATAAATCAAAATCACAGACTTACTTAGAACTTATATAATAGCTATATGTCGAAAGCGTCATTAATATATTTTTATTAATATAATTCTGTACCTATTGTGTTGAAAGGTTTTGCTTGTCTTCGAGTCCCTGGATAGCTTGCATTAAAAATTGAATGTAGAAGATAGGGCTGCGAGCAGATTGTTTTTTGCCGTTAGAAGTGTTATAAATTTTTTAAAATATACATACATGAGTAGTTGTGTCAGTGGCGTCGCTCGCGTTATGTAGTCTTTTAAAGTCCCCATGGAAACCCAAAATTTTTCCAGAACAAAAAGTATCCTATATTTTAATCCATGTAATAAGCTAAGTGGGTTCCAAATTTCATCCAAATCTGTCAAGTAGTTTTTACGTGAAAGAGTATCAAACATCCATCCATCCAAATAAACTTTCACATTTATAATATTAGTACCATAGAATAGTTGGATGAATTGATAATCAGTTAAATTTAGTTTGAGACTTAAAGCAATTTCTTGAGACTAAATCATCAATTTCCCAACACGTTTCAAGAATAGCTAAGCAAAAAGACGTAACGCACCATCTGTCTAGTGTCGATTTATCATCGCATGAATAGTCCTAATGCGAATAATTCTATTGTGCGTCTGTATGTAACAAAAGAACAATGAGAGAAGCGATCAATAAGAGTCATTACCTTTATACTTCTTTATAAACGATTTGGTAAAAAGTATAATGTATTTAAATTATTGACTTTTAACCCTATTAATATACATTTATAATAAATACTTTTGATATGTAATGCCATAACCTTCAATTTTGATATTACTCTTAAGTAGCTTGATCGATTTTAATAGAATGTATTTTGTACTTATGGGTTCCTACGTTTACGAACCCATTTTGAAGAATAAAAAAATTGATCACTGCAGAAAAAGTGTTTTCCTGTATCAATGTTTTAAGCAGTTGTCGCGGCTGTTATTTTTTTATTCCATAACAAAATAAGCCTCAATAGCTCACTGGTAGAAAGGTTGCAGGTTCGATCCTGACACACTTGCGATATTGTCGTAACCACTCCTAGAGCAAACTACGAGCTTACCCTTCTAGGGTTGCAGGTTCGATCCTGACAACCTTAAGCTTTTGTCGTAAGTACTCCTAGCGCAAGCTACGGTCTTATTTGGAGGGACAATAGAATTGTGATGCAGTGGTAGCGTAAGCGCCACAGATCGCGGGTTCGATTCCCACTATCCACACATAGCGGATGTATTAAACATACATGCATGTTTTCCAGTGTTATGTTGCTCTGTGTTTCCGGTCACCGGACAAAGGATGTCACTATCCGAATGGGAGCCGTTGAGCGTGTATCGTCTTGAAAAATAATTATTAATATTTTTAAAAAATGTGCTTGCATGATTCATTAGTTTAGTATAAATAATCCTTTGGCGCCAGCGCCGCAGTAAAATAACGTGCGATACAATAAGTTATTGTATGCCCAGGGTTAAGCAGATAGCCTGAATACTTATTGATAGCTATAATTAGATATCTTAGTAATTGCTTATGTCCGCGTGCTTGGATGATAACAACATGCTAACGATAGTTGTTGTATGCTACGTTTGCGAATTTTACTACATTTCCAAATTCACATTACACTGGATATAACATCTTTCTAATCAAATTTTTGTACTAAGAGAAATTCGTTGTTTTAAAATCTGTTACGTTCTAAATAGCATATTTGAGGTGATCATGCGGATAAACCCGTGATCTAGAGGCTATTATAAAATAAAACTTTCATTGGATCTAATTTCAAAATTGAATAATACTTTTGTTACATGTTTTCATAAGAAAAACTCTTCCTCTTTCTAGTATTATTGCAGGGATTTATTCAGGGTCCGTTGGTTACTAGTTTTCACATAGACTCAAGGGCGAACCAGTAACTCATTGGATAAGAGCAAATTATCTATGAAGAGTTAACGATTAGTATCAGATTACCTTTATATTTTACGTGACGACCCCATCGCCCGCTGTTGGAATAACCTCTGTCACAGCAGAGATTATTGCACCAGTGCAATCAGTCACACTGGTGGTAGGTCTTTTGTTGCAAGAGGCCGGCTAGGTAGGTACCACCGCAGTGTCAAATATTCTGCCGCCAAATAGTAGTGCTTAGGCACTCCTGTGTTCCGGTTTGAAGGACACTGTACGCTAGTGAAATTACTGGGCGGACGAGATTTAAGAACTAATATCTCGAGGTTGGCAACGCGTGTGTGGCACATACTAATGGTGCTGCGCGCGCTCATAGGCTACGGCAACCACTTACCATCAGGTGGGCCGTATGCTTGTTTGCCAACGTCTAACATAAAAAAAAAGATGTTATGATGACAACCACGACTGAAAGTAATCTTTATAATAAACATCTGCTCCGAGCGAGGTCCAACCCGAGACCGTCGAGCTCAAAACAGGCTCACTACCATTAAAAATGGCGCCACAAAATCTTTGTTACAGATAAAATATACAGTCCTTCTTATTTGTCTAGACATTGTCTGAATTTGGTCTGACCAGCACAATCGTTGGTGCCATTTATCCTGGACTGTTGAATAGACACCGTGTTCCATATAGATTGGAATAAAATGGGTTGCTTTCTTTGAGTGCGCTTAAGGCAGTGCTGACAAATTGTGCTCCCCTGTTTACATTTAGGTCTGACAATATAATGGACTATGGTAGGTGGAAATGATAATAAGATGCGAACAGAATAAAGGATTATAATAAGTATTTTAATATAATATATATCTTTTACTATTGTAATAGAAATTATGGTTTTAAGATCAATATTTTTAAGGACACTTGGCAAGCCTTTCCATACAGATAATGTTTAACACTCGCTGTTCCTTCGTAGATGCAACCTTCGTAGACCAACGCAACGGAATGAAGTTAGTCAAGAGCTAGCAACATAACGGAATAAAGTTAGCTTTCGTTAGCGTTAATAAGTGTATCTATTATATAAAATTGTTTAGCTCACAATTGTATTGTCGTAATTTTAAAAGACGATTTACTTATCAAAATCTTAATGTACCTATTTCCGTCTCTTAGTATCCATGGTGTGGCATACAATAAATATTTTCTACAACATTTTGTTTTACTTAGCACCTGCTTCTGTTGTAGAAAATATTTATTATTTTCTTTTTAGTTTTGAAGTCATAATTTTTTTTCTAATAAATAATTTTATTTTATACTTTTTAGTTACGACTAATAGGATTTAATGATGAAATTAGCAAATTTAAGATTAGCTACTAAGGTTTACTCAAGCCATTGTAGAACTGGAAGCATCAGTTTTCAAATTAAAAAGAATCATCAAAATCGGTTCATCCACATAAAAAAAACAAAAAATACAGAAGCATTGATAGCCTTCTTTTTGAAGTCGGTTAAAAACCATTCGTTACTCAATTTCTCACATAGGTTCATTGTGCCTGCGCACGCGCCGCGCCCTCTATAGTCTCCGGGTCGGCGCGGGCGCTAGATAGCGCATAAGTAACGACGGAGGGCGGGGTCGGGCGCGAAAATGTTCATAAATTATAGTATCCCTGTACATTACTATAATTAGACATGTAAAGAATTCTATGCATCCTGGAAATGATAAAACTCTTAACACTAGTGTAGTTTTATTAAAGAGAATTCATTTTTTTTAAGAATATTAGCAATGCTTTTTCAAGGCATTACTAATATTCCTATTGTCCCTCCAAATAACCTCGAAGCTTGCGCTAGGAGTGGGTACGACAATAGCCCAAGGAGGTCAGGATCGAACCCTCGTTTCTCGCGTTAACGGAGCGAAGCGAAGTCGGCCCTTCTACCGTTGAGCTGTTGAGGCTTTTATTAAATAAACTATAACAAATAAACGCTGCACACTCAACGGCCCCCATTAGGATAGTTATATCCTGTGTAGGGAGTACAGAAACACACAAAGACAAGGATAAATACACCCAGACCGGAAACAAAATACAAACATGCTCCGAGCGGGAATAGAGCCTGCGACTGTGGCGTTTAAGGCAGGTTCGTTGCCGCTGCGCCACAACTTGGTCGTTTTAAAAATAAAAAAATATATATTGGGCTAATATATTCTACGTTTAAGTTTATCTGACTAACTGAATCTGTGTTGCAAAGTTGTATATGCTTATTGTTCAAATAGTAGTATGCACAGGTTAGGCTTCATTTTGTTGTATATTTTTTCGCGAGCATGTATAATGTTTTGTAATGATGCAACTTTATTGCAATACAAATAAATGGTTTAAGATACTAATTTTCATCCCCTATTCCACCGTCTTCATTTGTTTTTTCCTGACAAGAAGTGTCCTAAGTTCTTGTGCGAAATCCCGTCTATTACTATACCCAAAATCAATAAAAATCGGTTATGTCTACACGTTAAGATATGCTATTAGATGAAACAATACTATTAACCATCTCATCGAAATAAAAATCTTAGAGATCGTTTTTAAGAATAACTGTTATACAAGTTACACAATCTCGCGGATGAAACCGCGGGCCACATTTAGTCTGATATAGTAATCAACGCCGGAGGTAGGAATGGCAATGAAAGATGATAGATGACGGAGCATCGCTTCGTATCCGATAGTGATGACCTTTGGGCAGTTAATTTCCTCTTCGCGAGATAACGATACAGTTTCTGTTCCTTGTATAATTTATACCATCCTGGCGCGATAGTTTCTTAGCTTTGTTAGTGGGGATTTATCGATTTGACGGTGTTGATATATCAATTTAAATAAGTATCCCAACCCATGCCCCCACTTGCCACCACGTCCGCATCATTGCCACCCCACCCCTTGTCATCCTTTGCCACTTCTTGCCAATCAATGGAAAGAAATGAGAAGATATACAAAACACTATTGCCTCAAATTCATTATTAATAAAAACTATTTTTAAAAAGACAAAACTTCAACTCTGTGTAGGTACTATTATAATTACTTTAATACAAATAAAATTGTATGAGATTCGAAATGAAATCTGTATATTTCAATAGGTCATATGATAAAAAGAGACAGGGACAGAGAGAGAGAGAGAGAGAGAGAAATCGCACTACCCGTAAGCCGCATTAAGGAACTTCGATCCAAAAATACCTCTCATTAATTTAGCTATCAAATTACAGTACAAGATTGTAATAGAAATCGTAAGTACTTGATTAAGTAACTACAGAATGATCTACACGTCCGTTACTACAGCTGGGAGAAGACTTTAACGGATTGTTACGTATAAGTCAAGCTGTCCCACATTCTATTTAAAATCCATTGCCTTATAAAGCGTTCTATCATAACTGTATCGAACGGTCCCATAAGGTATACAGTGTTAAAAAACTGGATGTAGAAAAGTTTCCCTTTTAAGCCCTTCCTGTTAACCCTCATTGATAACGGTGTTACTCGTTCACAATTAGAAGTAAACGGTGGTGTTCGGAAAAAGTTGTGTTCAGTGTTTGTAGTACGCACAGTTATTTACACATATGGCTTTATCACTCGTAGTATGTAATGCATGTTTTATTTATATATATTGTTAATAGGTTGACAGATTTTTTACAAACTTTGAATGTCATATCTATTTGACATTTGACACCGTTGTGGCGTTGTGGGTAGCAAGTCTGCCTTAAGCCTCGACGGTTGCGGGTTTCGATTCCCGCTCGGAGCAGATGTTTGTATTAATCGTGCAGGCATGTTTTCCGGTCTGGTTGTGTTTGTCCTTGTCATTGTGAATGTTTCCGGACCCCTGACACAGGATATAATTACCCTAATGGGGGCCGTTGAGTGTGTAGTGTTTATTTTTATTTTATTTTTTTATTTACATCGAATCAACAGCCTAAAAAATTAGTTTCAAGCTTCTAGCTCTAAAAATGACGATACTTTCATACAACTTTTCATTCCCCGGTTTCAACCCCTTAAAACCTTTTTTTCGCATAAAAAAGTAGCCTATGTCCTTTCTCAGGCTCTAGAATATCAGTGTGCTAAATTTCATTTAAATCGGTTCAGTAGTTTTGGCGTGAAAGTACGACAGGCAGAGAGACTATTTTCGTATTTATAATATTAACAAGAAAGTAAGGATTTTAAGAACGAAGTTTTTATAGCGTGTTACACGATCGAGTCAATGGGACCCTAAAAATTAAATAAGACTTTTTTCCGACTCTTTTCCATTAATATAAATAATTATTAGTTACAAAGAGCTCTTCATAGAATAGTGTCAATCGGTTTCTTCATTCTCCCATCATATACATATATTTACTTTATCCCGCGACACTTTTTTAATAACCAAACTGAAGTTGAATAGAAAGTCTCGAAAATAAAATTAATACCTTAAAAGTATGCATTGTATTTAACGATTTTACTATTATAAGACTAAGCAGAATTATCAAATCTATTATGTAGTTAGCTGTGTTATTTCATTCTCACCTATAGGTTAGTTATAAACTACATCAAAGTGAGAAATACTTTCAAATATAAATAGCTTTTACAGACAGTTTATCTATACTTCTGTAAGAAACATACCTTTAGTATTAAAGAGCTAAAATTGACTATTTAGGTAGAAATTTCCGGCGTCGGGATGTGATGACCCCATCGCCCGCTGTTGGGATAACCTCTGTCACAGCAGAGATTATTCAACCAGTGCAATCAGTCACACTGGTGGTAGGTCTTTTGTTGCAAGAGGCCGGCTAGGTAGGTATCACCGCAGTGTCAAATATTCTGCCGCCAAATAGTAGTGCTTAGGCACTACTGTGTTCCGGTTTGAAGGGCATTGTACGCTAGTGAAATTACTGGGCGTACGAGATTTAAGAACTAATATCTCGAGGTTGGTAACGCGTGAGTGGCACCTACTAGTGGTGCTGCAAGCGCTCATGGGCTACGGCAACCACTTACCATCAGGTGGGCCGTATGCTTGTTTGCCAACTTCTAACATAAACAAAAAATGACTTCGGTAAGTGGCGTTGCGACGTGATGACCCCATCGCCCGCTGTTGGGATGACCTCTGGCACAGCAGAGATTTTAGCAGCCGTCATTAGGATAATGATATTCCGTGGAAACATACACTACGACAAGGACAAACACACCCAGACCGGAACACATGCATCTATGGTCAATACAAACATATGCTCCGAGCGGGAATCGAACCCACGACTTATGGCGTTTAAGGATCGTAACCACCACAAAAAGTCGTCGAAACCACAATAGTATTAACCAAGAAATAAAAGGCTTTTTATTTTAATTAATTTTGATTTTGAATTTAATTCAATTTTTATTATAAAGTTGGAATATTTCTATATTATTTAGTTGAAAATTACTGCTTGACATTTTCGTTACCCAGAATTGGATAATTTAACTTTATTGCTTTACAACACCGCGTGAAATTGGCTTTATAAGTTTTCCTTTCACGAATTTCTTGCTCCGTACAATTTGTTGAAAATTCAATTACCATTATGCTTTTTACGTTTTTGACGTTCTTGAGTCGTTCTTAAAAGAAGCATTTTAAAAGGAATCCTTTATAAACTCAACGTTGACGACGTTGTGGCGCAGCGGTAGCGAACCTGCCTTAAACGCCACAGGTCGCGGGTTCGATTCCCGCTCGGAGCATAATATGTTTGTATTGTCCATGCAAGCATATTTTCCGGTCTGGGTGTATTTGTCCTTGTCATTGTGAATGTTTCCGGACCCCGGCACATGATATTACTATCCTAATGGGGACCGTTGAGTGTGCAGCGTTTATTTATTTATTTTTATTTATCTTTAAAATCTATTTGAAACCGAAGTAGAAACACACACTGGCAAAGTGCGTGCTTGACTCGCACATAAATGGGTTCCGTGCCATAGTAGGATTAAGATATTAAGTTTCTTATATACGATACAACAAACTTTTAAATTTAAATTTCTAAAGAATATTAGGAATGATTTTTCAAGGCATTACTAACATTCCTATTACCTCCAAATAACATCGAAGTTTGCGCTAGGAGTCGGTTAGACAATAGCCCAAGCTGGTCAGGATCGAACCCGCGACTCTCGCGTAAACTGAGCGAAGTCACTCCTTCTACCGTTGAGCTATTGAGGCTTTATTACATAGTTGTTGTGAAAATTTCACCTATTACGATTTGTGAGATACAGACCGTTGGCAGACGTACGGGAGAGCGGGCGAACGGACGAACATTGGTGGCTTAGAAATAGGGCTTCGCTTGTAACTTTTTGTCAAGGAACCCTAAAAATTAAAAAGCCAGTCATCAAAAAAAAAATCACCGATGTCACTATAAAAGATAAGATATATTCCGTATATATTCTCAGTATATTACATTACCTTAGTTTCCACATACTCAGTAAGTAGGTTGACCTACGGTCACCTTTTTCCCCTTTAAAATGGGTCCACTCTTCCATGTACGATTGTGCTCGTTCAGACCTCCGCTCTCGGGTCCCTTATAGAGAAAGTAACTGTGACTTACTAGCGACTCTACGGCGAGTTTTTATAAAGACCCTTAAATAGAGTAACTCGGGATTCTTGAAAATTAACAGCGTTCTCGTATAGCGGTGAAATTGTTTGACCGTTATGGCGTAGCGGTAGCGAACTTGCCTTTAGTGGGTCGCTGGTTCGATACATGGAGATGTTTGTATTGACCACATCATAGCATGGCGGCTTTTGAGTGTATAGCATTTTTTGTTTCTTACAGAGAGTTTAATTATATACAGTTGCTATTTCGAGACAGATAAACAGACAGACACACATTAAAGTTATCGTTCTAAGAATTTTATTGTTTAATTTAAAAGTAGTATCTATTCAATGTTAAGTTATTGTATGTTAATATATTTGCTATGCAGAGATTAGAAGCATTTTGGGTACCGCAACCTATTTTTAAGACTTTTTTGACATATAGAATATAATTCTGATATTAAGGACAATGAATTGACACCATTGTGGCGTTGTGGGTATCGATTCTGCCTTGAGTCTCGAAGGTTGCAGGTTCGATTCCCGCTCGGGCAGATGTTTGTTATAAATATCTGTTTCGGTCTGGGAGTTTGTCCTTGTGGGTCTCCCTACCTAACCTCGGAGTGCACGTTAAGCTGGCCCGGTTGTTATCACATAACATCCAATAATAATCTTTAACTCTTGATAAGTAAATTGCTTTTATCCAATGAGTTAATGGTTCGCTCTTAGGGTTGCGGAGGTCAGATGGCAATCGCTCTGTGTCAAAACCAGTAACCTGTCAAATCCGGATAAGAGTAATAAGCAGACTCTGGGTAGATAAAATACAGAGCATAATGCTATGAAGAAGATTAAGTACAGCGCATATCCATCCATTTTAAACTTTTATGATTAACAGAAGTCCATCGTAATAAATTTTTGCTATTTTTGCTTTTAAAAAGATAATGCAAACTCCAAACTTTGTGTGAAAATATTTGTTGTAAAAAATTGTTTATGTACAGATGAGTATTTTTTTATTTTTCGTGTTTTATGGAACCCTTATCTTAATATACGATAATTGTAATCAAACGTAGCTTTCCACTAATCTGTCTAAAAAATGTTTAAATATAATAAAACTAAAGGTAGTGGCGACACCGAAAATCGATTAAGTGCCCATGCGCCGCCGTCTTTACATGATATTCCGAGTGGAATCTAATGTAAGCGATTACAACATCGAATTTACGTTTATAACTAAACAATGGTGTGATAATAGTAGCGAAAGTAGATAGCCCATACTGTCCATTGTTGGCAAACAAGTATACGATCCGCCTGATGGCAAGTCATCGCAACGTATCAACGCTTGCGGCACTTCATGTATCACATGCGTGTTTTTAACTTTAAGGATAGGTGGGATGGGAGGATAAGGGAAAAAAGGAAGGGAACAGAGGGGGTGGGAGATTGGGCCTCCGGTGCACTCGCTCACCGCACGAGAGCAACAGGACCTACTGATGCTGGTACTGTACGCCGACTTTCTGTGATGGCCCATTTGTGCTGGTGGAAGAATGGCTCTACAACTTTGAGTAAAGGTTTCAGCGGTTTTAGCGGTTTCAACCAACCGACAAAAGTAAAGCGTCCTAAGTATGTCTTGTAAGACCCTGACGATAGGATTACATTAAAAAATGTCCCTTACACAGCACAGACACGCACATAACACCGTCCTCGCCGGCGAGGACGAGGTTCTTTGTTTCACACGTCGCGTCGTGGTCACACCGTCGGGTGAGTCTATCGTATAGAATGCGCTCGGAGCGCCGCCTCCATCTCCGATGACGTCCTTAGCCGTGGTTCGGCTTCGCAGGAGGCACCCTAAGGACGGAATCAAATTTGAGCCCCGTGAGGGCTGCCCTTTTATCACGGCTGAGTCTCTGTACTCGGCCCCCTGCCCGGTGACGCTGTCAAGGCCAGTAGGGCCAACAGATATACCCATTCGGAAAAAAAATAGTGGTTTCAGTTATTTATACAAGTAAATAAAAATGAAATGTCTGTTTGTAATTCCAAAATAACAGCTTTTCAATAAATGTATCAAAATATATACGGTACTTACATAAAAAATCTATTTTTAAATTTTTTGTTTGTATGTCTGTCTGTTTGATCCAGCTACTGGCTGATAGATAGATATGGGTAGATAGATTTTAGTGAGACTTTCACTGGCAGATAGCTAATGTTATAAAGAGTAACTAAGTGACTCAGACTCCTTTAATTTGACCAATTCAAAATCTCTGACAGTAGTCTTTTACCGTTCAGTAACATAAGCATAAGTTCTGGTAACATCGGTTTGCCAAAGAAAAAACAAAATGGAGACACAATAAATATGGTAAATATTATGAAATCACGTGGAACTGTGTGTCTCAAATAACATAGACACGAGGCGTGAACGAAGCATTGTCTGTGATTTACAACTTGACTACTGTGGACAAATAACTATTGTGTATTGTGCCAAATAGGTCATATATTATTGCAACTTTTTATGCTCTAAGGAGGTATAAAGAAATGAGTTTTTATATGTTATAGTTTTTTATCTATTTATTTACAACCAATATTATAAAATAGTAGCTTCTGCCAGCGCCTTCGCCCGCTTGAATAACGATTTTAATACAAACTCTGAACTCATTTACAAACTTTGAATGTCATATTTATTTATACCGAATCAACAGCCTAAAAATAAGTTTCAAGCATCTAGCTCTAAAAATGACAATACTTCCATACAACTTTCATCCCCTCTTTAAACCTCTTACAACACTTTTTTCGCATTAAATAGTAACCTATGTCCTTTCTCAGGCTCTGTTGAATTGTAAATCCTTACTCAATATTATAAATACACAAGGACCTCTGTCTCTCTGTCTGTCTGTCTGCCGCCCTTTCACGCCAAAACTACTGAACTGATTTAAATAAAATTTGGTGCTCACAAAGCTTTATTACCTGGAATAGCATAAAAGATACTTTTTATAGCAGAAAAATGTTGGGTTCTAGTGGGACCATCTAAAAACTAAATAATGCGAGCCGAGCCGCGTCATAATTGTTATTATTTTTGTAGGTAATATTGTTATTAATTATAAATGTTCGGTTTAAAGATCTTTATTCTCATAACGACAAAGTCGTTTAAATGAAAACTTAAAATTATCTGAAAAGTAATACATTTCGTTCTGAACAAGCAAAACAAGAACAACAACATTTTTTATTTTTATCTTTATCTGACACGCAGAAAAAGTTTACAAGACACTATGTTAATGAACAAAACAATTATACTACTACACCACTTTGACTCTTATACGCATAATAATAGATAAAAGTATTCGTACAGAAATATTTTTTGTAAATAAATATCACTGTGATAATAATTATGCAAGCAGACATGTTGACAATTTCAATATTACCTAAAACTAGAAATTTGGCAAGAAAACAATAAAAAATATTATATATATAATATTAAAAAAAATGTATGAGGGAGCAAAACTTTAAAACAGTCTATCTAAACAATTAAAAGATATAACAATATTTAATATATTTAAATCTAATCTGAATAAGCATTTACTGTATGACTAATCTTCTTTAACGTAAGAAATCTTTCGATATTTAGAATGAAATTTAACGCCATTAAGTGCAATTATTCGTGCATATGAATGAAATTGTTGTGCACCCTGAGTTTATTTTTAAACTGAAATAAATAAAAGTATAATTTAAAGTTTCTTCGCGTCTACATTCAATACTCTGACTCAGTTATGACTTAGCGACCTTAGTGATTCATGAATTCCAAAGAAATGGCGGGCAGAAATCAGCTGATTCAAAAAATAAATGAGTTAGGTCGTTACCCTCGCACTGGACAATGGTCTTTCAACGTTTTAGGCTAATATTATGTTTCATGTAATCGAGAACTTTATAACTGGAGACTGGAGTTATGAATATCAAATATGTATGCAAGTGTACATCATAAGGAAGATTAATGTTGCATTCATTTAATTCTTTGGTTAGTAAACCTAACTTTATGGATGGATGGAATTTTCTATGGGAAAGAATTACCCTTACAAAGAATTAATATTGATGTCAAGTGGAAGTATTTCGTTTCAAAATTGTCACCCTTTTGATCCTGTAAATTCTTTCTTACCTAGGACAACAAATTTGATACTTCTGATATTGTAAACGTCTACATTTTTTTGGCATAAAAATACGAATGGGTTTGTCATGAAGTATAATGAAAGTACACATTCTGTGAAAATTTCAATTCTACCTTTTACGGCTCGTGAGATACAGCTCGCTGTCAGACGGGTTGACGGACTACGGAGGCTTAGTAGTTCCGTTGGCACCGTTTGGGCATGGAACCCTACAAGAGGGTATATAAATCGAATAGTGGTTGTTGTTGTTGTTGTATAACTTTATTGTACAAATATAACAAAAATTTCAAAATGTATCATAGCAATATTATTTGTACAATTGCGGGCTTATCCCAATAAGGGATCTCGTCTTGGCTGGACTTGAGTTACTAAAGAAATATGTATACCCAGGGTAGAAATACCATACCAAATAGTTAGGATGATTCCTATTTTCTATCACGTATTTCTTTGTGCAATGTTCTTTTATGATGCTCTAGATCCTTGCTGGAATGAAGATTGTCTATAAAAATTGTTTGTTTGACGTAGTTTTACGAGCAGTGATCATAATCACCGTAACACTCCCCAATATAGCCGCCTAATGTTTGTACAAATGTGGATTTACCTAAGCCAACCATTAGGTTTACTGGAGTTATAATTTGGTACTTTTATACTTTCTATATTTAATGATCCTTTACTGAAGATTTGGGCTAGTGAACTAAAGTCATCGACGTAGCTCACTATAATAGAAAAACTGGTGAACTGGCCGTATCAACCGAAGAACTTATCGGTTCTATCCGTTGGAATAAACGGGTTCTCGAGTTGCAATATAGCGTAGGCCGTCCTAGTCTAGGTTGGGCGATGATCTTCGCCAGATGGCTGGTAAGAGCTGGATGTCAATAAGCTCATATCAGCAGTACCAGTGGCCAATAATCATGCTCAGTAGCGTACAGCTGGAAAGGCGAATGATGACGATAAATAATTGTGTAATAATTTGTATAAGAGCCTTGCTTTTTTGCTGTGCTTGTCTGAGGAAGCATTCGTATTCGTACTGATTCAGGAGATAGGGTATGGTAACTGATTATCAACATGGAAGTTTATTTTTTCCTTTTTTCGTATAAACAATTGGGGTTTTCGTAGCCGTTTTTGGAAATTATTAGGACTGTTATCGATAGTTATTTCTAATAGTTTTATCACCTCGTCCGACAGTTTGGACGGTGACGGACATTTATTACCATTGTTTCTTGGACACTTTGTGGGATTATAAATACTGTAGAGACATTATGGTATTTGCTAAAGACCTAAGTCATTAATATCTATTAGATAATTTGACGAAGATGAATAAGGTCTAGCATTATTGCTTCAATAATGATTGCCTCTTTTAAATGATATCAATCTTTTATAAACCAAGTAACCATATATAATATATGTATTTCCGCCAGATGTCGCTGTCTATAGCACGCGAGTGTTATTAGTTTGTTTGTTTGTTATTAACTTTAACACGATGCGCATGCGCAGATGGTTCTGTTTTTATTCGATTTAATAGACTAGGGTTCATATGGTTGCCACTTTGTTTTACTTTGTTTATTTTTTCTAACTTAACGATTATATAATATCGTAATTTTGACGTTGACGATTTTATGGTCTGCTTTAAGCGCCACAGATCGCGGGTTCGATTCCCGCTCAGGACATATGTTTGTATTGACCATACAGGCATGTTCCGGTCTGGTCTGGGCGTATTTGTCCTTTTCATTGTATATGCTTCAGAACCCCCGACACACGATATAACTGTCCTAATGGGGGCCGTCGAGTGTGTTTCGTTTATTTATTTATAATTACCGAGAAAGTAGTGTCAACTCTATATAGATATTCACAGGTGTGAGAAATAAAATGTTAAATCCACACACGTTTTCTATTTCTAGGACTAAGGGCGTGTTCTTTCAGGAATATTCGAACTACCGTATGAAGGATGTTATGATCATAAAATATAGTTGACATTAGTATGAAACATTGTGGCTTTACATTTCTTAGAACGGTTCGTTGACCTTTCGTTTAACATACATAGTGTTTAACTTTTAATTCAATTTATTTTGAATTTTCATATTGTTATATTAAAGACAATTCTTATAAGCGTTTGTCTGGTAGTTAGTTCTTTATGATTCTATTCATACGAACAAAGATTACCATTTTTTTTGCTGATATTTTAAATCTAATTGATGTCTTAATATAGTGACTACTGTTTAGTCTACTGAATAGTCTAGTCTAGAAAAGAAGGTCTTTGAGGCAATAGTTGGGGCGTGGCTTAGATTCTCGCTAAAGGTATATGTTTCTGATAACGATAGTGATATTTTTTC
This sequence comes from Hestina assimilis, assembly GCA_023373885.1. Taxonomy (NCBI): domain Eukaryota; kingdom Metazoa; phylum Arthropoda; class Insecta; order Lepidoptera; family Nymphalidae; genus Hestina; species Hestina assimilis. The sequence goes on along the minus strand of CM041744.1, from coordinate 1,794,778 downwards.
TGTGTGTTTCTAGACTAACGACACAATATATTACTAATATTATCTCATAAGCCGTTTGTATCGTTTTATTTGTTATAATCTTTGAAGGTTAGAAAATTCATATCAAAATTGTCAATACGAACATTTGCTAACAATCATGACTTGACCAAAGCCAGAATTGGGTCAGAAATAAATAACGAAATCCGTTCGTCAATTACGCATATTTGTCCCGTCAATTTTCATAATAAATTAACACCCTATAATATTGTTTGTTTTAGGCCTGCGCCCCTCGCTACGTGTCTTTCGTGACGGCAAAGCTGAACCAGCGTGATCCAGTCGGTTCCTGCTTCGTTGCTAAGTCCTCCGACGCGTTGGAGGTCAATGAATTTTCACCCTGTCGAAATTGTAAGTATTATAGAGATTAAACCAATACTTAGAATTTATGAATTTTTATTTATTTTTTTATTTATTTATTTATTTAAAATCAGGCGACAGCGCCCATACAGGGAATTACAATGTTCCATTTTATATGTAAGATTTTATTTATTATTTCGAAAGTAGATCAAAGTATAATAATAAAGGAAAACGATAATAGCGTTATATGTATAATGGCAGCGATAAAAGCGCGCCAAAACTTCACGTCACTTCCTCCGGTAATGGCGGATTGAGAGGGAAAATTAGCGTGACGTTCGCTCGCGGCGACCTGACTTTGATTTATTATTAGGCCGCCATCACGCTTACGACTTTTTATAAAGATTATATTAACTAGATTTTTTGTTACTCCGCTGATTAAATATTACAGCATTTATTTAAGATATTAATTATAATTGTATGTTTAAGATAATATTATTTTAGCGTGTGTTTACTTTATCAATAGAGCCATACTTTTCTATCCTTTTACAGAAAATCGGCGTAAAGTGACAGAGTACTGTTGCGTTTTTTGCGATGAAAGATAGCGCTGGAGGCCCAATCTCCCACCCGCTCTGTACCCTTCTTTATTTTCCTTTGTCATCCCTTAACTTGTATCCCTTGGGTTGCCAACGTGCATGTGCCAATTGAAATATCGCAAGCGTTCATAGTTTGCAGTGAGTGTTTTATCATCAGGCCGACCGAATATTTGTTTCGTAACCGCCATAAAATATAATAATATTCATCAGGCTATTTTATTTATTTAGTTTATAAAATTTAATTAGTAGGTATTATTAAATTGTGAACGAATTATTTTAGATATTTTATAATCTGTTTAGGGTTCCGTTCGCTGGACGAAGGTATGTATTGGGAGTAGAGTTGAACTCGATGTATTCTGCACTTGTAGGGAAGATTTAAGATAACTGATAATATCATTATACAAGTTATCTTATCTTCCCAAACCATTATAGCAATGTTAAATGTCTAACTACACTCTCTGTCATAGGTATGATAACAGGAATTTCATTTTGTATTAAAATGGCATATTTTTATTGGAAACAACAACATATGCATATTATAATTATATTTATCACACTTTATTTATTAATTAAAATAAATTTAAATATTAAATATTTTTTTTAAGGTTTATGAAATAAAAATAATAATGGTGGATGGATCTTTGAATATAATCATAAGTTTTCATTTCAGTGCTCTTCCTTTAAATAAAATCCTCTTATAATTTGTTATGTATTCTTGAAATATTGAGACATATTAATCTACTAGAATAGGTAGAGAAGAGTGGGGAGTAGTTTCCTTCTCCTTGCTTTACCAAAAGAGGATTTATATACCATTTACATAATAGTCGGTGTATGCTTATTAAAAGATGTTATATGTTATGTATATATAAAGCATGTATGTATAAATGTGTGTAACTTTATGTGTAAATGTATACGCTTAATTATTATGTGTATTATACACGCACACTAGTTCAATATATGTATATTTAAAATACACTTATAGCTGATACACTACAAATACAACAAAAATACATTTGAAATCTAAAGCCTCAATCGCTCAACGGTTTAAGGGCCGACTTCACCCTTTAATGCGAAATTTGCTGGTTCGATCTTGACCCTCGACTATTTTCGTACCCACTCCTAGTTCAAGGTACAAGCTTATTTGGAGGGGCAATATGAGTGTTAGTAATGACTTGAAATATTTCTGATATTCTCAAAAAAAAAAAAGGTTATACCTATATTACATATTATCATTGAAAAAATTAATTAATAAAAAAGTCAGGAGTGTCATCAGCCTTAGTTGTCGTTGTAATCGTCAAAATATCGTATTATGGATTTTGATTAATTTAATTTTACAATTTCCAGCGAGCCACGGGCAGCGTAAGACTGGCGTGTGTCAAGCTGGTTTTTCAGCGGCGGTCTCAAAGGTGAGTTAAACGCATTGTAATAACAGTAATCTCGTATAATAAGAGGCTGCGTCCGGAATAAAATTGTCTCGCTACTGTAAGCGTTTCGTAATGCGAATGTTAAAGTTTTCGTATTGGAAACGTTTTACATATTATTTATTCTCTTGACGCAGTGATTCGTTTAATACATATGTTTTAATTCTTTCTCGTATACTAATCCCGGTTTCTCATACGTTTGTCAACGTAACAAATTTGGATCAAAAAGATTTTTTCGAAGTTATTGGTAATACCAAAGAAACTTATAACTTTTATAATGGAGTCATTTTGTTATTGTCGATAAAATTTCGAAACGTTTAAGAAGTTTTTTTAAGTTATTATAAGTATTCTTAGTTTTAAACGATTTTTAATAGTATCTCTTTGTTTATCTATTGTACTCTAAAGTAAAAATCAGTATATCTAAAGTTTTAGCGTCTTTAGAAATCGTTACGGCGTATCGATTTTCGATTATACGCTCCTTTTAGAGGCTTTAACGATATCTGTACGATCAGGAACGCAGTTAAGATGATGTGAGATCTGTTGATAATACGGAAAAGGTAATATCTATGATGGTAGATCTTTACGCAGATTCGAATTATAATTACGGAACCAAAGTGATATCTTTATTGGAAATAATGGTTTTATCATCGATCGTTGCTTTTGTTTTTTTTTTATATTAATAAGTTGGCAAACAATACGGTACCTCTGATGGTAAGCGGTTGCAGTAGCCTATGAGCGCTTACAACACTATTTGTACGCACTCACGCGTTGCCAGCCTCGAGATATTGGTTCTTAAATCTCCTTTGCCCAGTAATTTCACTAGTCTACATTGCCCTTAAAACCGAAAGACAGTAACGCCAAGCACAATATTGCTTTGCAGCGGTACCTACCTAGCCGGCCTCTTCCAACAAAATACCTACCACCAGTGCTTATGAGCATAGACTTATCGTACCGGACCAGCTCTGGTTATGTTGCAAGCTTGAAACATCAACCTGCCTATGACATTGTGTTCGTATGAAAAGGTCGATCAATATGATACAGATAGTCCACGCTTTTGAGGATGTTCATCTAAAAAAATCTGCGTACTGTTAGTGTAGTGGCTTTCGTCATTTTAAAAATAAAACATCAGAAGTCACTAGCACTATGTTTATTTTATAATTTCAATAAACAGATAGAATCTCTCGTAAATCTGACTTTCTCTAATCACTTTTCTTTTAAAAACGCGATTCGCGGAAGACCTACAGGGTCTATCGATAATTTTGGGCTCGGCACTTAATCTAGTTGCTAGTTCAGACCGGCGGGCAGAAATCAGGTCCGTAGCTGAACAGCGCTTCGACTAATTACCAGAACGACTGATTATTGAAAGAAAATGTATTGATTATATAGGCATATATTGCTGATCGACAAATCATTATGTGTGTCGATCGATGAGCGTGTCAGCAATATACCCTAGTGGCTAGGGATGTAACAGTACGCAGAGTTTAGACGGTTTCTTTTAAATATTATTCAAGTGCTTGGTTAATGTTATTGCTATTAAATTAAATAAATAAAAGTTTATTTTTCTTGTCTATCCTATGTTATACTATTTTGACGGTAGAGCCATGCTGCCTGCGAGCACAAATGGACCTGGGACCGGGTAGTATTACCCTCTCACAGAAAATCTGCACAAAGTAACAGTATCGCGAGGCACTGTTGCCTTTCGTGCGTTGAGTGAAACCGCCAGAGGTTCAATTTCCCAACCCTCTATTTCCTTCCTTGTTCCCTTCTCATCATGTGATACTTCAAGTATCTCAAGTGTTTATAGGTTACAGTGATTGATTACCATCAGGTGGACCGTATGCTTGTTTGAATTGAAGAATTATTAAAACACTAGAGATCTGTAACTAATCTTAAAAACAAATCATAATGTTTTTTTTGACGGAACATTCCAAACAGAATGGGATATTTTCGTGAAGTCCTAGCAAAAAGAAGATAACGTGTAACATCGTGATTTTACGATCGTGGGAATAGTATTATTTTTACCGTGTTGAATTATCATCGGGATCGCATCGTTGGTCGCACGTGACGCGAATGCGCGGCCCTCCTGCGCCCGCGCCATCCTTCCTTATGAATTATTAAAAACTTTTATTGTTGCCAGTGCAAAAAATATAGTTAAACTACCGACGATTCCTATTCCGAAAATAGGTGGCTTATATTGCGAATTGTCCGAGCGGTTTTATGACTTTCTCGGTTTGGTGTGGCTTAATATTTATTGCCATGTTGACTGATTGATATATTTGTTTGAAATTGTAATTATTTAAGATAGGCGACTTTCGTTTCAGTCGTTAATTAATTTTAAATTGCAATTGTTAATTAATTTTACAACTTGCAACTCGTTTTTGCTTCGACATAGACTTTTTGATACTACCTGAGTTGTTATCGAACTTTTTTTTAATTACTTTCTAGTAAAAAAGACACCGTTGTGGCGTTGTTGATAACCAGTCTGCCTTTAGCCTCGACGGTTGCGGGTTCGATTCCCGGTCGATCGATGTTTGATAAATTCCTGTCTCAGTCTAGGCGTCTGTCCGTGGGTCACCCCATCGTGCCTCGGAGAGCACGTTAAGCTGTCGTACCCGGTTGTTATCACATAACATCTGATAAAAATCGTTAACTCTTGATAAATAAATTGCTCTTATCCAATGAGTTACTGGTTCGCCCTTAGGGTTGCGGTGGTAGGCAAAACTAGTAATTTCGCAAATCCGGAGTAATAAGCAGACCCTGGCTAAAATAAAAAAATACCGGGAATAATGCTAGGACGAAGAAGACTTTCTAGTAAAAAAGAATGGATGAAATTACTATGATAATAAATCTTATACAAACTAAAAAATTAAGTGTAAAAAAACATTTTCTACAAATTGGCGTTAAAAAACCAATTTAAATTCTGCTCGTCTTTACGTGTCTTATATTAATTTCGAGTACGTTTAAACAAAGGAGGCGACATTTAGAAACGTATTTCCAAAAAGTGTTGCCTTGTTAAAAAATGTGACAAAGTATCGTACGTGACCGGTGTTTTTAGTGACATTTAGTGCAAAAAATGGATGTAATCATTTTTTTGTGACAGTATTAATTAATAATAATCATCGGCGTCGGGATGTGACGACCCCATCGCCCGCTGTTGGGATAACCTCTGTCACAGCAGAGATTATTCCACCAGTGCAGTCAGTCACACTGGTGGTAGGTCTTTTGTTGCAAGAGGCCGGCTAGGTAGGTACCACCGCAGTGTCATATATTCTGCCGCCAAATAGTAGTGCTTAGGCATTACTGTGTTCCGGTTTGAAGGGCACTGTACGCTAGTGAAATTACTGGGCAGACGAGATTTAAGAACCAATATCTCGAGGTTGGCAACGCGTGAGTGGCAACTACTAATGGTGCTGCAAGCGCTCATAAGCTACGGCAACCACTTACCATCAGGTGGGCCGTATGCTTGTTTGCCAACTTTAACATAAAAAAAAAAAAAAACATTAAAAATTAATAACCTCAATAATATGTTATGTGCTATATTGTAACTATTATTTTTACTAATATTATAAATGCGAAAGTAACTCTGTGTCTGTCTGTCTATCTGTTGCGTATTCACGCTAAAACTACTGAACCGATTGCAATGATATTTGATACACAGATAGTCTAGAGCCTGAGTGAGAACATAGTTGTAAGGGGTTGTAAAGAGGGGATGAAAAGTTGTATGGAGGCAGCCTCAGTTTTAGGGCTAGAAGCTTGACTTATTATTAGGCTGCTGTTTCGATAAGCTTGTAAAAAGCTTAACTATAATTATTCAAACGGGCGAAGCCACGGGCAAAAGCTATGTTTATAAAAAGAACAAAGGTTGCCGATTTTATTATAATGTTTATTCCTTGTGTGTGGAATTTACTCATGTATATATATCTTTTATCTTTTATGTTATCCTCATACTACTCCTGCGTCGGCTAAACTGCGAGATGTGAATCTTTTCGGCGAACGAAATTATAGATACCACGACTTGAATAAATACTTAGAATCTCCATGTAAACTGATACGTTGACTCAATGCTGAGTTTTGCTCATAGATAATTCAATAAATGAATTCTACGAAAAGTTACGGAGGTGTTAAATTCATGTTCATAACGTAAACGCAAGTCTAAGTCTTATTTTGTGTGTTTAATCGGATACGTTTCTAAGTGATGTGTTTTGACTTTAATATCTCTTTAAGCTATATTGACGACCGTTGTGGTGTATTGGTAGCGAGCCTGCCTTAAGTCTCGACGATCGCGGTTCGATTAAAGACGTCGGGATGTGACGACCCCATCGCCCGCTGTTGGGATAACCTCTGTCACAACAGAGATTATTCCACCAGTGCAATTAGTCACACTGGTGGTAGGTCTTTTGTTGCAAGAGGCCGGCTAGGTAGGTACCACCGCAGTGTCCAATATTCTGCCGCCAAATAGTAGTGTTTAGGCACTGCTGTGTTCCGGTTTGAAGGGCATTGTACGCTAGTGAAATTACTGGGCGAACGAGATTTAAGAACTAATATCTCGAGGTTGGCAACGCGTGAGTGGCACCTACTAATGGTGCTGCAAGCGCTCATAGGCTGCGGCAGCCACTTACCATCAGGTGGGCCGTATGCTTGTTTGCCAACTTCTAACATAAAAAAAAAAAAAGATGTAGTTTTCGGGGCAGATATTTTGTCCTTGTGAGTCTCCCACGGTGCCGGTTAACACTTTAAGCTGTCGGTCCCGTTTGTTATCACAACATCTGATAATAATCTATAGGTAATTTGTTCTTACTCAATAAGTTACTGATTCGCCCTGATGGTTGAGCCCCAATGAGCGCTTCAACACCATTTGTAGGCGTCACTCACGTGTTGCCAACGAAAGACATTGGTTCTTAAATCTCCTTTGCTCAGTAAATTCACTAGCTACAGTGTCCTTTCAACCTTAACTTTACGCTTTAATTGCTTTACGGTAGAAGAGCTGATACTGCGTTGGTACCTACCTAGTTGGCCTCCCATAGTTACCACCAGCAAGCACCAGCAGCACCAGTTTTGTCTTTGAGTTTTGTTTGCTCATTTTGTTCTTTAAAAATTTTCTTGCGAGTATCAAACCCTCATGCTTCTTAGGTATTGAATTACATCTATAGAAGTTTGGTGAAATATTGTTAACGTTCAAATCTTGATCTAACTACTATATATAGAGTTTTTTTATGTCACGACGTGTGGCAAACAAGCGTACGGCCCACCTGATGGTAAGTAGGCACCGCAAACTATGAACGCTTGCGATACTTGAAGTATCACAAGCGCGTTGCCAACTCAAGGAACAGGAGGGACGGGATGAGAAGGGAAAAAGGAGGAAACAGAGGGGTGGGAGATTGGGCCTCCGGCGCTCTCACTCATCGCACGAAACGCAACAGTACCTAATGATACTGTTACTTGACATCGATTTTCTGTGAGAGGGTAGTACTTCCCGGTCGAGCCGGCCCTTTTGTGCTGAGAGAAGCATGGCTCTACTATCGTAAGATGACAAGAGTGTGCAAATAAATTTGATTAGGTGTAATGTCGGTTCAATTGTTTCATTACTATTCATCGGTACAGCCTGTTGAATCTTAATGCAGATGTAGAATAGTGGCTCACGATGTAAGTGTACAATTTCAAACGTAGCAGTGCTGTACACTTCTATATTGTTTATTTTTGTAGTTTGCTTGGTGTTCGAAATAAATGGTAGACTTAATTATCTAGCCGTGACGGAAAACACAAAGATATTGTATCCCATATATTTAAATTGAAAAAATTAAATGGTGCAATGAAATTCAAGGTTTTTGTAGCTACGCGTACGATGGTATTATCTATATCCGAGCCACTTGTTAGAGGGCGCTTCAATTTTAAACTCTTACCATCATTTTACGCTACATGGACACACAATATATTTTCCTCTATATCTATGCCAAGTATAAGTAAGTAAGTCTACGCTGTGAAAAAATAGAGATTGCATCCATAAGGCACGAGAGCATTGAGTGTGCAACGTTTATTTATATTTATTTAAAAAACATTACGATTCGTTAGAAAAGTGAGAAATCGGGCATCTTCTTTTCTCTACATTTACGCCCCTTGGGTCAGCAACAAGCATGTGACATTCTCCATACTAAAATCGTCCGTATGCTTATATTCATGCGGCTGGTTGGCTTGTTTGCCAACGTTGCCAATAAAGTTAACCATTGACCGATAAAACTTTCTTTATACCTGCAATTCTAATTTTTATTTAACCTTTTTCTATGCAAAACAAAATTCCATGTCATTGAAACGTCTTAAACATTCTTTGCTGATTTACAAACATGGTTTCGGAACGTATCCGTAAATGGTCGCCATTTGCAGACAATGGCGTTGGCGGGAAAAGCGATATGCGCACCATTGTTACCCTCCGTTTACATTCACAACACTTCCTTTGTACCATGGCGGGAAAGTGGGCAGTGGGTAGATGTAAACGGAGCGATTCCTGCGCGTCTTCCACTACGTTAAAAACCGCGTTTAGCCGTGATGTGTACTGACGGTTGTTAAGACAGTAAAAACTATAACGCGCATAGACTTATAAATAATAATAAACACTATACACTCAACGGCCCCATAAGGATATTTATATCCTGTGTTCGGAAACATACAGAACGACGTCGGGATGTGACGACCCCATCGCCCGCTGTTGGGATAACCTCTGTCACAACAGAGATTATTCCACCAGTGCAATCAGTCACACTGGTGGTAGGTCTTTTGTTGCAAGAGGCCGGCTAGGTAGGTACCACCGCAGTGTCAAATATTCTGCCGCCAAATAGTAGTGCTTAGGCACTACTGTGTTCCGGTTTGAAGGGCATTGTACGCTAGTGTAATTACTGGGCGAACGAGATTTAAGAACTAATATCTCGAGGTTGGCAACGCGCGAGTGGCACCTACTAATGGTGCTGCAAGCGCTCATAGGCTGCGGCAGCCACTTACCACCAGGTGGGCCGTATGCTTGTTTGCCAACTTCTAACATAAAAAAAAAAAAAAAAAAAAAAAAAAAAGACAAAGACAAACACACCCCGACCGGACAACATGCCTGTATGATCAATACAATTTTGTTGAACGTTCGTCGAGAGATATATGGACATGCCATTCCATACAATCAAAATGTCAAATACAGTCATGTTAAAGACTCGCTGGTACTCTTTCGTAAATTCAACATCAACACTATAAAACCAAGTTAGTCACAAGCTTGTAATATACTAGAATAAAGTTAGCTTATTACGTCACGAATGTACATCGTAGTTCTCAGAAAAGGCCCTGTAATGTTTTACCAATTTGACTGTCTATTATTTTTCTTTATAAATCTAATAATGTTTTAGGCGTCGGGATGTGACGACCCCATCGCCCGCTGTTGGGATAACCTCTGTCACAGCAGAGATTATTCCACCAGTGCAATAAGTCACACTGGTGGTAGATCTTTTGTTGCAAGAGGCCGGCTAGGTAGGTACCACCGCAGTGTCCAATATTCTGCCGCCAAATAGTAGTGCTTAGGCACTACTGTGTTCCAGTTTGAAGGGCATTGTACGCTAGTGAAATTACTGGGCGAACGAGATTTAAGAACTAATATCTCGAGGTTGGCAACGCGTGAGTGGCACCTACTAATGTTGCTGCAAGCGCTCATAGGCTACGGCAACCACTTACCATCAGGTGGGCCGTATGCTTGTTTGCCGACTTCTAACATAAAAAAATAAAAAAATCGGTTATATTCGCATTTTAACTATCATATCTTTCCATGTAATACTGCGTCTTGGTATTTTTTTATTTTTAAAATAATAAAATTAGTAACTATTTGCGTAATCACACCGTTGTGGCGTTGTGGGTACCGAGTCTGCCTTTAGCCTCGACGGTTGCGAGTTCGATGCCCACTCGGAGCAGATGTTTGTATTAATCGTACAGGCATGTTTTCCGGTCTGGGTGTGTTTGTGCTTATCAATGTGAATGTTTCCGGATCCCCGACACAGAATAATGATCCTAATGGGGGCCGTTGAATGTGTAACGTTTAAAAAAAAAAAAAATCAAAAACGGTGTCACTTTGAAAATCTCCATTAAACTTAATACTATTTCTGGTAAAGCAGTTGTAACTACGTATACACTAAGGAGTCACCTAGTTGTAACTACATAATAAATTTAAGTAACACTTAAAGTTTTATGTAATTCATTATATATTCATACAACTGAACTGAAACAATAAGTAACTGCTTTAAAAGTTATGGGACTTAAAACGGTACTAATATTTATGAGGGTTGACTATTCAATTTTAGCACTCGTCGATTTTACTAGACGAATTTTATGAGTGTTTAGTGTAAAATTTACGTGCATTTATACGTGTAAATTTTTATAAATAAATAAATAAACGCTACACACTCAACGGCCCCCATTAGGATAATGATATCCTGTGTCGGGGTCCGGAAACATACACAATGACAATGATAAATACACCCAGACCGGAAAATATGCTTGCATGGTCAATACAAATATACTATGCTCCGAGCGGGAATCGAACCCGCAACCTGTGGCGTTTAAGGCAGGTTCGCTACCGCTGCGCCACAACGTCGTCACAAATTTTAAAGCGCCTGTGCCCTAAAAACTTGCGAAACTTAACTCCATAAAACATCGATTTGACATTCTGCCCCCACGTGACAGCGCCGAAACAAGGCTTGCGCCCGTGCAAGGAGCTTGTCGTTCTATATATGGGGTGACGCGGCGTACGCGCATATATATTTATCGGCCAGCCGGCGCCCGCGCTATATTCCCATACGAATTGACAGTATATTAAAGGCTAATAAATCTGTGCGTCTGTTTGAAATGAAACTTATAAAATGATTTATTTATTTTTTTATTTTTTTTTTTTTTTATGTTAGAAGTTGGCAAACAAGCATACGGCCCACCTGATGGTAAGTGGTTGCCGTAGCCTATGAGCGCTTGCAGCACCATTAGTAGGTGCCACTCACGCGTTGCCAACCTCGAGATATTAGTTCTTAAATTTCGTTGGCCCAGTAATTTCACTAGCGTACAATGCCCTTCAAACCGGAACACAGTAGTGCCTAAGCACTACTATTTGGCAACAGAATATTGGACACTGCGGTGGTACCTACCTAGCCGGCCTCTTGCAACAAAAGACCTACCACCAGTGTGACTGATTGCACTGGTGGAATAATCTCTGCTGTGACAATTTATATAATACATTAAAAATAAAATAAATTGGAGTTTTTATTCCAAAATTATATTGTACGAGCTTCTGCCAGTGGCTTCGCCCGCATGAATAACGTTTTTAATACAAACTCTGAACCAATTTATACAAACTTTAAATGTCATAATTATTTATATCGCACTAGCGGCCCGTTCCGGCTGCGCACGGGTATAAAATATATAGCCTATGTCATTATTATTATTATTATTATATACAATATATATATATATATATTGTCATTATTATTTCCGACATCACATTAGAAACCTCAAAAATAAGAGTATTCCTCCACTATTTAATGGATGTTATTATACATATAAACCTTCCTCTTTAATCACTCTATGTATTAAAAAAACCACATCAAAATCCGTTGCGTAGTTTTAAAGATTAAAGCGAACATAGGGATATGAGGACAGAAAAAGCGACTTTGTTTTATACTATGTAGTGATTAACAGCCTACAAAATAACTTTCAAGCTTCTAGCTCTAAAAATTACGATACTTCTATACAACTTGTCATTCCACCTTTTCAAGCCTTTTCCGCATAAAAGTTAGCCTATGTATTTTCTCAGTTTGTGTACCAAATTTCATTTAAATCGGTTCAGTAGTTTTGGCGTTAAAGCGCGACAGACAAAGTGACAGAGTTACTTTCGCATTTAAAATATTAATAAGGATTAAGATTGCCATTAATCCTATTACTGATTACACTCGCGGCTACTATTTTTTCTCATGTTTTTGAACTCCGATCTTTAAAGTAATTTCAACATTATGTTAACATTTAGTAGTAGTCTACGAAAATGAGCAAAAAATAGACCTCTTTTGGGAGAATCTGGTAAAAAATAGTACAAGAATTTTTTTAAAGGTTTCAAATCAATTCTTCAAAGAACTTATATCAGGACGTGTTACAAATCAATAAACATGTTAACAGATTGAGTTTAGTGAAGTACGGGAGTTATCTCACACGTTCACACGCATTGGGAACGTCTGCGTTTCGTCCGATAACTTAATGGGTCTGAGATGGGTATGAGGTCATTTTGTATGCATATTCTTGTTACTTTTTTATTTATAATACTTATATTTTTATACTATAACGTCGCGTAGTAAATAAACATGATATTAATCTATTTCAAAACTTATAGGTTGGCCGATATTGGGCGTCACCGATGAAGTCAACATGTTCCATGTGACGCTTTTCGTCAGACTGGTGACTCGCGTGCATATTGTAGTCTGGATGTTACCAGACTAAGGTTTAATAAATTCATACAACACATAAAAAAGTCATTTTTTCCAAAATGTTCAGCAGTCCCCATAACTACCTATTTTTGTTTTAATTTATGAAGGGGATGTTTATTTTTGTTGGGAAAGAGTATTAGTTTGAGGTTTCAATCATATATTTTTTGTAGATCACATTGAGTGAAAGGGGTTGCAGACGATTCCTAATATAATAGCATTTTGCATTTTTGGCCTTGGTCATTGCAACAACATTAATTTTTCACAAATTAAGTGACATGGCGGATACATGTACATATATAAATACGCTATAGCATAAAGGAGTCTTCTTCTACTTATCGAGTGGTTAGTGCCAACCTAGTGTCAGAGTTGTTCAGGGCGCCCGTAGGCCTCTTTGTTCTAATTGTCAAAAGCCGGGACCAACTTTTTACGTGCCCTCCGAAGCACGGAGACGCTCAGTTAAAATACCATTATGCGATCACCCATCTAGTGACTGACCGCGTCTAAATTTGCTTAACCTACCGATCGCTTACCGATCAGTGGGTGCACTCGCCTATGAGCGTTTTAATATAAAGGAGCGGTATTATAGGATAGGCTTCATTCTTACCTACAAACCTTTCTACCTTACCTAAGCTAATTATTTCAATGATTAGTCACCGCTACTATGATCAATATGATGATGCAAGGTTTTCACGATCTTTGACGTAATTTACCTATATTGAAAATAATTTACTGATGATAGGTCCTTTGTTTCAAAAGGCCAGCTAGGTAGGTAACACAGCAGTGTCAGTTATTCTAACGTAATGCAGTATACTGTGTTCGGTTTAAAGAATATTGTAGCTAGTAAAGTTACTACGCAAAGGACATTTAAGAACCAATATCTCAAGGTTGGCAACGCGAGAGTCACTCACAATTTCACTAGCTTACAGTGCTCTTCAAACCAAAATACAATAATACCAAAGACACTACTTCTTTGCGGTAGAATATTTGAAACGGCTGTGATACCTACCTAGCCGGCCTCTTGCAACAAAAGACCTGGTGGAATAATCTCTGCTGTAACAGAGATTATCCCAACAGAGAGCGATCATCACGTCACGTCGGGTCATCACAACATAAATTTTTACAGACTAATAAAGAAGCTTCACTCATAAACAAATCAATTTTATCTCGTCGAAAACAATTGTGCCTATAAAACACCCCTTACATTACGATAACAGAGAGTACCGTAGTGGCTCATATAACCACTGTAAGTGCTTCAACAGGCATTAACATTACGTATAATAAAATTAAGTGGCTTAAGCGGTTCTGACAAACAATATAACTACATATCTATATAATATACTAGCGGCCCGCTCCGGCTTCGCACGGGTATAAAATATATAGAGAGAGAGAGAGAGAGAAAAATAAATAAATAAATCTCGTAGGGTTCAGCCTGCGTTTGTTGCAATGTAAGCGGAAAAAATGTAATTATTACGACATCACATTAGAAACCTCAAAATAACTGTATTTCTACACTATTTAAAGGATGTTATTATACATATAAACCTTCCTCTTCAATTACTCTTTCTATTAAAAAAAACCGCATCAAAATTCGTTGCGTAGTTTTAAAGATTTAAGCATACATAGGGATATAGGGAAAAAAAAGCGACTTTGTTTTATAATAAGTAGTGATTCACGCTTCAATTTGGTATAGTAAGTCCATATTTTTAGCTTTCCTTTATAGTCATAAAATCAAATTTATTTTTCAGAAAATAGCTATTTTTTTTAATTCTCCTGTGCGTTGATAACTAATTTTTTATCGATAGTCAGAATATAGTAACCGAAAAATTGTTCGATAAGGTAGCGAAATTTAGAAAAAAATGTCGCTTTTGGCAATCTGAAACAAATTTTCGAAATAGGTTCAGTGTCATATTGTAATCAATAATAAAAAAAGAAACCATAAAATATGTTGTATGTCAGTGTAGTTGGCATATTATGATACCGGATATAGAATTTATGAATTTATTATTAATTTAAATTTTATAGGAGGAAAGATAAAATTTCTTACATTGATATAACTATTAATGAAAAAACTTATATTTTTTAGGACGGACAAAGGCTGTTTATGGGCGCACCGGGCAGCTTTTATTGGCAAGGTAATATTCACAAACTAGATATAAATATAGAATATAAGAACATACATTTTAATGAAACAACTTTCAATTATACTTTTAATGAAATTGATTCATTTAATGATGTAGATGAAATGCTAAAAGAAAATGTTGTTTCATTAATATATAAAGTTACAGATAGACAAGTAACTTTGAATGATATATTCTGAACTGTTAATGACAATCCACAGGGCGAACGTTATCCATAGACACTAGCGCAAGATACAACTACTATATGCCGAAGGAAGGTAAAAATATAAACGTATCGCCAGATTGACCTCGTAACTCTTAACAAGAATAACCGTAAAAAAGGCTTTCAAACATAATCCTACAAATAATAAAGCCTAGCGAGTCACTTTGAAGACTTTTTAATCCTTATTTAGTATACATAAAAATGTTGGTAAAAATTTTGTTATCACTAAAAATATATCACAAATTATAACTTCCCCACTAAAGCCAATTCTATAAGAAATCAGTAGTACCAGTATCAAGTTAAATTAATAATAATAAATAATTGGAAGAGTTGATAATGTAAAAAAATTGGACAGTCAATTTGAACTAATTTTTTCGATGTCTTCAAATAAGGATTAAAAAAGACTTTGTTAATTCTATTCATATGACTTGATGTTGTCTCAACAGTGTTCTACTGTTGTTATCACCGTCAATAGTATGAATAGTTTTGTCATTAGCTTTCCATGACACATCTATGGTACTGATAAGGCCTGCGTCCATTAGCTCCATTCCATAAAGTTTTCAGAAGTCGTTCGGGTCTCTGCACGTATGAGTATAAGTTCGTTCTCATAGCGATTCTAGTTTTAGCGGAGTCGTTGCACGGGTGACCTCGAATACCTATGAACTGCCTTGTTTCTTTACATTCATCTACGCTACAACGCTTCTTCTAAAATTGAAAAAAACGTTAAGGACTATAATTTAGAACTGCTTATTTTGTCATTAGTCATTCAAGTTAAATTATCATTATTGTACTCCGTCACTTATTTCATACGATTGTAAAATAGTTGAAGAGCTAGGTTTCCTTTTAGCAATCCCAAAACGAGGTTTTATATTATGGATTTAAAGTAACGATGACAAGGGATTATAAGGTTAATATTAACGCTTTAAATAAACGCCCAACGCTTTAAAACTAATTTAAAATGATCACCCCATTGGCTTTTAAAATTAATTCGGTCGCTTAAATAATTTGGTGGTATTTAACATATTATGAAATCCCTTTTAGTTTTTAAAGGTGTGATTTTAAATGTATATTATGGTTTTTCGATTTACGAAAATTGGTATTTTGCAAGAGTGTAATTTTGAAAAGTTTTTTTAATGTAATTGATTTAGATTGTTAAACAATGTTTAAAATTTTGAAGATGTTTAATATAATTTATTTATGAGTTTAATATCGAGAAATCAGCTATCTTTACTACAAAGGTTTCTTGGTATGAAACTCATTGGTAACATTTTTGATGTATAAAATGCTTTTGATCATGATCGTTGAAATAATATTCTTTTGTGGCACATGATCATATTACAAATAATGTAACATGTGTCTGCTAACAATGTTGTTTAATTGTGGCTTTAATATTTTTTTTTCACTTTATGTTCTAAAACTATTTTTATTTTAATGACTGGTGTCCTATTTGCTAGTGGACACAAGTGTTTTTTATAACTATTTTCATCATCAATATCTTGTCCATTTGAATGAAGTCATAATTCAATTTTTAAATTCAATTGTTTGCCCATTGTTCGTCTTACATTCTTATCAGACAGATCACTAGTTAATTTAAACATAAATATCATAAAGCTTACGTCATCTACGGAATGGCTTTTAAATGAGTCGATACCACATTTAATTGATATTACGTTATTAATACTTGATCCTATTTTAGGTCAGCTGAAAGTACAAACATTAAATTCGAGGCCAGCATTCATTTCGACATCCGAAGCGAGTCCCAAGTATGATGATTCTTATATGGGATATTCGGTGACCGTTGGCGACTTTGCTGGACAAGGTATTCAAGGTGTCGCTGTAGGTGTACCCAGAGGAGCAGACTTGAGAGGATTGGTTTGTATTTGCGATATTTTATTATGAGAAAACCAAAATATTCTGAAGATTTTCGGTGTTGATTATTATTTTTGGTATTTCAGGTTGTACTATACACTTGGGAGTTACAAAATATCAAGAACATCACTGGTTCTCAAATAGGTGCCTATTTTGGATACAGTCTTGCCAGTGGTGATATTGATGGCGATGGTGCTGATGATATTATTGTTGGTGCTCCAATGTTCACTAAGCCCAAGAGTGAAGGCTATGAACATGGAAGAGTATATGTCATTTATCAAGGCAAGAATCGAGTAAGTATAATAAAATTAGGCTTGAAACGTTTATTAATAAAACAAATATATAATCTTAATGCAATTATTATAATTTGTTATAGGCATACTCTAAAAACCATGCAAGAACTGGCGAGGTTTCTAAAGGAAGATTCGGTTTAGCAGTCACGTCACTAGGAGATATCAATTATGATGGATTTGGAGGTAACTATATTTATAAATAATATAAATAAATTAAAACCTAGTACATTTATTTTCTTCTTAATAAATATAATATGACATTTTTTCCTTAGATGTTGCGGTTGGTGCTCCTTATGGTGGAGAAAACGGCAGAGGTGTGGTATACATCTACCATGGCAGTGAGATGGGTATTGGCGAGAAATATTCACAGGCGATTACTGCCGAGGAGATCAGTCCTTCGCTGACGACCTTCGGTTTCTCACTTTCCGGTGGTGTGGATCTAGATAACAATAACTACACTGATTTAGCTGTTGGTGCTTACAAATCAGACAGCGTTGTGTTCTTAAAGTGAGTAGGTTTTGCTTATTTATTTGATTATCACAAAAACTATTATTACTAAATATATGTCATGGTCGTCAATCTTTATTCATGCACATGTACAGATAGGAAGTAGATGAAGTCAATTCTAGTCAGACTTAAAGTTAATTTCTCAATCTATTTCGTTCACATCCATCTGGTTAAGTCACGCAAGTTTATCGATGAGTCATATAAAGTGCATCAAATGCTAGTTCTTCAGTTGCTTTTTAATACTTACGCTATTATATTTTTTATTTTTAGGTCTCGACCAGTAGTCAAAGTGATGGCCGATGTCAAGTTCATGAGTGACAGCAAATTGATTTCCCTCGACGACAAGTTATGTCCCTTAGCAAATGGCACGCTTGTGTCTTGTGCTAATCTTATGTTCTGTCTCACTTATGATGGAGTTAATGTAGATCAGCTAATAAGTAAGTATTATACATATTCTAAAGCTATTTATAAGTTTAATTTTGGAATATTTGACAATTGTTCAATTAGCCTTTTAATTCTAGGTTCGTTATTAAGTATTTAAATATAATATTGTCATTATTTAAGTTTGTACTATTTAGAAGTTTATTTTCATGTTCTTTTTTCCAAGCGGAAGGATATATTTGCTATTTCGGTGAGTGGTTGAAGTAGCAAAAGATTGGTATTAAAAAAAAATCAAAATTATTGATGTACATTTCATTATTAGTTGACTGTCCCTGTTGATTTATATAATTAATAATGAAATAATATATGTAAGTAAATCACCACTCGTAGTAAATGTTAGTTATGTAGAAAATTCATTTACGCACATTGATGTTAAAGCATGTATTTGTTACATAACAAATTATTTTAAAGTAAACCATGTAAATACCTAAAAAATAATAGTCGGAATAAATCAAATGAAATACGTATTTGGTTGAAGCGATTATTGATATTAAAATTCTTATAATAGAGTTTGAAATAACAATCGAGCTGGACTCGAGACAGAAGGCCAGCAAGCGCCTGTTCCTGATGGAGAGCAGGCAGACGACATACACAACCCACATGACGTTAACGCAGGGACAACAGGAGTGCAAGGAGATTAAAGTGTATCTCGATGTGAGTTTATTGAAATTTGCTTTAAGCTACAAAATAAAAACACCTAGACATACATTTGTGTAACAAGTGAGTAATAATTGTGTGCATATTTTATGTTAACTAAGTTTAGGAAATATATAGTTGTTGTGTATAATGCATATTGATTTGCAAATTATTTATTGGAAATCAAAAGCAAAAAAATTGTATGATAGGTAATAATATTTTGTATAATTTTTTATTTGGCATTATTTTATTTGACAATGGCTTATTTTACATATTAAATTTTTTCTGGACCATTCTACGTAACATTGGCGAAGTAATCTGTGCTAAATTGGCACAACAAGAACCCGAGAATGGAATAAATGAATTATTATTGTCATATGTCATTTATGACTGACAAATAAATATTTTTGTATATTGTATGTATCTTTAAAATCCTCAGGATGAGATCCGTGACAAGCTGACACCGCTAGAAGTGAAACTGTCGTACGAGTTGTCTGCGGCGGCTGCGCGTGAGGACGCGGTGCCGCCCGTACTGGACCGCACGCGCTCCATCGAGCGTACCGACTCGCTCAACATACAGAAGAACTGCGGTTCCGACAATGTCTGCGTGCCCGACCTCAAGATGTTTGTCACCACGTGAGTTTATTCACTACAATTACTTTTTTTTTTTAAGAATATTAGCAATACCTTTTTTCAAGGCGTTACCAATATTCATATTGCGCCCCCAAATAAGCCTGAAGCTTGCGCTAGGAGTGTGTACGACAATAGCCCAAGAGGATCATGATCGAACCAGCGACTGTCGCGTTAACGGAGCGAAGTCGGCCCGGCCGAAATTATTACTCTTAAAGTAACTTTTTCAATTATTGCGTCCCGACTTAGCCAAGCTTGGAACGATAAGTTTAGATCCACCAGTTTTAAGCTAAAGCTATAAAGTTTTGATAAAGATACCGACTTAATTATATTATTATTTTGCCATTTTTCCTGCTAGATTTATCTAAGTATCTTTAAAACAACGTTTTCTGATATATAATTCTTCAAACACTGATCATCTCTTTTATTTTATATCTTCAGCCCCACCAATAATTACGTTCTCGGATCTGGCGAGAATTTACACATCGACGTAAAAGTTGAAAACTCTGGAGAGGACGCGTTCGAAGCAGCGTATTACCTTCAAATACCAACCGGAGTCACGTACGCCAAAATGGAGAGATTGGAGAAGGATAGCGCTGAAGTATCTACAGTTTTCTGTTCTGCCACAAAATTATCTGATGGAAATAGCACCGTCAAATGTGATTTAGGAAATCCAATGGCTAGCGGTCAAAGTGTGAGTAGCATTTGTGAAAAAAATTGCATTGCGATAAACAAAGCTTAAAAATTAATTATCATAACATAACCAATTAACCAATTTTATATTTTAAATAGTTCTTATAGCAAAATTCAAAATGAATGCTATATGATTGCTCTTATTGCAGGTGAACTTCCGTGTGATAGTACAGGTGGACGCTCAAGTGATGTCACTAGATTTCGATATGGAGGTGAACTCCACAAACCCCGAGCAAGGCACGCTCTACGACAACACAAGGCACTTAAGCATTGGCGTCATTGTCAAGGCTGAGCTATCTATTATCGGGTATGTGTTTGTGATTTTGGTTATGGATTACTAAAAAAAATTATTCAGAAACACATAAAATTTAACATTTTAAAATATTTTGATTAGACTCAAAAAGCTTTTTTAAAATGTTTGTTTATAAATAGCTTTTTTTAAATGTTACTACGTTGGGAAACAAGTATACTGCCCACCTGATGATAAGCAGTTGTTGCAGCCTAGAAGAGCTTGCAACACAATATTTTGCATTGTCACTCACGCGTTTTTAAATCTCCTTCGCTCATTCTTCTTCACTAACCAGGTTCTTCAAACCGAAACACAATAAAATACACTACTGGCTTGCGATAGAATATCTGACATTGCTGTGGTACTAATCTAGCCAATCTCTAGCAATAAATGGCCTAAAGTCTTACTTAAGTTTGCATCACATTTCAGAACATCAGATCCACCGGAGCTCCATTACAACGCATCATTGTACGATGCTCAGAACCTGAAAGATGACACCAAATTAGGTCCGCAAGTGATCCACAAATATAACATCAAGAATGAGGGTCCATTCACGGCTGAAGAAGCTGAAATTTACATCATGTGGCCGTATCAAACACTTTCAGGTATGTATAGCTAAATGTTTTCTATATACTAAAAAAAAATAGTTTTCAACATAATAAAAATCAATATGCCTTGTCATCATCTACGGATAATTCCAATAAAAGATTTATATGTGAAACAAATGTCATAGCTCGAATAAAACAATACTGATTTTACTGAAGAATCCATTAAGTACAATTTGCTTTTTATGTTGAAATGGTTTTTAATAAACTGATATACATTGCAGGAGAGAACTTGGTGTACATGTTGGTGCAGCCGCAGTGGCTCGGCAATGTAGTGTGTGACGTGGCGCGGCAAGTCAATCCTGAAAACCTTTTCGTACAAAACCCATATGCTTTTCTTCTTGCTAAAGAAATGGAAGGTTAGTGTTGTAGGAATAACGTTTTAATTTTTTTAATTCCACCAATTTTTACATTGATTAACTATATACCCTATTTCAGCATTGAAAAACAGTGATCTCTACACAGCATCACAGATCGGTGGAGCCGGTGGATATTACGGACAGCGTAAGTCTTTTACTATAAAAACAAATTCTTTTAATTTTAATTTAACTTTTAATCAAGCAAGGAATTGTTCTTGTTACAGAATATTGGGAAGAAAAATATATAAGCAATGGCCAAGTTAATTCGCAAGCTGGTGGACGTCAGTTTAGTAATGGTCAATATGGAACAGCCACTAGTGGTGCTTATGGTGGTAGCCAAACTGGTGGTGTCCAGTTCGGCTCAAATCAACCGAGTGGCAGTCAAGCTTCCGGAGGGCAGTTTAATTATGTTAGCGGTGGACAAGTTGCTGGTGGACAATATGGTACTAGTCAGGCTAGCGGTGGCCAAGTATCAGGAGGGCAATATGGAACTCATATAAGTGGTGGACAGTATGGCGGAGGTCAGTATAGCGGTGGACAGTACAGTGGTGGTCAATATGGCAGCGGTCAAATTGATGGTGGAACCCAAGTTAATGGTAAAACTTACTCTTACAACCGTACATGGTCTAGTGGTTCCAATGAAGGACTTAGTCTTGAAGAACAAGAAACTATTAGGAAGAATCTTGCAGCAATGGCAAAGCCTAACTATCAGGGTTCAAGTCAAAGTTTTAGTCAAGGATCTTATGGTCAAGGTGGACAAGCTAGCTTTGCTCAAGGAGGTCAGAGCGGTTATGGACAGCGTGGTCAAGCTGGTTTTGCACAAGGTGCAACACAGGGCCAAGCAGGCTATGGGCAAGGAAGTTTCTATCAAGGCCAAGGTCACGTTCAAAGCGGCCAAGGCTATGGAGGACAAACAGTATATGTCCAAGGTGGCCAGGAAGGTATTGCAGGTGCTGGTCAGGATGGTCGTATAGTACGAGTTAAAAATAAAACGATTGTGTATGATTCAAACCATAATATTATATCTCAGACTGAGACAAGTACAGAGTATGGATCCCTTGGACACGAAGGCGAGGCCGGCAGTTCCTTTAATGCGTAAGTATACATTTTATAAAATATTTGAATAAGAAAATGCTATGAAAACATTTAATGGTTTATTTATGAATTTCTACTTGTTAAATCAGCAAATGAAATATTGGACAAAATACTAGTCTTGGTGAATTTAAAACGAAATCGGTATTTTAGAATCTTTTAATCTAATCAGGTGTATGTATTTATTTTTCAGCTATCTTAATAATCAAGGTGGTGCCCATCAGAGTTATGGATCTGGACAGCGTGGTTTTGTACACGGTTCTTGGGGTACAACAGAAACGGTAAATCCTGACTTAATGAATGCTGGTTCCAGTACATACAGAGGTAGTGCCAGTGTTACCGTAGTAGGTGACGAAGACGAAGATGCCTTAGAAGGATTTGGAGCTTACGCAGCTCAAAATTCGAATAACAAATTTAAATTTGGCATCGCTGATGTCACTAATAGTCAAGGATCAGGGTCTGCTCGTGGTGGCGGAAGTCAGAATTATCAAGGAGGAAGCTACCAGAATGGAGGATACCAGAATGCAGGTTACCAAGGTGGTGTGCGACAAGTTGGCTATCAGGGAGGCATGGGCGGGGCTACTTACAGCAGCAGTAGTGAGAGTTCCTACTCCTCAAGATCAGGCAAGTATTTTAAGAATAAAGTTTAAATAAATTCTAAGATGTATATTAATATGAATTCAGAATACCAATTTTCATAAGTTTTAAGTTACTTACTGAATAAAAGATTTTTACTTCCAGGTGGACATAGCTCTTATTCTTCAGGAGGAGGCTTTAGCTCTTCCACTCAACAAAGACGGGAGAGCACCAGGCGGCGTCGTCAAGCTGATGTAAGTTTATAAAAAAACATAAGATAATTTATGATAAAAATATAATTAAAA
This sequence comes from Hestina assimilis, assembly GCA_023373885.1. Classification (NCBI taxonomy): domain Eukaryota; kingdom Metazoa; phylum Arthropoda; class Insecta; order Lepidoptera; family Nymphalidae; genus Hestina; species Hestina assimilis. The sequence goes on along the minus strand of CM041744.1, from coordinate 1,771,315 downwards.
TACATCAGCATCATAAATTTAAGCGTGCGAACCACTTGATGGCAAGCGGTTATCGCTCAATATGATCGCTCTTAACACCATTTTGTGGACTCACGTGTTGATATCCAAGAGATATTATGAATTAGAATGAATATCTGAATAAATTCGTTTAATTAAATTTATTTTTCGTTTTTTGAAAATGGATAAATATGGATAAAATTTTTATGGTAACCATCGGTGTTCGTTACATCAAGAGGACAAAGTAACTCCATGATAACAATGGTTAGACCGTTAAAACATTGCACACACTGACTCTGGTTGATAAAATAATGGATTCATTAAACTATTCAGTAAATGAGTTTAGAAAAGCGAGTTTATCCTATAAGATGATGTAAATAAATGTTTTTAATTAACAGGTGGATCCTGAACTAAAAGAAATGCTAGATAAATGTGAAGAGAAGTACAAATGCGAGGTGGTGCGCTGCCGCACGGGCCGCCTGCTCAAGGGTCAAGAAGTGTGGATCGCACTGCGCTCTAGAATCAACGCTTCTGTGCTTAATGAAGTAAGATATTTATCTTCAACTAGCCGTTACCTGTATACGGTTACCTTTTGGTACTATGATTTTTGTTCTTTTTAAGTCAGATTTTTTTAAATGTATGTGTGTTACTAGTTTTCACACAGCGTGATTGTCATCTGACCTCTATAGCAGATTAACAGTGAATAAGTTAAGCTACATTGAATGAATTAACTGTTATATAATGAATGTTATACGGCGTATCCGTAGCGAATTTGCCTTAAACGCTAATGAGTTTCGGGCTTGATTTCTGCCCTGAATACATCTAGTATTGATCATACAGGCATGATTGTGCTTGTGTATGTGTGTGTATCTGGACCTCTGGACCTCTTGTTGTTATGTTTATTACTTATTTACCAACTAACAACGTGGTATACGAGATACGCTGTAGAAGCCCACACGGCAAATTACCCAAGAAAATTGTCTTATGGTTAATACAACAAACTTGCATCATCAGTTATAAGACCTGTTACGCTATCATTACATACGAACCATCGCTTACTCAATCGCTTGTCGACGGAGCCATAAGCCATATTGTTATTTCTATAAATAAAGAGATGCTTCTTGCACAATACGATATATACGTTAGAGAATCCGCTAGGTTAGGATCTGCGTAGTTGATATTTGTGCCTGCCATAGTAATTTTATCAATCACCGTCAAAAATCAACCGTCCATGATCCCTTCAATAAACACGCACCATGACAGTAACATCAAACTCTCACATGTAGTAGCATTGATTGATTGTTTCTATGCCAGATCTCCGGGGATCGTGCGGTGCGTCTGTCGTCGCTGGGCGCGGCACGTGTGTCTCGTCTGCCGCTGTCTGCGGCGGCACGTGGCGAGTGGAAGGTCAAGGAGGTGGAAACGCTGGTGACGCCGCGTCTCGAGGTGTTGGACGGAGGCGCTATCCCACTGTGGGTTATCATTCTTGCTGCCGTAGCGGGCGCGTTGCTGCTGTTGCTACTCATCTTCGCTCTATACAAGGTAAGAGTATTCGCTGAGAGATGCTTTTTTGACTCGACCACTCAATGACAAACATAACGAATACAAGGTGACACTATTCTTTCATATATGAACTGACTATTTATAATTAGACGCAAATAAGCAATACCATGTCAACCCACAAAATTGAAAAAACTGAGTTATATATCCAGAAGTGCTGGTAAATGGCTGAAGAACATTTTTCTTTAATATTTGTAGGGTTTTAAGCTTTAAAACTTCCAATAAAGCCATTTTTTAATGATGCCATTTATGTATTATGTTAAACGTTTTGGGTTTTATTATATACGAAATATGCTGTTTGTATGCTTATTTTATGTGAAAATAAGTAAAATAACTTACATACATCTTAAAATTGCCAAAAACTTAACCAATATATTTAAAAAAATCATATAAAGCAAGTTGTTCAAAATTTTCAAACGCGTTTTTCTCGAAATGACATACGTGTGGGTTGACATGGTATTAGTATCTTATTTGCGTCCAATTTTGATCATTTTTACAATATAGACAAACTACATGAAGTTTTTTTTAATAATCATATTGTTATAAGCGACTATAGTTACCACTAACTTACTCGCAAGTCGGCCGTACGCTTGTTTATTACTACCATATGAATACATATAATATGTATAATTTTATATGTTTATTTAATTGAAGTGGTACAAATATATACAAATATTCCACCATCGTCGTTAAGTTATGAAACGCTAATTTAAAATACGATTAATGTTTGTAACGTCTAAAAATAGAATATTCTTTTTAGCACTTAAATTATAACTTGTACATATAATATATATTACTGCGTTAAGAAGTCAAATAGATGACAGGACTTTGCCACATTCTTTTTTATGTTGCTTAGATCATACATTTTGCGAAACGCCAAACTGAAAACTAAAGAAAAAAGGTCTGTATCAACGATACAAATACTAACTTAATCTAATTATTACAGTGTGGATTCTTCAAGCGTAACCGTCCCTCTGACCACGTTGAACGGCAGCCATTGAACGGACGTGACGAACATCTTTGATATCCGACCACCGATCTCGGCCTCGGCAGCGACGCGGCCGCCACTTCTGACGTCGACGGCACCTCTGACTGTGACGCCACCAGTGACGTCAACGCCACCTCCGATGCTGACGTCACGGAGTCCAGCTCGACCGACGCCGCGAGTGACATCACTAGTCAGGACTCTACAAGCATGGACAGATATTGACGTCATGCAACTTTCTGAACTAGAACTTTTCAGTAAAAATGATCTTCAATTTCAATTAGTGGATCTGGTAATAATCTTTGTCGGATATTATTTATCAAAAATAGTTTAATCTGTGGTGTTAGTTGAAAGTCATAATGGCGGCCATAAATAAAAGGGTTGACTGAAATTACTTGGCACATTTTTAAAAACCTAATAAAAGTAAAGGAATTTTAGTCAACGCCTTTGGGGAAGTATCATTATAAGACCCCTTTTAAAAATAGTAAATATGTATATATAATAGCCTTGTAACAAGAATATTGTGCCTCAAGAGATTTATATTCGATTTTGTCCTTGTAAAACTTATTTACCTTAAATATTTTTATTTTCAAAAATATTTTAAGGTAAAGATATTACAACCATAAATTATATAATATATTACTAGTCACGATAAAGATGAATCACGTGGTTTCTACGCCATTTTAGATATTAGGCAAATATATATATCAAAAGGGTACACGAGTGTGGTACATGCTTGACGAAAATGTATGGATGTTTTTGTAAAATGTGATCTATTTTAATAGAAAATTAGGTATATTTTCAAATGACACGTCGTGGTCGAATAAAAAAATATTAATATTTTCGTACTAACGATAATTTCATCGTCATTATTAATTCTAGAAGGCATTGAGTCGTACGCTTTGAATAGCAATACTTAAATTTAATTGTAAATAAATATAAAATTAAATATTTAATTTTCAATGTGTATTGTAAGATAGTTTAGTGCCTTAAAAACCATATCATAATAACATATCTACTTTTACAATACAAACATCACAATAAATACAGTTAATATTGCTTGACGCACACTAATATTAGTAGAGCAATGAACACATATTTGATAAATATTATAATATTAAAATTAGAAATTTTCATTTTGTATTTTAATATTTTCTAGTATTTTTTACAATAAATACAATACACTAAGAATTTAATAGTTGTGCCTTAATATAAATTATTTTAAAATGTGCTTTACGTATGCGTGCCTTCTGAATACTGCCAGTTACTAATTAAATATATTAATGTAAATATATTAGAATATTATTATCAATGTAACATTTTTTCACAGAATATACAATGACCATAGACTTAACTTATACTATAGATACGGCTTTCTATTCGTTGCTCGGAATGAAGCGAAGTTAGTCGCAACCTTGCAGCAAAACCGAATGGAGTTAGCTTGTGACTAACTTCGTTCCGTTGCGTTGGTGTTGAAATTACGAAGGAGCACCAGCGGCTCTTTGGACATTTTGTATGTATGGAAGGGCCTGTCTATACTATATAGTCTGTGACAATGAGTATTAGGTACAATGTCAAAAACTCGGTGGTGCTCCGAACAAAACGAAGTTAGTCACAAGCTTGCGACAAAACCGATTGAAGTCGGCTTGTGACTAACTTCGTTCCATTGTATTGGTGTTGAAATTACGAAGAAGCACCAGCACTTGGGACATTTTGTTTGTATGGTCTTGTCTATACTATATAGTAAGTCTGTGACAATGAGTAAAAGTTAATTTACTTTAATATATAAGCACGTACTTAAATAATTTTAAGAAAAAGGAATATATATTTTCTAAAAAATAAATAAAAACTTGGATTATAACTGTGTAGTGCAATAAAAATTTAAAATGATCTCTAACAAAAAATGTATTAAAAATTGTGACCGTGCAAAAAATTCTGTGAAAAATGATAATTTAAAAAATTAAATAATTAGCGCTAGCGACGCCATTGTTAATTTTTATTATTAACTATTTATTTCTTTTCATTTGTATTAATTAATAAGAATTCCGCTTCTACTTATAAGTTAATGAGGAACTAAAACTGTGGATGCAATTGTATTACTGTATGTATCATACATTTTGGTTGTTTGCTGGGTAATCTGCATTTACCAAAAAAAAATTGTAATAAATTTTTTGTTTTTAATTATGACTCGTTTTAATTTCCATCTTTAAAAAAAAACTACATTTTATTATTTTTTGAGATTAGTGACTCGTTAGCCTCATTATACCCGGTATTATACGAGTACGTATTTACTCAGGGTCTGCTTATTACTCTTATCCGGATTTGACAGGTTACTAGTTTTAACACAGAGCGACTGCCATCTGATCTCCGTAACCCTAAGGGCGAGTAACTAAGAGTAGCTAATTGGATAAAACCAATTTACTTATCAAGAGTTTACGATTATTATCAGATGTTATAACTATAACACCTGGACCGATAGCTTAACGTGCTCTCCGAGGCACGGTGGGGAGACTCACAAGAACAAACGCCCAGACCGAAACAGATATTTGTAAGATCAGTGCAAACATCTGTCCGAGCGTGAATCACAATATTTGAAAGAAATAGATTTAAAAAAAATATATAATTTTATTAAAATATTTTAATAAAATTAACTTAAACTAATTTTACAAAACTAGACTAGTGAACAGAGTAAATAGTGGATGGTGAATGTCTTGTCTTCTGCTGAAAATTGGTTTATATACGCAGCTGGTGACCACGACGGGGGGCGCGGTATGATTGTGATACCCTGAAATGTTCCATTGTCTTATAATTACTTGTTTGTTTCAGATTTTGATTTTTATGATCATTCCTCGAAGTCCAAGGTGTTAACATTATATCAACTTCAAATTCAATGTCAACTTGATTCTCCTTCGTGGAAATACTGTTATTTATATTCCTTTTAAAATAATGTTCCTGTATTTGGGCGGCGTGACTCGTGGATCGAACCCGCAACCGTCGGGGCTAAAGGCAGACTCGCTACCCACAACGCCACAACGGTGTCTGCCACCCATCTCGTTATGTGCGCAATGAACGTAGAACGTCACCCCTATTATTAAGATAATTCTTACGATAACCATAGACATAATATAAATTATAGATCGGCCTTTCCACACAGAAAAAATGTCTAAAGATTCGCTGGTGCTCCGTCGTAAATTCAAAAAACTAATTAAGTTACAGACCAGGGTAGCAAGTAGCATCATGGAAAAGAAATAGACATATCGGCCTGATAAATTATTTCGGTTAAATTGTTATTTTTCTCCTCCGGTTGATCTTTCGACCTCCTCCACCGAAAGTGTATAAAATAGCCGAACTCTGCACAGAACGGGCCTCCCGATGACGTCCCAAGCCTAGGCTCGACCTCGCAGGAGGGGCCCTTGGGACGGATTCAACTTGTGCCCCGCGCGGGCAGCGGGCAGTCCATCTTTTACCGGCTGAGATCTTCAGATCCGGCCCCCACCGGTGACGCTGTCAAGGCCACTAGGGCCAACAGCAATAGACACTCCGGAAAAAAAAAGAAAAAAAAAAAAAAAAGGAAAAGAAAAATGAACGGGCATTCTATCGCGACATGTCGAGGGGATCGTTATTCGAAAATATTATAGTTTTTATTATCAAGTAAAAATTAAATAAACATTAATGGAAGATTACAATTATAACGACAGTCTCACATTTCTTACAGACATACATGAACTCGAAAAACATAATTTTTTTCATACGAAATTTCATACGCGTTTCCACCCTGTGAGTAACAATTGTTGAGGCTTTATTACAATAGAAATGTTTCGTACTCGATAGAACCTTTCATCCCCTATTGCAACCTCCTCAAGTTATGTTTTTGCGATAAAAAGTAGCCTGTAACCATCTTTATGGTGCCATGTGTTTCAATACCTAAATTTATCATAATCGATTCGGCGTCTTAGACCTTTTTTTTTTAACGTTTACAAACGCATTTAAGCGCACCACAACAAGTAGTAGTAGTGTGGGGCTCACTGCTCGCTAGCAGCCCACTAAAACGCAACGACCCGCGTGTGCCATAGTGGGACTCCACGGGCTCGCTGACACAGGTGACGCTCTGGAAAGGCATCTTAGGCCTAAATTGAGGTGGATGAGCCTTGTAAACAGAGATATGGAGTGCTGTGGGTTAACAGACCTTGATGTCTAAAATAGGGCAAAGTGGAAAGCTAAGCAGGAGAACGGATCCCGCAATAGGGCGGGAGAAACACTAAGAAGAAGATTCAGCGTCTTAGGCGTGCAAGGTGAAAAAAACAAACTCACTGTCATATTTATTACAAACTTGGTAGGATTCTGTGAAAATTATATTACATTATATTGTTTTCAGTTTATAGTACATAGTTACATAGCGATCTCTTGGTCTCTCAGTTGTTTTCGATTACATCGGCTCCGGAGATAAACTGACGTCGGCAGACCGATTAAATTAGCTCTCTTACTGTGTAGCGTTAGCATAAAAATATGCTTAACCTAATATTTAAATATAATTGAAAATATTTACATAATATTGTTTGTCGGAAGTCTGGAAACACACACAATTACAAGCGCAACCCCCAGACCGGAATACACACCAGTGAGGTCAATAGAGACATTATTATTGACACCGTTGTGGCGTTGTGGGTAGCGTGTCTGCCTTAAGTCTCGACGGTTGCGGGTTCGATTCCCGCTCGGGCAGATGTTTGTTAAAAATTTCTGTCTCGGTCTGGGCGTTTGTCTGTGGGTCTCCCCACCGTGCCTCGGAGAGCACGTTAAGCTGTCGGTCCCGGTTGTTATCACATAACATCTGATAATAATCGTTAATTCTTGATAAGTAATTTGCTCTTATCCAATGAGTTGCTGGTTCGCCCTTAGGGTTGCGGAGGTCAGATGGCAATCGCTCTGTGTAAAAACTAGTAACCTGTCAAATCCGGATAAGAGTAATAAGCAGACCCTGGGTAAAATAAAAATACCGGGAATAATGCTCGGATGAAGAAGAGGTCAATAGAGACATCTGGCTTTGTGGGAATCGAACGTACGTTCATCAGAATTTAAAGCACTGCGTCACAACTTAGCGCTCGCCCTTTTACCGGTGAGCTGTTGAGGGTTTAATTGATTAGACATACAAAGACATTATTTAAAGATTTTTAGACATTGCAATCTTCAGTACAAAATAAAAAATGCATGAATGAATTCCTTGTCTACCGATAACCGATAATCATAAAGTTTTTCAAGAGCCTTCTTTTCGAAATACGGTTGGCAGAAATCGAACTATTTGCACAATAGAATACGTAGATAATACGGTAGTGAACCTGCCTTAAGCGCCACAGATCGCGGGCTTGATTCCCGCTCGGAGCAGATGTTTGTATCGCAGGCAGGCATGTTTTTCGGTCTGGGTGTGTTAATCCTTGTCATTGTGTATGTTTCCGGACCCCCGACACAGGATATAGCTATCCTAATGGGGACTATTGGGTGTGTAGCGTATATTTATCGATTAGCGTAAATATAAACGCTAGCCGCTAAATTCAAGAAAATTCTTTTTCTTCCGACTCTACATTAGTGAGATACGTAAATCTTAGTTCGCCGCTTTCTCAAACGTCAGTCCATCTAATCGACCTTAGCTCCGCAGCGGAAATGAAATCACCGCGACTGACGTTCCGTTCATTAGTCGGTTAGTTTATTTGCTGTATCTCATCGCATTTTAATACAATTAATCCTTAAATTACACTCACGAAAATAAACCCATAAGTTCTAGTAATCCCATAAATTGAAGTATGTCTATTTAATATAATTTTTAAGCAATTGAGACTTGCTATTTATTTACACAAATAGTTCGGGTTGACCAGAAAGGTACTCGACTCGCATTAGATAGCAGTATTTGTAGTCTTGGGCATTGCTAGATGAGTGAGGGTTTTGTATGTCTAAACTACCATTTCTGCCTGCCCTGCTTTGGCTAAAAGTTTAAAACAAGATCAACATTAATAATAAATAAATGCTACACACTCAACAGCCTCCATGAGATACCCGCGACCTGTTCGCTACTGCTGCGCCACAACCTCGGCACAAGTGTCCAAAAACTGGGATATCCCTCCATCATCAGATGAGTTGTGAGTAGTGGGTTGGTAGGTAAGGGATGGGGAGTCATGCAGTTGTATGAACTGTTGGAGAAAAATTATGGTTGGAAAATATATCCAATGAAGGACTTTTGTTCCTATCGCGCGACCTCCGACTGCGATTTTTTGTACGCTTGTGATAATATTGGTGCTGCGAATATCTTTAGTCACTTACCTCACTTGCTTGCCAAATTTGTGGTATTAAAAATGTTTAAAAATTCGTGAGCCCTTATAAAATGATATATTATATTTGATAGAGATTTGAAAAGCATATAAAAATGAGTCATAGGTCTCCGAGGTTATGAGGGCGATGTCGCGCGTCGACACGGCACTCGTGCGACAGCAAAAGAGAACATTACCATTGTCACAAAAGACGCCATTTTAAACACGTAATGTCATAAATCGTAGATCGGAAAATGATTGCTTTCGTTTTTCGGCTGACTAGTTTTTGATGTACATTTCATAATTTTGAAACCTTTCTCAGACTGAAAGTAAAAGTACCATTGTTTTTTTTATAGTAAGTCTCATATAGAATAGGCCAGAGTTCAATCTTTTCTAATTACCGGTCGCTGGTTTGTTACAATATTTTGCGACGCCCTAGTGCTGCTTATCTGTTAAAGCTACAAAAGGGTTTTTTTTTTTTTTTTCGGAATGTGTATTGCTGTTGGCCCTACTGGCCTTGACAGCGTCACCGGGCAGGGGGCCGAGTACTGAGACTCAGCCGTGATAAAGGGACAGCCCTCACGGAGGCTCAAATTTGATTCCTTCCTTAGGGTGCCTCCTGCGAAGCCGAACCACGGCTAAGGACGTCATCGGAGATAAACAATAAAGAGTTTATTATTATGTTAAGGCCCCGGCGAGATTACAAAAAGGTACTTATTGAAGTATCTATATAGATAACTTCGTAGCAAATTGTAAGATAAAAGAAGAAGAATTGAAAAAACAATTATAAACTTTATAAGACAAAACAGTATTGAATTATTTCACTGCAAAGTAACTTAATTTATCGTTGTCGCTACAATGTCAAAACACTTTAACTAAAAGTCTTCAACAGCATTTGTAGAAAAACTTGCCAGCTTCTACGAACTGCCCAACTTGTAACCAAGTTCCATTGTTTCGCTTGGGACTTGGAAGGCTTACTCAGAACTTGAGAAGCTCCAGTTAGTTACATATATTGATACACTTACGATTAATGATTAATGAGGATTATTTCTATAAGAGGTAATAAACCTTACATTAGACAAACCCCTCTGAGGTTTAAATTGTTTCGATTTGTTTTTCAAATTTATTTCTTGCTTAAATAAATAAACGCTGAATACTCAACGGCCCCCATTAGAATAGCGATATCCTGACAAGGACAAATACAACCAGACCAGAAAATATGCTTGCATGGTCAATACAAACATATTATGCTCCGAGCGGGAATCAAACCCGCGAGCTGCGGCGTTTAAGGCAGGTTCTCTACCGCTGCGCCACAACGTCATCAAAAACCTCGATTTCGTCATGAAATTTTGAGTAACAATGACAATGTGACCTCTACCAATACACAGCGGAGTAGCGGGATGGGCTATCTACTTATCCTTCGAGTTATAGGGTTGAGGGTTTTGTCCAGATTAGCCATATTAATTATTACTGGTCTTATAAGCATTTTACGTTACTGGCCTTGAAAGCGTCAGCATTCCTTCATTTTTCAGTACTCTTCACCTTCACTATACCAGTTACCTTCATTATATCAGCCGAGTATCTGCATATTTCCTCCCCGTCAACAAATAAAAAGCATGTGGATTATAATTATTTGTGCCAATTTTATCGAAATGTGCCATTATGGGGTAGTATCGTTTTTAATGTTATAAGTTGACAAACAAGCATACGGCCCACCTGATGGTAAGTGGTCGCCGTAGCCTATGAGCGCTTGCAGCACCATTAGTGGGTGCCACTCACGCGTCGCCAACCTCGAGATATTGGTTCTTAAATCTGACCAGTAATTACACTAGCCTACAGTGCCCTTCAAACCGGAACACAGTAGTGTCTAAGCACTACTATTTGGCGGCAGAATATTTGACACTGCGGTGGTACCCACCTAGCCGGCCTCTTGCAACAAAAGACCTACCACACAAAAGTACAAAAGTACCTAAAAGAGCCCTACTTTTTCTTCCTTCAAACTAATTATAACTTTTATCATATCTATTCCCTGTTCTTGAATTAATACTGACATTTAATTACTAGTTTGTTAATTACGTTCGAATCGACTTGGAAAAGGAGTGGTATAGAAAATAATAGGGTATTGGACGAATGTAAGAACTTTCATTGTAACTGTTAATTACAAGAACTTTAACTACAATTAATTTGTCGATACTGTTATTTGAATAAATTGTAGCTATTTTAGTAGTCGTTGCGTTTAATACCTACCAATAGACAATAGATATATGTTGAAACGAGATTTTCCTTTACAAACAATCGTCATTTTTGTGCCAGATGATACATCTAAAATCTTCGGCCGCTTGCATGCAGCGGTACCTTCGGTTGCTCATAGCCGAGTGCACCCGCTGATCGGTAAACGATCGGTAGGTCAAGCAACTTTAGGCGCGGTCAGTCACTAGATGGGTGATCGCATAGTGGTATTTCAACCGAGCGTCTCCGTGCTTCGGAGGGCACGTAAAAGTCGGTCCCGCTTGTTGGCAATTAGACAACAGTCGATAAGTCAAGTCAGAGGCATACGGGCGACCTGAACAGCTCTGGCACTAGGTTGACCACCTACCAACCGATCGATAAGGAAGAAGAACCGAAGAAGAAGCGGTACCTCCAGGCTTTATATCAATTTCAGTGAAATCTTTCTAAAAGCCTTGTTTTCTTGACGACGTGAACAACTCCGACACCAGTTGGTCAAGAACCACACGAGAAGATAAAGAACCAGAGGAGCGAAAAGCTAAAAACTGAAACTGGTGTGAATTGAATTTTATTAAAAGAAAAAGTGTAACGAAAAGTAGACAAGAATCCCGCTATTTCTTTACTCGTTGATTTAAAGCATCGAAAGAGAAAGCAGATAGAAGGTACATTAGCTGAAAAACGTGGGCCGATTTTTATTTTAAAATTATGTAAATCTTTAAAATTATGTAAATCTTTATATTATAATGAAATTTAAATTTAATAATTTTATAATTTGTTAACAATTTTTAATGATCATTATATATTTTTATTTTTATTGACTTGTAATAACTGACTATATTTTATAATGTGATGCTTTCTAATGAATGATGTGATGACCTATAATTAGTAGAACATTTATCGAATAACTTCTGATCTTTATTGAAATGTTGGTTGTTGGTTATCCCAAAATAAAATAAATAAATAAATAAATGTATCCCACCCAGGTACTAACCACTACTGAAGCTACTTTATTTTTAGCTTTTGTCCTTTTCGATTTCAATAAATTTTAAAAATGTCAATCAATCGAGCTCTCTCTCCGTTTACTAGTGTATTATCTACTAGCTCATAGTGTATTCATCGCATTATCTAACAAATTAACTAGTCTAGGATACATAGTTTCACTTTTACCGCGTGTGAACACACCCTTGATTTTTTTATTTTTAATGCGCATCACAAGGAAACATGTTCGAATAAATTTTAAAGTCACTATCACTCTCGGAACATTACGTTCGTGCCTATCTCGTAAAGCGGATTCCAAATTGGATAAATCTGGAAGCCGGTAGGAGTCGCCTCAATGAATAATGCAAACGATCACCTGGGGTGTGAGACATTAACGTCACTTTGCAAATCTTAATGGTACATATCATGGAAATCGACTTGTGAATGATCTTTTCACTCTTTTTTGTTTATTCTGATTTTTAACTTCCGACTTTAAAAAAGGGGTGTTATATGTTTGAGGTCTGTGTGTCTATCTGTGGCATCGTATGTCGAGGGTCGATATGACCGTCCGCCGACGTGACTCTCACTTTAAACAATTATTAATAGTTCTTTCTATTGAATGAAATTAAAATTATTTTATTTTTATATATAATAGTTGAAAATGACAAAGAAATATCGTAATAATAGTGACATAACAATGTTACTTTTTATATTATTTATTACAAGTTTAAAATTAAAAGTGAAGATGTCGAGCTACTGCGATGTAAATTTCATTTAGAGAGAGACCATAACTAATTACAATACACAAAACAAAACACATAAAAATCGAAAAGTAAATAATTCTAAAATTTTTTTTTTCTGTTTTTTTTATGTTACAAGTTGGCAAACAAGCATACGGCCCACCTGATGGTAAGTTGTTGCCGTAGCCTATGAGTGCTTGCAGCACCACTAGTAGGTGCCACTCACGCGTTGCCAACCTCGAGAGTTTGGTTCTTAAATCTCCTCTGCCCAGTAATTTCACTAGCGTACAGTGCCCTTCAAACCGGAACACCTACCTACCTAGCCTCTTGCAACAAAAGACCTACCACCAACTAATTAATTAACTAATTGCACTGGTGGAATAATCTCTGCTCTGACAGAGGTTATCCCAACAACGGGCGATGGGTTCGTCACACCCCGACGCCGGTAAAAGGTTTTTAGTTAATAAGTTAGTAAAATTTTATTTATGTTTGTTATTTAAGACACACACAGTGGAAGACATTTCGGAAATAAACAATGTAATCATTGGTGCCCTACTAGAAAGAATAGTAATAAAAAAAACTAAGCGTATAAGTAAATACTTTCGTAAGACAACATATTCCATGTTACATTACATACATACCTTTAAACTGAAAAAAAAAGTCCACTGTTTTATTACTTTTTCATGCAAAAATCTTAAACCACGTCACGTCTCGCTTTTACTTATGAAATTTAGTAAAAAACCGCCACACGTTTCACACGCGAACTTTTCTCACCATAAATCTTTCGCTCAGCTTTTAGATTGCACTGAACTTGGTGAAGTTATTAGCTATTGAATAATTCATTGGTGTTTAGCAGGTATTATTTTAAGATTTTAACAAATTTGAGGCCAAAATATCGTCCTTTTAAGTCGTAATATTTATTATATCAAATGATGGCTTCATTTGTAGAATATACCAGCTGTCACTGTGTCTTTCTTTTTGAATTCTATTAAATTTTAGACTAAGAATCTCATGGACGGAGCCGTACCATGTTGCCGCTCTTGTAACGTTATTTCAAAGGAGATATTGTTCTCTTAGTTTATTGCTCGGAGCACTAATAGGAGTAAAAGAAATATATATATATATAGGTTTCGCAACTTGCTTTTTTATTTCCTAAATGTCGATGTCGCCATGTTTTATACCGGTCAAGACTGTCAAGTATATAGATGCATTTGTCAATTATATAGGTAATTTGACATTACGAACTCATAAAATACGTAAAATTTGGGATCTCGGTTTTTATCTAATGTTCCTTCTATCTTCTTTCTCTTTCTAAGGATAGAACAGTACATTAGAATAAGGCTTTTACGGAAAAAAACTTAAGTTTATTACAATCAGACTTTCAACCAATAACAATTTGGCTTTTGACGTTGAATAAAAATATTTTATTTGGTGGCGCATGCCAAAGTGTCGTGTGTCTATAGCTATAGAAGCTATTTGGACGCAAATAAGCAATACCATGTCAATCCACACAAATGTCATTTCGAGAAAAACGCGTTTGAAAATTTTGAACAACTTGATTTATATGTAATTTTTTTATGTAAGTTATTTTACTTATTTTCACAAAAAATAAGTATACAAACTGCATATTTCGTATATAATATAACCCAAAACGTTTAACATAATACATAAATTGCATGATTAAAAATATGGCTTTTTTAGAAGTTTTAAAGCTTAAAACCCTACAAATATTAAAGAAAAATGTTCTTCAGCCATTTACCAACACTTCTGCATATATAACTCAGTTTTTTCAATTTTGTGGGTTGACATGGTTTTGCTTATTTGCTTCCATTTAATACGTTGGATTAGAAGGACAATATTTGAAAAGCTGCCATTCTAAAGAAGCGTCACATTGTTGGTAGCGCGATGGTTACTTCAATATTCATAATGCAGAAAATCATCGGCGTACCGCATAAAGGACAAATAGTAGTAGTTAAAGTGCTGTGCAATTTATTAAATTTATTGAACATCCATTGAACTCAATCAATGTAAAATTCTTTAAAATCTTCGAAGTAATCACGTAAGTGAAGGCAATCCGTTTAATGGAATCTGCTTAGAAACCTTCAAAGTGTCGGTGGACAAAGCTCTTTATTTTGTTTTTCTTTCATTGCATTGCTTGTAAATATAAAGTTGGAGTGAAAAGCGAATTAATAATAAAAGGCTGCTTTTATATACGTTTGATAAATATAAGACGTATATAATTTATCTGCTTTCATTTTTGATTGCATTACAAAATTTTTTAAATAAAATATTAAACCACGCCTGTGGTTGTATCAGTATTCATTTTGAATCAAACTAAGCTAAGGATAGCCGTGAGCCTTTATCAATTTCATCCCTTATTACTGTAGGTTTATATATATGAAATCTATGAACTACTTATAGTATAACACAATAAATTGTACAGCACTCAGACTACTGCTTCGGATTTTAACGATTCGTCTGTTATACGGCATGAAGACGGCTTTCTGCTGGAGAAATATTGATGTACCCGTCGCGCTACCATCCATGTGACGCTTAGGTAGAACACCTTGTCGATTATTGTCGTTCTAATCCGTAGAAAGAGAAAGAAGATAGAAGGAACATTAGCTAAAAACCGTGTGCCAATATTTGACGTACTGTTACGGAGAACCTTATCACAGGGGCATAAGGTTCAAAATCGCTTGCTACTCCTTTTGTTTATTTCTACGACCGCCGCGCGGGTTCGAGAAAGATGTATTCTCGAAACATGTAGAATAGCGTTCCGCGGACGGAGCTTTCTCGAACCTGTGTCCGCGTATATAAGCTGCCCGGCGCGTCGACTGATTCATTCAGTTCTGAGCAACAAGCGAAGACACTACAAGTGATACCAGTGAACAAGTGCGATAATTAGTGACCTCGGCTATTCTTTTGGACTGTGATTGACCTGTGATTTGGACCTGTTGTTTGTGAAGTTCTGTTGTTTAATCTAGACCTAGAATAAAGTCTTGTTTAGAGCCATCAGGTGTTTGTTTCCAAATTAACGAACCCCAGCCCGTAACAGTACTTTATGTGTGCGTAATCTCAAATTTTGCATTGGTGCATTTTGTTTTCTTTTTTCAATTATATAAATAATATAATTGACAAATACACCGATATAATTGAGAGTCTTGACCGAATATAAAACACGCCATCATTTAAGAAATAAAAAATAAGTTGCCAAACCCATATATATCCATTTCTTTTACTCGTATTAGTGCTCCGAACAACAGACTAAGATAACAATATCTCCTTTAAAACAACATTATTAGAGCGGCAACATAGTATGGCTATAGACACGCGACACGCCGCCATGCGCTTACAAGTTGTTTACGTTGTTTTTGATTTCAGAAATGCATTTTTTTTTTTTAAAGAATATTAGCAATGCTTTTTCAAAGCATTACTAATATTCCTATTGCCCTCCAAATAAGCTCGAAGCTTGCGCTAGGAGTGGGTACGACAATAGCCCAAGGGGTCAGGATCGAACCCTCGACTCTCGCGTTAACGGAGCGAAGTCGGCCCTTCTACCGTTGAGCTATGGAGGGCTATTTCCAGATTAAAAATTAAGTCATTAAAATAGAGGAATTCCGATACGAGATCCAGTTTCAACCTGAAGCGACATATCCCCATTCCCGCAATCCCGAGAGATTCGAATGAAATCCGTCGATCTGATGCGAAGGCTTCGAATTATTAATGCTCCCAAACGCTATTTGCACCTTATCCAGGATTCGGTTAGAAAAGTTTCAGCGAAATTGAATAAAATTGATGTCGCCGTAGTAATGGAATATCGAATGAACGAGAATTAGTTACTGGAACTATTTGTCACGTATTAACCGGCTTCTTCGAAATCTATTCCTTATTGTGAGAGACATGAAGGTATGTCGTGTTAACAGTCTGTCGGAACGTCACTCTCAAACATTACAAGTGGACAAAAGTATTTTTCCTAATATGAAATCATGAACTATACGTAGGGTAGATAATTATAACTCTATTAATTATATCAATTACTAATGGGTTGGGCGGTATGCAACTATACGCCAAAAGAATGACAATCAAGCGAGGTTGGGTCACAACGTTTAGCTAGAGCCGACGGTCTACGGGAGAGAATATTCAATACTGCCGTTTGAGTGTAGTTGACATCAAATACCTAAGTTCTACACTGACTTTATTTATTTAAATTTTGGAATCTTTTGAAGAGTTTTATTTAAAAAGATTAAATAATAGCTAAAGATAACCTTAATATTAGAAGTAAATCGTGTGAACTCGTTTGAACGGCGCGGGCGTTTACAAAATGGGGGCATTTTCGGTGCGTAAACGCCCATACTTTGAACCTTATAAGATACAAGCTAACACGCTCATTATCTCACATTCAGCCAGGCGTATACTATGCCAGTTTGCATGCGTGTACGAGTAACATTCAAACTTGACAAGCTACTACAATAACTAATTAATTGATACTTCAAGCAATAAGAATATTTGAAGGGGCAATCGGAATATTAGTAATGCATGAAAAAACATTGCTAATATTTTTACAAAAAAACTTGTCAAGTGAAATATTGAACGGTGACGAAATTGGTGCATGAGAGCCTCAAAATGTGCTTGATGGGTTGTGTTCGCTCACAAGTTGCTATACATTAAAATATTTTTTCAACCCTCAGTTACATGTATTTTAGGACTACCCTTAAATATATATAATATAATTTCATTACAAAAAAATGTGTAGTGGTTCATAGAATACACCTCTTTACTACATTTTCTTGAGATAGAGTCAATAGTCTCTGAGTAAAATGACTGTGACATACGGACGGACAGACGGACATGACCAAATTATAAGGGTTCCGTATTTACCGTTTGGCTACGGAACTCTAAATGTAAAAGAATTTAAAATAAAAATAATGAATTTAAAAAATTACACTACTAATCATGAGTATGAATTACAAGAACGAGTACAAACAGTCCGCGTATAATTTAAAAAACTGTACGCCATCTTGAAACAGCTGCAACTTGTAGAATACACTAAAGTAGTAGGTACTTAAATCTTGGGTTAATACACAGAACCGTACTCAGGATCATCAATTATATTAGGATTGAAAATTATTGTCGGGGCTAATGGACGTATTGAAAACAACTGAAGGCAATGACTTGCGTAATTATTATCTTATGAAGAGTCTTTGTTTAGCAAGATTTTTTTAATATTTGGTAAAATAACTAAGCCCTTTCATTTTATTTGAAGCTTGTTAACATTTCTAATTTAAGAAATTTTCTGAATTCAAAACTTTAAGACTGAGAATTAAACCAGAGAGAAAAGAATTTCGAGAAATCGGATTTTTAAGCCTTCAATAGATATTTTTTTTTGTAGTTATTATTTCAAATTTTGTTTCCTATATACGACAAAAGTTCGGTTTTGATTTTTAAAGGTCAGAAGGATCAATTACGACATTTTAATGACATAAAGAGGTAATTAAATAAATAAATAAACGCTACACACTCAACGGCCCCCATTAGGATAATTATATCCTGTGTCGGGGGTCCGGAAACATGCCTGTACGATTAATACAAACATCTGCTCCGAGCGGGAATCGAACCCGCAACCGTCGAGGCTTAAGGCAGACCCACTACCCACAACGCCACAACGGTGTCAAATTAATTCAAAAGTAAAAAAAAGTGATAGCAAAGTGATTTTTAAAGGTCCATGCTCATAGCAGCTAAATTGTGCCAGCTCAACCGGGAAAGTACTACCCTCTCATAGAAAATCGGCGTAAAGAAACAGTGCGATGAGTGAGTGAGGTGTTTCCTCTGTTCCCTTCCTTTTTTCCATTCTCATATCTTCCCTCCTGTACCTTGGGTTGGCAACGTGCATGTGTTACTTTAAGTATCGCAAGCCTTCATAGGTTGCAGTGACTGTTTACCATCAGGCGGACCGTATGCTTGTTTGCCAACCGTCATTAAATAACAAATAAATAAATAAATAACAGTCAAATATCATATCAAATCTCTAAATACAACAAAATGTTATCAATATCACATACGACATTTAAATCGATATTGGTTATAGTCATACTTTGAAACTTCGAAAACCTCGGCGGTCGCTATTCATCGTGCGTCACCCGATACTTTACTAAGTACGAAGTAAAACTCGGATTTTTCAATGCGACAAGTTTTAAGTACGTCTCTGGAAAACCTCTGCAAAGTAAACTGAATCTTACCATAGTGTGAGAACGATGAATTTAATTTCTTATAATATATTACTTTATGCCACTTTAATCATTACATATTATAAAACAAAGTCCCTAGCCACTACTATCTGTCTGTTCGCAATATACACAAAAACTACTGAACTGATTTTCATTCAATTCATTCAACCTATACACAGAATGATTTATGAGTGTGGCCGGCTCTGCTAACAAACTTACTATTACTTAATATTTTATGTTGGCGGTAGAGCTTAAAAGGCCTTCCTGGTTAGCTACTACCGTACATTGGTGAAACTCGTAAAGGGCTGCATGCCTTGCATACATGCTCTGGTGTTGCACATATTCATGGGTGGCGGTAATCTCTTAACATCAGGTTAGCCTTCTACCCTTTTCCCCTCTTTAAAAACTGTGTCTTAAAGGTACAATACACTAGATAATAGAATTGTAAATACAAATGAAAATATACAATCATGCTGACAGAGCTTTCGGGTCACAAAGCTTAAAGCGATTACACACAAAACTTATTTAAGCTATTTGGTATGTTTTGCCTATCATATCCAAACGGGTACGATTCAAGAAAGTTGGTAAAAACTATATGTACTTTTTGCGGTTTCTAAAAAAGATAAGAAAAGCTTATTTATAAATACTTAGTTTTATATACCCCAAGAACAAATTATGGGAAAAAGAATTTAATGTACGAAAGTGTACAGTTATACAATAAGCTACCAGTACATATTAAGGACGCTAAAACCATCCATAAATTTAAGAAAAATCTCAAAACGCATATATTAAATGTCTTTAGTATAATATGACTTTTGCCGCTTCTGTTCTGACTTAGCTCTATGTACTTTGTTGGTAACTATTAACAACATGCATTTGTTATAAAAGTACCCACTTTTTATTTTTACAATGTCTTCACGCTTCATTAACTTTAGAATTGTATTTAATTTTCTCATGCAAGTGAATTGTAATTTATTCTTAGTGAGAAGTAAACTTCTTCTTAAACCGGATAAATAAAAAAAATTAACACTACATGCTACATTGGTTTATAAAAGAAACACCTATCGGTCTGTCGGTCGGTTGAGCGGGTGGGCTTTTGGGCGGTTATTAGTTAGGTCGGTCGGTCGTTGCACCTTTAAATATATTATAATCTTTGGTTTTTCGTATATGTTTTACGTGTATGGGTTGTTGCTTCAAAACTCCATAATAATAGGTTAATAACAAAACAGCTTGTTTTAAATAGTTTATGCTTATTCAAGTGCAGTATCGAAAACTGTCGATTATTATATTACAATCATATTGTTTAATTACAATCAACGCCTTTTATAGTTTTCATAAGTCTTTCTGTTTTTACAAATAATAGAAAAATATATTGCAATCAGCCTCTAACTTTACAATTATATTATAATTTAAAAGTTCATCAACAGATGGCGCTATAAAACTTATATAATTGTGGGTAGAAAAAAAAAATTTAATCGTTTAAACTTTATTAAAATTGTTAATATTTAAATCCAATAAATAGCGTTTTGCCTTTGCGGCCATATGTACGTGTTATTATATATTATAAAAAAATCATTCTTAAGAATAATTTTAATCAACAATCTTATGAGCAGAAAATAGTACTGTAGCAATTACGATCCCCGTCTTATAAAAGGCAATAGACAGTTGAACAAACAGCATTACTCCCATCCCAAACCTCATCTTAAGCTTACGACCATCACAGTAAATTGTACAAATATTACATTGCGAGTTTACGAGCGGAGAAACGGAATACGGGATATATTAAGGACGATGAAAATAAATTGGACGCGCTACTACGGCTCTACTAGGCTTTATTGAAGTTATATTTGGTCCGATCAAGGAATTCTATGTATTGGATAATAATAATAAACGCTACAAACTCAACGGCCTCCATTAGTATAGTTATATCCTGTGTCGGGGTTCCAGAAACATACACAACGAGAAGTACAAAAACACCCAGTTCGGAACATATGCCTGTATGGTTAATATAAATATCTGCTCCAAGCGGGAATCGAACCTGCGATCTGTGGCGCTTAAGTGTATATGAAGGAAGAAGACCTGATTGATTGATAAACGCTCAGTCTAAACTCTTGGACCTAGAAAGCAGATTTTTTTCACAGGTGTTGTTTTTAAAACCTAAACGCGTAGTAAGATTGTTTTCGAAATTCAACCTTTAAGGGGGTGAAAAAGGGGTTAAAAGTTTGTGTGTAAGTCCGTATTTTTTTACTAGAATCATGAACAATTTAAGATAGAGAAACACGTATTGTAAATTATTTTTAAATTAAACGCGAAAAAATATAAAAACTGTAAAAAAAAACAAACCTAAAGAGTTGAAAAAGTGGTGGAAAATTTATATGGGACTCCGTCATTTTAGATACTAGAATTAAACCGGCGTCGGGATACCACCGCCCGCTGTTGGGATAACCTCTGTCACAGCAGAGATTATTGCACCAGTGCAATCAGTCACACTGGTGGTAGGTCTTTTGTTGCAAGAGGCCGGCTAGGTAGGTAACCACCGCAGTGTCAAATATTCTGCCGCCAAATAGTAGTGCTTAGGCATTACTGTGTTCCGGTTTGAAGGGCACTGTACGCTAGTGAAATTACTGGGCGGACGAGATTTAAGAACTGATATCTCGAGGTTGGCAACGCGTGAGTAGCACCTACTAATGGTGATGCAAGCACTCATAGGCTGCGGCAACCACTTACCATCCGGTGGGCCGTATGCTTGTTTGCCAACTTTTAACATAAAAAAACCCAACATTTTCACAATTAAGATAATTGAACTTTAAAAGTTCTACTTTGAATAATTTTTAAACTTTGTTTTACACAAATTAGTAAGTATTAATTCGTTAAAGGCTTGATTAATAAAAGGCAAAGGCTGTTATACTTTCTGTATACCGAAAACAATATTAATAAATTATTTTTTAATTAAAACTCATTTACGAAACATTGATATCAAAAATCTTACTTATCTAACTATTTAACCTCTAATTAATATTATTAATGTGAAAGTTTTGATGGATGGATGAATGGATGGATGGATGGATGAATGGATGGATGGATGTTTGTTACTCTCTTACACAAAAAATGCAGAACAGATTTGGAAGAAATTTGGTACACACATAGCTTGTTACCTGGATCTTCTTCTTCTTCCTAGCATTATTCCCGGTATTTTTATGTACCCAGGGTCTGCTTATTACTCTTATCCGGATTTGACAGGTTACTAGTTTTTACACAGAGCGATTGCCATCTGACCTCCGCAACCCTAAGGGCGAACCAGTAACTCATTGGATAAGAGCAATTTACTTATCAAGAGTTAACGATTATTATCAGATGTTATTGATAATAACCGGGACCGACAGCTTAACGTGCTCTCCGAGGCAGGGTGGGGAGACCCACACCGACAAACGCCCAGACCGAGACAGAAATTTTAACAAACATCTGCCCGAGCGGGAATCGAACCCGCAACCGTCGAGACTAAAGGCAGACTCGCTACACACAACGCCACAACGGTGGCTTGTTACCTGGATCAACATATATAATACTTTTTATCCCGGAAAAATGTTGGGTTCTTGTAGGGTTATTAAAACACTACATAGCGTTAGCGGGAACAGCTATTATAAATGTGACATTTTTTTAAATTTCGTCCAAATCTGTCCAATAGTTTTTGCATGCAAGAGTGACAAACAAACATATATACATCTATACTGACTGACTTTCAAATTTATTATATTAGTAAGATGTGTTACCTTTATATCCTATCAGCATGAAAAACTTTCAAGGGAGACTCTTCTAGATTCTTTTTCTAGACATATTAACTTGAGATAGTTTTAAAAGTGTACTGAATCGTAAAGATACGCGCAATTTGTAGTTTATGAAGGAACTTTACGGAAAAACTGTCTTGCATTATTTACCTTACTTTATCAACTTAGAGCAAAGTAAGAGGATTCTCATATACATTTTGTACGCCAGGTTTTCCGTGGACTTAAAACTTACTATTACTTAATATTTTATGCTGGCGGTAGGGCTTAAAAGGCCTGCCTGTTTAGCTACCACCACCACCACATTGGTGAAAAACTCGTGACCATTTGTCAGCCGCGTTTCGAGGGCAGCCAACGTGTAACCAGTTGCATACAAAAGGGCCGCACCTGCATGCCCTTTGGTGCTGCAGATGTTCATGGGTGGCGGAACCGCTTAACATCAGGTGAGTCCCCTGCCCGTTTGCCCCCTCTTGAAAAAAACTGTGTCTTAAAGGAACAATACACTAGGTAATAGAATGGTATAAACAAATCAAAATATACAATCATCAGCTGTTACAAGTGCAGGTTTTCCTAAAGTAATTGCGGCCTTTGCATCAGCAATCCATAACTGGTATGTAAGTAAATTAGTTGGTTTTACATTAAAAAAAATAATGCTACATAGGCCCTCACTAGGATAATAATATCCTGTGTCGGGGTCCGTAAAAATACCCGGAACAACGTTAAACATACCCAGACCGGAAAACATGCCTGTATGGTCAATACAAACATCTTTCCCGAGCGGCAATTGAACCCGCAACCTGTGGCGCTTAAAGCTGGTTCACTGCCGCTGTGCCACAACGCAAGTAATTATAAAATTATATAGGTAGTTAATATAACAGGGTAAGCGAAATATTAATTAATAATGAAATTCCAATGAATTTCCAAACTTCGGTCTGGAAAATTATAGGATACTTGATTAAAATCCGAAATTCCATTGAAATATTTTGTTAGAGTTTTTTTTTATGTTACAAGTTGGCAAACAAGTATACGGCGCACCTGATGGTAAGTGGTTGCCGTAGCCTATGAGCGCTTGAAGCACCATTACTAGGTGCCACTCACGCGTAGCCAACCTAGAGATATTAGTTCTTAAATCTCCTTTGCCCAGTAATTTCACTAGCGTACAGTGCCCTTCAAACCGGAACACAGTAATGCCTGCGCACTACTATTTGGCGGCTGTGGTGGTACCTACCTAGCCGGCCTCTTGCAACAAAAGACCTACCACCAGTGTGACTGACTTCACTGTTGGAATAATCTCTGTGACAGAGGTTATCCCAACAGCGGGCGATGGGTTCGTCACACCCCAACGCCGGGAGTAACATAGGCGAGTGCACCCACTGATCGGTAAACGATCGGTAGGTTAAGCAACTTTACGCGCGGTCAATCACTAGATAGGTGATCGCTTAGTGGTATTTCAACCGAGCTTCTCCGTGCTTCGGAGGACACGTAAAAAGTTGGTCCCGGCTGTTAACAATTAGACAACAGTCGATAAGTCAAGTCAGAGGCCTACGGGCGACCTGAACAACTCTGATACTAGGTTGACCACTAACCACTCGATAAGAAGATTAAAATCTTTCATTTAAAAAAAAAAGACATCCCGCCATGTCAAGGTCCACGAAAATAAATTAGATATAAGTTCACATCAGTAAGTATATTTCGATAGGCTTACGCAGGTTTCAGCACGAATCGGAAAAGTAAATCTTATAAAAGGTAGCCTTATTTGAATTTCTGTTTGAAAGTAAAGAGAAAATAGCATGTTTATAACTCTTGGGATAAAGTTTCTAAATCCTACTTTGTAGAATTCAAATGTTACAATAACATTTTACTTCAAACAGTGAATATAGAAAGTTATTCGCTTGTTTTCATTACAACTTCTTAATATAATAATAATAATAATAATAATAATAAACGCTACACACTCAACGGCCCCCATTAGGATAATTATATCCTGTGTCGGGGGTCCGGAAACATTCACAATGACAAGGACAAACACAACCAGACCGGAAAACATGCCTGTACGATTAATACAATCTGCTCCGAGCGGGAATCGAACCCGCAACCGTCGAGGCTTAAGGCAGACTCGCTACCCACAACGCCACAACGGTGTCTATAATATTTTCATTTACTTAATGAGTTGATAATGAATATTCATGTAATATATTTTGATAATAATTATTTTTATATAACAAGTTGGCAAGCAAGCATACGGCCCACCTGATGCTAAGCGGTTGCTGTAGCCTATGAGCGCTTCCATCACCATTAGTAGGTGTCACTCACGCGTTGATTGTAACACAAAAAAGGCTTTTTAAGAAATTAGCGTTTCACCTGAAGATGAGAAATAATCTAAAAATAAAGCCTTCCTAACACATTGAAGCCGATGAATTATTCAGTAGCTAATAACTTCACGAAGCTTACTGCAATCTGAAGTTTTTACTAAAGATTTATGGTGAGGAAAGTTCGCGTGTGGAACGGTTGACGGCGTGTCAATAAATTTTACTACAACAAGTGAGACGTGACGTGGCTTTGATATTTGAAAACGTTATGATTTTGTCTTTCTTTTCAGACATGACAAGTCAATACTGTTCGTGTCAAGAAAACAGGAGGAAAGCGATGATATGGCACAAGGGTGGGAGATTGGGCATCCGGTGCACTTACCCATACGAAAAGCAACAGTACTCTATTACTTTACGCCGATTTTCTGTGAGAGGGTATTACTTCCTCGGTCGAAAAAGCCCATTTATGCTTGGGGAAGTATGGCTTGACAACTACATAAATAGGATATGTGAGCATTCAAATAAAAATTCGGAATCAAGTAATCAATAACTTAAAAAATATTTACATATTTATATACAAAATTTCGATCAACAAAAATACATAGCAAATATTATGTTTCTCATAATTTGTGAGCTCGTCGAGTATTGAGAGGCAGTCTTCCAATAAGTACGTATGTTCAGATAACTGATGTACATGAATTATAGTTAGCCGCGTCTGTACCCCGAGACGCCCTACATCTGATTTTTCCATCTCGTTAGATATAAATATAATTTAAATGTTACGTAACGATTAAAAGCTTACATATATGTTACGGTTTTGGTTTTCATGTGGAGGAGATCGTGTCGTGTAACCAAATCGGAGAAACGACGAATGATGTTGCTAGACCAGGCGGGTGATACTTAATAAAGATTAAAGAATCGAAAAAATAATTTGCTTTCAAAAATTAACATTCAGTTTTATCATTTTAGTTTACAATTATAATTCAAATATTATTAAAATTAAACCAATTTTTAAGAAGTTAAAGTTTAAAGTGAACATGTTAAATTTCATTAACTTAGTAGTTTATTTTATCACACTTATTTTTGCGTGATTATGATTATAATTTTAACACATTGTAAATACACTAAACCAAGAGAGAAGTCAAGCCTTCGTCGTATGGAAGCAATGTGATAAAATTTCGAAGATGAGTCGCTCGGCTGCCTCTTTGAACTAAATGCAAATAAAACGAAGGTTCATGCAAAATCGTAAATCAAGCCACTCGCGCGAAGCGCTTTGCTGGGCGACTGTGCATTGTACTACGAGTTATCTGCCTGGCCTTTCAAATGTACATGCGCTAAGAGCAATTCTAGCGTTAACGAAGGCGGCACTTAAGCTATTGAGGATTCAATTCATTTAATATTCATCTTTGATTGTTAAATCATTTTCATGAAGTTCTTCAACGCAGTAGATCATTGGTATCATTGGTAGTTCATTGGTAGAAAAAGCATTATGTCTCTATGATGTTTGTACGTGCGAGTACCGAAATTTGAACTGTCGAGAATTCTACAGTGTTCACGGCAAGTATTGCGTTCGAAGTTTAGGGAAAGCACAAGGGGGTTCGGTCGTGCCGGGGGTCCCTCCAACACACACGTTGCTTTTTTTTTTAAATATTATAATGTTATCCGTTATGAGTTTACGAAAGCTCACCAGCGAATCTTTTGATATGTTTTCTGTATGAAAAGGCCGGTTCTTAGTGTATAGTAAGTCAATGCAATTATATAATTTATTATTTTAATCAATACCGTGTCTGATCATAAAATGGAAAAGGGCCCACTGGGTGATGGAATCGTGAACACTTATCAAAATACATATTCATGCTGAGAGAACGTTTGGCTCACAAAGATAAAAGCGATTACAGCAAATGCCTTTTAAAATACGTTACTCGTTCTTTTATTTTATACGATTGGTTTATTTTTAGATATAAAAATAATGTCCTTGTGCTTTTTGTGGATCGGTTTAAGGATTATTTAGCACATAGTTGGTACTAACCCAGACTGTTTGTGCGGTGTAACGCAAACGATATCCCACCTTACATCGTGCCCTGCGTGCCCTAACACCTGCACGCGGGAAGATCTGATAAATAAATAAATAAATAAATATACTTATAGTTCAATCAAATCATTCTAGTAGTATACATAAAAAGCTCCAAAAATATCTTCTACCATTCTAGCCAAGAAAAAGTCATATTTATTAACATACTAGCATACTTAATGTAACTCGCACTGACGAGAGTGCGAGACGGGTCGCGACCGCGAACGTTACCCACTCACCCTGAAGAAGGACCTCCGATGAGTCCGAAACTAGTCGGTACTTACACCGATTATACGTGAGTGTGAGCCGTTTATATTTTTACATTAAGTTAATAATGTCTACGATAGTTTTAATAATATAAAACTAGCATACTGTTATCACCTTTGTTTTCTTTTTTAGCTGTCCAGTTACTTCATACTAAAGAAAAATGTGTGGACCCTGTGGTGGTTGCTGCGGTGGATGTGGCCCCTGCTGTCCGTGCATAACTGTCTACACCTGTTGTACGAAGATTTGTTAAAATTGTCCATGTCTTAGCAGCAACTATGCGGTGTCTAAGCAACCAGTCATGTGTTTAATCGGTACAATGTGAAAATAAAATAATTAATTAAACTCTTATCCTGATTTGACGGGTTCCAGTCTCATATTTTAAAATCATTTTCATATTGTTATATCATAGAGACGCTCAAAGCGGGTGCGCTGATCGATAAACGATCACTGGGCTGCCCAACTTTTGGCGCGGTCAGTCACTAATGTGTGATCGCATAGTAATATATCCTGACCAACCTTTTTTATTAACTGAGCGTCTCCGTACTTCGAAGGGCACGTAAAAAGTCGGCCCCGGCTGTTATAACTTTGATAATGGTATGCAAAGTCAAGTCAGAGTCTTATACGGGTCATCTGTACAACTCTGATGAAGAACATATATATATATATATATATATATCTTTTTTATGTCATGATGGTTGACAAACAAGCATACGGTCCTCCTGATGGGAAGCAATCACCGCAACCTATGAACGCGCGCGATACTTGTAGTATCAGGAGGGACGGTATGAGAGGGAGGAAAAAGAAGGAGGTGGGAGATTAGACCTCCGGGGCTCTCACTCATCGCACGCAACGTAACAGTACTTAATGATACTGTTACTTGACGTCGATTTTCTGTGAGAGGGTAGTACTTCCCGGTCGAGCCGGCTCTTTTGTACTGAGAGAAGCATGCCTCTACTACCGTAAAAATCTTTAACGAAGTTTCTAGTTTTCGGAGATATTTAATAGCTATTTAAGTCAGTACTTGTAACATATCAAACCTCATCTTTAGCTTGAAGGCACAATAGATTGTAAAAAAATTACATAGCGACTATTCGGAGAAGCGGAACACAGTTATATAAAAGACGATAAAAATAAATTGGACGCTTGTATACGGATCTAGTGGGGCTCATAGCAGTTATTCTTGGTATAGCCTGACCTCTCTAAATGAATCGTGTGTTTATTGTATGATATATAGAATACTAGTGGCCCGCTCCGGCTTCGCACGGGTATAAAATATATAGCCTATGTCATTCACTGAAAAAGATTAAATTCGATCCAGTAGTTTTAATTTATTCATTACTGCCCGTGGCCCGCACGCGTTCAATGTAATTATTTACGATATCACATTAGAAACCTCAAAATAACAGTATTTCTCCACTATTTAATGGATGTTATTATATATACATATAAACCTCCCTCTTCAATCACTCTATCTATTAAAAAAACCGCATCAAAATCCGTTGCGCAGTTTTAAAGATTTAAGCACACATAGGGATATAGGGACAGAGAAAGCGACTTTGTTTTATACTATGTAGTGATGATATCAAAATAACTATATATACAAAATAAATATTATTTTCAACTGAATTTGTGTCAGGCCGACAGTGGCCAACCCAGTGTCAGAGATGTTCAGGTCGCCCGTATACCGACTTTTACGCGCCTTCCGAAGCACGGAGACGCTCAGTTGAAATACCATTATGCGATCACCCGTCTAGTGATCGAACGCGCCTAAAGTTGCTTTACTCACCGATCGTTTACCGATCAGTGAACGCACAT
Source organism: Hestina assimilis (assembly GCA_023373885.1). Taxonomy (NCBI): domain Eukaryota; kingdom Metazoa; phylum Arthropoda; class Insecta; order Lepidoptera; family Nymphalidae; genus Hestina; species Hestina assimilis. The sequence goes on along the minus strand of CM041744.1, from coordinate 1,742,062 downwards.
GGCTATGAGCGTTTCGGTAATAATAATCCAGCTACTTCAGCCAGGGTAGTAATACCCGCTCACAGAAAATCAGCGTAAAGTAACAGCTTTAGTATGTACTGCTGCGTTTCGTGCGATAAGTGAGAGCGCCGGAGGCCCAATCTCCCATTCCCTCTGTACCGTTCCTTTTTTTCCTCCTCATCCCTTCCTCCCTTGGATTGGCAACGCGCATGTGTCACTTCAAGTATTCATACCGGTGACTGCTTACCATCAGGCGGACCGTACGTTTAATTACTCATGCTTAAATCGATATTAGTATGGGTATAGAACGGACACAGGGAGACGTTATAGGATAAAGTCGTAAACACAAAGTTGTCTTTGAGGAAGAAAGTTTGTATGGGGAGCCAATTTTTTTTCCATTTCATTATAGCGCCTTTTTATAAATAGTTATTTACGCGAGCGAAGCCTTGGGAAGAAGCTAGTTACTAATAACACAACCACAGATTGCGACGAACTATTCTATAATTAAATCCACAAAGGCTCGTAATAAGGTCAATAAAGCAATACTTTAAAGTTTAAGCCAATTGACCTGTTTCTTCCAGTGGTCGAGCAATTATCCATTTATCCGGAATATTCAGTATCTTTCAAAATATGGCATCTAGAAGGGTTATACAAAATAATCTTGGTATAATTATAGAAATGTTTTTAATTAAAAACGTATTGTAAAAAATATTTTAATTTAGAACACATTTTATTTCAATATTCAAATTTCAGCCCTTTTGCGGAGGGGGTTTGTCACTGTCCCTTTTTCACGGCCGGGTTCTCTGTACTCGCTCCCTCCCCCCCACTAAATTACGCTGTCAAGGTCAGTAGGCCCATCAGCAATGCACATTCTGAAAAAATTAAGACTTGAGGAATAATTGTAATTTTTAAAAATGACACCGTTTTGTGGTGTTGTGGGTAGCGAGTCTGCCTTTAGACTCGTCGGTTGTGGGTTCGATTCCCGCTCGGCCAGATGTTTGTTATAAATATCTGTTTCGGTCTGGGCTTTTGTCCTTTTGGGTCTCCCCACCGTGTCTCCGAGAGCACGTTAAACTGTTGGTCCCCTTATAATCACATAACATCTGATAATAATCGTTAACTTTTGATAGGTAATTTGCTGTTATCCAATGAGTTACAGGTTCGCTCTTAGGGTTGCGGAAGTCAGAATCGTTCTGTGCAAAAACTAGTAATCTGTCAAATCCGGATAAGAGTAATAAGCAGACCCTGGGTAAATAAAATACCGGGAATAAAATACCGGGAATAATACTAGGACGAAGAAGAGAAACCAGACTCAATTGTAGAAATCGAGAATGAGTAACGTCTTCTCTATACATACCGTCTTAATCAATGCTGATTTCTGTATCTTAGTATTTGGCCATGATCCAAACACCACCCCTTCAACTGAGACGACAATAACTTAAATCCTCTAATTTAGTACTAAGAGGATTACATACCAAGCTAAATCACAACAGCCTCTCTTAGATGTTATAAACTATAGCCTCACTTTGTGTCAGATATTCAGATCCGTAGCTCCTGACTTGACTTATTGACTTATAAAGTTGACAAGCTGAGGTCAGAGGGATCTTAAACTAAACACCATTATTAGATCTTATCAATTTAAATTAATTTGTGCCCAAAGCTGCTTCCGATAATTGCTTGCCGACCAATGAGGGCATCACTAACTTTTAATGAGGTTTTCCTCCAAACCTCTACAACTCTCACACTAGGTTAGCTAATACGATAAGAATATAAAAAAGACTACTCACATTTTTATTTACGTAATATCAAACCATGAAAATCGAGAAAAATCTAGATACACTTCTAGAACATGTTAAATTCATTAAGAAAAGATTTTTTTCTTAAAATATAATTGTTAATTATGTTATACACCACGCGTGTCTAGTAACGAGTCGAGGGTGAGCAATAAAGAATATTGACGCAATAACGAGCGTTCGCACGCCTGCACCAGACCTGAATATTAGATGGACACTGTGTTGCCATTGTCTTGTTTTAATAATGTACACGGTTTTTTACCGTCATCAACTTCGAGGTACTCAATTCTGATGTTTATATATTCATCATTAAAAGACGGTCATTTTTGTTCTAAAGAGGTTTATTCTGAAATATCTCATTTTATATATAAATATACGATTTCTTTGATTATTGCTTTGATTCATCTACTGGCCAAATCTTGTTAGGAAATGTAGCTTCACAAAGACCTGATACTTATATATATCTTTCAAGGGATCTTTGTGATCTGTTACAAATATTATTAATAATACAATTATTGAACCCATTGTTATAATGGGCATTATATAATGGTCTAATGTAGTACTTGTTAAAGTATGAGAGTAATTCAGGTAATCGTAATAACCCAGTGAGCAATATAGTGCTGGGCTGCATGTCTACAAGAAGCGGTAATGAGAGATAGGGATATAACCCACTATTAGCACAGTATTTGTCTTAGTTCGTTCTATGGTCGATAGACAAATTTGCTAGAACGATACACTAAGCCACTATCACCTAATAGGGTTTATGATTGACAGAAATATAATCAGCCCTCTTAGTAACAGTTCATAAGACTTTGAGTGTGAGTTCAGAAGCTCCCGTTTGCAATTTGAAATTCCCAGAACCTCTCTCTCTCTCTCTCGTTACTCGAAATGCAACAACTTTTTCGAATATACCCATGGTGTCTCACGAGATATAAATATTAGACAACTGATTTTCTAACAATCAATAAAACAAATTTCGTAATTTTTTTAAGTCGGAAAAAGAACTAGGGCATCTACTCTCGAAATGATTCGAGGCACTTTTGCCCCCCAGTAACTTTATTGTTAATAAAGCAAGAAGTTACAATTTTAGTGATCAAGAGAACTCACTATATTGCAAATGCTAATAATAATACGTTATAGTTTACGAATTATCGATAAGAAAAATGCTTTGATATAAATTTCACTATAAAATTATATATATATCTAGTATTTTATATATTAGAACATTTCTGTGAATACAATGGAGACATACTCGGATAAGGGAACATAACACCAGGGGAATCCGAAACGAGCTCTTAATAAAGCTCTCTATGATATCGCTCCACTATTGCTAAATGATTGCTTGTGTATATCCGATTTATGAAATGCTAATACTAGATGTACCCTGTTGCTATGAATTTAAGGTTGAAATTAGCTAGTATCTTTGTGTGTGATTAAAATTGAATTCAGGAATATCGCGTAGCGTAACAAGCTTAAATGAGTATTGTTTTTAGGATTCCGTATCCAAAGGGTAAAATGGGACCCTATTACTAAGGGTACGCTGTCCGTTCATCCGTCTGTCACCAGTCTGTATCTCATGAAACATGACAGTTCCATACCACAAATGTGATTTTTGCCGTTTTTATAGATAATGGTACGGAGCTATTCGTGAGCGAGTCCGACTAGCACTTGGCCGGTTTTTTATTTTGCGCTACCTTAACAAATAAATAAAGATTTAAGAACCAATATCTCGAAGTTGACAACGCGTGAGTGACACAAATATATGGTGTTGCAAGGCCCCATAGGCAATGATAACCGCTTACCAGGTGGGTCGTATGCTTGCTTGCCAACTCACATAAAAAACATAAGAATATGCCGGCTCATAAACTTTGTCTTACAAGCAAGAACTGTGCGGGCAAAGTTTTAAAGCCGTATTTTATACAACCTATAATGTGTACTTTGTTAACATAGTACAAAGTTAGGAGATTATCTTGTATAGGTACACTAGGTTTTATTTCATACAGTCTTGTTTGTTAGAGGTTCTAGTTATTGCGAATTTTCATGTTCAGCTTCACATGTGCTGCTGAAATTAGTTTGTTTTGACATACTTGTTTTCTTTTCCTACGACACTATTACACTACTCACAAACATTAAAGGATATGAAAAATAGTCAAAATTTAGTGCTTAGGCACTACTGTGTTCCGGTTTGAAGGCCATTGTACGCTAGTGAAATTACTGGGCGAACGAGATTTAAGAACTAATATCTCGAGGTTGGCAACGCGCGAGTGGCACCTACTAATGGTGCTGCAAGCGCTCATAGGCTGCGGCAGCCACTTACCATCAGGTGAGCCGTACGCTTGTTTGCCAACTTCTAACATTAAAAAAAAAAAAAAAAAAAAAAAAAAAAAAAAAAAAAAAAAAAAAAAAATTGTGGGTTATTTTCAATAAGGGATAACTTGGAGAAAAATGATCGTACAGAAAAGAAAAAAAAAACAGATTGCAGCTTCAAGTGTCTTTTCAAATCTGAATCGTAAACTTTTTTAGCATGGGTTGGTTGTCAATCATCCGAAAACTAAGGATTTTTTTTTTCAAAATATTTGCTTTTCTTTAATTTTTGTGAGTAGTGTATATACCTTACAACGAAGATATTAGTACTTCTAGAATTGCTATGTTTAATACCTGGTAGTAGGTCTTTTATTTGGAGGCCGGTTAGGTAGGTACCACCGCAGTGTCACATATTTTATTAACTCTACAGGTTTCGCCTAAACAATCCAGATTGATTGTGCTTCAGCAGGAAATGTATTCTTGCCACTATTTCCTGTGGAGCGGATTTGTACAGTTGTTATTATTTGTAAAAACAATTTTTTTAAAGAATTTTAGCATTACTTTTTCAAGACGTTACTAATATTCATATTGCCCCTCCAAATAAGCTAGTGGGTATGACCGCCTGATTAACAGGCGGTCGAGTCCCACACTACCACTCACCAGTGTACTCCTCGGAGTACACTAGTTGAGTGGTGTGCGTAAATGCATTGCTCTGCGAAAAAAAAAAAGAAAAAAAAGGTGTGGGTACGACAATAACCCAAGGGAATCAGGATGAACCCCACAACTCTGATGTTAACGGAATCGGCCCTTCTACCTTTGAGCTAGTGAGGCTTCAATTGAAAATTTCATAGCGACTGCTTTTAAAACATGACCCTCAAACATGACTTTTGGTCATGCTGTGCGATGGTGCCTGGTTGTTAATCCTCACAAATCCGATTAGGCTTATTCAGAATTCAGTTAAAAAAGTTTCAGCAGTTGTACGAAAATTGATTTCGCCGCGGTAATGGAATATCGAATGAATGTAAATTTGTTATTGGACTTCGAGTTCTTTTTATTCCTGCTAACTTGTGTTTCAAATTGCGTACAAATTGTATCCTTTTTTACTCAACTTCAAAGAAGACAATAATAATAATAAATAAACGCTACACACTCAAAGGCCCCCAATAGGATAGTTATATTCTGTGTCGGGGGTCCGGAAAGCGTAGTCTGAAGAAGCAAATAGACCGCAATGAATAATGCAAACATTTGCCAATGAACATTCAAGTAACATTAAAGTTCATTCAGTTATATAATAAGTCACACGTTCTGTACTGCAATAATTTCAAGTTAAATAAAGAAATAAATAAACGCAAATACTCAATATCTAACACTAAAAACTCTACAGGCTTGTCACTGTCCGTTGCCACCTATAAGAACTAAGAGAATATTAGGTTTCGAGATATGTGCTTTGCGCCAAAAAAGAAAGGGTTTACATATTACGTCAAAAGTAAATAAAATTGCGTTATCACTATACAGTATAACACAAAGTCGTTTTCTCTGTCCCTATATCCCTATGTATGCTTAAATCTTTAAAACTAGGCAACGGATTTTGATGCGGTTTTTTTAATAGATAGAGTGATTGAAGAGGAAGGTTTATATGTATAATAACATCCATTAAATAGTGGATAAATCTGTTATTTTTGAGGTGCGGGCAACGGGCAGTAATGAATAAATCAAAACTACTGGATCGATTTTAAACATTTTTTCAGCGAATGACATAGGCTATATATTTTATACGCGTGAGAAGCCGGAGCGGGCCGCTAGTATTATTTTAAATGTCAAAGGTTAAGCTACACGCTTATAACCTATTTGATAAAAGGAAAAAAATATTAAATCCCCTCACGTCTTACTTGTAGAAGCAAAATTTATTGACAAGCCGTCAAACGTTCCACACGCGAAAATTCCTCACTATAAATCTTTTCCCCAAAGTTTTAGATTGAACGAAACTTGGTAAGGTTATTGGCTATTGAATTATTCATCAGCTTATCTTTGGGTTTTTTCACTCATCTCATAGTAAAATATTGTTTTCTTAAAATTTGGAAATTCTGGCCTTGACAGCGTCACCGGGCTGGGGAATATAAACTTAGCGAGTGACTAACCTCTTTTCAAAGTCAAAGTTAAAGTCAAAATATACTTTATTCATGTAGGCATTAATAGGCACTTATAAATCGTCAAAATACAACAAATTAATGTAATAGTTACAATAGTAATAAATTTAATACATTTATCTATTTCCATGCATTGGAGTCATTTTTATATTCTTCAATGCTATAATAAGCTTTTAATGATAAACAGGTTTTAATGAATTTTTAAATTTGATTTCTGACAATTGCAATTTTTCTATGGGGATCTTATTATAGAATGTTACGTACCTACCTACCTAGCCTGACCCAGAAACGCATTATGAGCCTTTTTCAGTCTAAAAGTAGGTAGGTAGGTAGGTTTCGTTGCGTTAGTCCGAATTTACAAAGCACCAGCGTAATTTTGGATATTTTGTTTGTATGGAAAGCCTGGGCTTTAGTTTATAGTAAGTAAATTATCTATTACGTCGTTACACCGGCGTCGAAACGTGATGACCCCATCGCCCGCTGTTGGGATAATCTCTGTCACAGCAGAGATCATTCCACCAGTGCTTTTGTTGCAAAAGGCCGGCTAGGTACGTAGTGTCAAATATTATAACCCCAAAGAGTAGTGCTTAGGTATTGCTGTGTTCCGGTTTGAAGGGCACTGTAAGCTAGTGAAATTACTGGGCAAAAGAGATTCAAGAACCTTTATCTCGAGATTGACACCTACTAATGGTGTTGCACGCGCTCTAAGGCTACGGTAACCGCTTACCATCAGGTGGGCCGTATGCTTGCTTGCCAACTTGAAACATAAAAAAAATCCATCCACTCGTTAAAAAGGTGCAATCCATTTTTTTCCATGTCGACTTCATGAAACACGGACTACTATACTCCGATGCGAGTTATGTCTTTATTGTTATAATTAACTTTATAATTCATCCCTCGTGTATTCTCAAGTTTTATAGTCCATTTGTATAAGACTGCCGGTTACATTTAGCGTTCATTTTCACAGGGAAATGTGTAGCACGAAATATTATGTCTAACTTTATTAGTGTACATAATTAAAAATAATAAACATGGAGTATTATGACTTATATAATAAACTAGTAATTTGTGAAATGTTTTTATAATTCAATTTATGAAAATAAAATAATTTCATTGACGACGAAAAGACGAATTATAAATAAAGAAACGTTACATACTTGACGGTCCCCATTATAGTTCCCCAGGATAGTTATATCCTGCGTCTGGGTCCGGAAACATACACAATGACAAGGACAAACACACCCAGACCGGAAAAAACGCCTGTATGTTCAATACAAACATTTGCTCCGAGCGGGATTCGAACCCACGACCTGTGGCGCTTACGGCAGGTTCGCTGCTGCGCCACAATGTCGTCATCACTTTTAATGTATGTAAGTCGTAATTTTTGCAACGTTGCAACAACGTTGTATAATTAACACGTTCACATTACCTAAACGAGATCCCATGTTCGACATAATGATATTATCATTAAATTATGATAAATAGCTTCACACGTCGATCCGAACGTCGCGTCGGTGTGATCATCAATCATATATTGTCGGGTATCACGTCATATTAATCAGTTATGCATGAACTTAGGTATAGTTGATAGAGAAATTTGAACGGCTGATGACGTCAAATCAATTTTAGTTTATTAGAGAACCTGTAAAGATTTAATAATAGTAATGCTTTGATAATATTATCATGAATAGGCTCCATCAGAAAATAAGGCTTAGCCAGATCTTTATTGAAAGTCAATGTTGCATAATTTTTTTATTTTTTTTTAATTTTTGTTTTTTTTTTATTGTAAAGTGTATTAGCAATGCTTCTTCAAGGCATTACTAATATTCCTATTGCTCCAAATAAACTCAAAGCTTGCACTAGGAATGGGTACGACAATAGCCCAAGGGGTCAGTATGGAACCCGTGACTGTCGCGTTAACAGAGCGAAATCGGCCCTTCTACCTTTGAGCTATTCAGGCTTTTAAATGATTTTTGTTGTGTATTTGTGTGGGTGCTATACTGTAAGATCAGAGCACGTAAATAGATATTGTTGATGTGGATGATACGGACAGACGGACGGACGAACAGAAATTACGAAATTATAAGGATTCCGTTTTTACCATTTAGCTACGGATCCCTAAAATGCATTACATCTTTCATATATATCAATCAATTTCTGTGTGATATAATATCAAAACCCCTATGTGTTTTTGGTACCATATAGCCGATATTTATTCCAGTCCAACTTTTTCGAAAACTTTGAAGAGCTTTAGGAGGGTTCGCCATTCATCACACGCCACACGATACTTTCCTAAGTACGAAGAGAAACTTGCATATTTCTTGATGAAAAGTTTTAAATACGTCCCTTGAAGCTTGTGACGAAAAAATCTGAACCTTACGTTTTGCATATAAGGTTTATGCTGTTCTACGGTCCACGTGATGGTAATTTTTTACTGAATTTTTGCGAGTACTGAGCCTCAGCCGTGATAAAGGGGCAGCCCTCACGGGGCTCAAATTTGATTCCGTCCTTAGGGTGCCTCCTGCGAAGCCGAACCACGGCTAAGGACGTCATCGGAGATGGAGGCAGCGCTCCGAGCTCATTCTATACGGGTGATGGTAAGCAGTCACTGCAACCTATGAAAGCTTGCGATACTTGAAGTTGCGCGTTGCCAACCCAATGGATAGGAAGGGTTGAGAAGACGTAAAATAAAGGGGAACAGAGGAGGTGGGAGATTGGGCCTAAGGCGTTCCCACTGATCACACGAAACGCAATAGTACTGTTTTACTTTAAGCTTATTTTCTGTGAAAAACCAACGGCCAATCCGGCAGATTGCTGGCCTGCTAGCTGAATGTACTGGAAAAAACATTAAAACAATATTCATTGTATACGTCACTTAAACCACAGTTAGTTTTACTAACAAGTCATTAAATGTTCGTTTTTTTAAAAGGGTTGTCAATTGTTTCGCTTAAAAAAATCGACTTGACAATTTAAAGAAAACAATCACACTTTTTAAGACTTCAGAAGTGCTTATCTCGCTATTTTAGAATAGAATAATTTATTATAGCAATTACCACTACTTAGAAGATAATATATCAATGTCGGAAACCTTGAATGGAACAAAATTACTGAAATGGGATACCGACCGGACCCTGATAGAACGATTTATCACTTTACAAACAAAACAAGACTACTTGAATAACAGTGACAAGTGACAGTGATTTGATCACAAAGTAAATCCTAAATACTGTCACTTGTGGTAGGTCTATTGTTGCAAGAGGCCGGCTAGGTAGGTACCATCGTAGTGTCAAATATTCTACCGCAAAGTAGTAGTGTCTTTGGCATTACTGTGTTTCAGTTTGAAGTGCACTGTACGCTAGTGAAATTAATGGACAAAGGAGATTTAAGAACCAATATATATATCTACAAATGGTGTTGCAACCACTCATAGGCTACGGCAACCGCTTACTATCAGGTGGGTCGTATGCTTGATTGTGAACTTAGTATAATAATAAAAAAAAAAACTTATTATAATAAAAAAAAAACAACATACATAAGGCACTTTCTTCTTTAGTAAAAATATTAAGACTATATTTGAAGATATTTTTACATGATCATTTCAGCAAATTTTGACCTGATGACAATGGAACAATGAAAGTATATCCTTTCAAATTACAAATAACCTACAATATACACATCATGCAGTCGAACAGAGAACCACCTTAAAGGTATTCCCTTTCCAATTAAAAAAAATTGGTAATGCGCCTTGGCGCTTCCCTCGTAAGAGCGCACTACATTCGGGACCACGACGATTGCCCTCCTCCTCGGGGCCTGAACGCGGACGTACAGGTAATAATTGATACCTTTACCTCAACAAGTAAAATAAGGACTAAATTTGAAAATGAATTTTTTATACTGATATTCGTAATATTAATTTATACTTTTTACACAGTTTTAAATATTAAATAATAATACATTCGTATACCTAACGGTGGCAATAAAATGTGCATATATTTCACAAATAAACAATTGAATTGAATTGAACAAAGCAATTGATATTTATAATATTGCTAGCTTCCTAAATCTTTTATTATCATTTTAAATTAACATAAAAATTATTTGATAATGAATCCACATTTTATGTCCACCACATCCCAGAGGTGGCAAACCAAATTACAACGAATATTGTACACACGAATTAATCATTATCAACGTGCAACATTAGTTACTAACAACTTAATTCAAAGTGAAAGCTAGTTTACGTGTTGAAAAGCGGTTAAAGTTAAAATGAATTTACCTCTGTGCAGCCATGCTTTCGTTGTGAAATAATAATTAAAAATGGTATGCAATTCGTAGTTTTATGTAAAGTGTGAAAATAGGTTTTTTTTATAATGTAGACACACATGAAGTGAACCTGCCTTGAGCGCCACAGGTGGCGGGTTCGATTCCCGCTCGGAGCAGATGTTTGTGGATCATACAGGGATGTTTTCCGGTCTGGGTGTATTTGTCCTTGTCATTGTGAATGTTACCGAACCTCCGACACAGGATAACTATCCTAATGGGGGCTGTTGAGTGTGTAGCGTTTATTAATTTATTTATTTTTCTCCGGAGACAACAAGTGTTGGTGGTTTCTTTCTCGCTCGGGGTAGATATTTGTAAATTGCATTGATCATACAGGTATGTGTCCCGTTCTGAAAAAAACGATATAAAATAACCATTTCGACTATTTCTTGGAGGAAAATAAAACTATCCACATAGGTCACAACAAATCAGGAAAAACTTTTTATCCTAGTGTATAATATTGTCTAACTTATCTAGGAAAAGGTTTAATTCGTTCTTTAAATAATAATTTTTTTTTTCGGAATGTGTATTGCTGTTGGCCCTACTGGCCTTGACAGCGACACCGAGCAGGGGGCGAGTACAGAGACTCAGCCGTGATAAAGGGCAGCCCTCACTGGGGCTCAAATTTGAATCATAACAAAAACAGTATTACATATACTAACTTATGTTTTTAATAAATCTTATCGCGGGCAAATCATTTAGCAATAGTGATGTTACACAGAGTGTTATTAAGAGCTTGTTACAAATTCCTCTAGTGTTGTGATTCCATACAAGTGTCCGTTTCCAATGTATTCCACGGTGATTTATTATTAAAAAAATAATTGTAATAAATATATCAATATAATTGTAGAAATATATCCACAGACCAGTTAAAAACACAAAAATAGGATGAAGATATCTTTTTGGCAAAAATAAGTATCAAAGTATTATTTAGAAGTCAAATTGCTTATTATTATTGTTATAAAGATGTTCAAGCAAATAAATTATGAAAATCAAGAATTTATTTTCAATTAATAAATGTGTTAAATAAATAGACACAACACAGTCAATGGCCCCCATTAGGATAGTTATATCTTATGTCAGGGGTCCGGAAACACACACAGGGACACAGACAAACTCACCCAGCAGAATAACATGCGCGTATAGTCAATACAGACATCCGTCATCAAAACTTTTACAGTAAACATTCAAATTTCCTCTGTCAAACACATGTCTGTTATAGTTCGTTAAATGTGTCTGTAACTTGAACCAAATGGCCGCTTCTGCGCAGGTACAATAATGGACAAAAATGTTAGACAAAAATATTGGTTTCGTCTTATTTAAATCGATTCTTTATAAAGTGGGAAAATGGAATTAAGTATATAATACAGTTATTATTTTTTCTAAATACAATTAATTATTTATTTATTATCGTTATGAATTACTTAAATAGAATAAAATTAATAAATAGTATAGAAAAAAGGGGTTAATTTACATTTTAATCACTGTCACTTCTTGGAATGACACCTTATCTTCTCAAATAAAATTAAATGTTAACACATCTGACAAAAATAAATTATTTTTAAATTTAATATTTAATGATTTATTTTTAATAAAGAACTAAAACAATCGTGAGCGAGTGTACTAATCGGGTGTAGCGTCGCCGCGTTGCTACAGTTACGCGGTCCCCTTCATACCGCATACGGTTGAGACCCAAATTTACAATTAACGGACATATTCAAGTTACAATTAACGGACTATAATTGATTCAACTATTAGTAATAATAATGCCATATCCAACTATACAATGGAAACAAGGTCTCGAAATAATATTCAGGTCTGGTGCGAGCGCTAGTTATTGTATCAAAATCCTTTATTGTCCGCTACCCACTACCGCCGCTCGCTACCCGACACGCGTGCGGGACGCCGCAATAAGCCACTGGAAGAAATTAATCTGTTTCTATTACGAACGGCGTTATGAGGTCTGAAAATGCTACCAATTTTCCTTTTATATTACGTAATAGTATTTTTTTGATTTGTTACAATAGTAGTTTGGACTTTGTTGACACCGTTGTGGCGTTGTGGGTAGCGAGTCTACCTTTAGCCTCGACGTTTGTGGGTGCGATATTGCACTCGGACATATGTTTGCATTGATCTTACAATATCTGTTTCGGTCTGGGCGTTTGTCTTTGTGGGTCTCCCCACCGTGCCTCGGTTAAGCTCTCAGTCCCGGTTGTTATCACATAACATCTGATAATAATCTTTAACCCTTTATAAGTAATTTGCTCTAATCCAATTAGTTACTGCTTCGTTCTTAGAGTTGCGGGGGTCAGATGGCACGCTCTGTGTAAAAACTAGTAATCCGGACAAAAGTAATAAGCAGACCCTGGGTAAATTCTAGTATAATACCGGGAACAGTGCTAGGAAGAAAGACACTTGATGACTAAAACTTACATTTTGAACGCCATAATTGATACATTGTACTGCCATAATGTTGCGGACAAAATAAATTTTATAGTCACTAAAAGCAACAAAACATTTAACTGACGAAGACAAAAATTAAAGTCGTAATTTCCTGTTAAAATATACACGATAATAGACATATGTCTATGCTTAAACATTATTAATAAGTGTAGCTCGTAAGTGTATCAAAGTTCCTAGCAAGCCTTCATAAGCAAGTCTCAATTCTCAAGTTTAGTTACTGTATCGGCACTTTGTTACAAGTTGGATAGTTCGTAGAAGGCGGTAACCGCTCGATCAAGTTCCACTGAAAATGTTCAGTTAAAATGTTGTAATACCTTTAGTGATAAAGTTAAATTGAATTTCTCAAGACCGCAAATAGTTTATTACTGTACTTTTTACTGTTTTAAAATTAAAATACACACAAATTGATTAACACGCGATCGGGTTTGATTTCCTTATATGTATGTAGATAGGTATCGGTTTCAGTGTGTTTTTGTACCCGACGAGCGCTAACGGAATCCTATTACTAAGCTTTCACTATCCGTCCGTCTGTCAGCGGGCTGTATCTCAAGAACCGTAATATGTAAGAAGTTGAAATACATACAGAATGTGTATTTCTATTGCCGCTATAGCAAGAAATAGAAAAAAGGTGTGTGTGTACTTATGTACAGGCGTTAGAAGTTATACTTCTTTGGCGTAACAAGATAAAAATCTTTTCAAAAATTTTATCTTTCCCCTTATTCTACGTTTGTATAAAAAACGACACTAACAATAGAAAAAGGTATTTAATACATTGAAAGTTTTATTATAACGCATTATCTAGTTAAATAAAGTTTATTCAAATATCACAAATAATCTGTAAAAATGATCTGTCAATGTTAAAATTAACGTCACTTTCACAAAAAAATGTTGACTATAGCTAACTTTAGGGTGTCGGTTTTTGTGACGGTGTGCGCGCATATCTTAAAAATTTACTCTCATAATTTTTTCCTAACGCGCCAAAAGAAGTATAACTTCAAAAATGAAAAAATTAAAAATAAAAGTAGTCAAAACTTTAATTCTTACTGTACGGTGGTACGGAACCCTCTATGTGCGAGTTCCACACGCACTTGGCCGATTTTAGTTTTGAATTGTTTTTTTTTGTGTATTAAAACTCATTTTTGGTTTTAATACACTTAACAGAATTTTATATTTATACGCACTTAATTGAGAGTAAAATTTCAGATTCATGTTTATGTCATGTTATATTTTCAAAGCCACTGAATATTCTAGACAAGTCAATAATTGTTCGATCACTGGAAGTAATCGCTCTATCGGGCTAAAGTACTGCTTTGGTGGACTAATTGCTAAACTTTGAGAGCTTATATCGATCATCAAACGATTCCCAAACCACTTAGAATTTGCGTATATTCACGAATGCTTTTGAAAATTTTGGTAAGCATCCAAGCCTACCTTTTATACCTAATATAATTGATCAAAATACAACGTCGTCATAATCCTGAATCGCGCTATAGAAGTTTTCAATGCGCTTTGACATATATACAACTCTCAACGTAAGTCGTTGGGCCGCGACCCACGGAGACATAGCACTCTTCTGGTCGAAGGTATGAAGGTATCCTCTTTTTTATGTCAGAGGGGGCAGATGGGAAGGTGGCTCACCTTATGTTAAGCGATTACCGCCCCCTATGATCTTCAGCACCAGAGAGCATGCAGATGCGTTGCCGCATTTTTAGGATACAACTGGTTATACTCTGGCTGACTTCGAAAAGCGACACGAGCAGTCAATTTTTTCACCAACGTAAGGCGGTAGCTAACTAGGCGGCCCTTTTAAGCCGTACAAACATCAAAGATCTTAAACCCGTATTACCTGGAGCGAGAGTGGTTCATACTTTCAAAGACGAGTAACAACAAAAGTCGTGCACTATTCATACGTCTTCGCGTATTAGTTCCTTCAACTCGGAAAAGGTAATAGGATTTGCATTTCTTGTTAACTTTACAAAATGCTGCAACTGTGTATCTTGTTCTAGAAATAACTGCCTTCTTGCAAAACTTTAGATCTATTGCTATTTCTTAACATAATCTTTGATAATTAAGTAGTTATGAAAAACTATTAATTCAACGGGATTAAATGAAATAAATTCGGTCCACCGTAGACTTGTAAAGATGCGTTTTATTGTACTAATAATAAATATCTTGATGGATACTAAACATAACTAACGTGACTTAATGAAAAAGATGGAGTGTTTAAGTTAAACTACAAAAGCATTGGGAATATAGCATGTAGTTAGTAGTGTTGATAACATCTCACCTGAATACAAAGGAGCTACAGAACCACTTGTAAAATATAATGTAATATTTAACTTCCCCGAAATTTACCCTGAAAATTATTTATCACGGGAATAATATCTCGCTTTTGATTATTTTGAAATTATAGTCCAGTTAATTCGATAAGGGTAGTCCTAGAATAGCGTTATTTTTTTAACCGTATGCAGTCGTCGTGCGCTTTCTTGAACCTCGAACCGGTAGTGGCGAGTGTCAGTAGCGTATCTATTACGCTTTATATTACGCACTAATACGAGCTTACAAGCGCGCCAACGCTAGAACGAGTTGCGCTTAATATAAAAGGCGCGGCCATACGCGCCCGTACGCATCAATACGCGTTTCGAAAAACTAACTTATACGCACATATATAACGTTAGTCTGAAATCGCCCTAACTTTTTGCAAGTCACTTTTAGTTTCAATACGTCCATTAGCTAAGACAATAATTTTTGCTTGGTAATATAAGTAATGATCGTCAGTACGGATCTTCATTTTATTTCAATAGACAGATTATTAATTTAATGTAAAAAAAACTTTAACTTATTTTTTCTTTGGTGGAATTAAATTTTTATGCATAATTTGTATTGCAAATTATTGGTTTAGAAGTGGAATTTATTTTAAGATTATAATGGCTCTAAATAAAAGAAGCTAGAGCGGGCTATCGAGTCTTTTATATGTGATGATTCGTCTTTCATTTTTATACTAAAAAAAAATTATTTATCTTTATTTATTATAATTACAAAATAAATTTGTAATATATGTAAAAAAGAAAAACGGGCCTGGCACATTAACGCCTTTACCCTTGGACCTAAATATCTGCTTTTTTTTGTCACAGGTGTGGTTTTTCAAACGTAAACGAGCACTAAAAAAGGATTATTCGAAATTCAACCCTTAAGGGGGTGAAAATGGGGTTATAATTTGTATGGGATGTCCATAATTTTTGAAACTATAAGCATGAAAGTTTATTTTTGTCAAGCAATTAAAGATAAAGAGACTTGTGTTTTAAAATTTTTTACCACCATTAATTTGTGAAATAGGCGTTCAAAGTTTGTATTAAAATCGTTATTTACGCGGGCAAAGCCGCTGGCAGAAACTAGTATAATATAAACATAAAATAACTTTTCATCTTTGAGTTTTCCCGAACAAAAGCAACCCTTTGAAGTAAAAGAAAACTTACAATATTTCTTTGAACGGTGCTTACAAGTGTTTTTGTCGTTTCCAATATAAAACTTTCGCATATTTTTCAATGAACTTCTCAAAGCTATTATTGCTTTTTCAAATTAATTCAATTTTGTAGTTGTAATTGAGTTTACACTTTGATTTTTAATTGTTGAAAATTGAGTTTTAAAAAAGTATTAGTATCCTTTAGAAATGTATGTATATTTCTAAGTTTTAATGAAGAATTAGCCTTTATTAGGCTTCCTTACCCAAAGGGTGCAGGCGGAATCCTATGACGCCCCGCCCTTCGTCCGTCTGTCTGTCAGCGGCCTCTATCTTATGAACCGTAATAAATAAATAAATAAACACTATACACTCAACGGCCCCCACTAGGATAGTTATATACTGTGTCAGAGGTCCGGAAACATACATAAATTAATCGTCAAACACACCCAAACCACACACACACACTAGAAACTTGAACATAGTAGATAAATTGTTTATATTTTCATAGATTATATAATTATTTCCATGGCCACTATGATGACAAATAATAATAACAGATTTCATTCCGAAAATTAAAGATACATGGACCTTGATATTTATTTCATTACTTCATGTAATTTATCACCCAAAATGTCCACGAGTAATGTATTTATATTCATCGACGTAACCTGACGAAAATATGTTGATAATGACATTATGGTAAAATTAAGACAAATGGCTTTGCTCACTGATCCGAGTGCAGATGGGTTCATCAATCATAGATCATCAGGTTTAACATGTCATGGGTATCGATCAGGTGTATCAGTCGAGGTGATTATAAAGCTGAGATATATGCGTCTCACTTGGCTACAATAGCACCTTTGGAACAAAAACGCCACAATTAAATCAATCGAAAATTTAGTTATCAGCGTAAAATTATTTAAAACGAAATTCCCAATGTAACAATTTTTTTTTTCCTTAAGGTGCCTCCTGCGATGCCGAACCAAGGCTAAGGACGTCATCGGAGATGGAGGCAGCGCTCCGAGCACATTCTATACGATAGACTCACCCGACGGTGTGAGGGCGACGCGACGTGCGAAACAAAGAACCTCGTCCTCGCCGGCGAGGACGGTGTTGTGTGCGTATCTGAGCTGTGTAAGGGGCATTTTCTAATGTTATCCTATCGTCAGGGTCTTGCAGGACGTGCTCAGGACGCCTTACTTTTGTCGGTTGGTTACATCTGTCTGTAATGTAACATAGTCCAAACATATTCGAGCTTAAATAACTAACATAAACTACCAAGGAAATATATTATACTAAAAATTGTGCAGGTGTCAATATTTTAAAACTTATTTTATTGATTTCCAATAAATTGCTTTTTGAGTTACGTCGTTTTCTACCTAGAGGTGCGATTATGGCAAAATATAGTTTGAGGTTTTCTTTTGGAATAAGATTTATCGAAAAGTATACAAGTTAGGTCATGAATTGTTCTGTATAAAGAAATACAAGATTGATACATTTATTTATACTTTACTTATTATTTTAATAGCTGTATCCGGTATCCGCTATTGTGCTAAAAGTATGAAATTTGAGAATACTCAAGGGTGTAAAATACATTTATATTTATCATTTTACTCCATCAATCGATCCGCCTAAAGGCAAGACGCCTTAAATAGACTAAAAAGATTTTATTTTTAATAGTTCAAGTTAGAAGTTAGTTATTTCTGAGAAATAATAAAAATAATGAGTTTTAGAAGAATTCACAAAAAAAAAAACGATTTCGAACAAAAAATCTAGACTTTCCTAAGTAAGACTATAAGCACGACTTCTGTATAATATATTTTTTTGTTTCTTATCTTTTTAGTTACCATAAATAACACTGAAATGTCCCAGAAAAGCAAAATGCACAATTTCGTTTGCTAATGGGACATATTTATCCATTTAATTTTTTTTTTTTTTTAATTCTCATCGACCAACCTATAAAGTGTTTTCTTTCAAATGAGAAAGGATTTTTCAAATGAATTCTTAAATGTCGAAGTTCTGAATGAACAAACATTTTTTTATGTTGGTTGATTGACTAAGTTGGCAATCTAGCATAATAACGATCCACCTGATATTAAACGGTTATCGTAGCCTGTTTCCAACACTATACAATTATAGGTGCCACTCGCGCATTGCCAACCTTTGCCCAGTAATTTTTTTTTTTTTTTACAGTTACTCTTTTCAAATGTATGTTTTTTACAATTGTATTCTTTCATATAAAATTAGGTTCTTGAAGGAGATCCAGCAATATTAAGAGTCCCAAGCATTCCTATCGGCAAAATATTCCTCTAACGAATAATAGGCTTTATTGATAAGTTTATTTTTATGTACATTTGGAACTTGCTTATTGGCAGTTCCAATAAGCAATCTGGAGTTTTGTTAAAAATGCGAATACCTAGCCTAGAAAGAATTACAGTGTACTTCTAACCAAAATACAGCATACTGATTAACGGTAGAATAACTGACTGAGGTGGCACCTACCCTGCCAGCCCCTTGCAATAAAAGGCCTACCAGTAAAAAGTACCATTTACCTTCTTTATCGGTCTCTGAAAGCGTAATCCGAGTTGCAGAAATCTGAAATGAAAGTAGGCAAGAACCAATGAATAATGCAACGATTACCTGCGGAACATTAAAATCTTATAGCAGTTCTTAATGGTCCGTATCGTGGAAACGGATTTAAGTCACTTCTGAAAGAAAGTTAACTTAAACTGTGCAAGCAAGAGTTCCATCTTCATTAATATTTTGACAGACTTCAAAAACTAATTTTTACGGTATTTCAGTTTGAAGAACACGGTAGCTAGTGAAATATTTGGGCAAAGGAGATTTAAGGACCAATATCTCGAGGTTGGTAACGTTTGTGTGACACATACTAATGTATGGTGTTGGAAGCGCTAGGCTACGACCACCACTCGCCATCAGGTGGGTTGTATGTTTGCTTGCCAACTTAGTCACATAAAAAAGTAAGAAAATATTTATCTATTATAAATCATAAGACACCGGCAAAAAAAAACGGTAAAAATAACAAGTTTTTTTATATCTTGGGCAGACCGACGAATTGAAAGTGGTGGCTGAGTAATAGGGTTCCATTGGGACCCATATGATACTGAACCCTAAAAAATATGTATTCGTAAAACAAATAACTGGGACAAACACGTGTCATCGAGTTCGACTAACTAATTCAGTACATTCATTCGTTATTCCATCGCCACAGCAAAATCAATTTCGTTTCAATTGAACGAAATTTTGTTGAAACTTTTTCGAAACTGAATCGTGGGTAAGGTGCAAATAGCATTTTCGTGCATTAATAATTCGAAGCCATCGCTCCAAATGAACGTATCGAATCTACGGGGATTACGGGAACTGTCGCTTGACGATGGAATTCAGTTTTGTGCGGAGTACCTGTATTTGTGAATTCACTTTATATTACTAAATATTATGTAATTTAGAAAATGTGTGGTTTTATGAAACCTAGACGCAACTGATACTTTTAACTTTTTTATTTTCTTTGCTTCCCCGTTATCCGAGGATGCGAAGATGTTAAGTAATTTATTATTTGCAATTGGCTAAGAAGGCAATTAAAGAAGGAAAATGTTATCGTTGATTATTGTTAATATAATATTCTTAATATGAAAATAATCAACGGAAGTGTCATAGTCACAAAGTGACTTGGCTCCTTAGAAATAAATAAAGATAAAAAAACTTTTTTTATTATTCGATTTAAGGTATTAAAATTGACGTTTTTAATCTTAATTTTATGTAGGGGAGACCGGAGCACGAAGTAACCGAACTTAAATTTTCAGTTATTTTAAAATTTCACGAAATTTGGTGCTATGTTATGTATGGGAGTTTGATTTATTTATCATGTTACAATATAGACGAAAGAGGTTGTAGTCTTAATATAAATTAGAGTTGGTTGCAATTTAAATTTGTCGTATCTGTCATGGTGCATTTTTTTATTCAAGGGATTACGGACGGACGTTTATAACCTCAAAAATCATCACACATAAAATATATAACAGAAGCCCTGAAACTATTAACTTCTGAACCAAATTAAACTTTCAAAACGTTGACATTGATATGTTACAGAGCGAAGTTTCCAGGTGACAATGCCTTTCAAATTTGGGAATTTCCGTGTACGCTACTGTCGTGAAACGGAATGTATGATAGTAGGTATCGCATACATCAATTACGAGACATTCAGAGAAGCTGTGACATATTTCACCCGATACTGAATTTAGAAGGATTTCCACTAAAATCTGGCCAGGTACAACCACTTACAACCTACATTGATCAGGTGATCAATGATATACATGACAAACCCAGAAATGGGGGGTAATCTTAATATTTTATTATAATTACAACACACAAGAACTTGACAAAGAATTTATTATATTAATATTCATGGAATCACACGATTATTACTTTAGTACCACCGCAGTGTCCAATATTCTGCCGCCAAATAGTAGTGTTTAGGCACTACTGTGTTCCGGTTTGAAGGGCATTGTACGCTAGTGTAATTACTGTGCGAACGAGATTTAAGAACTAATATCTCGAGGTTGGCAACGCGTGAGTGGCACCTACTAATGGTGCTGCAAGCGCTCATAGGCTGCGGCAGCCACTTACCATCAGGTGGGCCGTACGCTTGTTTGCCAACTTCTAACATAAAAAAAGTCCCGTTAAAATGGGTTCAGCCGTTTCAGAGATTAGCCGGAAACAAACTGACAGACAGACAGAAAAATCATATATATTTATTAAAAAGCTGTTAATTTGGAATTACAAACAGACACTTTAATTTTATTTATTCGTATGGATATAGACAATTCAAATAAGACAACCTTTTATCGGATTTTCTACTTCAGCCGGGCTTCAACTGCGATTGTCGAAATGCACTTACCGATTCGAATTGGTCTCTGCTTTCTGGACTGAATCGTAAAATGGAAAGAACGGTATTTCAGATCTAAATCGAAAAGTTTGAGAATAATATATTTGTAAGAGGTTTTTGTTGTTTGATGTATTTGGCATTGCCAAGAAAACAAGGGGTATGTTAAAATAAAGGTATTTATAAAGTATTATCGTTTATAAATTGTTTCCCTAAAAGTGCTAAGTTTTAAATTAATCTCACGTTTCAAAAGTTTTAATATTTAGAAAGTTTTGTATCAAAGGTTGCCTAGGAGATATGCCTTTCAAAGGTTGCATTTTATAGAATGTAATAGTTTTTAGTTATGAACTATTGTAACTATATCATTAAATTAGTATTATAAGCATTGTTTTTTCATGACGTTTTGCAAACAAGCGTACGATCCGCCTGATGGTAAGCAGACACCGCAAACTATGAATGTTGGCGATACTTGAAGTGTCACAGAGAAGGGAAAAAAAGGAAGGGAACAGAGGGGTGCTTGACATCAAATAGCTCGACCGGGGAAGTACTATTCCTCGACGTAAGGTAACAGAGTACTGTTGCCTTTCGTGCAATGAGTGTGAGAGCCGGAGGCCCAATCTCCTCTGTTTCCTTCCTATGATCCTTTCTCATTCCTTACCTCTTATCCTTCGGTCTGGCAGCCCGCATGTGATACTTCAAGTATCGTAAGTTTTCATAGGTTACGGTGACGGCTTACCATCAGGCGGACCGTATGCTTGTTTGCCAAACGTCATGAAAAAACTTTTTGTTAATACTTTGTTAGTATATAAGATCGAGTTATGAGTAAGTATAAGAATATGACAACGACGATGTTATAACTTGTGCTTTAAAATTAAAGAATTGTTCCTTCTGAAACTTCTTACTATTCACACAACCACATATACGCAAAGAAAGTATTTTTAAATCAACAAACACTTATGGACTTAAATAAATAAAACACTGAAAAAAATATACTAGTTAGTAGATAAAAACAGACCATAGCCGTGTCTTATCTCCGTCGCTAACAAAGCCGGTAGCGACAATCCAGACGAGATAATAGGAGTGTCATCAGCAGGAAAAAATAAAGCGGAAACGAGCCAATTACAGCGCTAAGAACGATGCAAGTGTTAAAATTAATTTCAGTTAAGATTATAATTTTATATATTACCTGTTAACTGTATGAACATATTGTTGGAGTATATTATTTAAATTAGATTAGCTTTAGAATATAGTATATGTCGGCGCGAATACGAATTATTTGATCATGTCACTGGCAGCCTTTAATTGTATTTTCGAAAAAATTATTAAAAATCGAAGCAATTTTGAAATATTGTTTTGTAAAGAGATTATTCAAAAACGAATGTAAGAAATAGTTTATCTTTTTAAAATATGTTGTAACATTAACTTCAGTTGAACGCTATATAAAGCAAATGATTTGTGTTGTGAAATCACTTTTGCTCCTGCCTCTTCGGCCAAAAACTCTGAAAGTAGTCCGTATAGCACTTTTATCAAAAATTGTAATATTAATTTACTTGCTTTTTATTCCTAAAATCTACTTGTTGTGTGTGAATTTAGTATCAAATTACCTTACTTAATCTCATAATAATTAAAATCAAAATGTGATACGCAGCGTATTGCTATTATTGTGCATTAAAAGCATAGCAGAACCGATGACCTATATAGGTTCAGCGGTTCTACATATTTATTTTAAATAACCTCACTTCTGGTATGCGACATATAGTATTTTTTTAAAGAGTACTTTGAGACGCTCATGGCCGGGTGCGCTCACTGGTCGGTAACCGCTTGGTGGGATGTGGGATGCAACATACTTTCCGTGCTTCGGAGAGCATATAGAAAGTTGGTTCTGACTGTTATCGATTTGATAATAATCTAAAAGTCAAGTCAGAAGCCTATAGAGGTGACCTGAACAACCCTGACACTAAGTTGGCCACTAACCACTCGATAAGAAGATAAAGAATTTAAGCATTGTATTCTTTTGTCAAGACATTGCTAATATTACTATTACTCCTCCAAATAACCTCGTAGACGCTAGAAGTGGACTGTGGGGAAAAGAGAAATGAGATGAGAATGGAAAAGAAGGAAAGAAACAGAGGTGGTAGGAAACTGTTTTGCTACTATACCTCTACTACTACCTCTATTTGCTACTACTACCTCTGTCACAACAGAGATTATTCCACCAGTGCAATCAGTCACACTGGTGGTAGATCTTTTGTTGCAAGAGGCCGGCTAGGTAGGTACCACCGCAGTGTCCAGTATTCTGCACCCAAATAGTAGTGCTTAGGCACTACTGTGTTCCGGCTTGAAGGGCATTGTACGCTAGTGAAATTACTGGGCGAACGAGATTTAAGAACTAATATCTCGAGGTTGGCAACGCGTGAGTGGCACCTACTAATGGTGCTGCAAGCGCTCATAGGCTGCGGCAAACACTTACCATCAGGTGGGCCGTATGCCTGTTTGCCAACTTCTAACATAAAAAAAAAAAAAAAAAAAATATATATCTACAAAAAAATTAAAAATTCAGGCGAAATAATAAGCTCCTTTTTGGACTCGATAAAATAAACTACAATATATAACTTATTAGATAATAAAAATATATTTATTCTTCACGGAGTCTCTCCATCCTTTCACAAAGGGTTTTATACCACACAACCATTCTAGCTTTCCCTAACAAAAATCAACAAATACCCCAATAATGTACATACGATTTAACAAGATAATGGTAGCGCGTACATCTAATATTCAGATCACGTGCGGGCGTTAGTTATTGTGTCAATATTCTTTATTGTCTGTCCTCTACTCACTACCCGACTCGCGTAGGGGATGCCGCAGTAAGCCACTGGATGAAATAATCATTTTTTTACCCTAAGATGTTACGACGTATGGAAGTGTTATCGATTTCATTATTACGATAAAACTGGCAAACATAAAATGGCAGGTCAAAAACCAATCACAGAGGCGTGTGTAGGCTCCAGACTTGGTGAGATTTTTCTTCATGCCTTACCTTACTGCAGATGACGTTGTATATCGAGGGTTGCTCTCCGTCTCCAGTAGGTATTATATGATTAACTGTGTTATTATTCGGTTGTGCGATTCGACCTCATAGTCGCTTACTTTGTGAAA
Source organism: Hestina assimilis (assembly GCA_023373885.1). Taxonomy (NCBI): domain Eukaryota; kingdom Metazoa; phylum Arthropoda; class Insecta; order Lepidoptera; family Nymphalidae; genus Hestina; species Hestina assimilis. The sequence goes on along the minus strand of CM041744.1, from coordinate 1,717,513 downwards.
TGGATGTGCAATCGGAATTATATTTAGTAATCATCACATCTACATTTCAAAAATGTCAATTTTCGGCTTATCTGCGACTTCGTGTCCACGTTTTTTAGTCATAAAGGATTGAAAACGATGAACAAGAAAAACTGATGGGAACATATTATGAACAGAATTATATCACTGAAACACGGAACAATATTTTCATACTAATAACAGCAGACTTTTAATTTTTCAATCACTCGATTATCGCAATATTAACTCCCAATGTGAAATTACGGGTGAAGAAAAATATATATCTATTTTTTTAGTATGTGATGAAATTTTTTTTTATGTTAGACGAACAAGAGGCTCACCTGATGTTGAGCGATTACCACCGCCCATGGACAGGATTAAGATACATCTTTTAATACTCTGGCTGATCTCGAAACGCTCGAGCAATCACCTCACGTGGTAGCTAACGGTGGGCATTTTAAGTCCTACAACCAGCAAATAAATATTATTATAGAGATTTATAATAGTAAATCGATATTTTATAATCAAAACCTCAGCCACAGCCTCACTATGTTTCAGGATGTACGTCAAACTTTGACTAGTTATCAACAAAATCTTTGCACCTGACAGGGGCATACATAACAACAAAATTAGACGCATTTTACCATGGTAGTTCGCGTAAAATGCCTTTATAACAATAGACATACAATATTAATGTGTGTAACTCAAATTGTAGTAGGTAATAAAGCCTATACAAGTTCTGAGCAAGGTTCCATAAGCAAGTCTCAACTTGTTTTACTGTATTGAAACTTTGTTACAAGTTGGGCAGTTCGTGGAAGTCGGTTGCCGCTTGATGAACTTCACTTAAAATTCAAAGTATACATCAGACATGTCAGTTTATCATTGATTAATGATAATGTCTCAAAATATTACCTATACACAATGCTTAAAATTGTTATTTATATTAAAACTCAAAAGGTTGTCAAATCTGTACGCATGACAAACAGATAGCACTTCCAAAGATTTTCATACAAACAATACATCAAATTAATACATTTTTCAGTCTTAGATTCACACATATTTATTTCGTAAAACCGACTTTATACGTCGTAATTCTACAAATTAGAAAGTTTTAGTCCCTTTCACAAAATCATCGCTTTTAATTATAAGTTCACGGTTAAATCGCGAGTACGTAAGTTAGATGCCAATATAAATTAATTTAACCTTTTACGAAATCGGCTTTGAAACAAGTTAAATAGGTTTTGAAGTACCCATTGGTTATCAAACGAAATAATCTATTTGTACAGGGTAGTACATCTTTTGGCGCTGGATTTCACAATAAAACTCTTGAGTGAATTTTAATGTTTAATGATCTGAAGACGGAAGTCGACTGATACTGTGTACTCACGAACCGTCGTATTTATACACATGCTTCCCACCTTAGCTTTGATTGACCGACCAATCAGGTGCCCCCATCTGGCGTTCCGTCATGGCCGCCATTTTAACTAATGATTACTCGTGCGTGATTGGCTGACCAATCAGCTGCCTACATTTGGCGTCTTACAATTTCTAACTAATATCTATGATTTATATTAATTATATATTAAGTAATTTACTATCTTATACTATTAATTCTACATAACTATTAATCTAATTTAAGTATGATTGTTCATTCGTGTTTAGTAACGTTATCCCGCACATCTCTCCCGCCGTGCGTCTTTGACGCATCCTCGTTCGGTGGTGCGGCTTTGTCTTCTTCTCGTAGGGGCAGGACTACAAGTTTTCGTACTGGTCTCCGTAGTACTCCTCCTCTCGTCTTCACGTCCACTGTGCGCGTGATGTTGTCGGGCCCCGGATATGTAGCGATGACTCTGCCTCGGATCCATACGTTGCGTGGTAGATTCGCATCGACTACTTGCACAAGGTCGTCGACTTTTACTCCGGGTCCTCGTCCGCGTGGCTCCCACCGGTGTTGAAGTTCCGGTAGGTATTCCTTCACCCAGCGCTCCCAGAATATGTCCGCTAATCTTTGTGATGAGCGCCACGTTGACTTGGAGATGACGTCCGTGTCATCGAAGGTCCCTGGCTGTGGTACTCGGCCGGGTCCGCCAAGAAGGAAGTGGTTTGGTGTCAATGCTTCTGGGTCTTCTAGGTCTACTGACACGTGCGTCAGTGGTCGACTGTTCACCGTGTACTCCACCTCTGTCAATAGGGTTGAGAGTACTTCCTCCGTCGGATGTCGTTCATGAAGAGTCGCTGAGAGTGCAGTCTTCACTGAACGGACCATTCTTTCCCAGGCTCCGCCCATGAACGGAGCTCCTGGGGGAATATATCTCCAGGTGATAGTTCGTTTTGCTGCTTCCCCAGCTGTCGCTTCGTCTATTGCTTGCCGGAGTTCTCTGTCGGCTGCTTTTAGGTTTGTACCATTATCTGACCATATTATTTTGCAGTCCGGTTTTCTTTCATGTTCCGCTGCTTGTAATTCTAATCTCGGAATCGATGTTAGTTTCAATGGTGCTACTTTCGCCTTAGCCATAATGAGAGACAGGCGTATTTCACCGTTCGGTGTGACTGCGCGCCAGAATAAGACGGCCGCGTAGGCCGCTTCACTTGCATCCGTAAATACGTGCAGTTGTAGTGATGTGGCGTCGCTGTACTTGAGATATTTCCTCGGAATCGTCACGTTGCTCAGGTTTCTAAGGTGAATCAACCAATCTTGCCATTGTTCTCCGAGATCTTTATCGAGTTCGTCGTCCCACGATATACCTCTTCGCCACATCTCTTGTAGTAGCTGTTTAGCTCTTATCGTGACGGGTGAGGCAAAGCCCAGTGGGTCGAAGAGAGACATGACTACTCTTAGTGCTTCTCTCTTCGTTGGTGTTTTCTCGGTGATGAGATTCGGTGCGATACGAGTCAAGTCGAGATTGAAGGTGAACTCGTCTGTGTTTGTCTTCCATATAACGCCTAGTACGCGCTCCGCCTTTTCTTCTGTTCTGTGTAGTTCCACGTCTTCCGTAGGCTGAATTTCACCTAGCGCCTTTAGCAGACATCGTGAGTTTGATTTCCATTGCTTTAGTTCAAAGCTGGCCTTAGAGTGAATGTCACAAACGCTCTTCGTGACGCGAATTGCGTCTTCTAGGCTTCTAAAGCTGTCTAAGTAGTCATCGACGTAGTGTTTCTGTATGATGGCGGCTGCTGCTTCTGGGTGACTATGTTCATGTTGCTTGGCGTTTAGATTCTTGACGTAGATCGCCGTTGATGGGGAGCAAGATGCGCCGAATATTAAGGATGTCATTCTGTATTCCTCCGGAAGCTCGTTGTCTCTTCGGTCTCCGCGCCATAGGTAGCGAAGGGCGTCTCTGTCTTCGACTCGTAGCTTCACTTGCATGAACATTTCTTTAATATCTGCTGTTACTGCTATCTCGTGTTGTCTGAAGCGCATCACGACTCCCAGTAATGACTGTAGTAGATCGGGTCCTTTGAGTAGCATATCGTTGAGAGCTACTCCCCTGGTTTTTGCCGCTGCGTCGTGTACGACTCTTAGCTTGTCAGGTTTCATTGGGTTGATGACTGCGAAATGCGGTAGGTACCACGTCTTGCCTGGTGTCTTCTGCTTAGGAGCGGGCTCTGCGTATCCCTTCATGATGAGGGCTTCCATTTGTTCATAATATTTTATCTTAAGCTTAGGGTCTCTATCTATTTTCTTTTCTATATTGAGGAGGCAGTTAAGTGAGTTACAATAATTGTCTGGAAACGTGACGTCTTCTTTACGCCATAGAAGGGCGGTTTCAAATCTTCCTTCTTCTATTTTGTTCGTTGTTCTTTCTAGGATGCGTAATGCCTTTTCTTCCGGGTCAGCTTTCGGTTTCTTTGGCTGTATACCGAGAGCGTCCATCTCGAAGTATTGTTTGATGAGACTCTCCAAGTTGTCTTCGTCGTTGCCTCTGACGTGTGACACGAAGTCGACGCTGTGTCCGATCGTTCTAGTTTGGCTCCCGTGTAGAACCCAGCCCAGTGGAGTCAAAGAGGCGACTGGTTGGTTCCTGTTTCCTTTCTTGATTTCTGTTGTTATCAATAGATGCCAGTTGTCTTGACCGATCAACACGTGTGGTTTTACATTAGCATACACTAGATAATCGCGAATGCTTTGCAGGTGTTCGCATTCGTCTACTAGCTTCTTCGGTACTTGTTGCGAAGAGACGTGTAAATTCCTTACTGTCCGCGCTTGTATTTCCTCTTCCTGTTCGTTGAGACCTCTTAGTTTTATGTTGACTCTTCTTGAAGCCGATTCGGATGTTCTTAAGTCATTAATCGTTTCTATGTTCAGTGGGTCGATCGGTCCTGTTGCTCCTATTCGTCTAGCCACACCGTCGTCGACTAGAGTGACCGTCGAGCCATCATCCATCAAGGCGTAGGTGTTGACCGTTCCTTTAGGACCTTTTACTTGGACTGGGATAATTTTAAGGTATGATTGCTTCTTTCTTATTGTCCACGCAGAGTTAATGACTTCTGTCGCTTCCTCGTTTTCTCTTTTCTCTGTTTTATCATAATGAAGCACTCTGTGGTGGTAGCTCTTGCAGTTGTTGATCCCACACACCTTGGTTCGGCATTTATGTGTTCTGTTTCGATAACGAAGACATCTGAAGCATAGATATTTAGATTTCGCTATATCCCATTTCCCGTTCGAGTCTAGATTCTTGAATTGTTCACATTCCGATGTAATGTGTCCCTCTTTGTTGCATATAGGGCATCTCGGTGTATACGATTTTTCTGCAACGTTGTGAATCCTTTGTATTTTTCTTTGCTGTACGCCTGATTGGTATTGTGTTACTTGCTCGGGTGAAGCGTAAGGACCGCATAGTTCCGCTTCTTTCTTGAGGAACTTTTCTATCTTCGAGAGGTCAGGATCTTCTTTCGGTTGGGTCGTTGAAAAGTCGTAAAATCGATAGCGCAGTATCGGCGTAAGCTTATCAATGATCGTCTTCGATACTTCTGGATTGTACATATAATGTATACAGCTCAGAGACTTCAGCGTTGCTACTACATTAGATACTTTTGTAGCAAAGATGCAGATGTCTCGTGGTGACTCTGTGAGTCGCGGTAATCCCCGTAGTGTCTCAATTTCTGCCATAGCTATGGACCCTGGTCTTCCAAATCTTGATTCTAGGGTGTCCATTATCACTGTAGGGTTTGCGCTTGTGATGAGAAGTCCTTCTACTGCTTCCTTTGCTTTACCTTTCAGGTTTCTACGTAGGCGATTAGTATTTTCTACTGAGCTGAACATGTTTGCGGTTTCATAGTAGGCAGCTCGAAAGGGTAGCCACTCATGATGTGATCCTCCGAAGATCGGTAGTTCGATGAACTTGGGTCTTTGAACTGATTTGACAGCAAGTGTGATCGCTTCGGCTAATTCTGTTATGCCTGGCTGGGCTCCTCCTGCCGGTGAATCAGGTTTATCGCGCCCCTCATGGTGATTCTTTTGCCTTGTGCTGCCGACCACCGGTTCCTCTATAAGAGGGTAATGTTGTGTCTCGGTGATGGCTAGCATGGGGCGAGGTTGTTCTTTTAGCCAGACGTCTACTCTTCTATTAACATCGGTTTTAGAGCGGACGGAGGCGTCATCTTCGTCTAGTTCTTCTATGTCTGTGTCGATTTCGTCTGCTTCCATGACGGTGAGACGCGCCGCGGCCAGTTCGACTTTTAGACGGAGCAACTCTTCCTTTGCCTTGGCTATTCTGTAGGCCTTTGTTTTACTATGTGTCGATGATCCTTTTCTATTGGTTTGATCGATGCGGCGGGCTTCATCGGATTTCTGTTTTGTTTCTTTGAAGGTTCGCTTCATCCTTACTGTTGAGGTTTCTATATCTTGAGTGCGTTCCTTCATCATAGACACCGCCGTCGTCGTGGGTGGATTCATCTGTGCTGCGTCGGCGGGAATTGTCGGCGCTGTAGAAAGCGTGTTCGTATTCGCAGCGTTCGGTTTTTCGATTGTCGCAGGTGCTACGGCAGAGGACGCCGTCGTAGCGGAGGTAGCCGCCGTATCTTCCGTCGTAGCCGTCCTTGTACCTGAAGAAGTCGTGCCTGTTTCTGTACTAGTGTCGGTTGTCGTGGTAGCGGTGGTACCCTCCGATGTAGTCGGAGTTTGTTCTGAAGGTGTTCTTCGATTCTTTTCTTGGCGTGTGATCGGCATCGTTCAAATCTTCTATAATTCGATGAATCTTCTATATACTTCGATAACTTCTATAATTCGACGAATTCTCTTATGAATCGATGATATCACTTCTGATCTTCGCCTTCGAATGTTCGCAGAGTCCTAGGTTTTGTTCGCACAGCTAGTAACTCGGGCAACTAGTAAGCTACGCCCTCCGGTGTTCTATAGCTTCTTTAGGCTTGCGACGACATATGTTTCAATCGGGCAACTAGTAAGCTGCGTCTTCCGGTCTTCTATAATTTCTTCAAGGCTTGCGTCGAGGTAGACTTGGATCGGGCAACTAGTAAGATGCGCCCTCCGGTCTTCTATACTTTCTTCAAGTACATTGAGGCTTGCGTCGACGTAGGCTTGGATCGGGCAACTAGTAAGCTGCGTCTACCGGTCTTCTATAATTTCTTCAAAGCTTGCGTCGAGATAGACTTGGATCGGGCAACTAGTAAGATGCGCTCTCCGGTCTTCTATACTTTCTTCAAGTACGTTGAGGCTTGCGTCGACGTAGGCTTGGATCGTCGATCCCGTCTTTTCTTCCTTCGGGATTCTTCAAAGAGTTCTTCAGATCCGCGCTTCTGAAGGACCATTAATGTACAGGGTAGTACATCTTTTGGCGCTGGATTTCACAATAAAACTCTTGAGTGAATTTTAATGTTTAATGATCTGAAGACGGAAGTCGACTGATACTGTGTACTCACGAACCGTCGTATTTATACACATGCTTCCCACCTTAGCTTTGATTGACCGACCAATCAGGTGCCCCCATCTGGCGTTCCGTCATGGCCGCCATTTTAACTAATGATTACTCGTGCGTGATTGGCTGACCAATCAGCTGCCTACATTTGGCGTCTTACAATTTCTAACTAATATCTATGATTTATATTAATTATATATTAAGTAATTTACTATCTTATACTATTAATTCTACATAACTATTAATCTAATTTAAGTATGATTGTTCATTCGTGTTTAGTAACGTTATCCCGCACACTATTCATATTATAAACGGGACGTGACGACCCCATCGCCCGCTGTTGGGATAACCTCTTTCATAGCCGAGATTATTCCACCAGTGCAATCAGTCACACTGGTGGTATGACTTTTCTTGCAAGAGACCGGCTAGGTAGGTACCACTCAGGGTTGGGCAGTATTTGAATTACTTGTAATTAAAAAACGTAATTGAAATACAAATACGTATTTGGTATTTATATTTCAATTACTTCCTTAAAATGTAATTTGTAATTCGTATTTCAAATACTTGACACCGAAGTATTTTGTAATTAGTATTTGAAATACTTGAGCCTTCAAAATACATTTTTACAATAAAATACATTTACACAAGTTTGTGCTCATCAGGACCTGTAGAAAGATTGTTTTCTTTACCAGGTTTTATTCACTCTTCAACAAGAGACTGTTTGTCTGACACTACATTTATGAATTTAGTGTTCATGAAAGGAAAGTCTAGTTTAAATGATTAATTAATCTCATAATTTTCCTCTACTTTTCAGCCTGGGCTACATAACTTATTTTGTATTTTGTAATTTGTATTTCGTATTTCAATTAAAAATAGCGAAAATACTGTATTTTGTATTTTATATTTCAAATACCTTACTTAAAAGTATTTTGTATTTCGTATTTTAATTACTTCCGATACAGTATTTTTTTATTTGTTTTTCGATTAAAGCAAAGCATGTATTTTGCCCAGCCCTGGTACCACTGCAGTGTCAAATATTCTGCCGCCAAATAGTAATGCTTAGGTATTACTGTGTTCTGGTTTGAAGGGCACTGTACGCTAGTGAAATTACTGGGCAGAGGAGATTTAAAACCAATATCTCGAGGTTGGCAACGCGTGAGTGGAATCTACTAATGGTGCTGCAAGCGCTCATAGGCTACGGCAACCACTTACTTATCAGGCTGGCCGTACGCTTGTTTGCCAACTTGTAACATAAAAAAAAACACACACACACACAAATATATAATAAAAAGGTTATAAACATAGACGTACTATAAAAATAGACGTATATATTATAGACAGGCCTTTCCATTCAGGCAAAATATCAAAAACTTACTAATGCTCTTTCCTAAATTCAATATCGACGCTACGAAACTAAGTTAGGTGTAGCATGTTGCAACAAGACGTCTCCATCCTAGCATTATCCCCGGTATTTTATTTACCCAGTCTGTTTATTACTCTTATCCGGATTTGAAAAGATACTAGTTTTCACACAGAGCGATTGCCATCCGCAACCCTAAGGGCGAACGAGTAACTCATTGGATAACAGCAAATTACTTATCAAAAGTTAACGATTATAATCAGTTGTTACGTGGTAACAACCGGGACCGACAGCTTAACGTGCTCTCCGAAGCACAGCGGAGAGGCCCACAAGGACAAACGCTCCGGACTAATCGAACCCGCAACCGTCGAGACTAAAGGCAAACTCGCTACCCACAACGCCACAACTGTGTCATGTTACTACAGGACATATTCAATTAAAATTCGAAATAGATTTGTCTTATGGAAAATAATTGACTTACAAATCATTCATTTCACTCCGGAGCCAATTCTAAGATATACAAAAACGGTTAACCTTAGTCTCTAAATATACATAGATATGATATGACTAGATCGGGCTTATTTGAACCAAGCATAATTCCTATAAAACCTAGTTGAGCATAGTCCGTCCAATTTATTTTTATCGCCCTTTATATATCTGTATTCCGTTTCCCCACTCGCAAACTCGCTATGTAATATTTGTACAATTTGTGATGGTCGTAAGCTTGAGATGAGGTTTGGGAAGCTAGTAAGTAACCCAGTTTTTTTAGCTGTCAATTGCCTTCATAAATATTGGGCGGGTAATTGCTTTGCCGTATTCGGCATTTCTACTTTCGGAATCATGTGTCTTGAAAAATAAAACATGAAATGAGCATCTCAGGACAAAAAAGTTACAAATTCAAAAATATATATATATGTCGGCCATTCTCATTGACATCGTCAGTTATAGATTTAGTAGGCGTCATTTGGGTATGCAAGCACAAACACACTTTTATATTACTTTTTACTTTTAATCCTTTTAATACAATATTACAATTTTAACTTTAAAATGCCTGAGCAGTGGGTTCGGAGCAGCGACCCGACTTCAACTCCCAACAAAATCAGAATGATCCAACTTGATCGTATTAAGATTTTACAATATCTTATTCCCGTAAAACAATATCATCTTTTTGTAAATTTTCTCTTATTCTATGTCAAGACGGTGTCTCGACCCCACTAGAGGTTTCACTCTACTCAATATGGCCAGTACGATTACAACATTAATAAGAACTTAAACAATATTAAAAAGTGATAACAAATCAAATTAAGTTAATTTATGATTTAAAATGAACAAATGTCAGTAAAATTATTAAAGAAAAGCTCGTTTAACATCCAACTCCGACATATATTTTATATTCGAAACGTAAACCACGTTTCACACAAAGAATGGGATTTTGATTTAGCCGGGAAATGCTGTTAGTATTCTTGCCACCATTCCCCGTAGACATGACTTGTACAGTTGTAATTATTTCTAAACATATTTTTCATATTATATGAAGCCTTAATAGCTCAACGGTAGAAGAGCCGACTTCGCTTCGTTAACGCAAGAGTTGAGGGTTCGATCCTGACCCCCTTGGGCTATTGTCGTACTCACTCTTAGCGCAAGTTTCGAACTTATTGGAGGGGCAATAGGAATATGCCTTAAAAAAGCATTGCTAATATTCTTAAAAAAAAAAAAAATTGGTGGCAAATAAAATATGTTAATATTTTCTCTGATGTGTGTTAACATAACATATAATGTGAACGCCATGAAAATATCAATTACTTCGTACAAGCAAAGCTACGTGCTACGTACACTTCAGGCAAAGGTTTTCACAGAAAAATAAAATGATAATTTCTCTGGCGATGGCGTACCGTTCTCTAACATAATAGTAGGCCGTACAATCACTGTGAATGCTTCCTATATCTTGATTAAATATTGTCTAAATAGCCTTTATCATAACAATTAAAGCCTTCTACAATACCTTTACTAACATTAAACTATTTATATATTATAGTAAATCTTATTTATTTATTTATTTATTTTAACATTGGGAAACACACAGCTATAGTTATATACAGATGTAATAGTTCACAATTAAAAGTTCATTAGCCAATAAAGTTTCCACTTAAGTAATAGTTTACAAAATATTTTACATTATATTTTAAACAAAAAAAAAAAAATACTAAACAAAAATATACAAAACTAAATGAAAAAAATAATAAGGTTCTTCTAGATTGATAATTAAAAGCAAAAAATAAACATACATACTTTAAAAAAAAAAAAAAAAAAGGCTAAGAATTATGGAGAATATCCTTGATTTTTCTACTAAACTGTCGGTAATTGTATTGAAATAAGTCTATATGGTTGTAGCAAGTATTATATACATTGCAGGCTCTTATAATAAAACAATTGCTAGTGTAATTGGTTCTACGTGCAGGAATGAAGAATGTGTCTTTGTAACGGGTGCAATGAGTTGGGCAATTAAAGCTAATACTACTTAAAATATGATTGGAATCAATTAAATTATGTAAAATTTTGAAAAGAAAAAGTTGGTCTTTATGTTCTCTACGCTTTTTTAAAGATAAATAGTTTAATTGCTTAATATCACAATATTGAAATTTATATTGTAATCTTTTGAAAAATTTTTCTTGAACTCTTTCAATTGCATGAATATATTTAGCATATTGCGGACTCCAAGCAGTCGAAGCATATTCTAAGTTGGGTCTCACATAAGCATTGTATAAGAGGTTCAAAGTGTGGATATGTTTAAAATCATTTCCCTGTCTAAATATAAAGCCAAGCATTTTAAAGGCTTTTGAAGTTATATTATCTATGTGTTTTTCAAATAAGAGAGCAGAGTCTAGCGTTACTCCCAGGTCTCTAACCTCAGACACCCTTTTAAGTGGTTGATTAAGAATATTGTAGTTAAATACAATTGGCCTCTTTTTTCTAGTATATGTTATAATACAACACTTGTCCGTATTAAGATATAATCCGTTGGAGGTGCAGTAGTTTTCTAACTCGGCCAAATCATTTTGCAATTCATAACAGTCACGGTCTTCCTTTATTATTTTAAATATTTTAGAGTCATCTGCATAAAGTAAAATATTAGAATACTGAAAAGATTTTAGAATATCATTGATGAAAATGTTATATAGCAGTGGTCCGAGGTGAGAGCCCTGGGGAACGCCAGATGTAACAGGAATAAAGCTAGAAATGAATCCTTTGACAGCTACCGCTTGTGTTCTGTCTCGAAGATAAGATTCCAACCACCTTAGGAGATCACCATGTATACCGATTTGTCCAAGTTTAATTATTAACAGTGAATGAGAAATCTTGTCAAATGCCTTAGAATAGTCGGTATACACCGCGTCAACCTGGAATCCATTGTTTAAAGCAGAAAGAATTACGTCAAGAAATTCACAAAGGTTTGTCTCCGTTGAGCGCTTATTTACAAATCCATGTTGCTGTGATATAATTAATGGACGTACGAAAGGAAATAAAGAGTCGTAAATTATTTTCTCAAATAGTTTAGGGATGACAGATATTTTTGAAATACCACGATAGTTTTTAATATTATGTCTGTCACCACTTTTATATATGGGGACAATAATAGATTTTTTCCATATAGGTGGCAAATAACCTGAGTATAATGACTTTAAAAAAAGATCTTAAAGATCTTTTTAGGGTTCCGTAGCCAAATGGCTAAAACGGAACCCTTATAGTTTCGTCATGTCCGTCTGTCCGTCCGTCCGTCTGTCCGTCCGTATGTCACAGTCATTTTACTGGGAGACCATTGACTCTATCTATACGAAATTTACTAATTAGGTGTATTCCATGAACCGCACAAGGATTTTGTAATAAAATCTTAATATATATATGAATTAAGGGTAGCAGTCCATACATGTAACTGACGATTGAAAAAATTTTTCAACGTATGGCAACGTGTGAGATATCTTTGGATAGTTCTTTTAAAATGATAAGGAGGTTTGATTTTGAGTTTTTCATTAAGCCAGTAGTTGTTGAGATATTAGCTCCTAAAGTCGTAAAAATCGTGTCCCCCTCTAACTTTTGAACTATGGGATTTAAAATTCTGGAAAAATATGAGCTTGTTTCTACAAGCTGTGGTATTCTTACCACATGAACTTTCATCCACATTTAGTTTGAAGAAGATAGGTCTATAAATTTAAGAGATATATAAGTTTTTCTCATAACTTTGTTTTTCATATTACTTTTAATAATTACTATGAAATTACCAACTTATTTTTGCGGTCGGTTTTAATTCGTTATTATTTTTAAAACTGTTAAGATTCTTCATAACCTTACCATCACCCATTTACGCCTGTTTTCTCGATTTATCCAAGGCATTTGACCTGGTTAATTACGATATCTTATGGCAGAAATTGAAACTCACTGGCATGCCTGAAGAGATCAACAGGATTTATAAGTTTTGGTATAAAAATCAGGTTACTGTTGTGCGATGGTCAGAGAGCTACTCAAGGTCTTACAGGTTGGAATGTGGGGTGAGGCAGGGTGGCCTGACCTCACCCAAGTTGTTTAATCTGTATGTGAATGCCCTAATACAGACGCTCAGTAGCACTCGTGTCGGATGTCATATTGACGGAGTCTGTCTTAATAACATTAGTTACGCAGACGACATGGTTCTGCTGAGTGCATCTGTCTCTGGGTTAGCAAAACTGCTAAGTCTTTGTGAGAACTATTCCAAACGTCATGGCTTAGTCTATAAATGTGAGAAAAGCGAATGCATGGTCTTTCAGGCCAGGGGAAAATCGATTCTATCTATTGTACCTGCTATCAAGTTACACGGGGTTCCACTAAAGAGAGTTGAATGCTTTAAATATCTTGGCCATGTAGTATTCCATGACTTGAAAGACAATGTAGATATTGAGAGAGAACGCAGGGCTTTGTCTGTTAGGGCAAATATGATTATTCGCAGGTTTGCTCGTTGCTCAATGCCAGTCAAAATGACGCTTTTCAGAGCGTACTGCACCACATTTTACCCTAGCAGCCTGTGGGCAGACTATACGCGGAAACAGTACAACGCCCTGCGTGTACAATATAACAATGCTTTCAGGATGCTAATGGGTATGCCTGGTTTTTGTAGTGCATCGGGGATGTTTGCCGAGGCGTATGTGGACTGTTTTTATACCATTATGCGAAAGCGGTGCACATCGTTGCTGCGCAGGATTCTTTCCAGCTCAAGTGGCGTCCTGAGAGCATTTGTTAATAGAAGTTGTTTGTATGTGAACCACTGCTATCGGATTCACGTGCTGACAAATTAATCCTGTCTTAGGTTAAATAAGTTTTAGAAATTACTAACAAATAGGCGTAAGATACTTGTATTACTAACAACATATGATCCATTGTTGGTCGAAATAAAGTTATTATTATATATATTATTATATAACCATGCTGCGGAACCCTTTAGATTCAACTGTGCGTGGTCCACAACGCACTTGACTGGTATTTATAAAGTATTTTTAATAAAGTCGTTTTTTTAAGGCATTTAATATATTTTATTACTAAAGAATCAATATGTTTGATACAAGTAGTTTAGGTAAGATCGAAAGTCCATCTGTTATAATATGTCGTTGGTATCGAATGAACTAAGTTTAAAAAAAAATTCTAAAGGTTTGTAAAATAATACAACGTATACAAAAATATTAAATTTTATTTCATCATACACAATGATATGTATCTATATAACAATAGTTTAAGATGATATAGATTTTGCTTATAAAATTAACTTAAAATAATATTCGATAGCGATTTCAACAATTAATAAAATCAAGACAAGCTTTTTAGAAATAGTATGCAACTAGCTAAATATAATTAAAATAAATTTTATTTATAAAGGAATGTAATAAAATAATCAATTATTCCTACTAACATTATAAATGCGAAAGTAGCTCTGTCTCTGTCTGTCTGTCTGTCGCACTTTCACCCCAAAACCTACTGAACAGATTTAAATTAAATTCCATACACAGATAGTTTAGAGCCGAGAATGGACACAGGCTACTTTTTAATGCAAAAAAGAGTTGTAAATTTTGGATCAAAAAGTTGTATGGAGGTATCCTCATTGTGAGAGCTAGAATCTTGAAGCTTATTTTTAGGATGTTGATTCGATATCTATAAATATGACATTCAAAGTTTGTTTCGATTCTCAGTTTTTTAAATTGCTTTCAGGAATGGAAAAAAAAAAAACACGCGGGCGAAGCCGCTGGCAGGAGCTAGTTTAATCATAATATGGCAACATTTAGTTCTAGAGTTCGTCCCTGCGCGCGCGCGGGCGCAGCGCGAGGTCGCCGTGCTGGAACCACGCGGCGTACACGCGCGCCGGCTCGGGCGACGAGTGGCGGTGGAAGGACACGGGCCGGTCGCGCGCCAGCGCCTCGCGCGGGTAGTCTTGCGGACGAGCCTGAGTAGGCAGTTATGATTTTTTTTTTAATTTCGGGTACATTTTTATAGCCTCAATAGCTCAACCGCGACCCCGCTCATTACACAAATTACATAAATTTAATTAAAAAATTATACACACATATATACATCTTTATATCTTCACAGGCTGTATACATCCACAGTAATACCTCAAGATATTCACAGGCACACTCAAACATATCCAATGGAACTAGGGTTACAAAAGCGATAACCATGGTGGCCATTGATCGCGGGTTAAATTTCAGCTCGGGGTAGACCAATTCAAATAGTATTGGCCATACAGACATATTATCCGACTTGGGTGTCGGGCGTGTTTCTAGACCACCCAGGATATGGATATGATGATATATGATGTCAAGAGACTTAACAAAGATCTCAGACTGAAAGACATCTAAGTGTATATTAAAGTGCGTCCAATGGTCACACACCTGGTGGAACAGCGGCGAGTGTGTGAGCGTGACGTTGGAGCGCAGCGCGCACGCGCCGAGCGCCATGTCGTCGGGCGCGGCGAGCGACGCGCACGCGCACGCGCGCAGCTCTCGCGCCGCGCCCACACTCAGCACCGTGCCGCCCCCACCCGTTATGTAATCGTAGCCTGGGATCAATTTCAATACAATTCGAACGAAACTCAAAGTGTTAAGATCAACTAAAATTTTTGATCACATTTTTTCTTTCTAAAAGTGAAACTCATTGCCGGCCTTCAAACGAGGCGTGAATAGGCCTCTTGCGAGTAGAAAGAGCGAGCGTGGCTAGCGCGGTTGCATTTCGCAACTGTGTTTGCCGCCTTCGTGTTTGGACTTTATTTCCACTTATCATCAGGTGGTGGAGTCATCTGCCCTACTTTACAAATAAAAAAAAATCAAGTATGTGGCTTGCACTAGCAAATTAACAAATTCAATATATATTAGACGTTATTAAAGCGCGAACATTTTAGTACAAAATAAATTGAACAACTAAATCTCAAAACTATTTGGTAATTAAATATTTGGTAGACTACATTATTTTTGGTTATTTTTTTGGTCGAAAGAAAATTTGAAAATTATAAAACCTCACCCTTGCCGGCTGTTTCCTTTTTCCCATATCCATAACCATATCGCTCGCCTAGCACTGTGATATCTGAACCACCTCGATAACAGCTTAGTACTTCACACAGCCTTTGGACACTTTAAAATAAAAATCTACAATTTATATTAAAGACAAAAACATACTAGAAAAAATATTTTTATCACATCAAAAACATAGAATGTTAAAAATCCAAAAAAAGTCCAAAAATAAAATCAAATTTTGGGAAGACCCTTAACATTAAGTGGTATAAAAATGCCGATATATGGAGTCATATGGACACAAAGTTTCGGAGGAGTTTGGTAACAGACACTGCGACACGAGAATTTTATATATTAGACTGAAACTGAAACACGCCAAAATCAAGCCTTACCCCAAAATAGTATCGTCATCAGCAAGAAATATCCATTTGATATTTGGAAGTTTTTCCACTCTCTTCACAACTTCGTTTAATATTGCTACTGTTTTCATGCAATGGCCAGTTTTTGTATTTGGCACACCAACATCGAATGCTGGGAGATTTGGATCTAGAAGATTATTACGACATTAAACAGTGGTGGATTTACCACCAGGCTGAGTAGGTTTGAGCCCATGGCGGTAAATTTAGGAACTAATTTTTTTTTTGCTACTTCATAAAAATCAAAAAGATTTCTTGGTGGCGGTTTTCTGATGTTTTACTCGTCATTGTAGCAAACTACCGTATTCTACAGAAAACAGCTTGGCCTTTTGTTTGATTATAAAAATAATCTAGGACATGAAAATTGTAAGGGCGGCAAAAACCTTACAGCATGTACTTTGAAAATTTGTAAATCCGCCACTGACCTTAAATCCTACTTCTTTAGGACTTTATTTATTCTGAACATTCGAATTTCTTGTAAAAAAATAATAGTTCGCTCTTCATATTAAACTACCTTTTTCGAACGAAGTCAGAATGCAAACAATTTTGTCTCATTAATAGTTCTCTAAAAATACAACGCCTAAAAGCACTAAAATTAAGCACAGTTGTTTTTCTAAAACCTTTCATAAGACTAAATTGTCAAAATCAAGTAAACAGCTGGCAAAGAGTCAAAGTGTATAAAGATAGAAGAATAGAAAATATATAGATCGTTTTGTATACGGTAAAATATTATTGTATTTAAGGCTAGTAGTGGTATTTGTAATAAAGTTCCTTAGAAAAATAATTTGACCTACCAATTACAAGATAGTGTCAAAAATACGTAAGAAAATATCATTAAAACTCACTTAATTAAAACAAGAACGATATAAGCTTAATACTTACCAGATTTGTCGCTAAAGAACTGCAAGTGAGTTACGTATCTTCCCCAAGTCTTTTTTACAACCTTTGCTCTGGTAGCGTGGAAACCACTCCAGGTTTTCACAGCGAAATATATAGAGTTTTCAGGAATTGGACTGCCCTAACAGGACAACATTATAAGTGTGTTTTGAATTATAATTTCAAATATACTTTTCGCAATATCGGCTAAATAAATATCATCTTAAAAAGCGAATTGAACGCTTTCTTCGGATTTTTAAATTTGTTTAGAAATCGAGTGTTACGGTAAACAACACTAAGAGTTTCAGAGTTTCAGAGTCTCAGAGTTTCTTCCAAGACATACAGGTAGTTGTTATTATTCGAAGAAACTCTGAGGCATTTATTTCAATCCGCAATCGAACAGCTTTGTAAGTTAAAATACCAATAAGCTTCTCCTTTAAAAGAGAGGAAATTTTTGCCTAGTAGTGGGACATTATAAAGCTGTTACTGCTATTACTACCACAATTTTAAAGCCTGTAAGACTGTTGCCATGAAAACTCATGCCAAAAGATCAGCTTAGCTTTGATATGTTCAAAAACTCACACATATATCAAACTGCCTTGGATATGTCGCACAATTACTTCCAGATACAATGCAGAAGCTCAGGTCAGCCTTCAGTAATGGCCCAGGATTGTTTCCATCGCCATAAACAAGTTGGGCCAATTCAAATGCAGGGTCTATCGAGAAGTCCGCCTCTAACTTTCTTTCATCATTCTCTATTTGATTTATAAGTCTAATAGAACACAAAAGTGCGATATTTAGCAAATAATCTGAAGCTGTTTGTAAAAATTTAGTTTTCGAAAATGTATACCTGTCCATTAGTTCTATTTTCATCGCGAAACCGTTCGCAAAATGTGGATAAAGAAATCCACCATCATCTTCTAAATCTTCGTAAATTGCGAAATGATGAATAATTGTGGGTTCATCATCACTGAGAGGATATCCTATCCACATTGCATCCTGCAATCAGCGGATCTTAGTTATGCCACTCCTTTAAGAGACGATTTTATTACGATTAACAGCTTCCTTACCTCCTGCTTATCAGCTGCTGCCAATGCTTCGAATAGTATTTTACAGCGCACAGCTGTATGTGGTTCCACAAAGAGCACCCATCTTACGTCACTACCTTTATGTTTATTAACTAATGGCCTGAGAAGTGGAACTATCGTCCAAGCCCCAGCGACTGGTATATCTTCGTGTGTTATATAGACTGTTGGACTACGCTACAAAATTTAATTTTACGTGTAAGGTATATTCAATAAAATTAATATTACAGCAATATATGGCACAATTTTTCATTGATGATTTATGGTAAGTTAGTTTTAACTGTCTTTTATAGATTTTCAATGTAGGAAAGTAATGTTTTACTTTGTTATTTTTCCATGCAATTTACATTATATCTAGTTTAGTTAAATTACCTGTCCTAATTTATTGACTTGACTTTCAATATTTTGTTTGAGGCGATTTGCAACGCTTGCGTGATATGGCTCGGGTTGGCTCACTATGGTAAATACAACATTTCTTGAACCTGAAAAAGAAAAACCATTTGAACGAAAGAAAAACTAAATTTTCTAGATTTTTGGCTAGAGGTTTTCCTAAGATGTAATAATGTAACATATTTATTAAAAGTACTACATCTTAGGTATGTCTCTGGTGGGTCTTTTCTTAAATAGAGCCTTAGTATTAGAGCCGGTGGTAGAATAACACTTATACGATGACTAATAATAAGACTAATATACGATGACTAAGAATATGGTATTTTGAAAAACTACCATTCTTGAATAGACCTTTTGTTGCAGTAGAGTCGTGCTATTATCGTCAAGAATGGGTTGACTGGTGATAGACCTTTTATTGTAAGAGAACGGCTTGTAGGTATTACCGCAATGTCAGATGTCCTACCGGGAATCAATAATGTGTTTTGCATTACTTTGATTTGAAGGATACTGTAACTATTGACATTGCTAGGCAAAGGAGACTTAAAAACCAATCTCTCGAGGTTGGCAACGAATGAGTGACACCTAAAAAAAAAATTAGTGTTGTAAGCGGTCACGATTACGACAGCCGCTTACCATCAGATAGACCTTATGCTTGCTTGTCAACGAAGTCGCTTAAGAAAAACTGAGGAAGTATTATTATTTGCGTTTCGTTTGAAGTTCGCAATATATAATAAGCTGGCAATACCTCAATATGAAGCCTCAATAGCTCAACGGTAGAAGGGGCGAATTCGCTTCGTTACGCGAGAGTCGAGGGTTCGATCTTGACCCCCTTGGGCTACCCACTCCTAACGCAAGCTTCGAGCTTATTTGGAGGGGCAATAGAAATACATATATACATACGAGTAATACAATATCTGATTTCCAATTTCCGGGAAAAGATTTTTTCTGTACTGTAATTGATTTGATATTATATTTAAGCAAAATGGGTATGATATCGGTTTATAAAAAATGAGTTAAGCTTAGACACAAAGCTATTGAAACTGTCCATATGCTAGCTGGCATTCATCAATAGTTTGTCGCCCTAAAATCGGCTAAATCCTGAGGGATTGCTCCCGATACGGAATTTGTAACGAACAAACGATTTCAAATTGTTACGAAGCTTAGGGTAGAGCTAAAAATATTTTTAGACTCTGAAGCAAATGTCCATCACAATTTTAAATTAGAATAGCTGTGCCCGTGTCTGTACCATGGTCTACAGAATTATTGTTTAGATTTTTTTACTGGAGCTCACAAGCAATTTCGTTACAGAAATAGGTGGTATTTTAGTGAAGTAGATAGGCTAGTTTTAGCCTCGAAACTATAAGTTTAAGGGGTTGAATTAGTGGAGGAACTTATTATCGTTATTCACGCAGCCGAAGTCGGAGGCAAAAGCTAGTATTCAATATTTTAAACTAAATGGGAATATAAAAGACGCAAGAAGATTCATATTGACAATTGAAAGAAAAATATTATTGTAACTTTTGAATATATTGCCCACAGGATGGTATACTTTTAAAGTTACAGAGCTGTTTTCTCTGTTCAAACAGAAATTCAAATAAGACAACATTTTTATTGGATTTAAATTTCTGATTCAGCCGGGCTTTAACTTCAATTCTCGAAATGCACTTACTGATGCGATTTGGTCTCTAGATTTTGGACTGAACGATAAAGAATGTTTACAAATTTAAGTGAAAAAGACGAAGAAAAATAAATTTCAACGGAATGTATGTTAGTTTTTTAAATTTGTTGTTTGTTGGGAGTGATATATTCAATGTAAAATCTGTTTTTATTTTTAAAAACCAATAAAAGAAAACACATAAAAAAATTAATTCTTTTTTAATGTTTTCAACTAAATAAATAATTAAAATAGTCATGATATAATTTAGTAACAATATATAGATGACCAAGCTGTCAAAGAACTATATAGGTTTTTCATACCACGATGGTGGCAAACAAGCGTACAGGTCGTACCTTATGAAGCCTGCAATAGCAAAGGTTTCATGTGCCTATTACCGACTTCTCAAAAACCTTCAACCTTCCCTTGAAGAACCCCATAAAGTAGCGTATTTGGAAAACCTCGACAGATAGTTTAGTGAAGAAAAAATCATATGAAATTGAAGAAGCTTTCATTTAACGAAAGTCGGGAGTAGTTATACATTGGATGTCAACTACACCAAAACGGCGGTAGTTAGATATTCGAGGTTAATTAGCCTCTCTGCTCCCACCTACGTTTATTGTCCTTACGTTTATATAAATAGCTATGCATTGTGGTACCTGTACACATTTCTAATGATTACGTCTTAGTGTACGGACCGTAGTCTCGCTAATCGCCGCCCAACCTATACTGATTGTTATCCATTTTGCATTATTGTTGTATCTCGTATGTGATTGATGTAACTAATAGAAATATAAATATCTACTCTAAATGTAGGTCATGATTTTATATTAAGAAATAGATCTGTGTCCACTTCTGATAACTTCTGACTACATAAACTAATAAATAAGCGCCACATATCTCCTTGTTAAAACAAACTAATTTCAGCAGAATATATGAAGAATGGCGACATGAAAATCCACATTTCTAGAATATTTCGCACAAACAAAGGATGCACACAACAGCCAGTGCACCGGAGACAATCCCCAACTTCGTACCAACTTGACAAAATACACACGGTAAATTATGCAAGATACCGAGGCTTTAAAACTTCGTCCGCCAACTTCCTTCATAAAGTACAAAATGTATGGACCTGTACGTTTCAGTACTCCTTTATAACTGTTTCAACCTCTGCTAACTTTGTAAGATTCTTTGATGTTCAGGTTCTTTGAAATTTGCATACGCTAATGTTAGTTATCGAGAATTTTTTTGTTAATAAAATATTTTTATTATAGAGTTGGGAGATTCTGCTTTCTGAAGTAGAAATCTTCTGGGTTTTTACAAAACTTTGTTATAAAAGCGGGACGTGCCTTATTTGCTTGGGACTTAAAACTTTGTAAAAACTTGTAAGGGACCCTTTATTTTTAAATTTTATTTTGTTTAAATTATTTGTTTATGTAGCGTCAACAGAAATATATTCTGTGGAAATTTCAACTTTCTATCTATTTACGGTCCGTGTGATACTGTGCGTTGACGGACGGACGGACGAGCAGTGTAGGCTTAGTAATGGACGCAAATAAGCAATACCATGTCAACCCACAAAATTGAAAAAACCGAGTTATATATGCAGAAGTGTTGGTAAATAGTTAAAGAACATTTTTCTTTAATATTTGTAGAGTTTTAAGCTTTAAAACTTCTAAAAAAGCCATTTTTAACCATGCAATTTACGTATTATGTTAAACGTTTTGGGTTATATTATATACGAAATATGCAGTTTGTGTACTTAGTTTTTATGAAATTAAGTAAAATAACTTACATAAATCTGAAATTGCCAAAAACTTGACCAATACATAAAAAAGTTCATATAAAGCAAGTTGTTCAAAATTTTCAAAAGCGTTTTTCTCGAAATGACATTCATGTGGGTTGACATGGTATTGCTTATTTGCGTCCAATTATAACTATAAGGATCCGTTACAATACCATAAAGAATATTCCATAATATTAATTTTTAAACCTAAAAATAGATTCCGTAGTGTGTTCCAGGAAAAAAAATATTATCGTGCATTCAAAACTACGATAAAAACCTAGTTTCATATTACACTTTAGTTCTAAGTAGCATTTTATAAACTATTGACTCACAATGTCAATGAAATAGTGATTCAATTACTAACTACAAAAGCCAACACAGGTTAAACATATACATTTATATGTACATAGTATATAGACCTTGTTAATAAAACAATTCGAAATTAGTACGTGTATGTGAGATCTGAATACTAATCAACGTATCAATACTTAGAACATGCTGATGTCGTACTAATAAGCTATAATATCATTTATTATCATAATCTGGTAGCGAGCGCGCTTTGAGCCTCGACGATTGACGATTCGATTCAAGGTCGGAGCGGATTTTTGTTACAAATATCTTTTTCGATCTGGGTGTTTGTCTTTATGGGTCTCTCACCGTGCTTCGGAAAGTACGTTAGGTTGTCGGTCCAGGTTGATATCATCTAACATTAGATAAGAATCTTTAACTCTTGATAGGTAATTTGATCTTAACCAATGACTGATTGGTTCGCTCTTAGTTTTGCTGGGGTCAAATGGCAACCGGTCTGTGTAAAAACTAGTAACATGTCAAATCCGGATAAGATTTATAAGCAGACATTGGCAAAAATAGCGGCTTTAATGCTAGGAAGAAGAAATAGAAAGAAAGCGAAATGAAATAGATTACAACCAGTGATCGACATAAGTTGTTTTTCGTTAAAAATAGTTTACAAATTGCCTCTGATTCTTTACCTACAATATAATTGCAACATAATTCTATAATTTGCTAATTGGCTAACTATCGCTCTGCTCGACAATGAGACCCAGCCCTAAACTAGAGTTGTATACATCTAATCTATACAAACGTTATAACACAATCCTAGCATTGTCGTCGTCTTAATTTATGTTAGCGCTGAAATGTTATGTATAGCGCTTACTGTTTATATAATACTTGGTAAAGGGTTACGTCCGTTTAAGTTACGGATTATAATAAAGATTTCATATAAATTTATATAAATCCTTACTAATTTTATAAATGCGAACTCTGTCTGCGCTTTCACGCCAAAACTAATGAACCAATTTAAATCAAATTTAATACACAGATAGTCTAGAGCCTGAGAAAGGACATAGACTACTTTTTAATGCGAAAAAGCATAATTATAACCTGTAAAGGTTAAAAGAGGGCTTGAAAATTGTATGGTAGTATCGTCATTTTTAGAGCTTATTTTTTATGCTGTTGATTCTTTTTTTTTTTTTTTTTTTATGTTAGAAGTTGGCAAACAAGCATACGGCCCACCTGATGGTAAGTGGCTGCCGCAGCCTATGAGCGCTTGCAGCACCATTAGTAGGTGCCACTCACGCGTTGCCAACCTCGAGATATTAGGTCTTAAATCTCGTTCGCCCAGTAATTTCACTAGCGTACAATGCCCTTCAAACCGGAACACAGTAGTGCCTAAGCACTAGTATTTGGCGGCAGAATATTGGACACTGCGGTGGTACCTACCTAGCCGGCCTCTTGCAACAAAAGACCTACCACCAGTGTGACTGGTCGTCACATTCGATTCCATATAAATAAATCAATGTATGGTAACCGTACCCAGAGACACTATTCCACGCGGAAGAATTTGGGCACAGCTAGTATACTCTATATTATCAAATACTTCGCCAGGAGATTTTCAGCGTCGGGATGTGACGACCCCATCGCCCGCTTTTGGGATAACCTCTGTCACAGCAGAAATTATTCCACCAGTGCAATCAGTCACACTGGTGGTAGGTCTTTTGTTGCAAGAGGCCGGCTAGGTGGGTACCACCGCAGTGTCAAATATTCTGCCGCCAAATAATAGTGCTTAAGCATTACTGTGTTCCGGTTTGAAGAGCACTGTAGGCTAGTGAAATTACTGGGCAGAGGAGATTTAGGAACCAATATCTCGAGGTTGGCAACGCCTGAGTGGCACCTACTAATGGTGCTGCAAGCGCTCATAGGCAACCACTTACCATCAGGTGGGCCGTATGCTTGTTTGCCAACTTGTAACATAAAAAAGATGGTCTTGGGAGGGCAAGTTGACATATGGAGGATACAAATAGTATGAATATACAGTCAAGAGCATATGAAGCTTCGAGTTTCGGCGAGCGGGAATGATCATTCAAGCAAGCAAGTTGTACGGCGACGTCCTTATATGATGTATCTCTATTATACCTCTTACTGGCGAAATGGTTAAAAATCTAATTTTGATACAATCATCATTTTTAGGGTTCTGTAGCCAAATGGCATAATTGGAAACCTTATAATTTCGGTCTTACCGTTTGTCCGTCCGGCCATATATCTCAATCATTTCACTCGGAGACTATGAACTTTATCCTTCATATAATTAATATTTATATTATATTTATTTATATACTTTATGTAGTTAAATAATATTTTAAAATAAAGGGTAGCAGTTTATACAATAACAATTCTAGCGTATGACAATGTGTGATATCTTTAAAAATAATAAGGAGGTTTGATTTGACTTTTTAATTCAGTACTTTTTGAGATATTTAATATCATAAAAAAATTGGTATGACTATTGATACTTCTTTTAGCGAAAGTTATTTAGCCTTAAAAACACAATAAGTAAATGACAATATAAAGCATTAATTTTTTTAAATATTTTATTATAATTATCGCGAAAATTCAGCTTCTTGGTTTTTTATTGTCAATAATACGTTCCATTAAAATTTTGATATGATTTGTTATTATTTTATAAGCTTATTTTTTAACAATATTTAAATTATGTGGTTTTTAAAAATATTCCTTATTTACTTTTTTGCAATTCCTTAATCAAAAAATCAAAGATTATTTAGGTTTAATTCTAACATTATTAACGATGTATCTATATACTTAAATCATCAATTGTAATATTTAAATTAAAAACTTACCAAAACTAGTCGCTTTTTGAATTAAAACGAACAACATCAACGTCGTAACTGCAACAAAAAAAAAAGAGAAAATAGATTCCAAATCAAAAACGTCAAAAAAAATATTAAAGCGAACTTTTCACGCGTCTTTACCTTTGACGAACATTATGGCGGGAAGTTTCCCAGCAAACGGTTACCTAACCCTACGTTCGACGCGATACTGCCGTACGGTAAGTACGAACTTAATAGTCGTGGAATTTACAATATTTGTTTCATTCAACATCAGTTATTAAAACAACCGACATTTTTTTTTTATTAAATAGGAAGCCAACCTTGTATACAATTTGTTACTTTTGTATAGAATATGCTTGTCTCTATGATAAAAATCTTTTTTTTTTATTTGTAACAAAGGTAAAAAAGATCATGAACGAATGGTTTATAGTATTTATATCGGATTAAAAGTGATTACTTATCACTATGAGGAGTTTAATTATTTCCCGCGACCTCGGTCGCGTTAATGTAGTTTTTCAATATTCCCCCGAAACTTAAACATTTTTCGGGTAAAAAGGTTAATCTATTTGTCAAACATCCAAATCCTTTCAGTAGTTTTTGCATAAAAAGTTTAAAATAATTACTTATCTATGCTTTTTATTAGCTTAAGCTATCATTACCATAGCATTAACCATAGAAGGAAAAAAACGATTTTAATGAAACAATGACTTTATCTTTCTCAGGCAAATCTTTGGATTGGTGTAAAATAATAAGGAGATCCTGTAGACATAAAAATTGTGTCCCTTTGCCTTGAAATTATCAACAAATCAAAATTTTTAGGTCGATTTTAATTAGTTAATGTGTAGAGACCTAAGGGTTCTTAGAGCTTTAAAGGAAACAAGGTTTTCTGTCGTCTATTTCGTAGGTCGGCGACGACGGTCGGAAACGTACGGAATTTTTCAGTTATCCGATATTATGTGTAACATTCAATACCGGATCGATAAAATGTAACATATACAATAATATCCGACACCGATTAATGACGACATCCGGCTTTTCCTGGCTTTTCACATGTAAATATATACAAGTAGTACTGTAAAGGCATGCTTCTCTCAGCACAAAGCCTCGACGGTTGCGGGTTCGATTCCCGCTCGGAGCAGATGTTTGTATTAATCGTACAGGCATGTTTTCCGGTCTGGTTGTGTTTGTCCTTGTCATTGTGAATGTTTCCGGACCCCGACACAGGATATAATTATCCTAATGGGGGCCGTTGAGTGTGTAGCGTTTATTTATTTATTTTATTTTATTTAAATGGGCCGGCTCGACCGGGGAAGTACTACCCTGTTACAGAAAATCGGCGTTAGGCTTCGTGCGATGAGTGAGGGCACCGGATGCCCAATCTCCCACCGCTATGCTCCCTTCGTTGTTTCTCTTCTTATCCCTACCCTATCACTTGGGTTGTCAGCACGCATGTGATACTGTGTGTAAAAAAATTACCAATCTCATTTGAATCTGATTTGAATTGAATTAAATCATCATTAGGTAACAGGATAGCTTCTCCACCATGAGACATTTGACACTGAACCAAATTTATGGTGTATGGTGGTATACATATTCATTATGCTGGATGGTGGGTTGTTAGATATTAGAATGTTTAGACTAAAAATTTTGAAAAATGAAAAACCACAATTCTAGGCATAATTGATAAAAATGTTAATTTTGTGCTCATTCTTACAACTAGTATTACAATAAATTACAACTGTACAAGTCATGTCCACAGGGATTGGAGGCAAGAGCTGCATTACCCGCTGAATCGCAATTCTGATTCTTCGGGCAAAAATAAACGAGCCCCAGAAGGCATCAGCTGTGAAGGGAATGAGTCCCCCACTCATAAAATATTATATTTTATAAATTGTTTAGCATTAACGCTTCATGGCTTTGTCCAGTAGAAAACTTTTGAGTTTTCTACTGCAACCAGAACAAAGTTATTATGTAATTTGTATAATTTTTTTTTATTTTTATTAATATTTCAAGTAATTGTTAAAAGCTCTTTTTCTACAAATAAGGTTGCCCCAGGATTGGGTAAGCTGGCAACCCTCATGCTAGCAGATAGTGCCTCAAAGTTCATTTTATTCATTATAATATAATTGTAACATAAACCTTTGTTTTGTTTGAAACTCTATACTGACTTAAATTTTATGTGATTATATTAAAAATAGTTTACACCAAAACAATTTGAGTAAAATTCCTGTGGTATGTCTACATAGTCCATCTTTAATCTACTCTGTATCAAAAATTTTATTTAAAAAAATGTATAAGTTACATTTATAGAATAAGAAAATAAAAATATTTTTATCACAGGAGGTATTAGTTACACAGAAACAATAGAAAATATTGTTTGGTACATGCTGAGATGAGTTTTTAATCATAGTTTAAAATGTTAATTCCAAAAATTTTAAATGATAATTAGAAAACTATTAAATAATAGATCTACAAAAAAGTTTTAAAAAAATGTACATAGATAATATGGAATAACTAATTTTATCTCTGTATCAATTTTAATTTCTTGTAAATATTTCCTGTAATATACTTATGGTTAAATAACCTGAACATTCATAAATTCATTATAAAATAAACATTATATTGTTTTGTAAACATAAAAAAAATAAAGTAACATCATGACTGTCAACTAATAACAAACATGTTTGGGTTTTTATTTGATACATAGAGTTAGTGTTAGAATTTTGAACAAAACCCTATTCAATTAAAACTATAAATTAAAAAATAATACTTTACTTACTGATATGCATTTGTAAAAGTTTTTAGCTATTGTTGTTCTGGACGTTTTGTATTTCGTAAATTATTTTAGAGCTTTTTAAACTTTGATATATTTTGATAACAAGTTAACAACTCCGTTTCGTTTCACGATCACTACAGAATATACATAAACTAGCTTACTTTTTAGTAGTTTTACTATCAGTAGAAAAAGAATTTAGAGACACCCCAAATTTGTATAACCTTTAATTAGTTGAAAGAAATGACAAATTTCTCAAATCAAGTTCATTTCCTGGAGATACTGAAAAAAACACAAATGAACTCTCAAATCATATTCAGAATTCTGCAGTCTCTTAAAGATGATAATTTATTATACCTTTATTGTGTATCAATGTATTAGATTTAGTTTACTTATTTTTTGCATTTTCTTCCAGTTTTTATTACTCTCTCGCTACCGGCTGCTGCCTGTTCAAATGAGTAGCGATACAGTGAACTAGTTGGCGCCGACATGCTATAATAAAGAGAACAAGAAACCTTCATCAAATCTCAATGTTATCTCTGTAGCGTTATGAATTTTAAGCAACGTTTCGTTTTTCGTAATGAAAATCTGAACTGTATTCTGTTGTGTTCAACAATCAACAAGTCATTCAACCTTGAAACAACTGTCAATTGTCAACTGTTGTCTTTAGTTTTGTAATTTGTATTTGTAGTTCAGCGGGATCGTACTTTGAACTTTGGTTTATTTTAATATATATTTTTTTTAAAGATATTCATCAATTATTTGTGTAAGCGCTTTGTCTCGAGTTCTGTAATATACTATTACTGTATTCGTTTTTATTAATTGAGTTTAAAACAAATAAAAATAAATATATTTTATGACGAGATAGTAGATAGATAAGTTCGTGTCATTAAACTTTTATTAATAAAAAACAATGGAATCTTCCACAAAGGATGTTACCGAAGAACAATTAAAAGTGTATTTCCCTGATTTGCCGAATGGACCGTTGGATAATTACCGAAAAAAAGCTACATTCAGCTGGCGGCTTATGAAACTTGTTTATGACAATTTGGCTACAATTAAAGTGAAAGTAATTATCAAATTTTTTAATTAAATATTTTTCTTTGATAGCCTACTGTTTTTTTTTTAATTTAATGGTATTATTTTAAGTTACTAAAAGAACTTTAATATTAAACTATTAACTTAATATACAAATTATTTAAATTTTCATCTATTATTTCAGCATGATGTGTGGAACTTTATGGAAAATCATCCCCTGTTTCAATATTCTGATACACCACTTACCCTTGATGAAGAAAGACACATAACAGTGAAACGCATGTATGCAATTTATAATGAGAATTTTGTACCATACGAAAAGGCAAGTAATTTTATGTCCTTTACAAGACTTTAATTAAACAAAATCTAACTAATATTAAGTTTGGATGGATGGATGTTTGTTATTTTTTCACACAAAAACTGGGACTGATTTGGATGAAATTTGGTACACACATCACTAATTACCTGGATAAGCACATAGTACACTTTTTATCCTGGGAAAATAGCGAGTTTTATTATTTTAATATTTCTTACGACAGAATTTTCTTTTATTTACTTATATTTTATTAATAAATAAATGAATGCTACACACAAAATATAACAGTGTACAGTAATAAATAAAACAGTATCATTAATGGTATTGCAAAACTTTAATATAATATTTATATTACAGATTGTGGAAGAACCAAAAGTATTCCAAGCGGAAACTGAAGCTATGTTTATGTTCGATAGTTCGCTGGCTGTAAAAGTATCTCTTACATTCCGTATGTTCTCAAATACTATTCAAGGCAGTGGTCGTCCACATCACTATCATTTTATAGAAGACATACAGCAGGGAAAGATTGGTGGATGCTTTGCATTTACCGAAGTATCGCATGGTTCTAATGCTAAGGGAATGAAAACAACAGCTACATATTGTCCAGAGAAGAAACAGTTTATCATTCATTCTGGTAATTTTGAAGCTGCTAAGTTCTGGATTGGATCCCTTGGTAAGCATCATATTCAATAAATTGTACCTTATATATGATTGATAATATGTAAGCAATTTATTAAGGGTAATTTCGTGAATAACAGTTAAAATAAATTCTAAAAACATGAATAAATTAATTATATAAAACATGTATTAATGTGTATAACCAAAAAATACTTAGTCATTTCCATCGACAGTTCATTATTCATTCGATAATTCATTAGGTGACTGTTGTTGCGTGCACACTTTGAGACTCGAAGTTCGCGAGTTCTATTTCCGCATGGAGCAGATGTTTGTTATAAATATCTGTTTTAGTCTGGGTGTTTGTACTTGTGGGTCACCCATTGTGCCTCGGAGAGCACATCAAGCTGCTGGTTGTTACCAAATGACATCTGGTAATAAATGCTAACTCTTGATAGGTAATTTGCTATTATTCAATGAGTCCATTACAATTAAAGAGTGAGTCCGGTCTCTACTTGGCCCCCTCCGATCAGTGATGCTGTCAAGACTAGTAGGGCCAACAGCAATACATATTCCGAAAAAAAATTAGTACTCAACCAGTAAAAAAGTGTAAATCTCAATCATAACTCTTATTTGAAGTTAAAAAAACATGGTGGTTACTGCTATAAATTAGTCCAGTACTGGTATGTGTGCATCTTTTGGTGGCGTAAAAAGATTAAATTAAAAATTACTTTTATGCTATTCTGTTATTAATAGATATATAATATTTTGAAATAGCTTTAAAATTAATAATAAAATTTCAAATTCATTGTAAGTTTGCCCTCTGATGTATTAAATATATATATTGCTATTGTTCTAACTGAATACATTACGTTGTTGAAAATATTATGTTGTTATTCACTAAACAAAATTATTACATTACCATTATTACTAATTAATTATTATGACGTTGTGGCGCAGCGGTAGCGAACCTGCCTTAAACGCCACAGGTCGCGGGTTCGATTCCCGCTCGGGACATAATATGTTTGTATTGACCATGCAAGCATATTTTCCGGTCTGGGTGTATTTGTCCTTGTCATTGTGAATGTTTCCGGACCCCCGACACAGGATATCACTATCCTAATGGGGGCCGTTGAGTGTGTAGCGTTTATTTATTTATTTATTTATGACTATTAAATTACCTACTTATTTTTGTGATCGATTTTAATTCGTTAAAATTTAAGGTTTAAAGGATTCTTCCTTGTCCTTGTCCTTGTATGTGTTTCCGGACCCCCGACACAGGATATCACTATTCTAATGGGGTTGTTGAGTGTGAAGCAATATTTTATTTATTATCTTCCTCACTAAGAACTTCACTGGTAATTTTTGTTTACTCGGTTCACCGCTCATAGCCGGCTGCGCGAAATTGACCAGTAATTTTTGTTTACTGGGTAGAAATTTGCAACTAGATCCATCAGGTTACTGGTGAAGATATTTGGGTTAAGTGAGTTATGTCCAGCTACTTCTTGAATCAGATTGACTAATGCGTATGTGTGAGAGACTCTTGGATCTGAAGTATGTTTGTTTTTCAGGTAAATGTGCAACACATGCTATAGTCTATGCCATGCTTGTATCAAAAGGGAAGAATCATGGCTTACACCCCTTCGTCGTGCCTCTCAGGGATCCAAAGACTTTGAAGCCTTACCCTGGAGTTACATTGGGTGATATTGGAGAGAAGATAGGATTGAATGGTGTTGATAATGGGTATGAAACATTTTTCATTTTTATGCCACTTTTTCATTTTCTAAACATTCGATCGTATAATATACTGGCGTCACTGATTGTTAAACGATCGGTGGGCTAAGCAACTTTAGCTTCGGTCATACATAAGATGGGTGATCGCATAGTGATATTTCATTGGTGGTAGGTCTTTTGTTGCAAGAGGCCGGCTAGGTAGGTACCACCGCAGTGTCCAATATTCTACTTCTTTCTTCTTCTTTATATTCTACTTCTTCCAAATAGTAGTCCTTAGGCACTACTGTGTTCCGGTTTGAAGGGCATTGTACGCTAGTGAAATTACTGAGCGAACGAGATTTAAGAACTAATATCTCGAGGTTGGCAACGCGCGAGTGGCACCTACTAATGGTGCTGCAAGCGCTCATAGGCTGCGGCAGCCACTTACCATCAGGTGGGCCGTATGCTTGTTTGCCAACTTCTAACATAAAAAAAAAAAAAAATAAAAAAATATAAAAATAAAAAAACTGAGAGTCCCTTCTTCGTTTTGCTTCGGAGGCTCGTAAAAGTCGGTCGTGTTTTCAATTTGACAATAGTCGAAAAATCAAGTCTTAGATCATACAACTCTTAACACAATGATTTCCAGTTTCTCAATATCCATTATTAATTTTCATTATAATTAAGAAAGTGTAAAATTGAACGGCTAAAACTCACGTTTAATCGGTTTAGGTAGCGACTAGTTTCGGACCCATCGGAGGTCCTTCATGCGCGAGTCGAAATATTTGAAAGAAATAGATTTAAAAAAAAAAATATTAAAATATATTAATAAAATTAACTTAAAACTAATTTTACAAAACTTAACTAGTGAACCGAGTAAATAGTGAACGGTGAATGAGTTGTCTTCTGCTGAACATGAGTTTATATAGCTGGTGATCACGACGCAGTATCATTGTGAAAACCTTGAAATGTTCCATTGTCTTATAATTACTCGTTTCTTTTGAGTTTCAGTGATTGTTATGTTAATTCCTCAAAGTCTAAGTTGTTAGCATTATATCATCAACTTGATCCTCCTTCGTAGAAATACTGTTATTTACATTCCTTTTAAAATAATGTTCCTATATTTGGGTGGCGTGACTCGCGGGTCGAGTTTAATTTTACATTAAGTTAAATAATGTATTACAATAGTTTTAATGATTCAAGAATGTGTTGAGAATAGTATTTTTTGGTATTTTTAGTTTTGTTATTTTCAACAATTATCACATACCAAAAGATAATGCCCTGGACAAATTGGGGGGAGTAGATGACAGTGGAGACTACAAGACTCCTTTCCGGGACCCGAACAAGAGATTCGGCGCATCTTTGGGGATATTGTCTGGTAAGAAATTATAAAAATGATCTGACGACGTGTGGCGCATCGGTAGCGAACCTGACTTAAACGCCACAGGTTGCGGGTTCAATTCCCTCTCGAAAGAAAACTTTATCAGCTCGGGAGTATAATATGTTTGTGTGCATTCCGGTCTGGGTGTATTTGTCCTTGTGCTTGAATGTGTTTCCGGACCCCCGACACAGAATATCACTATCTTAATGGGGGTTGTTGAGTGTCTAGCGTTTATTTATTTGTTATTTATACATCAAAAAATCGGAATCTGATGTTATAAAGCATGATCTAAGGTTACAAGAGCTGAAACTTGTTTTAGAATAAAAAAATTATAAAAAATCATATTGAAACCATTAGAACTATTTAGGGCCTTTTTCTAATTTTTTATTTTAAAAGAATATTAGCAATGCTTTTTCAGGGCATTACTAATATTCCCGTTGCCCTCCAAATAAGCTCGAAGCTTGCGCTAGGAGTGGGTACGACAATAGCCCAAGGGG
This sequence comes from Hestina assimilis, assembly GCA_023373885.1. Classification (NCBI taxonomy): domain Eukaryota; kingdom Metazoa; phylum Arthropoda; class Insecta; order Lepidoptera; family Nymphalidae; genus Hestina; species Hestina assimilis. Next base: position 1,684,075 of record CM041744.1, on the reverse strand, counting down.
TCAGGATCGAACCCTCGACTCTCGCGTTAACGGAGCGAAGTCGGCCCTTGTACCGTTGAGCTATTGAGGCTAATTGAATTAATATTATATTTATTTCCAGGTGGCCGAGTCCATATCACATCTATATCTACAAACTATCTCCAGAAGGCAATAGTGATAGCAATTAGATATTCGGCTGTGAGGAAACAATTTGGTCCAGAAAATTCTACCGAAGAAACACCTGTACTAGAATACCAGCAACAAGTAAAATGAACCTTATTATTTTATAAATAAAGCTTAAATAGAAAAACTTATGTCAACCAATCAGTTCAGCAGTAGTATAGCCATGCTCCTCTCAGCACAAATGGGCTGGCTCGACCGGGGAAGTACAATACTGTTGCGATTCCAGCGATGAATGCACCGGAGGCCCAATCTCCCACCCCCTCTGTTCCCTTCCTTCTTATCCCTTTAGTTGGCAACGCGTATGTGATACTTCAGTTGTGGTGGGCATTCATAGATCGCGGTCGCCCCCTAATTACGTGTTGTTATAAATTAATTTCACGATTGTTTATGGAACTTAACCTAAATAGCTCAACGGTAGAAGGGCCGACTGCGCGCCGTTAACACGAGAGTTGCAGGTTCGATCTTGACCCCCTTTGGCTATTGTCGTACCCTAACTAGTGCAAGTTACGGAGTTATTTGGAGGGGCAAAAGGTATATTAATGTCTCAAAAAAAAAAACGTAGCATTCATATAGATATAGCTTTCATTTTCACATTTCTGGTTTTGGAATGATATAAATTAAATGAACAGTTTCCTTTTTAGCAAATCCGCCTGCTTCCGTATTTGGCGGCGACATACGCGTTCAGGATATTCTGCACTTGGTTTGGGGTAGTGCATCTGAATATGACCATTGATAAATATTTAGGTGAGTACTGCCCTTAAAATTATTGTATTTCATGGGCGTAGCAAGGGCGGGGGGTGCTTAGTTCAAAAAGGGTTTATTTCCAAACTTTTTTTTTTTTTTTTTATGTTAGAAGTTGGCAAACAAGCATACGGCCCACCTGATGGTAAGTGGCTGCCGCAGCCTATGAGCGCTTGCAGCATCATTAGTAGGTGCCACTCACGCGTTGCCAACGAGAGATATTAGTTCTTAAATCTCGTCCGCCCAGTAATTTCACTAGCGTACAATGCCCTTCAAACCGGAACACAGTAGTGCCTAAGCACTACTATTTGGCGGCAGAATATTGGACACTGCGGTGGTACCTACCTAGCCGGCCTCTTGCAACAAAACTACACGCTGCGATAAAACTTTAGGACACCACACATTTTCCATTTAAAAAAAAACGCTACACACTCGACGGCCTCCATTATGATAGTTATATCCTGTTCCTGGACCGACCGGAAAACATGCTTGTATGGTCAATACGAACATATGCTACGAGCGGGAATCGAACCCGCGATTAGTGGCGCTTAAGGCAGGTACGCTACCGCTGCGCCACAACGTCGTCAGGCAGAAAGACAGTGTGTTTTTGGGTTTGGGTAGTTCGTCTTTTGCGACGTTACTATCCCCCATTGTGTTTGGACTCTTCTACTATTTACCATCAGATGTTCCATCAGAAGTAATGTGCCATTAGGATAAATAAATAATTATCAATAAAATTAAAATTTGTAAATAAAAATATGTAATTCGCCATTTTGTGGTGACGGCCATCTTGGACCAATCTTCGTTAAACATAGCTAAGAAAACTCCCGAATAATTCACTTTTCAAACAAAAAAATCTAAATCAATATCCTTTCCTGAGCTACGATTCCACAGACAGACACACATACGTACCGTTGGTATTACGTCCGCGATTTAAAAAAATAGGTGTGTGTGCGATTCACACACGATATAAGTTAAACTTTAGTAAATTAAAAAAAAAAAATTTCACAAACACTGTTAAATAAAAACACACCACGCTGACTTCTTACGAAAAAGCTGTAATACGCAGCCGCATACATATATATATATGGACGCAAATAAGCAATACCATGTCAACCCACACGAATGTCATTTCGAGAAAAACGCGTTTGAAGATTTTGAACAACTTGCTTTATATGATTTTTTTATGTATTGGTCAAGTTTTTGGCAATTTCAGATTTATGTGAGTGATTTATACTTATCTTCACAAAAAAAAAGTATACAAACTGCATATTTCGTATGTAATATAACTGAAAACGTTTAAAATAATACATAAATTGCATGGTTAAAAAATGGCTGTTTTAGAAGTTTTAAAGCTTAAAACCCTACAAATATTAAAGAGAAATGTTCTTCAGCCATTTACCAACACTTCTGCATATAATATAACTCAGATTTTTCAATTTTGTGTGTTGACATGGTATTGCTTATTTGCGTCCATATACATACACACCGACATTTGCTCTCTCGCTCTGGCTCACTAAAGTATAGCGCAAAGAGGAGCGACCGATAAAATAAAACAGAATGTATATTTCTGTCTCATTCTTTCTACACATTTTTGTATTTGTGTCTCGTACCAGTCGTTTTTTCCGTTGCACGATTTCAAATCACAACGATTGTAAAGAAGTTTAACTTCAAAAGAACTTGTATTGGACACCCAGGTAAGGAAGCCAGCGCGTCGCTCGGCGTGGAGCTGCACGCGCTGTCGTCGAGCGCCAAGCCGCTGTGCGCGTGGGCGGCGCGCGACGGCGTGCAGCACTGCCGCGAGGCGTGCGGGGGACACGGCTACTTGAAGGGTGAGTCTACTTATTCAATGCACATCAACAGCAAATATTTTCCAAGTAGGTAGTTATGTCAGCCCAAAGTATGAAGACAATGCTTATTTAGTATGGTGTCATTTTATGCTTTAAGATCGTATGGAAACGAATGTAAACGAACGAACGAATGAAAATTTAAAAAGTCTTTTTTCGCTCCTGAAAACTTGTCAAGGTTGATTTTTGTACTTGTAAACGTTGAAATTATTATTCAGTATAAATAATTAATTCCTAAGGGCATAATAAAATGACGTATTATGAAGGGGAAGAAACTGGCTTCTGCAACACAGCCCTGCTAGTGCAGAAGTCTGGGTAATCTTTCTTGTTTCTAACATATGTTTGTGTCCATTAAAGAGTTATTATTATTATTATTCTTGACTTATCGTCCATCTTCCTAGCATAATCCCGGTATTTGGCCCAGGGTCTTCTTTTTGCTCATATCCGGATTTAACAGGTTACTATTTTTTATAGAGAGCGAGTGTCATATGACCTCCGCAACCTTAAGGGTTACCAATAATTAATTGGATAAGATTATGTCAGATATTATGATAACAACCGGTATCAACAGCTTATCGTGTACTCAAAGGCACAGTGGGGAGACCCACACGCCCAGATTGTAACAGATGTTTGTAATGCAAGAAACACTATTGTTTTGCGGTAGAATAACTGGCACTGTGGTGGTACCTACCTAGGCGGCCTCTTGCAATAAATCAACTACCACTTCTCACTTTCAAAATTATTTTTTAAAACAGCTGCAGGTATAGGCGATATACGTAACGACAATGACGCGAACTGCACTTACGAGGGTGAGAACAGTCTTCTCCTACAACAGAGCAGTAACTTTTTATTGACCATGTGGCCCAAAAGACGAGAGCTTACCGATGAAGATACGCCCTTGGGTTCTCTCAAATTTCTGGAAAATGCCGACGAGTTTCTTAACAAAACTTGTCCTTGGAGAAGTGTTGATGAGTTGATCGATCCTTACAGTAAGTTGAATTTTATTCATTTCTAGCTTCTAACAGCAGTAATACAAACTCTGGACCCTCCCTCTTTTTACAAACTTTGAATTTCATATTTATTTATATCGAATTAACAGCCAAATAAATTAAAATATAAGTTTCAACTTTAAAAATGACGATATTTCCATACAAATTTTCATTACCCCCTTTCAACCCCTTACAACCCTTTTTTCGCATTGAAAGTAAATTAAATTAAAATGAGTATTAAATTGCTCAGGTTTATACTCTCCCTGTACCAATTTCAATTGATCAACTAAAGACCGTTTTTATAGAAAATCCGGCTAGAAGGACCAATTTTAGCGAAGCGTACGTTTCAATGTTAACTCTTTTTTGTCGATAATTCTTTCATTTAATTCGCATTTACTATAGTTCTATGAAATACACTGGGACTTTTAATGACTTGAAATCAACAATCGCGTGGTTATGCAAATGGTAATGAACTATCTTAATGCTGAGTTGTGATAACACATAAAAAGTGAAATTATATTTAATATATCAATCTCAAGATATTGGTTCTTATATCTTCTTTGCCCATTATCAAAATCAAAATCAAAATCAAAATTATTTTTATTCAAGTAGACTTTTAAAAGTACTTTTGAATAGTCAAGCGCTACCGACGGTTCGGAAGGTTGATTCTATCGAGAAGAACCGACAAGAAACTCGACAGTTACTCTTTTCAAATATATGTTTTTTACAATTGTATTCCTTCATATAAAATTTGGTTCTTGAATGAGATCCAGCAATATTAAGAGTCCCAAGCATTTTTATCGGAAAAATATTCCTCTAACGAATAATAGGCTTTATTGATAAGTTTATTGGAACGAAGTTCCTTATCGCGCGTTGTGAAAGGGGGCTAGACGGAAAAATTCTTACGAAAAGTTGTCACGACACTTTTTGCTATAGTTGTAAGCCGTGCGGCGTGCGCGTGTTTCTCTGTCTGTCTCTCTCTCTCTCATAGAAAGCAAGCCAGTTATTTTCGTTTCGTCTTTCTATTTGTTTTGAACAGTGTGGTGTCGCGACGATTATTTTTGTTGATTTGTTTTTGTACATAATAAATAATAAATTAAAAAATATTATTATAACTTTAAAAAAAAATATTACAATTCCTTTACTAATTAATCGAAATGAACTTCGTTCCATCCGGGTGTCCCTAGACACCTCTCAATTTTATATACATTTGGAACTTGCTTACATTAATTTCACTAGCCTACGGACCCCTTCAAACCAAAACACAATCTACTGCTTTGTAGTAAAATATTTGAAACTTGGGTGGTACCTATCTACCCAATAAATGGCTTACCAAAATTAAGAAGACTAAAATCTATTATGTATTCTTACTTTTTTTTTCAGACTTAACACAAATGTACAAATGGCTGACTGCGTATACTTTAAAAATGACTTACGACAAAGTTTCCAAACTAAAACAAGATGGCAAAGATAATCTACAAGCGAAGAACGAGTCACAGTCATATAATGCTGTTGCACTATCTGTTATATATGGAGAGGTATGTATTAATAGACCAAATCATGTGGTATACTAATCCCTATATAAATAATAAACGTTGCACACTCAACGGCCCCCCATTAGTATAGTGATATTTTGTGTCGGAGGTTAATACAAACATATCGAGCGGGAATCGAACCCGCGACCTATGGCGTTTAAGGCAGTTTCGCTACCCTTTAAAAATCCATAAGGGTCCAGTCAAAAGTGTTACACATTTTGAGGCTTAGAATTAAGAAAGATTAAGTGTGGCGCGTCGGTAGCAAGTCTGCCTTTAGTCTCGACGGTTGCGGGTTCGATTCCCGCTAAGGCCAGATGTTTTTATTGAACTTACAAATATCTGTCTCGGTGTGGGTGTTTGTCTCGAGTTTGTTTCGCCGGTTCTTCTCGGGTGAGGTTTAATTTTGGAGCGATTTGGAAAATATAAAGTTATTACCTCTCTTGCGTATTGTCTTAAATAAAATTATATTAATTGTTCACAGAATCACATTTTGAATCACTTCTACAAGACCGCTAAAGATTTTGAAGATGTTGCATGTAGAAAGGTGTTGCTGAAATTGGTGTCCTTATTCGGAGCATTCCTTCTAGAAAAACATATGGCAACCTTATACATTGTAAGTAATCATTACTTTCATTAAATTCTTTAAGACTCCAAATTTTTTCCTCGGCATCAGAGCCATATTAACGATCTGAGGCAATGAAGGCTTTGGGGCCCCCATTAAACTTTTTCTAAATTTCTGATTTATTTTTTGTGCGATAACCCAATTTGAATCACAATATCATGGTTTTACTACATAACGTACATAATAAAATGGTACATGCAAAATGTACTGAAAATTGGTAATGTAATATAAAAGATATCAACTCTATAATTATAATTTACAACTTATTGAAAATAACTTATTGTATTAATTATTATTTGATATCTAATTTAATTTTTATATCTATTGCTCTTATTTTATTTTTATTTTTTAATTTATGTTTATGATTTTTCGGTAAATTGTATTTAACTTTTTTTAAATGTAGTTTGTTAACCCAAATTAATAATGTGCATGTAGTGTTTGCTTTAAACTGATTTTACATAATTATGTATACGTAAATTGAAACCTTATATTTGAATGTACTTAAAATGTAAAAATCGCTAGCAAACTAATGAATAAATAAATATAATAATTATGTTTGTTACATAAGCTACCTATACTTCAAATTTTATTTACACAGCATATTTTTTTAAAAAAAACCTCGTGAGCTGGGGCCCCAAGCCGATGCAGGGCCCCTAGGCAGTTGCCTACACTGCCTAATCGGTGAGGTCATTGTGAGAACAAGTTTGCAACATAACAAAATGAATTTATCGTGTGACTAATTTTGTTCCTATCTATAGAGTATTATGTTATGAGTTCCGTTGTGTTATTTTTGTACATACGAAGCACCACCAGTGACTTTTTGAAGGCCATAGTATTTGGACGCAAATAAGCAATACCATGTCAACCCGCAAAATTGAAAAAACTGAGTTATATATGCGAAGTGTTGGTAAATGGCTGAAGAACATTTTTCTTTAATATTTGTAGGGTTTTAAGCTTTAAAACTTGTAAAAAGCCATTTTTAATCGTGCTATTTATCTATTATTTTAAACGTTTTGGGTTATATTATATACGAAATATGGAGTTTGTATGCTTATTTTATGTGAAAATAAGTAAAATAACTTACATACATCTTGAAATTGCAAAAACTTGACCAATATATGAAAAAAAATTATATAAAGCAAGTTGTTCAAAATTTTCAAACGCGTTTTTCTCGAAATGACTTTCGTGTGGGTTGTCATGGTATTGCTTATTTGCGTCCATTTAACAAGTAATTTATTTGTAAAGATAAATTCACTAATTATTTGAGTTTTCTTTTTCAGGGCGGCTTTTTCAAAAATAAGCAAGGATTAAGTCTGCGGGAGGGTATTCTGAAACTGTGCGCGCAGACGGCGCCCGAGGCGGTCGCGCTCGCCGACACGCTGGCGCCGCCTGACTTCTGCATGAAATCTGTACTGGGCATGTCCGATGGAGAGGTCAGTATTTACATATATTGATGAAAATACTTTAAGTGTAACTTAAAACTAACTTAGGCCAAAATTGAAGCGAAATAAATAAATAAATAAACGCTACACACTCAACGGCCCCCATTAGGATATTGATATCCTGTGTCGGGGGTTCGGAAACATACAAGGACAAGGACAAATACACCCAGACCGGAAAATATGCTTGCATGGTCAATACAAACATATTATGCTCCGAGCGGGAATCGAACCGGCGACCTGTGGCGTTTAAGGCAGGTTCGCTACCGCTGCGCCACAACGTCGTCTGAAAAATGAGAAAATGGGAGCGATCCTGACCCCTTGGGCTATTGTCGTACCCACTTCTAGCGCAAGCGCAGAACCCTTTTGGACGGGCAATAGGAATGTTAGTAATGCCTTGAAAAAAGTATTTCTAATATTCTTTTAAAAAAAAGGAAAACAAAGTATCATTAATTAATTCATAATAAATAAACACACAGACAAAAAATTTCGTGTATATATATTTTATACTAGCATCTGCCAATTGCTTCGCTTGCGGAAATAACGATTTTTCGGATTCAGAATATAGAAATAATTTGAATTGACGTCGTTGTGGCGCAGCGGCAACGAACCTGCCATAAACGCCACAGATCGTGGTTTCGATTCCCGCTCGGAGTATAATATGTTTGTATTGACCATGCAAGCATATTTTTCGGTCTGGGTGTATTTGTCCTTGTTCTTGTATGTGTTTCTATACCACCAACACAGGATATCCCTATCGCAATGGGGGCCGTTGAGTTTGCAGCGTTTATTTATTTAATTTTTTTAATTATGCCTCAGGTCTACAAGCATCTGCAGAACAAGGTGATGACGTATCCGGGGTCGATGACCCGCCCCAGCTGGTGGAAGGATGTGGTGTTCTGGCAGACATATGTACCTTCGAAGTTATAAATAATACTTATAAAACTCGGCAACTACTTATTCTATAGACTATACAATTTTTTTGGTAACACATTCCGCTATTTGAGGCATGGGAGACATGATGAAAGAGAAAGATATACTGCAATCTCTTAAGTAAAAAGAGATAGAAAATTAAAAATAACACATCAAGTTATATCATAGATATAGAAGAATAGATTGAGGCATGATATGCGTTGAGTCGGTAAAAAGAGAACGATTTACATCGCTCCTTGCTTCTCTTTTTAGCGATTGCGAATAGAAGCGAACAAGCGCGAAGAGCGTGTTCGGTTAGTTTCGTGTCCGTTCGCTACATTGCGATATGCATACGCATACCCAAGACATAGACAAGGATAGAAGGAGCCTTATGATTCGTTCTCTTTTTACCAGGCAGGGGGGAGTTTTGATTGAAAAATATAAATTAAACTTAAAACGATGACTTTAAAATCGGATTGGTTTTTCAATTATTTATATGGCCTTAATCCTTAAAGTGAATAGTTCGGGCCTTGATTTATTTTTTAATATTAAGACTGAGCAATATATTTTTTTAATAAATGGTATATGTATTTTTTTATTTTAATCATAATAAAACCAAACAATATGTGATATTGTTATAATATATTAAGATTTTTGTGGTGATTTGTTAAATAATAATTTTTATTTTTAATGGTTTTAGAAAATGTTATATTTTACTATTTACTTAATAATTTAATCAATAAAGCTTTTTACATTTTTAATTATTTTTTTGTTTTATTAAACCTCTATTAATACATTGATACGTAAGTTATGTTTCCAAATGTTGTTTTATAAACTTTTTTATTGGGCATCAAGCTTCAAAATCTTCTCAACAATAATAAACCTTTGTACCCACCTTAAAAAAGGAGTAAAGTTTTTAATGTTGTTCGCCACTGGTCGCAGGTTTGATTCCCGCTTGGAGTAGATTTTGTATTGACCATTCAGGCATGTTTTCCGGTCTATGTCGTTATCATTGTGTATGTTACCGGACCCCCGACACAGAATATTACTATCCTATGGGCCGTTAAGTGTGTAGCGTTTATTGTGTTACTTGACTACACAAAAACGGTCATCAATTTGGTTTTTTTTAAGTATGTAAGTTGTAAGTATACTTTCAAGTTGGTCCCAATGTAGTACGTGATTTCGTCAGGATCTGATGGGATCTTAGAGAAATCGAAAGAACTCTTCAAACTAATAAGATTTGAGTATTTATTTCGAGTTACTTATCCATTTTGTAACTATCTACCGGGTCTATAATTTCATGAATTTACAAAAAGGTCTAACATTTGGTTAGAATAATGAATATTTTATTACCTAATTCGATTGGCGTGTAATCACTTTGCATATTAAATAAACGCTGTCAATCAACATGCCGGACGATCAACTGATTAGTACTCTTCTTTCACTATGTAAGTTGAACATGGCGGGTATTCAAGCGATACTTCTTATTCTAGCATTTACTGTTCCGTAAGTACATATGGGCGCAAATAAGCAATACCATGTTAACCCACATGAATGTCATTTCGAGAAAAACGCGTTTGAAAATTTTAAACAAAAAATAAGTATACAAACTGCATATTTCGTGTATAATATAACCCAAAACGTTTAACATAATACATAAATTGCATGATTAAAAATGGCTTTTTAGAAGTTTTAAAGCTTAAAACCCTACAAATATTAAAGAAAAATGTTCTTCAGCCATTTACCAACACATCTGCATATATAATTCAGTTTTTTCAATTTTGTGGGTTGACATGGTATTGCTTATTTGCGTCCATATATAATTTGATGTTTTTTTATGTTACTAGGTTGGCAAGCAAGCATACGGCCCACCTGATAGTAAGCGGTTGCCGTAGCCTATGAGTCCTTGCAACGCTATTAGTAGGTCCCACTCACGCGTTGCAAAACTGCAAAAAAATATCGTAAAGCTTTCATAGAAAAGCGTTGCCAAAACAGATTACCTCCCGAGGTGTGGTTTTGGGGGTAGGGCGGTAAGAAGAGACATGAGGTGGGGTGGCATGGGTATCAAAGAATAGGGTGGCAATAGTTGGCATGGGATGGAAAATTATATGAAGGAACTTTTTTTCTATCGCGCGTACGTGAAACGTTTTTGTTTTATGTTAAATAACAAATGTCCCTTATTTATTATATAAAAAATTAATAATTTAATCGACCATTTTCTTAAAACTAAAAGATTTACTTTTTATACATCATTTTTAAAATTCAAGCCGATTTAGGTTCTATTGAAAAGGAACTACACGTACGCAGAGATCTAGAACTGGTTCTCATAGATTTGCTAAATGGATTGGAGACACATTATGATGAAATCAGTTGCCTTGTTATTATTTGTGATGCAGTGTATCTGAATGTCTTTGAGGGAATGTTTTTTAGAAATACTCTGGCCGTCCCTTTTATAATGGTAAGTTGTTTCATTTTTAAACTTCAAATATTTTTATTATTAACTGTCGCCTAATGCTTCATTCGCGTTTATTTTTTTTTCTTGTTTTATTGCACCGTTGTCGTGTCGTTGTTGCTTTTAATAATTTATACTTAGACGAGGGTTATTAGAAGATTAGTAAGAATTTGTCTAATGGCAAACAAGCAGATCAATGGATGTTTATATTAATTAACAGCATTATTATTCTTCAATATGGATCAAGATAATAGTCCGGGATCCCTGGCTTGTTTAACTGTTTCGTTTTCCTATTTGAAACATAAAATACTTTAAAGATATATTACAATAACTTTATTTCTTAGTGAGATTAGTACAAAAAATTAGTGTGTTTACATAAAAAAACATTAATCTTCATCAGATTCATCTGATAAATGGAGGAAGACTCATACATACCTTACAATTTGTAGGACATAATTTTTTTCGAATAATTTAGATAACTGTCATTAGATTTTGTAGCAGCATCACCTACGTGCAGTTCTAGGAAATAATTGTACGCAACACATCTTTTATTTATCTTTATTTTCTACGTCATCGTTCGGAATAGATGAACGTAGATAGCTCTGAAAAGAACTGTTTTTATATGCCTTCATTATAAGGCGTGGTTGGTATGCGAAAGAGCGTCGCTCTGAAAAGAGCGTTTTTTAAGATGCAGATCCGAAGATCTACAGTTTCTTCTTTCTTCAAGCTTCCAATAAGAATCTTCACACAATACTACTTCAAGCAATACGCGACGCGGGAACCGAACACGGACAAGACGACCTCGCTGCACTCGGCGCTCGACGATTCTAAGGCGACGCCGGGCGCCGGGTCGCAGCGGTCAATTATATTAATTCGCGCGCGTCCCTCCCGCGCGCCCTTCCCGCTTCAGACAGCGGGACGCCACCTATGAGAAGTCCGTGTATTAAAGTAGCCATTTTTTTTGGAATTTCATTTTATAATTTTATATTTTATTTTGTTTACTGTTTTCTCATTGGTTATTTACCTTTTCATTTTTTGTATATATACCCGTGCATTTTTTCAATAAATTATTCCACTACATTCCACCGGAGAGTTTACTTATAATCTACGAATCCTCAACTAATAATTAACCACACTGGTATAGTGGTTAAAGATTTAATAAAAGAAACCCAGATAGTAATAAATTTTGGAGAAGGATCAAATCAACATATTTTATCCCTTCTACCCCTTTTACGTACCACAATCGAAAATTTTCGCACAGGAAAAACTTTGGCGTCTCATCGGAACGAAGCTACTCACTGAAAATTAGCTTGATAGTAATCAAGTGCAAAATCAAGCCAGGGATCCCGGACTATAATTTTAATTATAATATTAAATCCTATAACAAGTTTATTCTTCAAAGAAAGATTTTTTTTACAAGAAGACATTATGTTTCACAGCATGTTTTTTAATATTAATTAATTTACATAATATAATTAATAATTATTTATTTATGTTCTATATTGTTAAACTATAACTGTAATTTAAAAAGTTTAAAATGTTTTAACAATTCTTAGATCGTAGTTGAGGACTACGAAGACTTGTTGGCTCCGAATTTCGATACTTTGGAGTCATTGCGACGGGCAAGCAAAGATGGATGCAATATGTATACTATTATTATGGCAAACGGCCTTCAAGTGACGAGACTTTTGCGATTTGGTGATAGGTACATATTGTCTTAACTTTACATATAATTAAATTATTAAAACTATCGTGAGACATTGTTTAACTTAATGAAAATTTAACGGTCGAAACTCAAGTTCAATATGTTTAGTTTTTAGTTGAAAGTGTATACTCCCGACGCGGTCTGATGATCTGGTCTGGAGTAGGTATACCCTTTCACGTAAAAAAAAAAACAAAAATTAAAATCAGTTCACAATTGACGGATACAACCGACATTTTCGGCTTTTTCGTCAATTTTCTCTTCTCTTCTTCTTTTTGGAAGTCGGTTCAAAATCAATAACTACCTTAACTTCCAGATACAGGATATTAGACACGAGAGCAAGATACATAATGCTACACGATGTAAGACTATTCCACAGTAGTCTACACTACATATGGAAACGTATTGTAAACGTTGTGTTTCTAAAATACCATAGAAGAATTATCGGTAGCGTGAAAAGTAAAGCATGGTTCGATCTTTCAACAGTACCTTTTCCGAATCCAATTAATGGAATTTTTATATCCCGACGTGTTGATATATGGAGTGGAAAATTCCACTATAGAAGGGATTTGTTCGCGGATAAAACTGGTAATCTTAACGGCGAAGTTGTAAATGTCGTTTATTTCGATCATTTACCGTCGGTAGTGGTGACTAAATACAATGGAACTAATATGGTGGGTGGTGTTGAAATTGAGGTAAGTGGGAGGTGTTTTGTAGTCTTCTTATCTAGTGGTTAGTGGCCAACTTAGTGTCAGAGTTATTAGAAATAGATTGTTATCTGGATTAAGACATGGGTTACTTTTTATCCCGAAAAAACGATTCGTTCCCGTGGGATAAACATAAAACGAACTACAGCAGGGTAAAATCGGGGATCAAGTTTGTCTCGGAACAACTAAATGGTAGTTGTACTGCAATAAAGGTACCACATTACAAAGTCATATTCACGCGAGCAAAGCCGCAGGCAAGTACTAGTTAAGTATAAATCATTAAAATTTTGCTGGGGTTTAACTGAGGGTTTAACAGAAAACGAAACTGCTAAATTCGTATTATTCGCCTTAATTTGTTTAATTATTATACATATAAATTTCGTTGGGAGATTGAAGTTTTATTGTTTTAAGGCAGAATAAAATAGGTTATACTTTTATGATTGTACTTAATTTTTTTCTATGTGTTTAGTTTTATTATTACTCAAAATAATTATTTTCGTACCTCGAAATTTTTTCTAGTGGGCTGGATCTAAATCTGTCTCAGGTAAGGAATATAAAGCCGCTATATTTTCCCAGATCCTCAACACTTTAGCAAAGAAAATGAATTTCAAGCCTAACTTATATCAACCAAAAGACGGTGATGTTCACAAATGGGGTCAGAAAGACGGTAATGGTTCATTTACCGGCCTCCTCGGCGAAGTCGTTCATGGGAAAGCAGACATCGCTTTGGGAAACCTACAATACACTTCTTATCACTTGGAGTTAATGGATCTGAGTAATCCTTACACTTCGCAGTGCTGGACATTTTTGACTCCGGAGGCTTTGACGGATAACTCATGGAAAACCCTGATCTTGCCTTTCAAGTATAGAATTATGAAGTCTTTTTTATTTTATTCCAGTATCTATTTTCGATGAAACGAACATTACTTTTTTTACAGTTTATATATGTGGATCGCTGTGCTACTAGTTCTGCTTGTAACCGGATCAATATTTTACTACTTAGCAATTTTTTACATCAAACTTTTAAAACACAATCCTATCGGTATGAATAACAGTAGGAACGAAAAGTTTTATGACTGTAAGTAACCATCGGTAACCCTTATCAATATTTGTAGACTATCTACTTATTGTAGACAATAAATAAATGGTCCGGATTTAAAGACCTGGAGGCCTCGGGGCAACGAAGGATTGGAGGCCCCTGCCCCCAAATTATTTTCCAATTAAAATGTTTTTTTTTTCAGTCATGTTTTTCAATAAATCATTTACTGTGCAACCAAGTATATTCTTTTAGTATTTAACAAACATAGAAACAAGAATCATCATAAATTAAATTTTAATAGGTAAAGGTAAAACAGCGAAAAAATATCAAAGGACAATGCGTTTACCTACTACTGACACCGTTGTGGCGTTGTGGGTAGCGAGTCTGCCTTTAGTCTCGACGGTTGCGGGTTCGATTCCCGCTCGGGCAGATGTTTGTTAAAATTTCTGTCTCGGTCTGGGCGTTTGTCCGCGTGGGTCTCCCCATCGTGCCTCGGAGAGCACGTTAAGCTGTCGGTCCCGGTTATTATCAATAACATCTGATAATAATCGTTAACTCTTGATAACTAAATTGCTCTTATCCAATGAGTTACTGGTTCGCCCTTAGGGTTGCGGAGGTCAGATGGCAATCGCTCTGTGTAAAAACTAGCAACCTGTCAAATCCGGATAAGAGTAATAAGCAGACCCTGGGTACATAAAAATACCGGGAATAATGCTAGGATGAAGAATACGTTTACCTACTAGTGTTTATTATTAAGAAATTTAGTAAGATTTTTTTCCGAAGCCTATTATGGGGGCCTTTTGTGGAGGCCCCGGGGCTGTCGTCCCGGTAGAACAAATGGGGCCGTGCTAAATAATTTTAACAAAGTATTAAGTCCTTGCCATTTTCAAGACAGCGTAATTCTTGCGCTGTAACACTAAAAAGATAAATAAACTTTTCCCCGAGGTCATTTGAGTTCAAATCAATATTTACTTTACAGATGCAAAACCTGTCGGTCTGTATTTGTTCGGGGAAATAACAAACAGCATTCTTTACACATACGGAATGTTACTGGTTGTGTCTCTACCAAAATTGCCATCTGGTTGGTCAATTCGGTTACTGACAGGCTGGTATTGGTTGTACTGCATTCTGCTAGTCGTTTCTTACAGAGCAAGTATGACGGCTATTCTGGCTAATCCAGCACCAAGAGTGACTATAGACACTCTTAAAGAACTAGTTGACAGTAAGATAGCGTGTGGTGGATGGGGGATTCAAACGAAACAATTCTTCGAAGGATCTCTCGACGAGATGGGACAAAAGATCAGTGATATATTTGAAGATGTTGACAACCCTGACAAGGCTGCAGAGAAAATAGCTAAAGGCGTATTCGCTTACTACGATAGTTCAGATTTTCTTAAATATCTAAGTGTTAAAAGAAAATCTAAAATGAGTTCAGGCAACTCCACCAACGAGTTAACTAACGATAAAGGCGACAGAAATCTGCATATAATGTCAGATTGTGTCGTAAATGTTCCAATATCGATAGCTTTTCATAAAAATTCG
The DNA here is from genome assembly GCA_023373885.1 of Hestina assimilis. Lineage (NCBI taxonomy): Eukaryota > Metazoa > Arthropoda > Insecta > Lepidoptera > Nymphalidae > Hestina > Hestina assimilis. The sequence goes on along the minus strand of CM041744.1, from coordinate 1,668,386 downwards.
CCGTTAAAACCATTAGCCGATATTTATATACGTCGAATTTTAGAATTTGGTCTTGTAGAGAAATGGCTGAATGATGCAATGTATAAAATAAGGTCCATGGATGTAACAGATGATGAAGTAAAGGCATTGATCAATTTAAAAAAACTGTATTGTGCATTCTTAGCCCTTGTTATTGGTTATTCTATAAGTTTTCTTTGTTTATTTGGTGAATATCTTCATTGGAATTTTATTGTCAAAAAGGATCCGAATTTCGATAAATATGCTGTAGATATTTATTATATGAAAAAAAATAAAGAATGAAATTACTAAACATATTTATTAAGACTATTTAAATTACACCATGATTATAAATAAATATTAATTCAGTCAATAAGTTCACATTTTAACTATATGGCAGTAATTAAATTCATAAGTGTATTAAATATAAAAGGCAGTGTGTTTTATTAACTATAATTTAAGTATCCATGTCCTATACCTAAAATAACATTCTTTTTTAATTTCAATACACAAATTATCCCTACTTTTCCAACCAACCAGCATTACATAATAATGAAGTCAATAAAGGGTTTTTTCACGATTTGTATTACTTAACATTTAGTTTAGTTTTCAATCAGATAATGTTATATTATTGTTTTGCATACACAATATTTTTAAACATTTTTCAATAAATTTATCTAAAATCTGACAATTTTTCCTAAAAAATCAATTTGGGAGTATAAATTCCTTTTAACATTCAGTCATTTTTGTTCTGTGTTAAAAATAGGTGGTTGACAACCTTCCGGAGCATTTTCTAATATCCAAGAATGCTGCAAAACGTTTGTTAATGGTAATCTTTGTTCTGGATTTATAACTAACAATTTCCCCATCAAATCTTTCGCCTTTTCCGATATGAAGTCTGGATACTTTATAATTACATAACGGATCTTTCTATATGTCTGATGTGTATCTTTAGCATCAAATGGTGGTAAGCCTACTAATAATTCATAGCACAGTACACCAAGACTCCATATATCTACTGCGTAACTGTGAGGTTTACCTTGGATCATCTCCGGTGATAAGTAATCAATAGTTCCACATAATGTCATGCGTCTTGATGATGGTGAATGGACGGACCAACCAAAATCAGCAATTTTCAATTCGAAATTGTGACCAATAAGTAAGTTTTCCGGTTTGATATCTCTATGAATAACTTTCTTTGAATGGCAATATATTAAAGCCTTTGTTAAGTCGCGCACATAAATAGCAGCTGTTTTCTCATCGAAACGCCCGCGTTCTTTCAGCAATTTATACAGCGCGCCGTGCTTCGCGTACTCTAAAATTAAATATATTCTTTTCTCGTCATGGAAATAACCGTACATACGTAAAATATTTGGATGTCGCAGTCTACACTGTATTTCAACCTCGCGTCTCACCTGGTGTTCAATTTCAGAATCTTGAATCTGACTTTTGAAAAGTACTTTTAATGCTACAACATAATGTGATTCTTTTTCTCTTGCTAAGTACACGTTTCCAAATTTTCCTTTACCAAGAGCACGTCCTAAGTCAAAATCCTTAAGTGCCCACTGTTTCTTCTTTTCATCCTTTGCTTTAGAGTCTGGTTTAATTTGTTCTTTATTATTACTACAAAGAGGTCGAGTAGCTGGTATATTTGGTACTTTAAAACTATCAGCTGGCCTTTGTGTGTTTGATGAGCACGTGCAAACTGATCGTCCAGCTGTTGGCGGTCTATTTTCTTTGCAATCACATTTTGGTATGTTCATTTTGATAATATACTTTGTCTTAAAAATGAAACCTCGTAAACTTTGTTGTTGAGGTTTACTTTGAATATGAAATCGAATTCAAAACGCTAACGTATTCCAGTGACAACAGACCAACTGAAAATCACAGAGCAAATAAGTAAGAGACTGGAGTCCCATAGATTCAATATGACCATCGTGAATAGTCAGCCTAAAGAATCGCTCTCTTACCAACTATCAAAAAAACAATCAATTCTACCAACATTACAATAAATCATAGTGATTAGTGACGTGCTATGTCGATAAAAATTATCGATATCGATGAATATTCCATCGATAGTGATGTGCGCTTAGCTTTTTCTTTGGGATTTATTACTGATTTTGTTGTAGTGGTTATTGTTTAATAAGAAATTTAGTCATTATTTTAATTTCAATTTACCACTAAAACAAAATCAGTAATAAATTGAGATATAGTTATGTTGAGAAATAAATCAAATCGAATCAAAACAAAATTTTATTCAAATAGAATTGGTAAAATATTTTAATAGATATAACTGTTTTATAATTTCATCTCATCTGATTAGGGTGGAGCATTGAGCAACAGAAATGGTATAGCATTCTTTTTTTAAATCAGTCCTTAAAATGTTTACCACTCATAAACTTATTTTAGTGTAATCTCTCAGTTGGTAAGTGTGCCAAATGTTCTTTTCCTGTTACTTTTACCCACTCTCTGCACCTGGAAACAAAAGTATATACTGTTAATGTAATGCAGCTTGTGAGCTAGCATTTTTGCCACCATTCGCTGTGGACAAAATTTGTAGTTTTAATTATTTGTAAATAATGTTAGTATTAAATTGTACAATGTTATATTGGGTGTAAACAAATGTTAATTTATGTATTGATACAATTACATAAATAAATAAATAAACAGTACACAGTCAAAATTATTTTATAACATTATATTGTATGGTTGCGGCATTTTTCTAAAATGTTGGTTTTATTAGATAATCATCTGCTATATAAACTGACACCTACCATAATATAATAAACTTCTATCACCATTGAAATTCTTCAGTATTTTATGTCTTAAAATACATTAGTTCAGTACAATGATTGTAAGAATAATAAAACTATTTAAAATTTCTGTATTATGTTATCCAGACATTATGATGAATATGTAGAAAATAAAACAAGGGATTTTATTTACTCTTTCATTTTAAATTTAAGTTATTAATAAACGTTTGAATTCAGGGAATAATTTCAAATGCTAGCTCAAAAATTTAATGCAAAAGTAACATTTTTGTATTAGGTATAATGTAACGTAGGACCCTAAAATATTTAAATTTCTCTTATAATAAAATGAGTAAATTTTTCGTTACATAATAATGTGCTATTTATTGTAATTAAATAATAATGAAATATGAATAGAGCTAGTTAATTGCTTTCAGTAACAAAGTTATATGAATTGTTTTAAAAATAGGTTAGGTCATAACGAAATTTGTATACGACAAACTTACCGAGATTTTCTTCAATGAATATGGAAAATTATCAAAATTTCCTTTACAATCACTTCTTGAAAATCTTTTCGTCACAAGCCCAGACACATTTTGTTTCTCTTTACACTTTCTACTAGCCATGATTGTTTATTTTACAATGCATGGTTAATAATATATAATATATATTAGACGATATATATAAACTATAAATAATAAATGAGGATAATAACTTCGTTATTTTATCGCAAACTAGTAGGACACAATTTGTACAAAAAAATTAGCAAAACAAGATGGAGAATTGGAGATAAAATAAATATTTACTCATAATAAAAGAGCCGTAAGAGCGAGACAGATAGCGTAAAGAGTGAAACGAAAGAAAAAGTAGAAGTCATTACGACTTTCCTTAGGCAAGGACCAATAGCAATCGCTCATTTTTTCTCGTTGATCTTTCAGTAGACTGCTGAAAATAATCCACAAATAAACAGTTATGTTCAATATTGCCATGCTAATACTAATAATACATGGCATTTTCAAAAAAAGTCAAAACTTAATTTACTGTAAATTAATACATTTTATTTTTACCAAATAATTAGACATACCAAACATTAGATTTAGCTTATTTATATTCGAAAAATTAAAAACAAGACCATTTTTCTTCCAAGTAACTTATTCAAAGTAGATGAACACCTGCAAGCAACTGGCTGGGAATTGAATAATACCATCATACAGATTTCCTGGATCTATTCTTACTTTTACCTTCATACATGTGCTGTTTTATTTTTTTTTACTTCTAGCCACTTCATCAGTGGCTCTTGTTTGTCTACCTATTTTAATACACAGAATACGAAATCTATATTTTATTTATGTGCTTGACACTTGACAGTTGTAGACTTGTGATTTCATGATATTTTGTGAAGCTACAAAACATTTTCATTTTGGATTTTCGGAAATTTCGGAAAATATGTTATACAATACAATAGCCAAAATTCAATAGATCGTGAAGTTGTATAAGGTGTTTGAATTTTTTTAATTTGAATTTTTCCAATAATTGACAATTAGCATATTCATTTTGATCGGATTTTAGATTAAATTTAGTCTTTGTTTTGTTTATTTTAAGATAAAAATTCTTTAAAACAGTTGTTTGTATTTGTTACCGCATTGACGTGAACAAAAAAAAAATCATTTTTAAAGATTTTGTTGTAAGAAAAATTTCGAGGTTAGAAATATCTAGTTTATTTCACAACTCCTAATAAAATTTAAAATAATTCTCTATTAGTAATTATTACTAGACTGAATATTGTTTACATTTGAGTCAACAAACTAACTAGCCATTTTTTATGATCATAAAAATTTAAATAGACTAACATGCCAAACTAAACCATGTATAGTTCCTTAAATGTAACTTGAACCAAAATGGCCGCTTCTGCGCAGGTACAATAATGGACAAAAATGTTAGACAAAAATATTGGTTACGTCTTATTTAAATCGATTCTTTATAAAGTGGGAAAACGGAATGAAGTATATAATATAGTTATTATTTCTTCTAAATTCAATTAATTATTTATTTATTATCGTTATTAATTACTTAAATAGAATAAAACAAATAAATAGTATAGAAAAAAGGTACCTATATATATAAAAAAAGTTAATGTACATTATTAATAGTGAGACAGACTTCTTCGTATCTTCCGCAGTATTATTCAAAGAATTAGTTAAATTATTTTCTTTTAAAAAATAACTACAAACGTCAAATACCATCCTTCTCTCCCGTCGCCTTAAAGTTGATTGTGGTCGAGGCATTATCTCGAAATAAATGTTAACACACTTGACAAAACTAATTTATAGATTAATTTATTTTTTAATAATTTATTATTAAAGAACTAAAACAACCGTGAGCGAGTGTACTAAACCCTGCCCCCTTCATACCGCATACGGTTGAGACCCAAAATGTGTTACTGCGCAGCGTTCAAGTTACATTTAACAGACTATAGTAGCATCTCATTTTTTTTGGTAAAGAACCTATGCCAATCAGTCAATTAATAATAAAAAGTCAATTTAAATAATTTTAAAATATGCAACATAACCAATTACAACATGTTTGATTATTCTGAAAGGTTATCCTCAATATACCTACATTATTTTCAATTCCAGGATCTCATTTATAAAAATGTCTGACGATGCCGAGCAACAAGTTGAAGAGATAGAAGTTCTTAAGTCCATTTATGAAGGAGATGAAAATTTCAAACAAGTTAATGATACAACTTATCAATATAAGGTAGAGTAATTTTGTTTATGTATTTAAAGTTAAATGCTCTGTGAATGACAAATTTTTATTTGTGGCTATTTTAACATTCAAATCTCTCAATTTTCGTGTTGTGGGTAAATATAAATATATGTAGTTATACTGAAATCAATAATGTATGCAGTTATATAATTATTAAATAAGTATCAGGTATAACATATATTGCAAGTTTTTACATTTTAGAGTAAAAATATTATAAAGCTCTTGATTATTATATATTTGATAACTTTGTGGCACAGTTGTGCTATGACGACATTGTGGCACAACGGTAGCGAATATGCCTTAAGCGCCACAGGTTGCGGGTTGGATTCCCACTCCGATCAGATATTTGTATTGACCATACAAGCATATTTTCCAGTCTGGGCGTGTTTGTCATTGTGTATGTTTCCAGACCCCCGACACCGGATATGACTATCCCAATGGGGGTTGTTGAATGTGTAGTGTTTATTTATTCATTTAAGCTCCACAGTTTGTGGGTTCAATTCCCACTCGGAGCAGATGTTTGTATTGACCATACAGGCATGTGTTCCGGTCTGGGTATGTTCATCCTTGCGTGTATGTTTCTGGTTCCCCAAGATATCATTATCCTGATGATTTTCCCAAGATATCATTTATTATAATTAAATTTTGTAATTTTATATTTGCATACCATTAATGTGACTAAGCATGTATGTGTATGTGAAAATGTATATCATGTTAATTATGTGTAATGTCATGTTTGATGTAAATACACAATATATTCTATTTGATAATTTTTTTTTATTTCAGTACATTGACGGAGACAAGTCATTTATATTGGAAGTATTGTGGGGACCTACATATCCCACGGAGAAGCCTAGAATTAATCTAGACATATTTTACAATCAACATTTGTAAGTGTTGTTTTTTGTTTCTGATTGTGTATTGCTTTTGGTCCTACTGGCCTTGATAGCAGCACCGGGTGGGGGTGGCTGAGTACTAAGATTTAGCCTAGAAAGAAGGTCAGCCTTCATAAAGGCTAAATGTTGATTTAGGTTGCCTCCTGCAAGACATAACCCCGGATATGAATGTCATCGGGATGTTTTTTGTTAAGTAAGCCCAGCAAAGTATCGAAATGTACAATTAGTAGCATTGTGGGCTCCTAACAATATGATTACATTAATCTAGACTTAATGTGTATATATGTAACCATTACATAAAAAAATAAATTTTTCAAGTTTTTGCCTGTCAGTCTTCCTGTGTGTTTTTTCCAGCTAATTTCGGAAACGGTTAGACCGATTTAGCTATAATGTTATAAGGAGTAACTCCAGCTACTTTTATTTTAATAAAGAAAACCGGTAGACAACGCGAGCTGTGGACTGTGTGTGCATCTATTACTTTATAAATCTGTGACTATGATAGATCTTAAATAAGTGACTAAGATCGTGTAATGTTTGTAGTTTTCCTTTAATATTTCCAGGCTAAAATCAGTAAAGGAAAAAATTTTATCGCTAGTGGATGCGGAGGCTGAGCAATGGCTTGGCTGTGCAATGACATATACACTGTTTGAATGCCTTAGGGATAAAGTTACGGAGATATTAGCAGAACAGACTGAGGAAGCAATTGTGGCGAAAGTTGAAAAGATTACTATTACTGATCAGGTATATTTGATTTGACTATAAATATCATTATTAATTAATAAGTTGATGAAATTATATTAATATTTTGCCACTTTTCGCCACCCAACCGTTTGCCACCGTTTGCCACTACACCTTAAAAACGAAATATAAACAGGTCTTATTAATATATTTTTTAGAGTGAATCAAAGAAACCCGAGAAGAAGGAGCAGCTAAGTAAGGCGCAGAAGCGTCGCGCTTGGGACCGCGCGGAGGGGGAAAAGGGGGACCGGCCGCGGGGCTGGGACTGGGTCGACATTGTGAAGCACCTCTCGCAAGCACCCCACCAGCCCTCTTGATCATATATTTATTTGCCATATTTATTTGCATATTTATTTATATGTAAAGGTATTTACCTTTACACATTGGCTTAGTATAAACTAAGGACAGGCCTTTCAATACAGGAAAAATGTACAAAGATTTGTTTGTACTCCTTTGTAAATTCAACACTTCTTCTTAGTGGCTAGTGGCCAACCTTGTTTCAGAGTTGTTCAGGTCGCTCGTATAGGCCTCTTGACTTATAGACTATTGTCAAATTGACAGAGAAGTTCAGTTGAAATATCACCATGCGATCACCCACCCAGTGACTGACTGCGTCTAAAGTTGCTTAACCCACCAATTGTCTACCGATCAGTGAGCGCACCCAGCTATGAGCGTCTTGACAATACTAAGGAAATAAACGGATTTAATCACATGCTAGCATTATTCGATTATGTTACAAGTTTGTGAATAACTTTAATTAATGAATTTACAAAGGAGCACCAGCGACCAGCGATAGACCTGACATTTTGTTTATATCGAAGGGCCTATCCATCTCCTGTATTAATTTAAGAGTTTATTAATAAAATAATGTGAAACCGAACGCTGATGTATTGATTTATGTAACACTTGATGTAGCAAATAAATTAATAATAATAAATGACCTCTATCTACAATGACATCTACAAATCTAAAGGTGTCGGGATGTGACGACCCCATCGCCCGCTGTTGGGATAACCTCTGTCACAACAGAGATTATTCCACCAGTGCAATCAGTCACACTGGTGGTAGGTCTTTGTGGCATGAGGCCGGCTAGGTAGGTACCACCGCAGTGTCCAATATTCTGCCGCCAAATAGTAGTGCTTAGGCACTACTGTGTTCCGGTTTTAAGGGCATTGTACGCTAGTGAAGTTACTGGGCGAACGAGATTTAAGAACTAATATCTCGAGGTTGGCAACGCGCGAGTGGCACCTACTAATGGTGCTGCAAGCGCTCATAGGCTGCGGCAGCCACTTACCATCAGGTGGGCCGTATGCTTGTTTGCCAACTTCTAACATAAAAAAAAAAACATTTAATTGTCTATGGTCTATTATGTTTATAGCATAAATAATTTAGGAATGGTCTATGGTATATAGGTAGCCCAAGAAAGGAGCAACTTTTAACTTTGTTGAGTGTTTTTCAACATCAAATAAAATGCATGATTTTTAAACCCAAATTATTAAATTTACTATATATAAACCCAAATTATTATATTTATTGGTCGTGCAACTGCCCCATCTCGCTCCTGCCTCGCTACACCGATGGGTAGCCCCCTGATCTATTGGCTTTATTCATCCTGTTATTATTCATTATAATAATCATTATAGTGGAAAACAATAATACAATGTTATTATTATAAACGTTTAGATGTTACTGAACCAAGCAAAAACGGGTCAAGAATGAAATTATATTCTTTGTAGCTAATTCTAAGTTCACAATGGACGAAGTCGCGGGCATATACTGGTTAATAATTATTGCGATTCGACAATAATGAAATACTTATTAAAGTTATTGATAAAATATTCTTAGTCGACAGTTTACCTGTGTAACTGTGGTGGATAGGAAATTACTTTCATTTTAAAATGAGGTTGGTTCATTTTTCATAACTTTATATAAACTTTTTGACTTAGTTATTTTTTTCAAAATGTCAAAATAGTGACTCATAAAACTTTATACCATTTATAATTTTCAAACATTAATATTTTTAACTTTAATTACTTTTAAAAAATCGAATTTTGAAATGATTTACACAAAACAAGAATGGTACACACCAGCAGAAGTCGCTGTGCACAACAAAGCAACCGATTGCTGGGTTTCCATCAACGGTGTGGTCCGGAATCTAACGTCTTGGTTGGAGCAACAGTTTAGAGTCTGCAAATGCACTAAGAGTTGCTCTTGCACTAATAAAAACTGGTTCTGTGGCGATAGTTGTGTTGAGTACTGTAATTGCTTTAAACGGGGATTTTTCTATTGCGATGGAAAAAGAGTAAGTACTGTGTTACTTATATTCACTTGGCTATCCTAAAGGCTTCACAATTTTCCTACCATTTAGTAAATATTCATTCAGTAAATAATACCGTCAAAAGAAAACTGAATGAATGAAACGTCTTTACATTATTTTAGAAGTTTTTTATATATAGTACAAATAGGCGATAACTTACGATGGTTTTTTGGGCAATAATTATTATCAATCTTCAAATAAAAACAATTCCCGTGTAAGGGTAGGAAAAGAGTTGATTAAATCAAGGGAGAAAGAGAGACACACTTTTTGAAAACCACTCAACATTGCTTACTAAGAGATCTTGATGTTTTTATTGTATTAAAAATTTTATAAAATAATGTCCAAAGCATGTTATTTTTATGCGAATAAATAGCTTAAAAATAGACAGTCTCTTTTGAGGGTTATATATTTCAGACGGCAGCCAAGTTGCCATAATGATAAGCAATCAGTAATTCCTAACCTTCCACACGGCTGAAATTTTGAGGGAATACTCTTGTAATTGTTTCAAAATTAAACAGCCAGGCTATTCCGCCAGTTCTAAGTGCCTGTTGTCGTTGTTGTATAGGCCATTATGATCCCATCCGGTAAACATGATAAAAAAGAGGTGTTTTCCAGTTGGCGATGACTGTTCTAGCATTCGCTGGTAAGGATATCAGTCATTGGTTTAACGGAGACGATTGGGTGAAATATACACACCCTATAGTAGGCTCCAAGACAGATTACCATCAGTACGGGCCAGACAACGCACATCCAGTGGTACCATCAACTCGGTGGCGACCGACCAGCAATCCTTGGTGGTTGGATGAGAAAAACGTCGAGGGGAAAGTTACAGCGAGGACTCGGCCACTTAGGATTACCAATACTTTGACTGGTAGCTATCATTTCATTTATGTGCTATAACTTATATATATTTTGAAAAAACAAAAACCATCGGAAAATTGTTTCGTTATAATACTCATTAAAATTACATTTGTGTGCATCAAGGTAATGTACACATAGGATTTGGCATACGCGTATGCGTCAATCATCGTGACACGGAATAACTAAACGAAAACATTCCGAAATTATTTTATACCATATATTTTTATCGTGTTGACTCAGGACCTTGATTTTTATACACCTAATATCTGGTATAAATTTCAACGTGCTAAGTCCACCCGTTCCTGACTATCGGTGGTGATACACGGACAGACAGACAGACAAGAGAGCAATCTTATAAGAGTTCCTTTTTTACCTTTTCAAGTAGGTATAGTTCCTTAAATGTAACTTGAACCAAAATGGCCGCTTCTGCGAAAGTACAATAATGGACAAAAATGTTAGACAAAAATATTGGTTTCGTCTTATTTAAATCGATTCTTTATAGAGTAGGAAAACGGAATGAAGTATATAATATAGTTATTATTTCTTCTAAATTCAATTAATTATTTATTTATTATTAATTACATAAATAGAATAAAACAAACAAATAGTATAGAAAAAAGGTACCTATATATAAAATAAAGTTAATGTACATTATTAATAGTGAGACAGACTTCTTCGTATCTTCCGCAGTATTATTCAGAGAATTAGTTATATTATATTCTTTTAAAAAATAACTATAAACGTCAAATACCATCCTTCTCTCCCGTCTCCTTAAAGGTATCTTGAAATAAATGTTAACACACTTGACAAAACTAATTTATATTTTAATTTATTTTTTAATAATTTATTATTAAAGAACTAAAACAACCGTGAGCGAGTGTACTAAACCCGGCCCCCTTCATACCGCATACGGTTGAGACCCAAAAACGTGTTACTGCGCAGGGTTCAAGTTACATTTAACAGACTATACCGGAACCCTTAAAACTATTACATCATTGACCTTTAGTTTAATTAGGTTCAAGTGTAACTTTAGAAGTTTGCTCCGAAGAAACAATATACCAGATCATGATGCGGTATCTTCCTCACAATTCCCACATGCTCTCTTATACTTGGAGGTGTCTCGGTAGAAGAATTGACTATACCAAGACGCTAGCAGATAACAATATACCGGACGAGAGAGATATATTTAGTGATGTTGGTCTACCTGAGAACTGTCATATACCTGACTTGTTACTGTATTATAATGATGATTTGACTGAAGGTATGATCTTACTTAAATAAGTATAAATAAACGCACACATTCAACGACCCTCATTAGGATATTTATATGTTAGGGGTCAGGAAACACACACAACGACACGGATGAACACACCCAGACCTATAACATATGCCTGTATGGTTAATACAAACATCTGCTCCGAGCGGGAATCGAACCCACGATCTGTGGCGTTTAAGGCAGGTTCGCTACCGCTGCGCCACAACGTCGTCAAACCTACTTATAATTACGAGAATTTTTATTGTACTTATAATAATGGAGGATGGATGTATGTTTGTATGGAACATCCGTGTTTATTACTCTTACGCAAAAACTAATAAATGGATTTTGATGAAATTTGGAATACACATAGCTTATTACCTGGATTATATAAGGATAGTTTTTATTCCGGAAGTGTTGGGTTTCGGTGAGACTATACAAAAACTAAATTAAAGCGAGCGGAGCGGTGAGTATATATAGTATATATTTTTTTTGGAGTGTATATTGCTGTTGGCCCTTGTGGCATTGACACATTAACAGCGTCATCCGTGGGGGTTGTTATTTATTGTTGAGGACACAGCAACAGCTTGCTGAATCTTACGCAAACACGACCATTACCTCTCACAAACACATCTCTGTATGGTCAACACAATATCTGACATGAGCAGTAAATTAAATAGTTAAATTCTTTTAAAAGCTATTTTCTCCAAATGGCGTAAGACATACATAAGATATTAGATATATAAGGTCGTTTAATATTTATTTTCAGATCCACCAAGAGAGTATTGTGCTTGTAAGGAAAAGGAATGTATCCATAAACCTGAAAAATGCCAAATATATTCCGACGACCATGACGATTAAACAAGGTTATTAGTCTTTATTATAAAAGGTTAATACATTAACAATTTATTATAAAAGGCTAACATATAAATAAAAGTTTAACGTATATATAAAAGGTTAAACATGGTAAAAATCCATCGGATTTCTTATAAATTTATTGTACCTAGACATGATTTATTGACACAACCGTTGTGGCGTTGTGGGTAGCGAGTCTGCCTTAAGCCTCGACGGTTGCGGGTTCGATTCCCGCTCGGAGCAGATGTTTGTATTAATCGTACAGGCATGTTTTCCGGTCTGGTTGTGTTTGTCCTTGTCATTGTGAATGTTTCCGGACCCCCGACACAGGATATAATTATCCTAATGGGGGCCGTTGAGTGTGTAGCGTTTATTTATTATTTATTTATTTACAACATAAAAACTACTTTTTATAATTCATTGTACTTTTAATTTTATTAATTTATGTTGAATCAATAAAGGTTTATCGTAATGGTTGTTTTTGTTTGATTGCAAAAGTTTACGGCAAACGTGACTCGTGATGCATGAGACGCGTGCTTCGGGTTCTGTATACATATTTTAATTTATTTTACTATGTAGGTCACATAATATTTCAACACGACATTAAATATTGAATGCAATTACACAAACTTACTATGAATATTTTATTAGAATAATCTTCAATAAAAAAAATCAAACTTAAATACATAATGCAAAAAACAAAATAATCCAGAAAAGTTGAGATTATAACATACAATTTGATGCTTTTAACAAATTTAAACTCATTTCAATGTTATAATATGTAACTTATGCCAAATGACCCTCGCCTCTCCCCTGAGTCGCAGTTCCCTACTCGTATGACCTTTTTTTTGTTGACGGGGAAGGAAATCTGCTGTCAGAATCTGAAGGAATAGGAAGGATTCTGCGTTATTGCTGGAGAGGAGAACTGTATACCCCACGCAACCCACGTGGGGTATCCATGACAAGGTGGTAGCGTCATGGGGACTCATTAAAACCTCCTCAGAGGCCGACCTTAAAGCGTTTCTCAGATACTGTTCTCCATTGGTGGGTGGGCAAGCATCCCAGCATTTCCACAAGCATTCAAGCGCGCACGGTAATCGGAGTAAACAATACGAGTATACAAATTATAAAGTCACAGTCACACTGGTGGTAGGTCTTTTGTTGCAAGAGGCTGGCTGGGTAGGTACCACCGCAGTGTCAATTATTCTGCCGCCAAATAGTAATGCTTAGGCATTACTGTGTTCCGGTTTGAAGGGCACTGTACGCTAGTGAGATTACTGGGCAGAGGAGATTTAAGAACCAATATATCGAGGTTGGCAACGCGTGAGTGGCACCTACTAATGGTGCTACAAGCGCTCATAGGCTACGGCAACCACTTACCATCAGGTAGGCCGTATGCTTGTTTGCCAACTTGTAACATAAAAAAGAGTATTCTTCAACACGTTAATCTGCAACGCGAAGCGTGAGATAAATCGAAAACAAAAATGAATCTCTTAAAAAGAAAAGGTCCGGATTAAAAAGGTCAATATTTCAAAGACACTAACTTAATCTTATATTAGTTACTGGAGATGTAAATTTCTTGGGTTCTTTTAAATTCTTAAGGATCCCTGATTCTATAAAGTTATAATGCATTCACTGTGATTGTAAGCGTGTCGTTCCGTTTTATGAGTAGGGACGTTTTTGCGCGGCGCGTGCGCAGTGATATTTGCGACTATGGAATAATAATTTCAAAGCCATTATTGTTACGATTTAAAAACAATAAACCTCACGTGATATATTATATAATGTAATAATTATTCAGATCACTTTAAAAAAAATTAATAAACTTTCATATTTTTCTACCTGTTACAAATATACTAAAGACCAGTCTCGGCTACGCTCGGTAGAAATCCAATGTGGTAGATCACTCATTGTTCTTATCTTTATATTATCTGACATCAAAATCGGTCCAGCCGTTTTGGAGTTCATAGAAAATATACACACATCAATACAAAAAGGAGGAAGTTTTCAATTCAACGATGTTTTATTTAATGCTACTCGAAGACTGCTAAACCGATTTGGATAGTCATTTTTTTGACAGACTACCTTATGTGCCGGTACTTATCACCGACTTTTCTTTTTGACATTTTATTTTTATTTTGTTTGGTTTTTAAGGTTGGGAGTTGAGACAAATTTTTTTTTTTTTTGTACAGGTTTAAATCTAAACCGAAGGACGTTGGTAGTTAAAAAATGAAACGTATATAATTCTTACTGTCCAAAATAAAAACCGGTATGTCTTATTATACACAAAAATATTTTATGCCTTGTTTAGCTAACGTATACTTTTTAATAAACAAAATTAACACTCTTAATACAGGTCACAATCGCACAATATAAATTCGATTACCCAACCTATTGTTATATAAATTCGTTATAAATATTCATGTTCGTGGCCCCAGCACAATTTCTTCATACGCCATAGCAACGTCCCATACGTGCCACGCTCAGCCAAGCGCGGTTCCTGTGACGGTGTTTTTCTTTATAACAAAAAATGTCTATACTATATATAAATATATATATACAATATAATGCGAATCTCCCCACCGTGCCTCGGAGAGCACGTTAAGCTGTCGGTCCCGTTTGTTATCACATAACAATGGATAATAATCGTTAACTCTTGATAAGTAAATTGCTCTTATCCAGTGAATTACTGGTTCGCCCTTAGGGTTGCGGAGGTCAGATGGCAATCGCTCCGTGTAAAAACTAGTAACCTGTCAAATCAAAAGAGTGATAAGCAGACCCTGGGTAAATAAAATAGCGGAAATAATGCTATATATAAATACAATGTATATTATATATATAGTTCATAGTTTAATAATCTATCCTAATTACTATTATAAATTATAAATGGGAAAGTAACTCTGACCATGCCTGTTATGTAAATCGTTAACAGGCCACTTAAACTTTGTATAATTTAAGACGATAATTTTGACAGCTTAGCTTTAGGGATAGGGTAGTGTAACATCGTTAATGAATTCGATTATTACTCCCATAGAACTGGTAATCGATAGTTTCAAGTTTTTTTATAAAAAGTTGGCAAGCAAGCATACCGCCGGCCTGATGGTAAGCGGTGTCCGTAGCATATCAAAGCACCATTAGTAGATGCCACTCACGCGTTGCCAACCTCGAGATATTTATTTTATTCTTAAATCTCCTTAGCGCAGTGATTTCACTAGCGTACAGTACCCTTCAAACCGGAACACAGTAATGTCTAAGCACCACTGTTTGGCGGAAAAATATTTGACACTGCGGTGGTACCTACCTAGCCGGCCTCTTGCAACAAAACACCTACCACCAGTGTGACTGATTGCACTGGTGGAATAATCTCTGCTGTGACAGAGGTTATCCCAACAGCGGGCGATGGGGTCGTCACGTCCCGACGCCGGAAAACCAAAAACTTAAAGAAAAATTATAATAATATTTTCAAAAAATATGAAAAACCAAATACTAGGGAAATTTCTGATCTGCAATAAATCTACCAGATTTACGTCATTAAATTAAGTTTAAAAAAAATAAAACAAAGAATTAACACAGACCGTTAATTAATAATAACTATTTCGACAATAAGGACCTAACATTATTTAATATTCTTTTGATATCCTATGGATATTCGTTACAAGCTCTAAGTGGACGATACCTTTCAATAAAGTACAAAATTACCTTTAGTGCATTTTTACGAAAACAATTGAAACTTCATACGCGTCAGCTGTTAAAATTATCCTAAATAGACCAAGACCAAGAGACCAAGTATAAGCTGCTGAACTAATTTTAATGAATTATGGCAATAGGTAGTATTGTATTTAATATAAATATGTATATAAGTACTTATGTATATATAGGTATCAACATTAAAATACCTATCTATTTTTAATGTCATAAATGTCCACGCGAAAATAAGAAAATGTTAAAGCACGCGAAAATAAGTTTCTACATATAATGCTATCCCCAATTAAAAATCAACGGCATCTAAATCTGAAACATAAAATTATTTTTAACATATAAAAACGTTTTAATCTAATTTTAAGCATAAAAAAAAAACAAAAATTAATAGAGATTGGTTTAAAACAAACTTTCTTTTCACTTAAAAAACAAACTTTCGCAACCTACCCCACGCGAAATAACTATTTCTAGAACACACTCTCACTTCAGTTTTACGAGCGACCACCACGCATGCGCGGATCTTATAATTCACTTGTTACCCCAAATTATGTTAGCTACCCCATGCAAAGCCCCAAGTAAAAATAAACGACTACAAACAGCGGCCATTTTCCACAGATAATAATTCACTGACGGAACGAGCGCACGTTTTTGACGTAGGAAAGTTCCGCAAGGACGTTTTATTTCGGTGTCGGGTCAATGTCCTTTGTTGATAAAAAAGTTGTGTTGTGTTCTGTTTTTGTTGTGTGTCTGTAAACAACTATGTGTTTATTAAAATAATAGTTGCATTCTATTTGAGACTTGAGTGTTTCCAGTCTGTAAGTATATTATATGCTTTCATTATTGTTTAAATTCTGTGTTTAGTTGAATTCATTTAAGTTTTTGATTAAGTTTTAGAGCAGATTTAGAGAAATATAAGTTATGAAATTAATGAATTTAACAATACTTTTTCGAATACCTTTAACGTATCTCATTATACTGTAAGTATATTGTATGCTTTTATTATTGTTTAAATTCTGTGTTTAGTTGAGTTCAGTTAAGTTTTTGATTAATTTTTAGAGCAGATTTAGAGAAACAATGTAAGTTACGAAATTAATGAATTTAACAAAACTTTTTCGACTACTTTTAACGTATCTCATTATACTTATATTAGAAAATACATATTTTTAAAAAGATATTATGAAACGCAGCATGATTCTCTACGTTTTATTTCATTTTAAATGAAGAAAAAAAAATACGAACTATTTATTTATTAGACACTTAAAAAGTATCTAGCGTCGTTTGTTGATATTTATGTTTCGACGACGTTGTGGCGCAGCGGTAGCGAACCTGCTTTAAACGCCACAGGTCGCGGGTTCGATTCCCGCTCGGAGCATAATATGTTTGTATTGACCATGCAAGCATATTTTCCGGTCTGGGTGTATTTGTCCTTGTCATTGTGTATGTTTCCGGACCCCCGACACAGGATATCAATATCCTAATGGGGGCCGTTGAGTGTGTAGCGTTTATGTATTTATTTATTTATGTTCTCAGTATACCTAATTAAGAGTCATCTATCCACCTAAGGGTTAAAACAAATGATAAAGCTTATAAGAATTGTACGGTTTATTTGTTAAGAACCTAACATTCATTAGTAAAATAGACCCTTCTGTATGTCTATCTGTTTGTCCTAATTTACCTCAAAAATCGGTGTTTTTAATTTTTTGTTTAAAACGGTATTTTGATGAAAAACGAAATCAAAAATTAGGGTTAATTATTTTCCACGCAGAAGAGGCCACAGGCAACAACTAGTTATCCAATAAAAGTGACTCATACAATTTTATAGGGTGTGATAAGTAAATAGCTGCGTATGGATTACAGATGAGAGCGTTTAGAAATTGATTTCGGTCCCCTTATTGATTTTATTCCCCTAGTTTCACCCTCGCAAATACCTAGCAAATGCAGTCAGCAGGGCCTACTTATATTGTTTTAGGGTCCTATAACACGTTCACCTTTTGTAACTCCAACCCAAAAACGAGTATTGTTAAAGTTTAATTTGTGTTTTTCTATGTCTGTGTATATATTTTGTCTGTGTGTCTTGGAATGTTTGTAGTTATCGATTTCTATTTAGTTGTTTTTTTTTTGTTTAATTGGTGAAGCGCCATCTAACCAGTGGCTAGGAACTAAATAATACCATCGTACGCATGCGCTACATACATCTCTAATGTCATTGGTCAATCCCAGCCACATTCTCTCTTTTACTTTCGCATATTTGGATTTTTTTTTAGTTCGAACCACTTCATAGATACATATACTTACAGGATATTACCATCCTAATGGGGGCCGTTGAGAGTGAAACGTTTAAACGTTTATAGATGGCGCTAGTTTAGTCTTCAATTTTTACCTATTTCAATATATGGGATATTTTTTTTATGTTACAAGTTGGCAAACAAGCATACGGCTCACCTGATGGTAAGTGGTTGCCGTAACTTATGAGTGCTTATAGCCCCATTAGTAGGCGCCACTCACGCGTTGCCAACCTCGAGATATTGGTTCTTAAATCTCCTCTGCCCAGTAATTTCAATAGCGTACAGTGCCCTTTAAACCGGAACACAGTAATGCCTAAGCATTACTATTTGGCGGCAGAATATTTGACACTGCAGTGGTACCCACCTAGCCGGCCTCTTGCAACATAAGACCTATCACCCGTGTGATTGATTGCACTGGTGGAATAATCTCTGCTATGACAGAGGTTATCCCAACAGTGGGCGATGGGGTCGTCACATCCCGACGCCGGAGATACATGGTCCTAGTCAGTCCTGACTTAAAAAGAGGGATGTTTTGAGTTTATCTGTGGGTCTGTATGTTTTTGTATATATGAATTGCCGAATTCGTTTTAGTTATTTTTTGTTAGTAAGATGACTTGAATGACAGTGTTCTTAGCTATGATTCAATAAAATGTGTCCAGTTGTTTGAAGATTATCGGCTATTTTCTGATTCATAATGGATGTTGAAGGTTTTCAACATTATAATTTTAGCTGTTATCCACAATTCTTAAGTTTTAGAGTTTAGTTTGGTTTAATATACATAATTATACCTTGCCTTGTCCTGTTTGATTGTTGTCCTGCCCCGATAATTGAAAAAACTGGGACTGCCGATAGCAGCGGCTTCTACTGGGTCCAATTGTCTGAACCATTCTCGAATCCACTGGAACACACACAAACAGTTTCATCAAAATTATTTCACCCGTTTAGGGAGTTAGGTATTTTGTGATTACAATTTAAAAAGTATATTTGGACGCCAATAAGCAATACCATGTCAACCCACACGAATGTTATTTCGAGAAAAACGCGTTTGAAAATTTTGAACAACTTGGTTTATATGACTTTTTTTTTATTTATTGGTTAAGTTTTTGGCAATTTCAGATTTTTGTAAGTTATTTTACTTATTTTCACAAAAAATAAGTATACAAACTGCACATTTCGTATATAATACAACCTAAAACGTTACATACATAAATCGCATGATTGAAAAAATGGCTTTTTTAGAAGTTTTATAGCTTAAAACCCTACAAATATTAAAGAAAAATGTTCTTCAGCCATTTACCAACACATCTGCATTTATAACTCAGTTTTTTAAATTTTGTGGGTTGACATGGTATTGCTTATTTGAGTCCATTTATGATAGAGATTTTTTGTTTCTCTGCAATTAAATTCATAAATAAATAATAATAAATTATAAACGCTACACACTCAAGGGTATTGATTAGAATAGTTATATCCTGTGTCGGGGTCCGGAAACATACACAATGACAAGGACAAATACACCCAGATTAGAAAACATGCTTCTATGCTCAATAAAAACATGCTCCGAGCGGGAATCGAACCCGCATCGTCTTATATTATATGTATAAATATATTTGTATAAGTACAGAATCAGTAAGTTACTGAATTGGTATTCAATTATTATTTTTATTTTTTGGGATTTTGAAATAATCTGACTTAAAAGTTGAGCTATTGTGTTATCTGGACAATGCAATAGATAAAGCTTATCGAATAGGTCTATTGTCTATGATCGGTTAATACCACTTCCGGTCAAAGCGGCTTCGATTTAAAACGAACCATTGTTTATGTTTTTTTTTGATAGCGTAATCAATGGAAATTCATGCGGAAACGCCGTTTTTTTTTGTTTTTAAACAATCTTGTTTCTTATTTAATAGATTATTAATTTTAATTATTTCTTTTTAGGTAAAATTGCAACATGGCTACCTTACCCATCTATGTCTCGCTAAGTAGGTAAGTAAAAAAAAACAGCAACCTCTGTTCCGTCCTGTTTTTCTAGCTTTTTACTTCCTTTTTTATGAGCACTTGCAATGTCATTAGTAGGGGCCATTCACGCGTTGCCAACCTCGAGATATTGGTTCTTGAATCTCCTCTGCCCAGTAATTTCATTAGCCTGCAGTGCCCTTAAAACCGGAATATAGTAATGCCTAAGCACTACTATTTGGCGGCAGAATATTTGACACTGCGGTGGTACCTACCTAGCCGCCCTATCGCAACAAAAGACCTACCACCAGTGTGACAGATTGCACTGGTGGAATAATTTGCTGTGACAGAGATTATCCCAACAGCGGTCGATGGGGTCGTCACATACGGACGTCGGGAAAAACTTCCTGTCTTTATTGATTTGTCTATGCGGATGTGATACTTTTGATGGTGCAAGCGTCTGCAAGGCAAGTGCAGGGGGCATCACCATTTTCTGCTCCCCTGGGGCTGGACTCCACCAGCCACTACGCACTACAGTACAGTGCTTGGCAGGTCACTGAGTTCGCCCATCGAGGAGTTAGGAGGAGGAAGGGTCAATAGATTTAGTGGTGCTGCAAGTGTCAATGGGCTGCGGTGACCACATACCATCAGGCTGATTTAAGCAATCCTAAAATACATCATCTTAATAGCATTATTTCCAGTATATTATGTACCCAGGGTCTGCTTATTACTCTTATGCGGATTTGACAGATTACTAATTTTTACATAGAGCGATTCCCATCCGCCCTCCGCAACCCTAAGAGCGAACCAGTAATCCATTGGATATGAGCAAATTGATAAAGCCCGGAACCGACAGCGTAACATGTTCTCCGAGGCACGGTGGGGAGACCTATAACGACAAACGCCCAGACCGAAACAGATATTTGTAAGATCAACACAAATATCTGCCTGAGCGGGAATCGAAACCCGCAACCGTCAAGGCTAAAGTCAGACTCGCTACCAATACACTACAACGGTGTCATGTGTGTGTGTTAATTGGACGCAAATAAGCAATACCATGTCAACCCACAAAATTGAAAAAACTGAGTTAATATGTGCAGAAGTGTTGGTAAATGGCTGAAAAACCATTTTATTTAATATTTGTAGGGTTTTACGCTTTAAACCTTCTAAAAAAGTATTATGTATTTTTAAACTTTTTGGGTAATATTATATACGAAATATGCAGTTTGTATACTTATTTTTTGTGAAAATAAGTAAAATAACTTAAATAAAAAAAAAATTATATAAAGAAAGATGTTTAAAATTTTCAAACGCGTTTTTCTCGAAATGACATTCGTGTGGGTTGACATGGTATTGCTTATTTGCGTCCAATTGTAATATACATCTAGGTACTTATAATAACAAATTTAGTATCGTATTCCCTTATTCAAATTAACAAGGGACCTTAATTCCCTACTGTTGTTTATAACATAGTTTGATGTGTTTTTAACGAGCTCCTTCAACGTTAGGTTATAGCTTGAGTCCCATAGGGCCCAGGAAGCGTTTTGTAAATAACGAACACGTGTCTTGTAATTAGGATCGTAAATTATGATGAATTTATGGGAATTTTACATTAAAATGTCGGATGTTTACTGTGTGTTTTAAGTACAAAGACTTCAGTAAACGGTCACTTTTAAGAAATATATAAAAGATAAAAATATGAATAGACTAATGAGATTTTTCCATGTTTTAAGAATGTGTTGCGTGTTTCTCGATACAAAAAATACTTTTTGCTTAAAAACTCTTATCACGAGCATCAAAATGGCTATTAAAACTATTATTGTATTAATTTTTTTTTAACTTTTCTTTTAATCTGAACGTAATATGTCAACTAAAATAAAGTTGGTATATACTGCGAGTACAATCGCGTAAAAGACAGGCCTCTATTAAACAAAAGTAACAAATAAATTTGACGACGTTGTGGCGCAGCGGTAGCGAACCTGCCTTAAATGCCACAGCTCGCGGGTTCGATTCCCGCTCGGAGCATAATATATTTGTATTGACCATGCAAGCATATTTTCCGATCTGGGTGTATTTGTCCTTGTCATTGTGAATGTTTCCGGACCCCCGACACGGGATGTTACTATCCTAATGGGGGCCGTTGAGTGTGCAGCGTTTATTTATTTATTATTTATTTAATAAGCAGCTAGGAAACGCCATTAGCGTACTCTCCTAGAGAGTTATTATCCTGGTCAAAGCTTTCTACAACTGCTCCAGAACCTTGTCACTTAATATAAAGGATCTCTCAAAGTTCGACCGGAAGCCGACCGCGTGCCGACTCGTTAGTTTTTGACTGGTCAATAACTCTATAACAGTATATATACGATATTGATAGTCATATTGCCTCTCGAGCTTCACGAGCTTTCGTCCCGCTTCCTGTCTCCGGTTAAGGAAGTAAATTGACGTGCTTCGTGCTAGGGCTGCCAATATTTTCAATGATATATTTTTGTTTGCTTTTTGCTTGTGTGTTTTTATTCTTAAATGTATTAATTTTTGAAGGTTTTTTTTTTACCAAAAAAATGAGAATTTGTATTTACTGAATGGAACTAAATATAAATATGGCGATAGTCCCTCCATTAGATATAATTCTTGAAATTCTCTTTCCAAAAATGATGTAGGTTTCTCAATAATTTTTATTGTATATCTTGACGGTTCAAAATCAAAATCAAAATTATTTTTATTCAAGTAGACTTTTAAAAGTACTTTTGAATAGTCAAACGCTACCGACGGTTCGGAAGGTTGATTCTATCGAGAAGAACCGACACGAAACTCGACAGTTACTCTTTTCAAATATATGTTTTTTACAATTGTATTATTTCATATAAAATTTGGTTCTTGAACGAGATCCAGTAATATTAAGAGTCTCAAGCATTTTTATCGGAAAAATATTCCTCTAACGAATAATAGGCTTTATTGATAAGTTTATTTTGAGGTTAGGTATAGGTTGGAAAGAAGTATACGGCGCGCCTGATGGTAAGCAGTCACTGCAAACTATAAACGCAAGCGGTACATAGCCAAGAGGGAAGGATGAGAAGGGAAAAAGGAAAGGAACAGAGGGGTGGGAGATTGGGATTCCAGCACTCCATTATTTTGTGTGAAAGGGTAGTACTTCCTCGGTCGAGCCGTCCCATTTGTCCTTAACCCTACTACATGCTCAGTTTTATTATCATCAAGAGCTTAACACATTTTATTTTTACATTTGGCAACCCTGCCAACGAACTTGACACTATCCGCATGTAATATTTATTTCATAGAAGCCGTATTGGCACTGCCTTTTTCGTCTCAGTACAACACTTCTCACATACAAACGAATCGTTTTCGTATTTTAGACATTGTACAACATAAAACTTGAAGCCTTAATAAATGCCACAACAGAGCGGATGCCACAACAGAGAGGGAATTATAGCCCTGTCTCTAAGAACACTAGAGCTTTATTTATTTTTTATATCTATATGGTTGGCAAACAAGCATACGGTCCGCCTCATGGTAATCAGTCACCGCAACCTATGAACGTGCGCGATACTTGAAGTATCACAAGTGCGTTGCCAACCCAAAGAACAGGAGGGAAGGGATGAGAAGGAAAAAAAGGAATGGAATACAGGGGTGGGAGATTGGGCCTCCGGCGGTCTAACACGCACGCAACAGTACCTACTGATACTGTTACTTTACGCCGATTTTCTGTGAGAGTTTCGGCGAGGTATACTTCCCCGTACGAGCCGGCTCTTTTGTGCTGGAAGAAGCATGGCTCAACTACCGTAAAAATTTAGGTTACCGAAAAAAATATTCTAGAGAAGTCGCAAATGATTCGTCAAATCTGTACACAAATGAATATCATTTTATAACCGATATTGGTTCATTTGAGAGACTATAGTTTGGGTTGGCATGTGATGCTTCAAGTATCACAAGCGTTTATAGGTTTGCGGGGACTGCTTACTTTACATAAAAAGACATAGCAGCTACCTAAATGTAATTCACGATGGTGCATTTCACATGTAAATTTTGGTTTGGCTTGTGGGCTGTACTTATAAATACATAACGTGTCAATCCAAAATTTAAACGACTAACACTCACGTTCAATCGGTTTAAGTACCGACTAGTTTCGGACTCATCGGAGGTCCTTCATCAGGGTGAGTTGGTTACGTTCGCGGTCGCGACCGGTCTCGCACGTGGTGCATCGGAGGTCCTTCACGTGCGAGACGAGTCGCGAACCGATTGAACATCAGTGTTAGCCGATCAAATTTTACATTAAGTTAATTATGTCTCACGATAGTTTTCATAATTTAACATAACGTGTTATAAAATTTTTTGATTAAATTTTCTGTTACAATTATACACACATAAATCTTTACAAGATATTCGCGTGATCATAAAGAATCAATCAGGTAATTTCAACAGATATAATCATCTTAATTATATACAAAAAACGTAGTTTAACAATTTATACATCTGGCTAAACACGCTCATAAAGTACGTAAGTTACATTTCAAGTTTTTAGTGGAGCCGCGTTTTTGTCTACTTGAAGTAGTAGTATTCGTGCTGTAGCGTTATGAGCAATGAGTAGGAGTACCAGAGGCCCAATGCCACCTTTCTACCAGTGGTGGTTTATCAAACAAACGTGGGTGGCAAACGTGCTTGATTTTACAAAGGGGCGCGCTTGGATACTCTTTTCGGACCAGAACAAAGTAAAAGTATCTAAAAAGTTGTACTTACTGTGGAATTTTGTTTTATTTTTTTGTATAGATAGCCTATGATTTCAAAATAATTCAATTTAAGCAAGTATCTCATATAAAAATATCATATTAATCGTATCTGATGATCGTTATGTGAATAATTTCACGGCATTGCGCGCGGAAGATGGACGATCAATCTTGTTCGCGCCAATCACACTGATCGGATCTGAAAAAATAAAATTTATGTCATTCGAGAATGATCTAGATTTCTAATCTTAGAATCGGAAAATATAATCCTAAAATCGGAAGTTGTGATAGGTTAAAAACGTAAAAATTATTCTTTTACTAATGTTGTGGACAGTTTTAATTAGGCCTTTCGACATATCGAAGCTACATTTTGTAAAATTATCAACTTGTTTTAGATATTTTTTAAAACGCTTCACACGGCCCCCATTAGGATTGTGATATCCTATGTCGTCCTGAAACATATATAAGGACAAGGACAAATACACCCAGACCGGAAAATAAGCTTGCATGGTCAATACAAACATATTATGCTCCGAGCAGGAATCTAACCCGCGACCTGTGGCATTTAAGGCAGGTTTGTTACCGCTGCGCCACAACGTCAAATTAATCAATATTATAATAATTAATTAAATAAATAGATTTATATAAATTAAATAAAAAATCTAATTATTATTTATTATAGTCAGATACAAATTAATCTATCTTTAGATCTGTAAGCCGATGAAGCGTTCTCCAGAGCTAATTATGTATTAGTACTATGTTGGGGAGAGCAAATGAATCGTAAAATTAACATGTAATTAGATTATGGTAATTAACGCCTCTAGTATGAATTTTTGCTACAATCATAAAGCAGAAAAAGTATTTATATATAAGAAAGGAGACGTTTAAGTTTATTTATACTATGTGACTGAATATTTACTTATTTTTCAAATGGCCCTCCGATTGTATGACTTTTTTGAACAACCTTGGGCTATTGTCGTACCCACTCCTAACGCAATATACGAGTTTTTTTTGAGCCTCAAACCTGCACATACGTAAATGGATATTTACTTTTTTTTTTTTTTATGTTAGAAGTTGGCAAACAAGCATACGGCCCCACCTGATGGTAAGTGGTTGCCGTAGCCTATGAGCGCTTGCAGCACTATTAGTAGGTGCCACTCACGCGTTGCCAACCTCGAGATATTAGTTCTTAAATCTCGTCCGCCCAGTAATTTCACTAGCGTACAGTGCCCTTCAAACGGAACACAGTAGTGCCTAAGCACTACTATTTGGCGGCAGAATATTTGACACTGCGGTGGTACCTACCTAGCCGGCCTCTTGCAATAAAAGACCTACCACCAGGGTGACTGATTGCACTGGTGGAATAATCTCTGCTGTGACAGAGGTTATCCCAACTTTAGATTAAGATTTACATTATGGGTATATTTAAATGTTATCGGAGGCGGGAGGGCCCGCGTATTTGCCATCTGGTACGTTCATCACTGTCATACACCATCACGTGTGATGTGAACCACGGACTCGATATAGTTCCGCATGTGGTTATTATCACTTTACTAGTGACTTTATTTACTTATATTTATAGAGTTTTTTTTTTTGTTACAAGTTACAAATCAAGCATACTGCCCTGATGGTCAGCGGTCGCCGTAGCCTTAGAGCGCGTGTAACACTATTAGTAGGTGCCACTCACGCGTTGCCAACCTCGAGATATTGGTTCTTCAGTCTCCTTTGCCCAGTAATTTCACTACCCTACACTGCCCTTCAAACCGGAACACAGTAATGCCTTAGCACTGCTACTCGCGGGTAGAATATTTGATACTGCGGTGGTACCTACCTAGCTGTCCTCTTCAACAAAATACCTACCAACAGTGTGACTGATTGCACTGGTGGAATAATTTCTGCTGTGGCAGAGATTATCCCAACAGCGGACGATTAGGTCGTCACGTCCCGATGCAGGAAAAATCCGAGATACATTTTATTTTGTATCATTAAAAATATCTAATTACCAGACTTTCAAACTGAATTAAACAGTATAAAAACAAGTCAAGTGTGTGACTTATTGGATAAAAGCAGATGTTATGATAATAAGCGGGACCGAAAGCTCAACGTGCTCTCCGCGGCACGGTGGGGAGACCCACAACATGCTCCAACTACACCAAGCAGGAATCGAGTCCGTGACCGTTGAGGCTCAAAGCTGGATCTCTACCAGCACGCAACAACGGTCGTCCCTTTGAAGAGTTTCATTTTAGATAATAAGTCGAGATAATAAGAATTATGATATTTTAGGAAATAAATAATTAGCTAGTGTAACTGCTAGGCCATGTGTTGATTTATCATCATCAATCGCGTCCCACGCTCGCCCACCGCTGGGTTTACACCGTCTTTCCCACACCCACGGCATAAACTAAAGCATGAATATTAATTAATTATTATTAATTACCTTTAGATTTTATATTAATTTCGACGTTTTATTGTGAATAAATATTTTATCGAGATATTCAATTTATATCCTATTTTTAGTATATTAAAATACTGTTGACCATAATTAAGTTACTCACTTTTTGTCTGTCCGCTTGTGTTTATTTTTTTATACTAAGCAAGTGAATAAAAACTATACGGTCTATCTGATGGTAAAAAGTCACCATCGCTTATAGATGTTTGCAACACCCAAACTCACCATTGCTTCAAGAACACAAAAACACACACACACATACAAGAAACAACAAAGAAGTTTGCCAATTATTTTTCCATCCAAATTCATTCAGCCTTTTTGCGTGATTGAGTTACAAACGTCTATGCATCCAAACGTACAAGCTTTCATTATTTCATTTATTCATCATCGGCCTTTTTCATCTATAAAATATGTTTTATACAGCATCCGTTTGAGACATTCGGCACTTACGAAGATGGCTTGTTAAACCGATGCGGGAGCGACAACTTCGGCCGCATACATGGCAGACGAAATTTGAAGCTGGATCAGAGACAGCTGCCCGCTGGTGACGTTGTTCTCGTTTTCGGGCTAGTTTAGCGAACCAGGCATTATCGTGCACGACAACACCTCTCGATAATGCTTTGCTCCAAGAACTACGATCGTGTGAAGCTTTTTCCCAGATCTTCGAGTCAATATCAAACGACACCATGTCTCTTTTTACGCTATCCATAAATCGCAGCAATGGGCGTCCCACCAACCGTTTAGCGTTCGCGATTTGTGCAAGGAGAATTTGTCTTGGCAAACGAGAAGGCTCCATTCGTTGTACGTGGCCAAGCCAACGAAGTCGTCTTTGCAACGAAGCAAAGACGACTTCATTTATTATATTAGTAGGATTCTACCGTAGTACGCTTATTTTATTTCTACCCAAAAGATAGAAAGTTTAAAGACTGTGACAACTAATTTATAGACAATTTATTAATAACCAAATATTAAATGGTCTAATTATTGCTAAATCAACCAGTGCCTAAGAACAGTATATTTCTAGGATCTACAGACATCTAAATCAAACATGCCACTCCATTTTTGGTACATTGAACTGTGTGTTAATATTTTAGCAGTAGAACAGATTATTTGTTAATTTATTATGTTAACGGAAAATAGGTGGAGCTCTAACATTAACATTTAATGTAATGTTATAGAATGCTGTGTCATCAAACGTGACCAAAATGTATAAACGGTATACTTCTGTAACAAATGCAAGCAAAAAGACGAGGTACAGCTTCAACCCTCCATATTGGGTATTGTAAAAAATAAATAAAAATGATGCATTGTTCCATTAATTATTATTTATAACCAGTCAATGCACTTATTACTAAGTAACCCGCCCACGTTGATATAAACTTTGTGATAAAACCAATTAAAAGCGGTGATTAAAAATGACAATTTGGGAATCTTCATCATCTAACCTTTTTTGGAGTGATCGGTTCCCAATAACAAAGGTTGAGGTAGATTACTGAAAGTTATTTTTACTTACAGTGCGTCAAAAGGTGCGCGATACAGTTATATCTACCGGCGTCGGGATGTGACGACCCCATCGCCCGCTGTTGGGATAACCTCTGTCACAGCAGAGATTATTCCACCAGTGCAATCAGTCACACTGGTGGTAGGTCTTTTGTTGCAAGAGGCCGGCTAGGTAGGTACCACCGCAGTGTCCAATATTCTGCCGCCAAATAGTAGTGCTTAGGCATTACTGTGTTCCGGTTTGAAGGGCACTGTACGCTAGTGAAATTACTGGGCAGACGAGATTTAAGAACCAATATCTCGAGGTTGGCAACGCGTGAGTGGCACCTACTAATGGTTCTGCAAGCGCTCATAGGCTACGGTAACCACTTACCATCAGGTGGGCTGTATGCTTGTTTGCCAACTTTTAACATAAAAAAAAATGGAATAATAGCTCCTGCCAGCGGCTTTGCCCGCGTGAATAAGCGCGACAGACAGACAGAGTTACGTTCGTATTTATAATATTAGTAAGGAGTAAGGATATTACTAAGAAAGTAAGGATTAATTTTGATTGAATTACTTAAGTTAAGTGAGAACTGTTAACTGAGAAACATTAACATTTGATTAAAACTAAGTATGACTGAGGTATTCACAAACTAAAAGTAAATAATTATTGTACAATATTAAAATAGTTGTGGGTACCTTTATTTAAAACAATCTAAGCTATTACAAACTAAAAATTATACAATTTTACAATATTAAGTTAAGTGTGGGTACCTTCCTATATTTGAAACACAAATGTACGAAGCAATCCAAACTAGATGCGGCATCTTCTTTAATATTTTAAAGTTACTTGTTATAAAGAAATAATAAAAGCTGGTGGCAGGTCTTATATTGCAAGAGACGGGCTAGGTAGGTAACACCGCAGTGCATAGATGTGTTTGCACACTGCAGCTAGTAAAGCATATATCTGGGCAAAAGATATATCTCGCTGTTACCAACGCGTGAGTATCAATGAATATTGTTGCAAGCGCTCATAGGCTACGACAACCGCTTGCCATCAGGTGCATCGTATGCTTGCTGGCCGAGTTAGTCTCATAATTGCGTAAAATAATACGGACTGTCTGCAGGAAATGTTCACAGTAACATGCGGAACGAGTTTCGTTTTTATCAGGAATGGGCAATAAGAGATTCGATAAATACAGAAATTTATTTTGATAATATTTCCGTTTAATTTTATAGTGACATTCAATGGTTATACAAAATACTTCATCTACTTACTAAAAATTTACTTCAAGCTAATAAGATCATCTTCGTTTTGTTGACGGGGAGAATATCTGCTACTAGTAACCCGGTTTTCTTGGAAAAATTGGGTTATGTGGCGTTCCATGACAATGTGGTAATGTCTAGTTCTACTACTATTAATAAGAACCTACTAAGAACCTGACCCTGACTTTTTATTTTTATTTCTTGTTGTGTAATCAAAGATACCCAGTTTTTTGACAACAAAACTTTTTGTAATATATTTCACTAAAACCATATAGTACCTGCAATATGTAAGTCTTCTTCTTCTTCCCAGTATTATTTCCGGTATTTAACTTATGGTCTGCTTATTACTCTTATCCGGATTTGACAGGTTACTAGTTTTTACACAGAGCGATTGCCATCTGGCCCCGCAAATCTAAATGCGAACCAGTAACTCATTGGATAAGAGCCGATTATTATCAGATGTTATGTAATAACAACTGGGATCGACAGCTTAACGTGCTCTCCGAGGCACGGTGGGGAGACTCACAAGGACAAACGCCCAGACCGAAAAAGATATTTGTAAGATCAATGCAAACATCTGCCCGAGCGCTACCCGCAACGCCACACTGCAATATGTAAGTATTTCGACAAATTAAATCTCATGTTTTAAGTATTTAGATTAGTAGAGTCAGTCTATATAACAACGTTAATCTCACACACGCTCATGCAAACATGAATTTATAAAAGATAGCTAATTTATCCATTGTTCGCAAGGCGGAGTAAAATCTTAGTGAACGTGTATAAATCTAAATTTTCCAGTCGTTGCGTTCGCGACAGGATATATTATCTTTGTATTCTCGCACGATAAGTAACGTAAAAGATATGCATGCATGCTTGCATATATTAAAAACTAAAATGAAAAAAAAATCTACTAAAGAAGGCGGATCTAAGTAAAATATGGATGGCACCGACTTTATTAAAGTACCTAATTTTATTATAAACCGTGTGTGTATTATTTAACACATTTACAGTCCAGACATTAGTGAGTAAATAATCTTTGCCGGCGACGACGCGGTCCCTTTTTCGAACGTCGCCACGTTCTCATACCGTCGGGTGAGTCCATCAAGTAGAATGCGCTCGAAGCGCTGCTTCCATTTCCGATGACATCCTTGGCTTCGACTTCGCAAGAGGTACCCTAAGAATTGAATTAATTTTGAGCCCCTTTAATCTCTTTACTCGTGACGCTATCAAGGCCAGGAGGACCCCCAATACACATTCCGAAAAAAAGTCATAAAGAACTTGGAATAACAGCACATTTAACGTGTTATGATACGTTCATTTTTATGAATGACAACTTAGTTTCTTATGTGGTATTACCTATGTATAATATTATTATGTAATTTGCCTTTGTGAGTGAGTTTATTAATAGATCATACTAACCCTGAATTATAATTATCAACTTAATTTAATTATAAGTATTTCATAAAAAATATTCGATAATTAACAAGTCCCTATATGTAATAAATATTTTATTTAAGCAAAGATATCGATCGTACAGTCCAAAATCCGCGCCTACATATAATATTGACGGCGGGAGCGTTAAGTGCTGTCCTTTTACAGAAACCTGACGGTGCATATTAAACAAGCTAAATAATACGTATAATAAATCAAAAGGCATCTTATTAATAAAATTTGATTATTAATAAAATACCTGGAAATCCACAACAGTGCAATTTGAAGACATTTTTATCCTCGCACAACTGCTTTGTGGAACCAAATCCCGCCAGCGATCTCTCTGAACCGGAACGTCCTGGGAACCTTCAAGAGAAGAGCCTATTCCTTCCTTTAAAGTTTGGCAATGCACCTGCATGCCCTCTGGAGTTGCAGATGTTCATGGGCGGCGGTGATCGCTTAACATCAGGTTAGCCTCCTACCTGTTTGCCCCCTCTTGTTTGGATCTCCAAAATTAGCAAATAAGCATAGAGGACGGAGGAAAAGTTGGACATTTTACACAAACAATACTATTGCTACTTAAATGTCCTCTTCGTTCGAGCCAACACATTCATGTTATAAACAGCAAGCTCTATTGCTTTTCACAACACCCTACTTGAACGTAAGGGTTATGGAAGGATCTAGAAGAACTTCGTTAGTGGAAATACTAATGTTCTTAAAATGGTAGGCTTTAAATTGCAAGAGACCAGCTAGGTAAGCACCATCGGAGTGTCAGATATTCTACAGAGAAATTAATGGGCAAAGGATATTTAAGAACCAATATCTCGACGTTGACAACGCATGAGTGACACAAATGTGTGGTGCTGCAAGCGCTCATAGGGTAAGACAACGGTTTACCATCACGTGGATCTTGTGTTTACTTGCCAAATTATTTACATAATAAAAGCAGCTTTACGTTTCGTAAACATTGACAAAGTCAATAAAATCGACGCAGTCAAAGAATAGTTTACCATGACAATATAATTTAACGACCAATTGAAAGTTTAAGCAAGTAAAGCCGTAAAATAAAACTAGTAATATGTTAATAGTACATCGTATAATTTATGCGGTTATTGACTTAACATAAAATATTTACACAATGCTAATATAAGGTTTCTTATTGTTCAAGTTTTCGATATCCTTTTTTAGAAATTATAAAATAAATTTAAATTTTTGAATAAAAAAAAATGGTAGATCAATTATCAATCAAAAAATATGTAAGACTCCAATAATCCAATAATCCAAGGGATAAGAGGGAAGAGGAGACAAGGTAAAAGAGAAGGGTGTGGACAGTGGGGGGTGGGAGTTTGGACCTCCGGCGCTCTCACTCATAGCACGAAACGCTTGTTTTCTGATGAAAAAAAACATCAAAGGAAACCATTGGTGTTTAAAGAATTGTGATATGCTTATATTCAAAATTCATTGGACAGTGAGATCCATCATTAAGCTATTAATTCTTCTGAACTAGAGAAGAGGTCTGTGTCCAGTCGTGGGACGTACCTACAGACTACTACTATTTAAGTATTGTGATAAATTGATATATATTGTTTAGTCTTTTTTGGAAAATATTACCATATTATCTAGCTATTTATTGACTTTTGGAGATTATTTATATGACATTTTTATACTAATATGATTTTCTAAGTCAGTGCACTGTCTGTCTTGTTTATTCGTCGTAGGTTGTTTTAAAGTGGTCTGGTCTGTGGTCATGTGTCCGAGTTTCCTCAAGATTATGAGCAAGGTTATGTATTATAAGTAAAATTCTTTGATACGTTATTCAGAAAAAACGCTTTATTCTTGTATTTATTATAATATTTTGAGGGTTTAGGAATATATTAATGTATAAACTTTACATTTGGCCTATTTTGTAAGCGTAGCCTTGTAAATGTGGACTTCCAATTCTCACAAACATATCTATATATAATATCGATTTGAATTACCAATATTCATGTAGTTGCTTCCGGAGGCTATCCCTTATGAAAACCGAAATGCGACTGTTTTGTGTATATTCTTTAATTTTTAATATACCTATCTACCTTGTCGACTTCAAGATCATTTTAAATAATAACTAAAGAGTAGAGTTAGTAAGACTAAACTGTCAAAAATCACGTTATATTTTTTGTTACAAGTTGGCAAACAAGCATATGGCCGATGGTAAGTGGTTGCCGTAGCCTATGAGCGCTTGCAGCAACATTAGTAGGTGTCACTCACGCGTCGCCAACCTCGAGATATTAGTTCTTAAATCTTCTCTGCCCAATAATTTCACTAGCGTACAGTGTCCTTCGAACCGGAACACAGTAATGCCTTAGCACTACTATTTGGCGGCAGAATATTTGACACTGCGGTGGTACCTACTGAGCCGGCCTTTTGCAACAAAAGCCCTACCACCAGTGTGACTGATTGCACTGGTAGAATAATCTCTGCTGTGACAGAGGTTATCCCAACAGTGGGCGATGGGTTCGTCACATCCCGATGCCGGGAGAAAGCCTACATACATAGTACAGAAACTTTAATTAATTAATAATGGTGTTTTTTTTTTTTTTTTTATGTTGGAAGTTGGCAAACAAGCATACGGCCCACCTGATGGTCAGTGGCTGCCGCAGCCTATGAGCGCTTGCAGCACCATTAGTAGGTGCCACTCGCGCGTTGCCAACCTCGAGATATTAGTTCTTAAATCTCGTTCGCCCAGTAATTTCACTAGCGTACAATGCCCTTCAAACCGGAACACAGTAGTGCCTAAGCACTACTATTTGGCGGCAGAATATTGGACACTGCGGTGGTACCTACCTAGCCGGCCTCCTACAACAAAAGACCTACCACCAGTGTGACTGATTGCACTGGTGGAATAATCTCTGTTGTGACAGAGGTTATCCCAACAGCGGGCGATGGGGTCGTCACATCCCGACGCCTGGTGTTTTCTTCGGCGGAGACAAGGCCCCTTTTAGCACGTCGTAACATGCTTATAACGTCACGGTACGCTGCTTTCGATGACGTCAGAAGTCTAGGTCCAATCTCAAGTGGCCATAAGGATAGAATCACTTTGAGCCCTTTGAGAAAAACTCTACTATAAAAGGGGGGTTCTCTTGGTATAAGTTCTGTGGCAATTTTAAAGGAAAGTGAAGATTAAAAGATAATCTCATAAATATATTCAAACCAATTAAAGTATCTATAATAAACTGTCTATAATAATATGCTCAATACTTAGCGTAGCGTGCCTCGTCGCCACCGAAGCGCGAAATGACGCATGGGTTAATGGCCCTATAG
Organism: Hestina assimilis; assembly: GCA_023373885.1. Lineage (NCBI taxonomy): Eukaryota > Metazoa > Arthropoda > Insecta > Lepidoptera > Nymphalidae > Hestina > Hestina assimilis. Next base: position 1,633,341 of record CM041744.1, on the reverse strand, counting down.
AAATAATTAATTGTTTTAAGTACTGATCTTATCATTGTATCGCGGCTTCAATGATTATCCGTCCTTATCTAATGAACCTCCGTCTCTGTCGCACCTGAAGACTTTATAATCTCTTTATCTCGAATTTGACTTTGTCTTAATTATAAAGTTACCGCATTTTTTGTTGATGTAAAATTTTATTAAAACAAATTTTAAGTTAAATCGTTTTGAATTTGTTAGCAACGTAATTATATTTAATACCAGTGTTCGTCCAGAATTTTCCATTTTAAATTATCTTTAGTTTTTACGACAAGAAAGAATGCTGGTTCTATATAATAAAATATATTTACCATTTTCGTATCGTGCCGGCATTGTCTATAGATCGGTAGAGTCTGCTTATGACCTAAGCCAGATTAGACGGTTGTTTAGTTTTTTTTAAATTGATAACATACAAACGTTTGAAAACGAGAATAGGCTTTGCATTGAAAGTCTTAAAGCGACTCTTTGGGTAGAATATACAAAGCGTAGCCTATAGACGATTTTAAGTCCAGTGGAGTTACAAGCGTGTCGTCAACCAAAAGGAAAGAGCGGACAGAGAAGGCAATGAAAAGGAAAAGGTAAGAAGACCCAAACAGCCACCATTTTGGGCCTCCGGCGTCCCAACTCATCGCACGAATCGCAACAGTACGGACACTATGAATTCACGTCGATATTCTGAAGAAAGGACAGTATAAACCCCCTTCCCCACTCTCCCATTGACAAATGACCATTCATTCTTTAGCCCATTCATTTTGAAAACAACAAGGTTCTATATAAACATATAGAGGAAAGTCAAAACAAAGCAATAAATACAAACATTCCACCTGTCACAAGAAACCTAGCCTGTAATTGAAGAGAAACTCGGCGATATTGTGTACGAAAGCATGGGAATTGTTACCGCAAGAAATAGGAACCTACTTATTATGTAGGGAAAACTATTTATGCGAACAAGCAGAAATTAATAATTCTAGTTGTTGCACGCGGTTTTGTTAATATAAAAAGCGATATTATCCTAAATAGTATTTATTGCAGACCTTCTTGTGTGTAAACAAACACAAATTCAACACATTTATAAATTCAACTGATCCAAAGGGTGTGACAACCTTGAGGTTGTGGGCTTGTGAGCGATAGTGGCCGCATACCACCAGGTGGAATTATCCTCTTGTATCCCTTATTAATATATAAAAAGATAATTGACATAAATAATACTAGAGTATCATTCTAATAAGCTTAAATTATTAGATAAAACAAAAAACCCGACTGCAAATACTAAAAAGAAAAAAATATTGGAATGGAAAAAAAATAAAACTTTAAACATCGATTTCTAGAAAACCAATATATCGATTTTTCTTTTTAATTTTTGTTTTAATTTGTTGAGTTCTACAAGGAACCATCACGATTTTGGTGCTATAAGAATTGCAATATTTATAAGAGAATATTTTTTTAAATACCCTATATCACTCTCACAGGTGAGACGAATCTAATGACACCTCATATGTAGAAATTCGTCAAAGGGTCTAAGCTCTAGAACGTCACAAAGAAATGGACATGGATACATACGCTCGAAAACCTCTTGGGATAACCTCTGTCACAGCAGAGATTATTCCACCAGTGCAATCAGTCACACTGGTGGTAGGTCTTTTGTTGCAAGAGGCCGGCTAGGTAGGTGCCACCGCAGTGTCCAATATTCTGCCGCCAAATAGTAGTGCTTAGGCACTACTGTGTTCCGGTTTGAAGAGCATTGTACGCTAGTGAAATTACTGGGCGAACGAGGTTTAAGAACTAATATCTCGAGGTTGGCACCTACTAATGGTGCTGCAAGCGCTCATAGGCTGCGGCAGCCACTTACCATCAGGTGGGCCGTATGCCTGTTTGCCAACTTCTAACATAAAAAAAAAAAAAGAAAAACATTACCCTTCCTTGCCAGCCGGGTAGAAAATAAATTATACTATCATATATAAATTTTTGAATACTAAAACCCATCCTTTTAACATTTAACAATCTCAGATGTAAAAAGCGATAACGACACCTCGTAATTACCACGGTTTAACCCGCACTTAACACGGGTTCTTCATCAAAAGTCAGACGACGTGACATATCAACACATTGTATGTAAATTTCGCAACTTCACACGATATTTCTTAGAAAATATAATGTTTTTTAAAATTAACTAATAACATACCTACTCATATATGATTATCGCTAAAACATTCAAGCTTTTTTGTTGCTTTGAAATAGCAGTACCTGATGAACTTTGCTTTTTGTGAAAATAATAGTTTTTCTCACAATAGAAGGAACTTGAAAAAAAGGAGAAATAATCGGACTGGAGACGTCTGAACTTGATCCGGGGTTTTCCTGGTCTGAAAACACGGATAAAACGTTATTTTCTAAAAATTAATCATAGCTAGATAAATATTTCTAAAAATTTATCGCCCCCGAAACCCTGCACCCTGCATACTAAATTACACGAAAATAGTTAACGCCGTTTCCGAGATTCAAGAATACAATCACTACCAAACTTTACTTTAGCTGTAAAGATTGCCTAAAAATTTTACTAAAATCGGTTCAATCCTTATGGTTTCCACAGAGAACACACATGAGTGATCTTTATGAAAATCGTAACTTACAAAAACCGATTTGTGCAGAATAAAATTGGCTTCATTCCGAAGCGTTTTTAATGCGTATCGAAACAGTAGTGGAATATATACAGGCTAGTTAAAATTATACCTTTCTTTAAAGACTTGGTCAACAATGTAAGGTTCCACGGTTCTGAATGTTATGCTCTAGGAAATATTAATTATAGCAGACCTAATTATACAAGTATCATTATGTAAGCATCCTATTACTGGACGTTTATGTTAGTCTTTGGCGGTCTTGCTTTTAATTATAAACCGTATTTTCCATTAAAGACTACCTTTGTGTCGTTTTGGTTGCGAGCTTGTCTTTCGCCTCGTCGCGTAACGTTGCGTTGCGGCAATCGAATTCTCGCTCACGGCAGATGTTTGTATTGATCATACAAATATCTTTTTTAATCTGGACATTTGTTTGACTGGGTCTTCCTGCCAGGAGAGCAGGTTAAGCTATTGATCCCGGTTGTTACTCACTCTTTGTAACTCTGGAGTTGGTAACACACACTGGAGTTACTGGCTCGCGCTTTTCGAAACCCTTTGCAGTTCGTTAAGTGATGGTAACGTGACCATGATGTAATTTGTTTTTTTTTTTTTTTTTTTATGTTAGAAGTTGGCAAACAAGCATACGGCCCACCTGATGGTATGTGGCTGCCGCAGCCTATGAGCGTTTGCAGCACCATTAGTAGGTGCCACCCACGCGTTGCCAACCTCGAGATATTAGTTCTTAAATCTCGTTCGCCCAGTAATTTCACTAGCGTACAATGCCCTTCAAACTGGAACACAGTAGTGCCTAAGCACTACTATTTGGCGACAGAATATTGGACACTGCGGTGGTACCTACCTAGCCGGCCTCTTGCAATAAAAGACCTACCAACAGTGTGACTGATTGCACTGGTGGAATAATCTCTGTTGTGACAGAGGTTATCCCAACAGCGGGCGATGGGGTCGTCACATCCCGACGCCATTATATAAAAAATATCATAGAACCCAATAGTTAACCCATTTATTGTCCAGACAGTAGACAGTAATTAGAAAAAGTGAACTAATCTTTACGTGGTTTAGTGAACCATGAGCCTTTAGTAACAACTCTATTTCTTCAGGTAGCAAAACGATTCAGATTTCATTTATTATGGTACTACTAATATATACATAATATATGTCTTGAGTTCATGGTAGGCCTTCAAGGAACGTGTTAATAACAGTAAGAATAACATACCCATTAATAAGCAGCCGATAAAAAAATCTTATATCATCTAATGATAAGCTGTAAGATTAAAACCAAACCCAGTTCAACTCATATTTGACGCTGTCAATCAAGAGAAGCGAACTTTTATATTGACCGGATATCCTGAATAGTTTTAGCTGATAAAAAGCAGCCAAGCACCAGGTTAATTATAAAGAGTAATTATGGACCATTACATGGGATTAACGATTACTATAAGGATCCTCAAATATTTAAACAGAGTAATTGGGAAAAATGTTCGGCCTCTCTCGATTTATTGGAATGAATGAAAAGAATTTTATTTAAGAGTAGCTGCGCCCACGGCTCTGCTCGCGTGGTATACCGATTTTTCTTTACTGCCCGGATCCGTATTTACCCACCGACTTTTAAAAAGAGTAGGTTGTGTATTCGACTGTATATTCTTTATATTTTATTACCTCATAACTTTCAACTGGGTGAACCGATTTTGATTGACGATGTTTTAATTCGCACTTTTATTAGATAGTATTTTTTTCTAAAATTATTTAAAAAAAAATGCAAGTAGCCTAAGTTGCTCTATATAATATCAACTATGAGCCAGTGAAAGTCTCATTAGTCTTGACCTAATTCAACCCTTAAGAGGGAGAAATGGGAGAAAGTTTGTATGGAAGTCCACCATATCTGAAACTAGAAGTATGAAACTTTGTTTTAAAGGGAATAATTACAGATAAAGTACACGTTTCTGAGTTTTCCAACCTTGAAGGGCTGAGATGGGGGTTCAAATTTTGTATTACAATCGTTATGCACGCAGGCGAAACCGCTGGCAGAAGAAATTTTTAAATAAAAAGAAAATAGTAACAAGACCACTGTTTGTGCCATTGCATGATACATGGAATGCAAAATATGTTAGAACAATGTACTTTCCAATTGCAATGGAAATAAAATTACCATACCCCAACCGTGAATGGTTAAATGTTGTGGTTATTGGAGAATGAAATTTTCTATATAAATATTAATAAAATCAATAGCTTGCATAGACATACTAAATACCTGTAATACAAATACGCTGGTGCTCCTTTGTGAATTTAACAGCAACACAACGAAACGATGATCGTCAAAACGTCATTTGATTCGTCAATTCATTTTAATAGCTCAATGATTAGGGCCGACTGCGCTCCGTTCACACAAGAGTTGCGGCCTCGATCCTGACCCTCTTGGGCTATTGTTTTTATTATTGTATTGAAGCTTATTTGGAGTGCCAATAGAATTATTAATAACTTGAAAAAGCATAGCATCACGTCGTGATAGGTCAACGGGTCGCTATCAATAATCGAAATTAAATAAAAACTCATTTGTTCTATAATGAATAATTAATTATCGCGTATAATAGAAAACATATTAAAATTTACACCCAACAATGCGGGAAATATAAAGCGAGTGTTCGGTTCAAACACCATTGTTTTCAGTTTTACGAGCGTAAAGGAATGCAAACAGGAATCGAAGCCGCGATAACATGAGGACAATCACCCGATACACATCAATGTTCCTTGTTGCTTTATCTTGTGAAATTCATTGTTGTTGGAGACAGGTGAGATGGTTGAGATAGTTGTAACTAGATCTGGTGTTAACATAATTATATTATATGGTCTGTTTCAAGCTAATCACTATCACTACATAGTATAAAACAAAGTAGCTTTCTCTGTCCCTATGTATACTTAAATCTTTAAAACTACGCAACAGATTTTGATGCGATTTTTTTAATAGATAGAATGATTAAAGAGGAAGATTTATATGTATAATAACGTCCATTAAATAGTAGAGATTTTTTTTTTGAGGTTCCTAATGTGATGTCGTAAATAATTACATTTAACGCGTGCGGGCCACGGGCAGTAATGAATAAATCAAAAATACTGGATCGATTTTAATCATTTTTTCAGTGAATGACTTAGGCTATATATTTTATACGCGTGCAAAGCAGGAGCGGGCCGCTAGTTTAGATATAATATGAAGTGATTGTATATCAAAATAAGTCTTCTTCTCCTGTCTAGCATACAGGTAATTTCAGCCAGAGCCCGCACGTGGAGTCAGAGCTTTTTTTATGATAGAGGTAGAGGCAAACAGGCAAGAGCCTTACCCGATGTTAAGTAATCACCGCCATCCTTAGGCCCCCATGAGCTCTCAATGCCCCTTTTTCAGGCCCGAGTCTTAAATCAGCATCGGCACCCTACACAAATTGCAAAATACCATAATATTAGTACTTCATTTTTGTTTCTTCTGGTCTATAATAATAGTTCAGTTAATAATTTGTGAAGCAAAGCAATTTTAAACTTGATCGGTCTATGGATAGATGAGCACATAGTTATATTTCAAGGAAGCATCACCGTATTTCGGGAATCAGTTTGATAATAGTTTATTATATGGGCGACCTCAACACCTCTGATATTAGTTAATGAAAAAATAATTAAGAAAATCGTCCCTTTCCTAAAACGTTCATTCCTTAACTGGAAATGCAGAATGCTGTTACTACGGTTAATCAATTAACTATAAATAAACGCGACGAGTCGGACCAGTCATGCAAACTTGACAGACATCTGTCCGCAGTTCTCATAGACGAACCAGTATTAAGGCATTCTTAGCGTGCTTGCATTCTAAATGCTTTATTTATTTATGTACAGGAAAAAAACGGTAACGCACGAAAACGTTTATCTTCACTGTTTCTATTCTAGAAAAGTTTGTTTCAAAATGTTTATTGTACATTAAATCTTAATTAACTATACCTACAATAACTCCTAGGAAAGCAGCAGTGGATGGTGTTAGCGCTTAAATTCTCGCCTGATTAGCCACGGTATGTTAGGGCAAAACTCGTAAATTGACTGCGTGTCAGTCGCTTTTCGTGGTCAGCAGTCATCTTGCTGATAAACAGGATAAGGACCGATAGTGCACTTCGCCTTCTGCGATGGTGTTAGCGGCCTTCGGGTTTGGAGTCTACTTCCACTATCAGGTGGAGCAAAGTTCTCTTAGCCCCCAGGGTTACATACAAATCTGTTTGTTTTTCCAAAAAAAGGAGATCATTGAGAGAGAGAGAGAGAGAGAGAGAGAGAGATAGTATATTTGTAGCGGGTAGGCTGACCAAGTTTTATAGTAAAGTATAGAAGTAATTTAAATTGTTCTAAAAGTAAAAGTTGTCTAGAAAAATGGATCAACATGAGCTTTTTACTTTGGTGTTACATTACCAAACCAGCTTTCGCTACGCGTCAAATGATTTTTAATACTGGGATATTATTAATTATAATGTATTTTAATTTATAATAAAGTCGTTTAAAAATAATTTATAAAAAAAGTTGAAGCCTCAATAGCTCAACGGTAGAAGGGCCGACTTCGCTCCGTTAACGCGAGAGTCGAGGGTTCGATCCCGACCCCTTGGGCTATTGTCGTACCCACTCCAAGCGCAAGCTTCGAGCTTATTTGGAGGGCAATAGGAATATTAGTAATGCCTTGAAAAGGGCATTGCTAATATTCTCTTTAAAAAAAAAAAAAATAATAAATTTCATTATCAAGACACAGACAGCTAATCTAGAAATCTCTGATCTTAAAAATATTTAAATCTTTGGCTTCTCTTTGGTTATTATTAAAATTACTTAGCAGTATTAGCCAGACATGATAACTTATAATTTCACAGAAATTGTTTTAGTATGGAAACCTTATATTGCTCTTGGCTGTTTAATTTAATCATACGTATGTATAATTGATATCCAATAGATTATAATACGTGAAGATATGAATCTGCCAACATTATCCAACGAAAATGGACATCAGGCGCCATTGTTGTTAAAGTATTCAATTATATATAAAGGAAACAATGTACCGCAGGCGACAAGAGGGCGACAGACATCATACCAAATCATTAATCTATAGATATATAATAGACATTATCACCCTTGTATTAAGAGCTATATACCACGATGCAATGATGGTAGGACTTCACTGTTGACAAAGTTATAAATGTAATTACATTTAATAATATATACCTTATGTGTATGGGGTTTAGTGCGATGTTATTTGTTTGTGTAAGTTGGTGAGCGAGAACATCCTGTGGTGTGCGCGTGCGCGGATGTGGTGGACGTAATAAAACCATTAATGATGGGAAGTACCAGCCTTGTACTTAGTTTTATATATTGTTACTAGGTTCATTTTTTTGTCATCATTATCTTAGCGCTAATCCCGGTTGCGTTCGGAGCTTAAAAGTCATAATAAACGTCACACAATCAACAGCCTCCATTAGGATAGTAATATCCTGTGTAGAGGGTCTAGAAACACGCACAAGGATATGGACAAACACACCCAGACGAGAAAACATGCCTGTGTGGTCAATAAAAACATCAGGAATCAGGAATTCTTATTTGCAACCTTTCTAAGTTACAATTCATCAGTCATTCAGTGTTTATAGTAGTCGAGTCATGCTTTTCCCAGCATAAATGAGCCGGCTCGACCAGGGGTACTACCCTTTCACAGAAAATCGCCGTTCTGTGCGACGAGTGAGAGCGTCGGAAACCCAATCTTCCAACCTCGTACCTTTCCTTGTTCCATTTTCATTCCTTCCCTCCTATTTGTTAGATTGGCAACGCATGCACCGGATACTTCAAGTATCGCAAGCTTTCACAGATTGACCATAATTGTGCTTATTTGCCAACCGTCACAAAGAAACGCGTGATTTCGTCATCGTTAAAAGATTAAATATAATAAAATCTGGATACCTATAGATGCAAAGTATAGATAGACAAATTTAATTTTTAATTAAATAATTCCTAACAAAAAGTTCTTTTGATATTTAAATATTAAATTCCAATTTCAACAAAAGAATAATGATGTAAGCGTTTATAATTTAGTTAACAAATAATTGTTCTTTTTATTCAAATGATTGATATTTTTTTAATATATACAGCGTTGATAGTCTGCTTATCTGTTTCGTTTTATGCAGCCCTTCAAGACTCGCAGTGTAATAAAGGAAATGCATCACTGACCAAGCATAAAAAACTATGTAGGATTATAACATTATGTATGGTTAAGAACTTCCTTAATCTCTTTATTAATATTATCTCATAGGTTTCGGCGACTGCTTCTCTTTATGAATATTATTTCAACAACGAGTTATTTATTACTGCGGGGTAATAAATAATTCGTTGTTGAAATAATATTAATAAAGAGAAGCAGTCGCCGAAACCTATGAGCGCTTGCAACACCATTAGTAGGTGCCACTTACGCGTTGCAAACCTCGAGATATTGGTTCTTAAATATCCTTTGCCCTCTGATTTCACTATCCTACAGTGCCCTTCAAACTTTGTGGTAGATACTACGGTGTTACCTACCTAGCTGGCCTCTTGTAACAAAAACCCTTCTACCAGTATGACTGATTACACTGGTGGAATAATCTCTGCTGTGACAGAGATTATCCCAACAGCGGGTGATTGGGTCGCCTGTAATTTTTTACCATAAAATAAATAGAAAAATTGAAGTCTTAAAATATTTCTATGTGAAAATTCCTGTTCAAAGATAAACGTCCCATAAGCAAACAGTAGAATTCCGATTGTCTTTTACATTGAATGCGTTCCCACCTGTTGTAACGTATGAAGAGAACTTGTATAATTAGTCCTCACAGCCATTGTTTGTCACTTCACAGCTCTCGCGACCGCCGGCCGACAACAACGCATCGCATCGATCAATCCCTCTGTCACAGAGTACGATTTAATCGATTTAATCGTTAACAAATTATAAAAACAATAATCGAATAGGATTTTTTTTATTCGAATATAGAATTTTGTTTAATTTTTTTCATTCGTGACTGTATCTTGTTGAACTGTTTTGAACTGTTTGTGGTGTGAAGTGAATTTTTTTTCGAGAATTTTGAAATGACCCCTGTTGGACTACTGTTTAAAGTGAACAGGTGAGTTGCATGCATGTTTATGCTTTGCAACATGTGCATGTTTAGTCAACATGTAGATGTGCATGTATATTATTACTTTTAATATTGTATATTGCAGAATTTTATGAGTTAATTAATGCAATTAACATAATATATAAATGCGGTACTTTATATAGAGTTGTATATTTATGATGTTTTCATATATTTTCTTTAATATATCAAAGATTTTTTAAATGATCGAGTGATAAAGCAACACTTCATATCCTGAATTGAATGTTATTATGCAATTATAAAATACTGTTTTTATAAGCATTTAGAAACAAGCTTTTCACTGGTGGTAGGTCTTTTATTGCAAGAGGCCGGCTAGGTAGGTACCACCGCAGTGTCCAATATTCTGCCGCCAAATAGTAGTGCTTAGGCACTATTGTGTTCCGGTTTGAAGGGCACTGTACGCTAGTGAAATTACTGGGCGAACGAGATTTAAGAACTAATATCTCGAGGTTGGCAACGCGTGAGTGGCACCTACTAATGGTGCTGCAAGCGCTCATAGGCTGCGGCAGCCACTTACCATCAGGTGGGCCGTATGCTTGTTTGCCAACTTCTAACATAAAAAAAAAAAAAAAAACAAGCTGCTAGTAGCCTGCGGCTTTGCTCGTGTGGTGTACCGATTTTTCTTAATTGCACGGAACCCTAATTGTTTTCCTAAAATAAAAATAGCCTAAGTCACTCGTTATAATATCAGCTATCTGTCAGTGAAAGTCTGCCTAAAATCGGTCCAGCCGTTTCAGAGATTAGCCAGAACATACAGAGAGACAGAGAAAGACAAAAAATTAAAGATTGATATTTATTTGTAAGTACCATATATATTTTCATATGCATTTAGTAAATTAATTTGGAATTACAAACAGACACTTTAATATAATTTCTTTGTATACATTAGAAATACCTTGTCCTTATAAAGATTGATTTAAAAAAAATTGATGGACTTTTCAGACAATAATATTTACCATTCCACTTACTTTATATTTAGCTTGACTAATTTATACAGTAATTTTTTCTATTACTTATAATACTCAGATAATAATCTGATGTCTAATTATTTCTAAAAAAAAAACAATTCTAAAAGCAAGTCATATTAAATGTACCGGAAATCGTTTATCACAATTTCCGATGATAATTAAAATTAATGCAAATTGTAGCAGAAATAGACTGTGTTTACAACTCGAGATACCCTCGGAAACCTGACTGGTTTACGCGGAAGATCCGATTACTTGGGAACTAACGGTCCACATCTCGAAACGGTGCGCTCGAGCATCCACAAGAGTACCGCTCTGTCATTAGTTCTATGGTAATTACTTGAAAAAACTATTTGTTTTTATTATGCCATTTTAGTACGATCATTTGATGAACAACTGTGTATTTTATTAGAAAAAAAATGGGTGCGTGTACTTATGTACGCGCGTCAGAAGTTACACTTCTTTGGCATCATTAAAAACAATTTTTAACTGTATGCAAATAATTAATTACAGTAAAATAATAAAAGGACTGGAGAAAAATACTCAACGCAGTCAATAAGCTGTTTCAATTTGAAAAATTAAATGACGGCTTCAGCTTGTGAATTTTGTGTGACGCTCATGCGCGCACATCTTAAAATTTGCATCTCATCATTTTTCATAACGCTTCTAAAGAAGTATAACTTAAAAAAAAATAATCTGTATGAAAATTTTGATCACCGAGGTCTGAAGAAAACTTCCTTGATTTTTAAAAACTCCTAAAAAGCCATACACAAACTAAAATTACGTACGTCTACGCAAACAAACACGTTCGTAAAATGAAAACTACTGAGCCAAATTATGTAAAAATTTTATGGTACCAAATGGCTACTATACCGCATCAAACTAAAGTACAATCAGGTAAATCAGATCATAAATCTCATCGTAATTGGTGTACATACATAATAAATACCAATCGAATTGATAACCTTTTTAGAAGTCGGTTAACATATACCTGTAGTATGACTTTGATTTTGATCTAACAACCAACCGCCAATGACTATAAATAACATAGATAAAGTCGCAGTATCGATACCCGTGTATGACCTATTTTTATTTTTATTTCACAATGGTTGACAACCTATAAACTCTTGCGATACTTCAAGTATCAAGTATGTTGCCAACCTGATGTATAGAAGAGATGATAAGGAAAAAGGATGGGAACAGAGGTGGTGTGAGATTGGGACTCCGTCTCACTCATCGCGCGAAACGCAACAATTTCTTTTACCTCACACCGATTGAGAAATGTACACAGACAATTTTACCTCACGCCTCTTTTACCTCACAGACAATTTTTTATAAAATGCGACAAAGAAACATAAGAAGAAAATTGACAATTATAATTATTTACAGCATAAAACGTAGTAAACCAAAAGCTATTAAAGCAATCATATAAAACGTTTTATGTCTGAACTTACTAAGTAAACCTAATAGCTTGTGTAATGTATACACCAAATAAAATACGTTTCTTACACACTGCGAGCCAATGATAATTTAGTTAAGGGCGTATCGTAAACACAAAATGGATACCGTAGTCAATTAAAGCTTAAGTATTCTACAGTGTAAGTAGTAGTTGACTTTAAACTATCTCCTGTAATAGATACTCAAAATTAAATGCCTGTACCGAAAAACACTTAGTAACAATCTTAATAACTATAGGCATAACTAAAGTATTTTATTTATTTATTTTATTTATACACTTCTTTGTATACCACAAAAATACACAAAAAGGAAAGAAAAAAAAACGTAAAATAAAGCAATAGGGGAGTACAAATGGCGGCCTTATTGCTTGAAAGCGATTTCTCCCAGGCAACCTTTGGGAAAGGAGAATTTGTTAAAAATAATTAGGCAGGTCGTGGCAGTATGATAAACGTACATGCAAATATTTAAACACTAATACGTAGGCATAATTACATACATAATATTATCCAATAAATATTCCATTATAGACTAATAAATATAATTATATATTTTCTGATTCATGCGGACATTTTTTGTTGGATGTATGTTACTATTGTCCTTACTGGCGTTAACAGCGTCACCGTGGCAGGGATTTTGTATGTACTGCCATGAAAAAGAAACAGCCTTCGCTAGCTAAAATTTAATTCTGTCGTTAGGAGGCCAAACTACGGCTGAGGACATCGTCAAGAACGGAAGAAGCTCTCCGAAGACCCTTCCGATAACGTCTTTACCCGTGGCGGCGGGAGACACCGTAAGGATGTAGTAAAAGCCCCGCGAGGGCTGTTTCCTTTCTCATGGTTGGGTCTCTGTACTTGGCCGACCCTGCCCAGTGACGCTGTCGAGGCCAGTAGGGCCAGCAGCAATTCACAATCAGGAAAAAAAGGTCCGAATACATTTTAGTCCATGGACTCACCCGATGGTATGACAGTGTCGCGACTTGCGAAACAAATGACCTCGTCTTCGCCGGTGACGACGGTGTTGTGTGTCTGTGTTCTATATGGTGAATTGCCTGATGTAATATTGTCGTCAGGGTCTTGTAGGACGTGCTTCGGACGCCTTTCTTTAGTCGGTTCGTCATCTCTGTCTGTCATACTAGACTGCCTAATTGGATTTGGGTGAAAGATACATAGATCGAAAGAGCTTGTAATAAGCGCCTCAAATGTGTGTGTTTTTGGGGATGTTTAGGGAAAATCCAGTACATTATAGGCATATCAGATTTTATGTTTAAAGCAATTTATTCCTTAAGCATTTATATTTAAGGACAAGGTTCACTTATAATGGAAATATTACTGAAAAAATAGTTATAATACTAAATAAGATCAGGGGGCTTACCATGAACTCTTTGCGATTCAAATGATGACCTAAACTGAGTTTCATCTGAATCATTTTACTGCCAAAATTTTATTGGATCGAAATAGAATAGTTATTAAAAGTTCATGGTAAGCCCCGAGGACTATTAATTGAAATGTGGGTAAAATTGTGATGTGATGAAATATACTTTGATACACAGGCTAAATATGGTACGCTGATGATATCATATTTCTGTATCATAGCTACTGGGTTGTAACGGTTTGTCTAGTGGTGGTAGGTCTTTTGTAGTAAGAGGCTAGCTAGGTAGGTACCACCACAGTATCAAGTATTCTACCGCAAAGCAGTAGTGTGTTTGGCATTACTGTGTTATTCAGATTTAAGAACCGATATCTCGAGGTTGGCAACCTAACTAATGGTGTTGCAAGAGCTAATAGGTTGCGGCAACCGCTTACCATTAGGTGGGCTGTATGCTTGCTTGCCAACATAAAAAAATGTCATGTGCACCATATTTCAACGGATTCCCGGATAAATGCGTTCGACGGTTCTGTACTTTCATCGATAAAACAAAACAACTGAATAAAGTTTGTCGTGTGACCATTTCAGTGTCTGTTTTGTGTCTACACAGTTGGATCGCTGCCGTTGTACCTGCAACTGATTTACGTTTTATTTATAGTTATTATATAAATAAGACTAACTAAGACACCGTTGTGTTGTATGGGTAGCGAGTCCGCCTTTAGCCTCGATGGTTGCGGTTTCGATTTCCGCTCGAGCAGATGTTTGTATTGGTTTTACAAATGTCTGTCTCGGTCATGGTGTTGTCCTTGTTAGTCTCACTACCGTGCCTCGGAGAGCACGTCAAGCTGTCGGTCCCGGTTGTTATCACATACCGTCTGAAAATAATCGTTAAGTCTTGATAAGTAATTTGTTCATATCCAATAAGTTACTAGTACGCTCTTAGGGCTGTGGAGGTGAGATGGATCGCTCTGTGTTAAATAAAGTAACCAGTCAAATCCGGATGATAGAAATAAGCAGACCCTAGGTTGATAAATGCCGGAAAAATTATAGAAAGAAGATATAAATCTCACTGAATTATTTTTTTTTAATTTTATCTTTTCGTCCGTAGACTATTCTCAAGTAATAATTATTATTTTTCATGACAAGATAGTCAGTCCCAAAAATGGAAGCAAAATGAAAAATGTTGGTAATTAATAATCTGAGTTTGAATCCTCCCAAAATTTATCATAGTAAAAAGATTGTTATGTTTATCTACGGATTCCTAAAAATGTAATCATTATAATCTAAACAGAACCTAGATTTACATATAACAATGTACAAGCTATTTCAAGTTACGCTATCCGATAACTTTGTGGTAACCAAAGCCGCTTGTTGACATCGAAGCGCCGAGTTTAAATGCTTTGACGACAAGAAACTGTGGGATTAGTTCTTTGTACATGGTTAATTTGAGAAGAATGCCGACTTTTGAAATATTTAAGATAGCTAAGTTAAATAAATATTACGAAGAAACCTGTAGAATCGTAATATGAAACCTCAAAGGCTGATCTTTGAGTATTTGATACAATTGCTTGGTTTCGCCCGCCTGACTAACGATTTTTAATAAGGTACCTTTAATGCAATTTAGAAATAATCAATTCCCCATACAGTGCTGTGTAAGGGGCATTTTCTATCGTAATCCTATCGACAACGTCTTGCAGGATTTGCTTAGGACGTCTGTCTGACTTCAAATAATAAATAATAAACACTGCACACTCAACGGCCCCATTAGGATAGTGATATCCTGTGTCGGGGGTCCGGAATCACATACAAGGACAAGGACAAATACACCGGAACAATAGACCGGAAAATATGCTTGCATGGTCAATACAAACATATGCTCTGAGCGAGAATCGAACCCGCGACCTGTGGCGTTTAAGGCAGGTAACGATGTCACTTTAGTTGGTTTGTCATCTCTGTCTGTGTAAATACTAGCCTGCCTGATCAAAGAATTGGGATGGGAGATAGTTTGACCGAAATAGATAATTTGCGATAGGCGCTTCAAGTGTTTGGAGATTTCAAAGTCTTTTTTTTTTTATGTAAGAGGGCAAACGGGCAGGAGGCTCACCTGATGTTAAGCGATCACCGCCGCCCATGAACATCTGCAACACCAGAAGGCATGCAGGCGCGTTGCCGACCTTTAAGGAAAGAATACGCTCTTCTCTTGAAGGTTCCCAAGTCGTATCGGTTCGGAAAGACCGCCGGTGGAAGCTGAAGTCTCTATGGAGATCTAAGTTGAGCTGTAGGGAACATACTCAATGAGGAGACGACTTGGTTCTTTGACGTCTTTATTATAACTGTTACACTATACAATAGTTGGTGGGAGGCATACACACTACACCTCCCATGGTAATTTAAAAAAAAAATTGGTTAAAATTTTTTTGTGTGAAAAATTTGAATATTGTTTTTTTGTTATAGTGTTATACAATACTAAAATACTACTACTATAATTTTTTTTTTAATATGCAAAATTAATACAATTAATAGTAATTACAGAAACTAAAAATTCAATCAAGAATATAATTTTATATAAAAAAAAGAAAGTAAAATCATACTTAGCTTTTAATGGATAATAATTATTACTAAATTAAAAAAGTCATATCCCTGATTAACCTAATCAAACAACCTAAGTTGTAACCAAAACCACAAGTGACGGGCAGCGCGAGGACATGCGTAGAGACGTTCCTTTCATTCTTTATTTAACACACTATCAATTTTTTTGTGATAAAAAGTAGCCTATAGCCTAAATGTATTTTTTTTCTTTGATAATTCAAAAAGCAAAATAATAATAATTACACTGGAAAAAGAACACCAGTATATCAGAATTTCGCTTTGATTTTATTTCGATTTTGGAGCCGACGGTTTGTACGTTGATAGAGTAATTTTTCATCATCATTATCAATGGACTGAAGTGATTTTTTTTCCTAGAACTGGGTATTGTTTATAATTCCATTAACGTTAATTCATTAAATGATAATAAATATTGCCGTGTTGTATATTTATATGCAGAGATATAGTGTATTTATAAATAATTATAGATAACCTGAATAAATTCAGTAAATCTCTCACGACTTTCACTCATTAACAAATAATTCCATGTATTTAAATTAATTTAATTACCAATACAATAATTCTGTAATTCAAGTTTTCTATTCAACGTTTTGATGCAAAACATTCCAATTAGGAGCTTCGTATAACGATTTGCAGTGAGCGAGCAGGGCCGTACTCAGGATTTGAAACATGTGACGTGTCAATAAAATTTTCCAATTGAAAAATTGGAAGAGAACATAATTTTTCAACTGATTTGGATTATTTTCGGTCTTTTATAAGTTCCGGAATTAGATACGGAGTCAAATAA
The DNA here is from genome assembly GCA_023373885.1 of Hestina assimilis. Taxonomy (NCBI): domain Eukaryota; kingdom Metazoa; phylum Arthropoda; class Insecta; order Lepidoptera; family Nymphalidae; genus Hestina; species Hestina assimilis. The sequence goes on along the minus strand of CM041744.1, from coordinate 1,616,339 downwards.
TATCAATATAAATAATTATATAAATTTCATTTTGCTATCACTTTCTGTTAAATTAGTTTTATCCCTAACGATTGATGTGGTTATGAAGAATTTAAAAGGCATACTTTTTTAATATCAATTAGATCACATATTTTCTACTCCATGCTTAAGTACTTTAGTATTTTTAAATATACAATATTTCCATGTTTTAGTGACGCTCATAGCCGGATGCGTTCACTGATCGGTAAACGATCGGTGGGTAAAGCAACTTTAGGCGCGGTCAGTCACTTGATGGGTGATTGCATAGTGGTATTTCAACTGAGCATTTGACAGTAGTCGAAAAGTCAAGTCGACCGAACAGGCGGCCTGAACAACTCTGTCGCAACTGGCCAATAACCACTCGATAGACGAATGTTTTATATGAGTTTTTTTGCAACGGCTAAAGCCTGAATACGACCCTGGTGCAAAGTGTGTCAATGAGATGCGAATTATGTATTTGAGTGTAGTCGACTTGCGACACAATATCGACGTATTACGTAAACTATTTAGGTCTTTGAGGAAACCTGGATAGCTATTGACCGTGTTTTCAGCTTCTGTTGTAGCAACCTATAGACAAACAACACCTTTACGCGATTGCCCAAAAAGGAAAGTAACTTTTTCGATTGTATGCTTAGACTACTTACATGCTTGCTACGCACACTGCTGTGTGGTGTATAGCTTTTACTTTACTACGGAACCCTAATTATTTTTCTAAAAACTAAGTAGCCTAAGTTATCCCTTATAATATCAGCTATCTGCCGGTGAGAGTCCCGTTAAAATAGATCTAATTTCAGAGATCAGCCGGAACAAATAAAAAGACAGACAAGAATAATTATAAAAATGTTATTTTTTTAATACACTTTCATATACATTTTGTTAAAAATGACTCACTTCGTTTCGTTGCCTTAGTTTTGAATTTAAGAAGGAGCACCACCGAATCTTGACATTTATTACAAGCCTATTCCAAAACTAATAAGCAAAATACTAATATAGTACGACCAATCTTAGTAAAATCTTTTCATTAATTAGCAGAAGTTGAACAAAATGTGAAGGAAAAGCCCAAGCACCATTGAAATACAATTATTTCTGTGAAATTCTTTGCTGCATTTTAACCCATTCCCTGTCTGTAAAATAGACACAATAAATTGTTAACCAATTCAAATGATTAATTAAAATAAAAAATATGAAAGTTTGGATGGACGTTTGCTTTTCTTTCACGCATAAACTACTGGAAGGATTTTTATGGAATTCGGTACACACATAGCTTATTACCTGAATTATCATTTTCGGCGTCGGGATGTGACGACCCCATCGCCCGCTGTTGGGATAATCTCTGTCACAGCAGAGATTATTCCACCAGTACAATCAGTCACACTGGTGGTAGGTCTTTTGTTGCAAGAGGCCGGCTAGGTAGGTACCACCGCAGTGTCAAATATTCTGCCGCCAAATAGTAGTGCTTAGGCACTACTGTGTTCCGGTTTGAAGGGCACTGTACGCTAGTGAAATTACTGGGCGGACGAGATTTAAGAACTAATATCTCGAGGTTGGCAACGCGTTAGTGGCACCTACTAATGGTGCTACAAGCGCTCATAGGCTACGGCAACCACTTACTATTAGGTGGGCCGTATGCTTGTTTGCCAACTTCTAACATAAAAGAAATATATATATAGGATACTTTTTATCCCGGTAAATTATTCCCATGGATATAGAAATTATATGATTCATGGGACAGGGAACCTGTTTTTTTCCTTTATCTTATGCAATACAAAATTGTACAATTATCGTTTAGCCACGCGTAAAATAACGCGTTAAGTGTTGGGCCTTGGTTATCCACTGCAAAATTAATGTTAGGTTGTGACACGTAATTGTTTGATTATTATATAAGATACTACAACTTGTGTACAGCTTATGTAGTAAAAAATTGTTACCTAAATTATGATTCAAGTAAAACTGTTAGGCATTTTGAAGATTATTAGCTACTGGCATTCGCGACCTCATCCGCGGTGACCTTGGTGGCTCCAGAGCGAAATGAGTCATTTGTAAGTAAATAATGTTCCATAAAACACTTTCTATACTGAATTTAAATTGAATATGTCTTATTGCATGTTTTCTGATAATCTTAAAGGAACAGAACAAGGATAAAAAGTATCCTTTGTCTTAATCTAGGTAACAATCTATGACATCAGTTCCCCCAGGATGAGGGCAACACCATCAGTTCTCCCCGGGATGGGCTCAGTTTAGCGACGTGCTTGAGGCCCCATAGGAGTTCCCGGACCCTGTCGCACGCACTATGGTCGGCCAGCGGCAAGGTTTTAGTGGGACGCCGTGGTCGAACATGGAACCCAACATAACTCGGTTCTCTTTCCCAGGATACCGGATATTTATTAAATTAGTAGGATATTCTTGAATTAAAACGTAACAGATAGGTAAGAATAACGCCTTAAACATAATTTAAGATACGAACATCTTTGTTTATATGTAAAGATGTATAATTATACAGTAAGACGGTCAATCTGTCTGTATCACAACAAAGGCGAGTATCGGTTGCTCTAGTCAGACCTGTTGTAATGTTAGACGATGGGAAACCGCACAGCGGCTAACTGGCGACAGATAGCCGTTCTTATTTTGTTTTTCTTGAATTGTTTTATCTTTGATAGGAAATTTCAGTAATGGTCTAAAAGACGTTGAAGATCGACCTTCACCCATCTGATTCTTCTTCATATTGAGTGGTTAGTGGCCAAACTAGTGTCAGAGTCATTCATGTCGCCCGCATAGACCTCTAACTTGACCTTTCAACTATTGTCAAACTGATAATAGCCGTGACGCTCCCCCGAAATTCGTTAACGCTCAGTTGAAATACCACTATGCGATCACCCATCTAGTGAGTGACCGCCCCTAAAGTTGCTTAACCGATCACCGACACCGATCGTTTCACACTTGGTCAGTTTCGGCTTGGTTAGACTCTCATACTTATTAAGACTCATAATTTCACTCAAAAAATCAATCTCTGTTTATATTACTGCTGCTTAAATTATAGTTTGAAAACACACACACATTAATAGATTTCTAACCGAGTGGAATCTAAAACCTCGTTCAGTCAATAATCATAAGGCGATTCCATTTAAAGAGAATTTTATGACAAAGCACACGCTATGTTTTGCAATAATTGTATAATAACACATTAATATGTTAATGGTGAAAAGAGCATTAAACTTATTATACAGAGCTGATGCGTGATGAAAGTCAATAAATCTCCTTAGACTTTGTTTTGACGTGTTACTTTTATTGAAACTATTATTAGAAATAGAGCTATCCTCTTCTACAGAAATGGGCGGCTCGACCGGGAAGTACCCTCTTACAGAAAATCCGCGTAAAGTAACAGTATCAGTGCTGTCCGTGCGATGAATAAGGGCCCCAGAGTCTCAATCTCGTATTCCTTGTGTTCCCTTCCCTTTGTTCCTTCTTCCCTTCTCATCTCTTTCCTCCTTGGGTTGGCAACGTGCATGAGATACTTCATACATACATACAAAGAAGTTTGCCAATTCTTTTCTTTGTCGTACTTCCAAAAAGTGGAACTCATTGCCGGCTCACGTGTTCCCTCCTTCTTACAATCTGGGCTCCTTCAAACGAGGCGTGAAGAAGCATCTTGCGGGTAGGCAGGGCAAGGGTGGCTAACACGGTTGCATTCCGCAACTCTGTTAGCCGCCCTCGCGTTTGGACTTTATTTCCACTTACCATCAGGTGGAGTAGACTCATCTGCCCTACTTTCCAAATAAAAAAAAAAAAAAAAAAGTTGCGGGGACTGCTTACCATTAAGCGGACCGTATGCTTGTTTCCCAACCCTCATGACATAAAAAAGTTCAAATTTACTATCGCAATATAAAACAAATAAAAATCACATATATCTAATACGTTTAAGCAAGCAATTCTTGTATTGTATATAATCTGAATCTCAGAAACGGGTCCAACGATTTTCATGAAATTTAGTGTGCAGTGTTTCGGAGGCGATAAAGCAATCTAATTAGCATTTATTTTGAAAATGTCGTTTTATCCGTGTTTTTAGGAAATGAAAATCTCAGTTCGAGTCCAGATGTCTGTCTCCAGTCCGATTAATTTTTTCTCTTTTTTTTCTTTCAGAATAATAAAAAATATATATATTTTTTTTATGTTAGAAGTTGGCAAACAAGCATACGGCCCACCTGATGTTAAGTGGCTGCCGCAGCCTATGAGCGCTTGCAGCACCATTAGTAGGTGCCACTCGCGCGTTGCCAACCTCGAGATATTAGTTCTTAAATCTCATTCGCCCAGTAATTTCACTAGCATACAATGCTCTTCAAACCGAACACAGTAGTGCCTAAGCACTACTATTTGGCGGCAGAATATTGGACACTGCGGTGGTACCTACCTAGCCGGCCTCTTGCAACAAAAGACCTACCACCAGTGTGACTGATTGCACTGGTGGAATAATCTCTGCTGTGACAGAGGTTATCCCAACAGCGGGCGATGGGGTCGTCACATCTCGACGCCTTAAAAATATTATTATATTATTATTATAATATTATTTATATTTCATCATTATGTAATTCGTATCTAAATATAATTTCCAAAAAACACCAAATTAAATACCGAGCTAAGGTCGGTCATCCATTTACTTATTAGTAAACGGAGAAATCGAGCAGCTAGTACAACGTACTACTATTGCATTACAGTCCCTAACAATACTTTCACTACAAAAAGAACACTAAGAACAATATTATCCATTTATTTATTTTTATTAAGGATCACCAAAGTTTCTTGGCGTCGGGATGTGACCCCCATCGCCCGCTGTTGGGATAACCTCTGTCACAGCAGAGATTATTCCACCAGTGCAATCAGTCACACTGGTGGTAGGTCTTTTGTTGCAAGACGCCGGCTAGGTAGGTACCACTGCAGTGTCCAATATTCTGCTGCCAAATAGTAGTGCTTAGGCACTACTGTGTTCCGGTTTGAAGGGCATTTTACGCTTGTGAAATTACTGGGCGAACGAGATTTAAGAACTAATATCTCGAGGTTGGCAACGCGTGAGTAGCACCTATTAATGGTGCTGCAAGCACTCATAGGCTACGGCAGCCACTTACCATCAGGTGGGCCATATGCTTGTTTGCCAACTTCTAACATAAAAAAAAAAAAACCAACAGAAGATTCATTATAACAATCCACCACATATTATCTTAAAATTATTTCTAAATAAACTTCCAATTACTGGTAATCACAGCATGCACAATTGACAGTGATACATACATCTAGATAATTTTAGCCTATTCAAAATAAAATTAAAAAAACAATTAACAATTAATTCATTATACTATACAGGGTATACTAGCGAGTTATAAAACGTTTTCATACACTTCAATAGTCCATAACTCAATATAATTGAGGAAATCTATACAATTAAATGTTATTACAACAACTGAACACGGTGTGGTTTCATAAATCATCTTCGAGTACGGTCTGCTGAATCGATTATATTGATTAAGCAAAACACTCGTCCGGAAACGTAGAGATCACGCGACAGAAACGACCGTATCTCATGCATACGCGCATACTATACTTTGTATACTTCCCCTCGAGTTAGATACTTAATTACATTTGAACGCAAATAAGCAATACCACACGAATGTCATTTCGAGAAAAACGCGTTTGAAAATTTTGAACAACTTGCTTTATATGATTTTTGTATGTATTGTTCAAGATTTTGGCATTTTCAGATCTATGTAAGTACATATACTTATTATATATATATACAAAATATAAGTATACAAACTCCATATTTCGTATATAATATAACCCAAAACGTTTAAAAATACATAAATTGCATGATTGAAAAAATAAGTTTTAAAGCTGTAAACCCTACAAATATAACCCTAAAGAAAAATGTTCTTCAGCCATTTACCAACACTTCTGCATATATAACTCAGTTTTTCCAATTTTGTGGGTTGACATTGTATTGCTTATTTGCGTCTATTTATCAGTGGAAAGAAGTGAATCCTTTATTAGCTGAGCGTGAAATATATATAATAATAATAAACAATAAACGCTACACACTCAACGGCCCCCATTAGGATAGTGATATCCTGTGTCGGGGGTCCGGAAACATTCACAATGACAAGGACAAATACACACCCAGACCGGAAAATATGCTTGCATGGTCATTACAAACATATTATGCTCCGAGCGGGAATCGAACCCGCGACCTGTGGCGTTTAAGGCAGGTTCGCTACCGCTGCGCCACAACGTCGTCAATATATATATACTACTTGTGTTCGGGTCTCCATTCGCGTGGTCTACATATATCTTCCGCTTTATTGTTGTGTTGCTGTTCCAACAACTCGCCGTATTGCTTCAACACCGTCCACGCCGGCGAGGACGAGGTCCTTTGTTTCGCACGTCGCGTCGCGCTCACACCGTCGGGTGAGTCTATCGTATAGAATGCGCTCGGAGCGCTGCCTCCATCTCCGATGACGTCCTTAGCCGTGGTTCGGCTTCGCAGGAGGCACCCTAAGGACGGAATCAAATTTGAGCCCCCGTGAGGGCTGTCCCTTTATCACGGCTGAGTCTCAATACTCGGCCTCCCCGCCCGGTGACGCTGTCAAGGCCAGTAAGGCCAACAGCAATACACATTCCGAAAAAAAAAAAAAATTGCCGTATTGGATCGCCCGCGCTTTCTTTCTCATTGCTCGGGGTCTGTGTATCGTATTGCGATGCTATAGCCTACAGCCTTCCTAAAGAAATGTACTATCAAATGCAAAAATATATTTTTTTAATCAGACCGCTCAACCAAATAAACAAAATCCTCGGCTTTATAATAATGGTACGAGTATATAGATTTCATTAAGTCGAGTCTGGCTTTAGCCACGACGGTTGCGGGTTCGATTCCCGCTCGTAAAGATGTTTGCTTTGATCTTACAAATATCTGTTTCGGTCTGGGCGTTTGTCCTTGTGGGTCCCCTCACCGTGCCTCGAAGAGAACGTTAAGCTGTCGGTCCCGGTTGTTATCTCATATAATCTGATAATAATCGTTAACGCTTGATAAGTAAATTGCTCTTATCCAATGAGTTACTGGTTCGTCCTCAGCGTTGCGGAGGTTATATGGCAATCCTTAAATCCAGACAAGGGTAATAAATAAATAATAATAATTAACGCTACACACTCAACGGCCCCCATTAGTATAATAATATCCTGTGTCGGGGGTCCGGAAACATTCACAATGACATTGACAAATACACCCAGACCGGAAAATATGCTTGCACGGTCAATACAAACATATTATGCTCCGAGCGGCGAATCGAACCCGTGACCTGTGGCGTTTAAGGCAGGTTCCCTACCGCTGCGCCACAACGTCGTCAATAATCAGACCATGGTTAAAATACTCGTATAATAATGGGAATAATGCTAAGAAGAAGGAGGCGTCCCAACTGACCTTTATACGCCTTAAAGGGCGAACCAAATACTCATTGTATAAGACCAAAATACCAAGATCTAAGCATTATTATCAGCTGTTATGTTATGTGTGAGACGCTCATAGCCGAGTGCACCCACTGATCGGTAAACGATATGTACGTTAAGCAACTATAGGCGCGGTCAGTCAGTAGATGGGTGATCGTATAGTGGTATTTCAACCGACCGTCTCCTTGCTTCGGAGGGCACGTAAAAAGTCGGTCCCGGCTGTTGGCAATTAGACAACAGTCGATAAGTCAAGTCAGAGGCCTACGGGCGACCTGAACAACTCTGACACTAGGTTGACCACTAACCAATCGTTAAGAAGAAGCTGTTATGTGATATGATAATAACCTTGTAAATACACAATCATAAAATCTTCACTTAGGTAATGACTCTACTATCGTTGAAATCTTTTGTTATGATAGTCAAAGTGTGTTATTGATGTATACATCTTCTTCCTAGCATTATACCCGGTATTATACGAGTCTTTACCAAGGGTCTGCTTATTAGTCTTGCCCGGATTTGACAGGTTACTAGTTTTTACACGGTGCGATTGCCATCTGACCTTCGCAACCCTAAGGGCGAAACAGTAGCTCATAGGATATGAGCAAGTTAATTATCAAGAGTTAACGCTTATTATCAGATGTTATGTGATAACAAGCGGGACCGACAGCTTAACGTGCTCTCTAAGGCACGGGGGGGAGACCGACAATGTTTTTATAACATGTGTACTATCATTATGTTATATAGCTTTGCTCGTGATAGAAATATTTTTTAAATAAATAATAAATAAATATATAAATGCTACACACTCAACACTTTTAACAAGGCACCTTTAATGAAATATATAAATAATCGTTACCTCAAACTAACTTTCATTCCCTATTGAGGGCTACCGCTTCGAGCTTTGTTTTTGCGATAAAAATATATAAACCTTTGTCGCGCCTATATAACCCTTTGTCTTCATTTAAAAGTTCTCGCTTACCGTTTGTGTGTATGTTTATTTGTTTAACGATAACTATCGAAACGATGATCCAATCTTTATGAGATTTGGTAAGCAGTGTTTATATAAATTAAGTTTAAGCTTAATTCTTGGTTTTTGGATGACAATTTTGAGCGAGATAATTAAATTATGTAGGATTTTAAATGAACAGATAAAAATGAGGAACCCTAAACATTTTTGAATTTTTTTATAAAGATTTAATTTAATAAGAAAAATTTTATTCATTATAAAATAATGCTTCTAAACAATTTTCGACTTTTTGTAATAGTTCATTTTTAACGAAAGACTGAACCAAAGACGAAATTCATTCGCTAGAAAACAGTTTGCGGATAACTAATTACTGTTAAAGTTAAAATTACTGTGACTTAAAATGTTATTGGCGATTTTTTATACATTTTCGTCAAATTGATTGAGGCAATGCTATGAACTTAATAAGGTTTTTTAGAACCGATCCGATTTTGTCCTTGTCATTGTGAATGTTTCCGGACCCCCCGACACAGGATATTACTATCCTAATGGGGGCCGTTGAGTGTGCAGCGTTTATTTATTTATTTATTTATTAAAGTACAAAAAACTTCCTGCATTCGTGACGCTAATTTTAAATAATGTTAATAGTTAGTCGTAGTAGGCCTTTAATTGCAAGAGGTCGGCTAGGTAGGAACGACCGAAGTGTCAGATATTCTACCGCAGTGCAACAGTGTTTTGCATTAATGGTTTCCGTTTGAAGAACACTGTAGCTAGTGAAATTATTGGGCAAAAGAGATTTAAGAACCAATATCTCGAGGTTGGCAACGCTTGAGTTACGTTTACAAATGAATGGTGGAAGTGCGGATGGGCTACGATAATCATTTACCATCGGGTGGCCCGTATGCTGTCTTGCCAACTAAGTAGCATTAGCAAAAGAATTATAGGACATTTCTGAAGAGAACCAATGACCGTAGATCTTTTTTCTTATTATTTGAAAAATAGAGCAGATGACTCTACTTCACCTGTTGGTAAGTGGCAGTGAAGTCCAAACGCGAAGGCGGCTAAAATAGTTGCGGAAGGCACTCGCGTTGGCCACCCTCGCCATGACTACCCGCAAGATGCCTCTTCACACCTTGTTTGAAGGAGCCCAGGTTATAGGAAGGAGGGAACAAGTGAGCTGGCAATTAGTTCCACTTTTTAGAAGTACGACAAAAATAATTGGCAAATTGTCCTTTAGCCCAACTTTTAGCATAGTACCGAGCGTCTTTCCACCATGCTGAGATCAGGAATTGAAGGAGGGGTGAGAGAAGGGGGCTGTGTATATGTTTTTAAAAGAGTAAGGCTCGACACAACACTAGATTTCTCACAGCATTTTATCGATTTGTCATAAGCTAAATTATGACAAATATTAACACGTGCAATGTCATGTGATAATTGAGCATGTAATCATACAAAAATGTATTAGTCTTCGCGATACTACCCTTAAGGCAAGTTATTAGTATGCCGACTGTATGACTGTATGACGACTATGACAGTCATGATATGTAATAATTCGCACGTCCAGCGGATTGTGTAATCTGCACGAGTAAAACCATATTTATTGATTATGGTATACAATTATACATTTAGATTACTACTAAGCTACTACTAATTCAAATACTACTTAAATGAAAAATATTCAATAATATTATGCTTACTAATATTATAAATGCGAAAGTATCTTTGTCTGTCTGCCTATCTGTCGTGCTTCCACGCCTAAACTACTGAACCGATTTAAATGAAATTTGGTACACAGATAGGCTAGAGCTCGAGAAAGATCATAGGCTACTCTTTAATGCGAAGAAAAGGTTGTAAGAAGTTAAAAGGGCGGGATGAAAAGTTGTATGGAAGTATTTTTAGAGCTAGAAGCTTGAAACTTGTTTTTTTTGGCTGTAGATTCGCCCTAAAAAAATATAACATTCAAAGTTTGTAAAAATCTTTATTCACACGGGCGATGTCGCTGGCAGAAGCTAGTTTAGTGTAAAAGTTAAAAAGAGAACTACTTATTGGAATGAATGTCTAATCTTATCAAAAAGCTTTCGGAAAAAATAATAATTGCTATTTAATTATGCATATATAAAATAATAATATTTTATTTTGTTCCAGCGAGGGTTTGTTCACGAGTCCAGTTAATGCTTCGCCTGTTGACTACGCTAAGGTAAGCAATTTTTAAATGTAAAACCATTGCTTATGTTAGGTTTATGTAATCTGTAAAATTTATAAATACCGTATTAGTAAGTAAAAATATGTTATAAAATATAACGTTTTAAATAATGCCTCTATAGACCTCTACATTAAACTTTTCAACACCAGCCCACCCAGGCTGCCGCCCCACAAAGCGGTTTGACCAGATGCCGCTAGATGGCGTTGTTTACAATAGCTGTGTACGCGCACGTTGTGGTCGAAACGCAACTTAGATAGAGTTTTATTGTTCTTTAACGAGCCCTAAATGGGTATGATAAACAAAGATAAAGTTTTACGTTATTTGGTTAGCTGTATGTGAGGAATGCATAAGTTACTTTACCTAAAAACGATAGGATCAAAATTCAAAATACTTTCGTCATAATCAGATCAGATTAAAAAATCCATTTAAAAAAAAAATTAATAATACTTTTAATTTTTTTAGTAAGTTACGTAGATAATTATTTAATTTATTCATGATGATACATTTCATTAAATATAATTTGCCATGTAAATTGTTTGGGTAAAAACTAATTGGATCTTTATTACCATAACCCGGTGCCTGCTAAATTCTGCTAATTAAAAATATTGCAATGACATTCTGATAGGGTCAAGGAAATGTCAATTTTCACATAAATCCATAGATATAGAAAAATATATATTGAGAATTCTATGTAATGAAATCGGAAAAAAATTAAAATAACTACTAGCGACACCAACGAAGAAATATAATAATTAAAACGGCGCATGCGCGAAGGCAAGAGTATGAATGGGAATAAGAAATTGACCAATTTGAATGCAATTCATTCATCATCAAAGTATTAGGTTTTTGTAGTGCATACATACGATGGTATTATTAGGTTCACATCCAATATTTTAACGGGCATTCAATATTAAACACATTTACGCCATACATCATTTTACGCCATACTTGTAGACCAGTACTCTATATCATAGACCTCAGTGCATGTAATACATTATTTTTTATTTTCAATATCACAATCACTATCACTACATAGTATAAAACAAAGTCACTTTTTCTGTCCCCATATCCCTATGTTCGCTTTAATCTTTAAAACTACGCAACGGATTTTGATGCGGTTTTTTTAATAGATAGAGTGATTAAAGAGGAAGGTTTATATGTATAATAACATCCATTAAATATTGGAGAAATACTGTTATTTTTGATGTTTCTAATGTGATGTCGTAAATAATCGTGCGGGCCACGGGCAGTAATGAATAAATCAAAACTACTGGATCGATTTTAATCATTTCTTCACTGAATGACGTAGACTATATATTTTATACCCGTGCGAAGCCGGAGCGGGCCGCTAGTATCTTAATAAAAACAGTAAATATCATCGTATTTATCATAATTTAATGAAGAACTTTTTATCAACTTGAGAAGAAAAGCCTGTACTTGTATTTTCAAGAAACAGTTTTAACAACTCCGGACGCGATCGCTTCAACACGATAGTAATTGAATTTGAAATTGCCGCGTGCGAACCGCATGCGCGTGCGCAGAATCCATACATTTCGAATTACGAATTATGCGCGAAGCCATCACTTTTATGTGGAACTTGTGGAAGACTTTCTCATAAACCCCTATGGGAATTGGAAACTATGGTTAATGAATAGATGCACGAACGTCAACCTTTTTTACCTGTATGTGAATTTTTATAGTTATAATTTATTGTAGTTTCTTGCTACGTTTAGTTAGATTTAGAATCTACTGAGGAAAGATGAGAGGAAGTTTTCAATGGTATTAACTTGATGTAAATTCTTCTTACTTCTTTGTGTACCTAATTAGAGCTGAACGTATGACGTTCTGAGCCGTGGTTAGGCCCAGCAGATGGACTTTCAGGCTGCGCCAGAGGAGATCTCTTTCTTATGGCCGGGTCTCAGTACTTCACTTCCCCACCTCGTGACACTGTCAAGTCCAGTATCAGCAATACACAGTCCGGGAAATGGCCACACACGGAATATCAACCTAAAGCAATAGTAGAAATGGCTAATCACAGTACTCGAAATCTCCGCTTGGCATCAGTGGAAACAGTCTAAAGGAGTCCTCGCCGGCGAGGACGAGGTCCTTTGTTTCGCACGTCGCGTCGCGCTCACACCGTCGGGTGAGTCTATCGTATAGAATGCGCTCGGAGCGCTGCCTCCAACTCCGATGACGTCCTTAGCCGTGGTTCGGCTTCGGAGGAGGCACCCTAAGGACGGAATCAAATTTGAGCCCCGTGAGGGCTGTCCCTTTATCACGGCTGAGTCTCAGTACTCGGCCCCCACGCCCGGTGACGCTGTCAAGGCCAGTAGGGCCAACAGCAATACACATTCCGAAAAAAAAGTCTAAAAGGACTTTAAATAAAATATATGAATGCGGCCCTAAGGCGGACAGGACGGAGTCGAACCACCGCACACTAAATGTCAGCAACGAAGTTTAAGCTCTTCTCTGTCGCTCTGTCTCTATCTGATATGATATATATCCTCCTTCTTCCTCATCCTTCTTAACCTCAACTCAGATGGCAACGTAGAGTAAACCCTCTGACTCTGCTGGTATTTAGTAGAATTTTCAGTCAGGATTGCGATTATTTTTCAACTTTAGCTACACAAAAAGGTTCTGGATATTAAAATGTTCAAATAATTCATTCCTTAAATTGTTTTAAAATTACAATCGCTGTTCGCTTTATGCCTCCTATGTGGTAAACACAACATTCCTCATCTCATAAGGTTTTTCTCTCACCCAAGTCGTGACTAACACAAAATATAGGCAATGAGCGTTAAATACGAAAATGATTCATATTTTTTTTGAAAGGTCAATAGAAAAAAATGTTATTGCGCGTCGACTGTTCTTATGCTAATGTATTAAAAACTGAGAACTTTTAGACTTCATGAATTTGAAGATTCGTAACGTGTAATAAAACAAATCTTACACGCTTTTTACATCGGAAGGCAAGGCCGTGGTTATAGATAAATATCCGTTAATTCCTCAATTAAAAAATCAATAGTGTCTGTGTAACCGAAGATATGGTTTTGGCACGCTATGCGCGGGCGCATGTCGGTGTCACTCACCCCGCGGGACGACCTTGCAATGCTAACCGGTCAACATTGTCGTCTTGCTCTCGCGACGTTGTACCGGTCTGCTTTTGATATAGCCCTCTCTTTCTACTGGATAGTCTTCTCTTATAGCTTTGCTCTTCGCACACCGCTGACTACTTTGCAAAGTGGACCTTTTTTTGTTTGTTTTTATTAATCTTTTAGTTGTTATTATTATTTTATTAAAATTGTAAGCATGATTGTGCTACTCAGTTTGAAAGGTCACGAAGTAACTGTAAATAATAATAATAATAATAATAATAATATGCTTTATTTGTACACCGACACAGAAATTAAAAACAAAGAAAGTACAAACAAAAAAGTGGTAATACAAAAGGCGGTCTTATCGCTAAGGCAGCGATCTCTGCCAGACAACCTTTGGCTAGAGGACTTTAAAGAGAAGCGGTAAGGGTAGAGGTGTACTGTGGGACTAAGAGACTATATACTACATACAAAATTTTATTATAAATAAAAAAATATATATATACAAAATACGTACATATATATATATATATAATAAATTACACATAAGTTCATATATACATATCAATATACAAAATACATACATATATATAATGAATATATATATAAATACATACAAAATATTTACATAAAAATATATGATATACAAAACGACAAAGAAAAGATAAGGAGTAAAATAAGATAAAAACTACATCGACAAGTAGTAGTCTTTTATCTTTTTTTAAATGCGAAACTAGTTTGAGCTCGCCTAATATTAAGTGGAAGAGAATTCCACAGACGAACCGCTTGGACTGAGAAAGATTTGGAGTAGAAAGAAGAGGAATGAAGAGGTATTTTAATTAAGAGATTATCTTTTGAACGAAGGTTGCGGTCATGTGTGTCAGTTAAAAATTCAAACTGTTGCTTTAAATAGAAAGGAGTATTTGGATTGAACAATATACAGTACAGAAGAGAAAGGATGTGAGTATTCCTGCGAAGGCGAATAGGGAGCCACTTGAGCTTATTGCGAAACTCGGAGACGTGATCATATTTGTGAAGTCCAAATATATACCTTATACATAAATTTTGAATGCGCTCAAGTTTATTTAATTGATCTTCTCTGAGATCAAGATAGCTGACGTCAGCATAATCAAGAATCGGTAACAGGATACTATGTGCTAACGCAATTTTGGTGGAAATCGGTAAAAGATTATGCAGTCTTCGGATCGAACAAGTAGCAGCAAACATTTTCTTGCTCACTTCACTTATTTGACAAACCCAAGAAAGGGTTTGGTCCAAAATAATCCCCAAGTTTTTTACTTGAACACTGTAAGGAATTACAGTGCTATTAAAAATTATAGGCGGTAGTTGTGTCAAGTTCAAACGAGAGTGAAGTTGAGGACTTGCAATAATAATAGATTGACACTTTACAGGATTTACTCTCAATCCAAAGGAGTTACTCCAGTTTAAGATATTGTTTAAATCAGAGTTTAAACTAAGGATTTGTACTAAATATTACATTAGAAAGTTATGTTTAGTTTTAGTTTTAATTCCAATACGATTTAAGCTATACAAATCCTGGAATCCGAAATGAATGAAAGAGAAATCACAATAATTCTCTTTCAATAAAATCTTTTGCTTAGTAACATCTTTTTGTCTCAAACTTTATCTTCATGAAATTTGAATAATGTTTTATTTATAAGTCTAATTATGACTTTGAAAATTATTCATTAAAATCGGGTTTTACGAAGATTAGACCACAAATACAATTTAATTAGTTTATGTGTGGAAGTAAAAGGCGTCATGTGCCTGTAACACAAAGGGGGATTGTCTTTCTACGCAATCAGCATAGAAAACCATAATATACAACTGGTACGCAGATACTTAAAACTTGATAGGGCGGTTTTTTAATTTTATTTAGCCTGGAGGCAGATGACTACTTTATCTGATGGTAGGTGGCAGTAGTGAATAAACGCGAAGGCGGTTAATACCGTTGCAGAAGGCGAACTGCACTAGCCGCTTTTGCACTGCCTATCCTCAACATTCAAGTAGTTATACGCTGGCTGACCTCAAAACGCGACCACTTCACGATTTTTCACCAACGTCAAGGATTGACGTTGTCTCTCGTCCCATTGCGGTATGTAGCGCTTAGATTAGACACTTAGTTATTCAGTCAATACTAGCTGCGCCCGCGGCTTCACTAACTTGGTATACCGTTTCTTCTTTATTGTATTATTCTTGTTTCCTGTTTGTATCCAACAATTTCTGAGATGAGATGGAACAAACCGACAGACAAAAATTTTGAAATTGATTTTTTGATGTAAAAACCGTATATCCTTTCATATGCATGTAGTGAAAAGCTGTTAATTTAGAAATACACACACAGAAAAACAGACACTTAATTTATATTTATTTTTATACATTTTAGATGAAGACTATAGATGTCCGCTAAACTCGTGTGCGCACCATGTTTTGCCCGTGCAAGTAATACGCGTGCAAGCCGCAGGTCGTGAGAACCGGCGCTACAGGAACTAAATTGTTAGCTGCTAAAGAAGCGGTCTCATCTAACTTTGTAGATTTGTTATTGTAGATTCTTGTTTTTAAAATAAACCTTCCTCTTTGTCTTGAGGCTTACATTATTTTATTTTATAACTTAACTTCTTATGGCCTGTTATGGAGTTATTTATTATCTTTTGTAAATTTAATGATATTTTTTTATAAAGACTATCAGCAATGTTTTTTCACAATATTACTAATATCCCTCCAAATAACCTCGAAGCTTGCGCTAGGAGTGGGTACGACAATATCCCAAAGGTGTCAGGATGGAACTCTCAACTCTCGCGTTAACGGAGCAGAGTCGACCCTTACCGTTAAGCTATTGAGGATTTGAGGATAAGTATTGGATATAAATAAACAATACACGGTTTGACAACATCAGGAAACGTTTAGATTACTCAATAATAATAATAATAATACTTTATTGTATACCATGACATTGACAAAAAGAAAAACAAAAACCATATAAATTTAGCATAAATGGTACAACCAGGCGGCCTTATTGCTAAAAAGCAATTTCTACCAGACAACCTGAGCGCATAGGAAAAAAATATATATATGTGATAAGTAGGTGGTAAGTATTATAGATTATATATTAGACAAATTATATATATGTATATATATGTATATGTATATATAAAAATAGATTTAAAATGAGTGGAAGGACAAACAGCGTTCTCTATACATGAAAAAAAGCCACTATGTTTATTTCGCCGGTTCCTCTTGGACACCATTTTTGGACTTTTAACGTAAGTGTAGGTTTTAGACAACGTTTTTTATAAAATAATGAGTTAAAAATAATGTAACATAATCAATGTTGGATTTAAAAGAATATTAGCAATGCTTTTTCAAGGCATTATTAATATTCCTATATCCGCTCCAAATAAGATCGAACTCGCTACTCTGGCCGAGTGTAAGTTAATACTTAACACTTTCACAGTTATTCATTATGTACACAAACAATAATTGAGACAAGCTGCTTATGCTACATGGGTTATTAAATTATGTAAGGATAAGACAGTAATTCCTCCCACTGTTAACCGTAATATTAACAAATTAGTGGAGCGGAGTCGGTCCTTCTACCGGTGAGCTATTGAAAAATTCTTAACGAATCGTTGAAAGCATAAACAGACAAACCAATCATTTAGTATATGTAATTTCATCTACACTACTGCATTTCCAAATGGCTTATCATCAGCTTATAAAAACAATGCCATAACTGTATGAAATTGATAGCTCATCTCATTACAAAGATCGTGTTACATAAGAATACCAGAAGCAATCATTTGTTTTATTAATTTTTCAAATATTTAATTAAACGATGCATTGTATTCATTTTAATTTTTTTTTATAAACGTTGCACACTCAACGGCCCCCATTAGGATAGTAATATCCTGTGTCGGGGGTCCGGAAACATTCACAATGACAAGGACAAATACACCCAGACCGGAAAATACGCTTGCACGGTCAATACAAACATCCGCTCCGAGCGGGAATCGAACCCGCGACTTGTGGCGTTTAAGGCAGGTTCGCTACCGCTGCGCCACAACGTCGTCTAATTAAATATCAAGATATCGTTCAATAGCACGCCCAAAAAACATCTAAACTTGTTGTATATAAAATATACTAATTAATCGCTAATTAAAATAAGCAAATAAATAAGTAAATTACGCACTTTCGCAGGAAGGTTTCCATACCATCTATAATAAAAACGGCAAAAAAATCACTCCCTTACATGTTTGTTATATTTTTTTTGTTGTTTATTTTTAAATTGAGCATTTAAGCCGTTATCATTATCGAGCAAAAACCACCGAAAAATCACGTTTGTTGTATGAGAGCCCCCTTAAATTTACCCTTTGGGTACGAAATCATAAAAAGGGGGATGAATAATTAATGTTTCTAGAGTCACGTAAAAATAGAATTATCTAAATAGAAATAAATAAATAAACACTACGCTCTCAACCTGCGTCCGGAAACACACACAAAGAACAAGGACATACACACCCAGACGGGAACATGCCTGTATGGTCAATACAAACATCTACCACGAGTGGAAACCGAACCCACGACCTGTGGCGCTTAAGGCACGTTGCTACCGTTACTACACAACGGCCATAAAATATCAAGATATCGTTCAAAAGCACACCCAAAATACATCTAAACTTGATGACTTTCTTCTCTCATCTTTCATACACAAGTCTGGAATAAATACTAAATAGTTAAAGGTCTGCAAAAAAGAATTCAAGAGTTCCGTATCTAACTCCATATCCTATACAAGCTATGTTAAATACTATGTACATATATAAAAATAATATAAAACATCTGAGGTTCTTTGAATCTTTAATTTGAAGTCGGTTAGAAATATTTTTCGTATGTGAACAAAAACGTTCGTATTTTTTTAAACGAAACGCTAGAATAATTCACGCTATTAAAGAAATCTCATGCATATTCAATATATCTTTAGAATAGAAACCTGATATATACAAGATTCTATAGAAATCAAAACTATAATCCTATATCTGTTCACCCCTTTTCACTTTAAAAGACGTTTGTTATTTTCAGTCGGGTTCCCGACTGGTTATTTATCTGTCAAACGTGTAAATAGTACAATAGACGTGCATACGGTTACCTGATCTTTTATTGGTACGTAGTATTAAATTAATGAAGCCGGTTATAGTAATTTTATTTACTTAATTGGCCGCGAAAACGCGAGCGAAGAGTATCCGTTACGGTTTGAGCGAAAATGCTTTCGTATGTCCGGTTGCTTTTCTCTACAATTCTTACTTCTCAACCGATTCTTGTGAAATATTTCAAACACGGTTTCGATAGCTGTACTGATTTTTTTGTGAATTTTATTTTTCAAAATGGCGGAGATATTGGGGTTGAAGACATAATAAAAGTCATCTTAACTTCACCAGTGCAATCAGTCACACTGGTGATAGGTCTTTTGTTGTAAGAGACTGGTTAGGTATGTACCACCGCAGTGTACAATGTTCTACCGCCAAACAGTAGTGTTTAGGCATTACTGTGTTCCGGTTTAAAGGGTACTGTAAGGCGTAGGCTAGTGAAATTACTGGGCAAAAGAGATTTAAGCACCAATATCTCGAGGTTGGCAACGCGTGAGTGCCGCTTATTAATGGTGCTGCAAGCGCTCATAGACTACGGAAACCGGTTACCATCAATTGGGCTGTACGTTTGCCTGCTAATTTGTTAAATAAAAAAGAAATCAGCCATTTCGAAAAAATGTTCTATGCGAAGACAGACTCGTGAGACTTACAGCTCGCAGTCATATTCAATACGTATATCAGTGTCTAACGCTATTATAATATGATGATACCAACATTTCTTCTTCAGTTTATAAATTACCACTCAAAGAGAACAAATATCGAGGGGTCAAAACTAAATTTAAATATAAAAGATATGATTCAGATCACGAACAAAACAGATTATATCTCGTGTGTTACGTATTCGGACATTAATAAATTCTTTAAAGATTTCTAAGGATATTTTAAGGGTGTCTACGAAATTGCGACAAAACTGTCTTAAGACATACAGACATAAGATAACATTTGAAAAATTTAAAAAGATTTATTTCCGATAAGTATAGATATTGTATATTCTTTAATGTACTCTTAATTACGATTTTTGAAAATTTTGTAAGACGAATATCGTTTTACAAATTTTATGGTCATGAGAAGAAATATACATTTAATAAACCCTCAAGATACAGGCTTTTCACTTAGTTTGGGGGGTCAGTAGAAATTTGTGTTTTCATAACTCTAATTAGCTTAGTACCAATTGTTAGTTATGTAACAAGACTAAGATAGTGTTATTAATAATTATGTCAATGTTTTCTTCAATAAAATATTATTTATATTATATAGTATGTCTTCTTCTTCTACCTATAGAAGCTGTTACATGAAGCTTGTAGCTTCTTGAAGCATTCTGTTCCTCATTCACACATTTTATTTTGATATTAGGTGGCCTTTCTATAAAAGGCTATCCATAAAGTTTTCATAACAGTATTTTGATACAAATCTTTACTAACATTTTAGTAATGAGTCATGTTTGTGATGACCCTTATATCCCAGATTAATCTATGGGAAGATGGAGTTCACTGGCCCGATCTGAAAGGACTCAATTTGACTATATTCAAAGGCATTATTGAGAAGGTAAGCGTTTTATTCAGTCTATTTTAATGTTAAACAGTCGTAAACAATTGTAAAGGGACGTGATGGAACGCACCCTACGCAGTGACCGTTTGACATCGCTCTATTCAAATTAAAAAATGCTTATCTATGTATAAATTATCTTTGTTGTATGGTATCATGAATAAAAAGATCCATTATAGCTTGAGATCTTTACATATAGTTAGGTATCTGTAGTTTTAGTATAATTAGTTTTTCAAAATAAATTTTGAGTGACACATGATATCTATTGACAGATATAAAACCGGCAAAGTGCGTGTCAGACTCGCGCTTAAAGCGTTTCGTACCACCGTAGACAAAAAACATAAAAAATATTAAATTCCTTCTATGGGGTTTACCCTGTTTATTTTTTAGCTCTACTATTATATTGCAGAGTATTGTTATATACGCCCTTTTCAGATTCTCAAAATATATTTACAGGAAGCCTTATCCAAAAGAAATAATCATCACTAAAAAACTCGCTGAAAATATTGTGTAAAATATACAAAGAACATACTTAAATGAAGAATCCCCTATTTTTAAATCCCTTAAAAAACTTTTTGTTCGCACCTTGATGCCAAAAGCGAAGTTTTGTTTTAAATCCCTCGTACGAAGGTAAGAAAATTGCCCGATTTTCTACCGATAAAATGAAACTTATTAACTTACTTTCCATCCCGATATTATTATCCCCCGTACTAGGGACTAAAAGCGTAATTTTCATCGTAGGAAGAAAAATCGTATTTACACCACGGGGGAACATTGTCACCCGCGATTGTCGCGATTGACTATAATCCACTGGTGAGAATGTCCTACATTTCACCCTACGTACATAATGTTAAGAACTCGAGACAGTGACGTTTCTCATCTAAATTTGTACAAATTCTAATGAGATGGACCACACAAATATGAGGCTTAGAGATAAGAAATAATAACAGTTAGCTCGCCGTCTACGGTCACTCGTTTAATTCTATTATGAAAATATCAGTTAATCTCTAACTTCATAGAACACCGCACTTTAACTTATCTAGTTACCGGTCATTTGTCGCTTTATCTAGCCGTTTCTCACGATGGTATTTACGTTCTTACTGTAGATTGACTTTATTTAAAGCGCTTTAAGAAATTGTAGCTCTTTCATATGGATTTAATCATTTGCTTGAATTGATGTGAGATATAGAGATTTTTTCCTGATAGAGAAAAAGATACCCTTCCTTTTTTCCTTCTCATCCAGGAACAGGATGGACGATCCTGTTCCCTGGGTTAGCAATGCGCTTGTGACATTTCAAGTATCGCAAGCATTCATAGGTTTTGGTGACGGTTTACCATCAGGCGGACCGTATGCTTGTTTGCCAACCGTCATAACATAAAAATAAATCTAGAGGATCGTATGCTTTCCAACTAAGTCACATAAAAAAAAAAAAAAAAGATAACTCTAAATGTAGATAAATGTTACTGTGATTTCCGATACAATCAGAGGCACAAGCAATACTAGTTTGAATTGTTGAAAAGACTTCGAGTATCATAAATATGTTCTTAAACAAAGCACAGTAACACGCATACCGGTGTCAGCTTAGACACGGACATATCGACAAATACAGTCATAGGTCACGCGTTTGATACCTTTTGTTACAAATACTTATCGTTGGGTCATTCCACTTGTGATTTACACATTAATAAATATTTATTATTTTATTTTAATTCCTTTTTTTTTAATGGTAAGCAGTTACCACAACGTATAAATGCTTACGATACTTGAAGTACCACATGGGCCTTACCAACCTAAGGGATAGGAAGGAATTTGTGAGAAGGGAATAAAGCAAGGGAACAGAAGGGATGAAGGATTCCGGCGCTTTCACTCATCGTACGACACCCAACAGTCCTGATACTGTTGTTTTAAGCCGATTTTCTATGAGGAGGTGACATTTCTTTGGTCGAGCCTGACATACCTGATGACGTAAATGGCATATTGGCCTCGTCTATAAAAAATATAGACAAACCAAACTCTTAACTGCCAACCTTGCCAATCTTGGGATATTGGTTGTAAAATCTCTCCCTTCAGAACGAAACACAACATACTGCTTTGAACTAAAGTAATTGACACTGCGGTGGTATGTACATAGCCGGCCTCTTGCAATAAATTTAAATTTAAATGCATTTTATCTATAAAACTAAATTTAGGATCGTTTTTTGCATAACATAATTTTGCTACGTTTATCTTAATTTTTAATCTATATCGTTTTAATATTAGGCTAAACCTTTCAGATTAACCCTAATAAGTTGACGAGATTGTAGTTAAAGCGTTCGTTGGCTATATTTAGAGACATTACACTAACAGCGAGCACCGTATGATTGATTATGATTATAGGAGATAGCTATGTAGGGTTGCCATGGTTACTATGACGTCACATACGTACATATGTGTACACATATACAGTAAGAAAAGTATAAACCTGAATAGATGCATAATATATTTTGTTTATTAAAATAAAACATATTGCTTGTAAGAATTAAAAATATATTTATTTTTACACAAACTAGGTAATAACAAATTATTATTGCAAAAAAACTTGAAACCAGCCTTTGTATGTAGTTTTATCTATATGAATGAAAGAAGAATGCATTATTATATACTTTTTAATATTTCCAATTATCATCATCCTGTGAGATAAAAAATAGGTTTTTTTAGATCTTCCATCAAATTGCTTTAGCAGTTACGAATAAACGAACAGTTGAAGATACACTTCAATTGTTTCATTATGTATTTTTATAATTATGAAACTATAATGTATGACCCTAAAATGAAACCTCGGGTAAAAGCAATATAAACGAAAACTAAATATAAAATAGGTCTACGATTTGAAAAAGAAAGCATGGTGACCCTATTCGTAAAGGCGTAAATCATTATGTGACAATTTGATAGATTCTTTCGAATATTCCATACGTTTTGTTTGAAAATGTTTGATTTATTACACGTCATTAATTCAGAGAGTTATAAATATGGACATAATACGTTTGGAGTCCAGCTTTATGAGGTTCGATGGACCTCAAGCATCTCCTTTAGAGGTAATTAATATACATCAATTTATAAAGTTAGAAATGTGAAATGTTATGATTCTTTTATGGCTATGTATTGTAGTATAACTTCAAGAGTGAACACACTTATGGCCACTTTAAAGTATGGTAAACTAACTTCTGCCCATGGCTACGCTCGTATTAAATTTGGGGTAACTTGTAAACTTCCTTCTTTTTCATATAGTTTTAAAAAATTTACACCTTCACAGGTGGAATTTTAGAAAATGTTAAAACAAGGATTCATTTAAAAAAGTTTCATGTTTCTGGTTTTGAAAACGACGGACTCCTATACAAATTTTCAACTCTTTTTTTAAACGTTCAGGGATTGGAATACCTGCATTTTTTTAAATTTAAAAATAAGTAAGCTATAATTGCATCAAGCGCAAAGGCATAAATGAGGTCTACGGTGAAGCGAGCTAACTCATAAGAAGCCTGTGTACTCGCAGAAGAGGTTCATGTTGTATGTGTTTGGCAATACTGCGGAAGAGCATGCCACTCCCTGGCCGAGCGCATTATGAAAGATGATTGAAAGCGCATAATGCGAATGTTGGGTATATCGACCAGTTATGGATGGTACCTCGCAGCACGCCTGGTTTCCTGGTAATAAAATGGAAATGACAGGATGAGATTATGGACCTCATCAGCACACTCCCCGAAATAGTGTCTTCTTCTTATCGATTGGTTATTGATCAACCTAGTGTCAGAGTTGTTCAGGTCGCCCGTAAGCCTCTAACTTGACTTATCGACTGTTGTCTAATTGTCAACAGCCGGGACCGACTTTTACGTGCCCTCCGAAGCACGGAGACGCTCGGTTGAAATACCACTATGCGATCACCCATCTAGTGACTGACCGCGGCTAAAGTTGCTTAACCTACCGATCGTTTTACCGATCAGCGGGTGCACTCGGCTATGAGCGTCTCAATGTATGGTGTTAAGCGCTCATAGGCTACGACAACCGCTTACCATCAGGTGGGTCATATGCTTGCTTGCCAAAAAATAAAAACAACATTCTTGAATTTCATATGAAATAATGAACATTGAACATGCAGTATCTTCCTCACTATAAATCTGTGCTCATAGCTCTCTCTGAACAAAAGAGTTCAACGCGTATAAATGTATAAGTAACATCTTTTTTATTTCAATCTTTTGAGATAAGTTATTTGTTAAGTAATTCTAATATATGTAATATATTTTTTGAGTGTTTTTATTTATTTTAACTTAGATTTTAATATTTTAGATTTGGTTTGACTACTTTTATATAATTTTTAATTATGTTAATTTTTTTTAACGTATACAATATATTAATATTACTAGAATGACGACCATATACACATAATTATATATATATATATATATGACAGGTCGCAGGTGCGAGTCCCGCTCGAAGCATTTGGACATGACCATACAGGCATGCTTTCGTGTATGTTTCCGGTAGCAAATTATATAACCATCCTAATGGAGGCCGTTTATTTATTTATTTATTTATAAGGTTGAATAAAACAAAAAACTAAATTCACCAGTCACCTAAGGCACATATAATAATAATAATAATGAATATACACCATATCCATCATTCCTCCCTCCCCTTTCCTTACAAGAACTACGCGTGCCGGTCTCCGATGTCACCGTCTAACTGTGGCATCAATTCCTTCGCGAACAAAGAAGTTTGCCAATTCTTTTCTTTGTCGTACTTCCAAAAAGTGGAACTCATTGCCGGCTCACGTGTTCCCTCCTTCTTACAATCTGGGCTCCTTCAAACGAGGCGTGAAGAGGCATCTTGCGGGTAGGCAGGGCAAGGGTGGCTAACACGGTTGCATTCCGCAACTCTGTTAGCCGCCCTCGCGTTTGGACTTTATTTCCACTTACCATCAGGTGGAGTAGAGTCATCTGCCCTACTTTCCAAATAAAAAAAAAAAAAAAAAATATTAATGTCGAAATATACAAAAACAATTGTACGATTTGGAGTCGGTTGGTAGCGAAATAAGATTGCTAAATTTATAAGTAACTAATAACTTTCAAAACTAATTATTATTAAATTATTACTATTACAAAATCTTTTAAAATATGTAATTTTTCTTCCGAAAATTATTGCATTATGATATGAAAAATCACAAGCATCATATCTCAAGTATCACATCTGTCAAATTAAAATTTGTTTTAATGCAAGATATTTATCAAAGTATTGCTAGTTTTAAAGTCCATCAAGGAGAGAATTTACGTAACGCGCTGACACCGATTGACCCCGAGCCGTCGTGTTGTCGCTGATGAATTATTCAGACGAATTTTGAGTTGAAACTTTGAAAGCGTTTGTTTGTCTAAATCTCGTTCCATGAAGTCTAAAACATTATAATGGGATATTCTTTGAAATCTATGTTAATTGAACTAAGATCTTAAGTTTTGAAAAATGTCTTTTTCTATTTTTGATATGATGATCACAAATTTGAATGCAACTATTATCTAATACATATAAAACAATGTTTGTGTATCCGTGTTTCATTCACTGCGATAATCCGTACACTTGCGATAAAAAAATTGAAAACTTATTTCATGTACTCGCACGAAGATTTTTTTTTTTTTTTATGTTAGAAGTTGGCAAACAAGCATACGGCCCACCTGATGGTAAGTGGCTGCCGCAGCCTATGAGCGCTTGCAGCACCATTAGTAGGTGCCACTCACGCGTTGCCAACCTCGAGATATTAGTTCTTAAATCTCGTTCGCCCAGTAATTTCACTAGCGTACAATGCCCTTCAAACTGAACACAGTAGTGCCTAAGCACTACTATTTGGCGGCAGAATATTGGACACTGCGGTGGTACCTACCTAGCCGGCCTCTTGCAACAAAAGACCTACCACCAGTGTGACTGATTGCACTGGTGGAATAATCTCAGTTGTGACAGAGGTTATCCCAACAGCGGGCGATGGGGTCGTCACATCCCGACGCCTAAAAAGGTTATGAACATAGTAGTTTTTGAAAGGGGATTTCGGGAAATTTATAAAAAAAATTGTAATTGAAGCCGCGAATGTCATCCTTATCACCATTAAAAGACAGTATAAACTCCTTCGTCTTGTATTGTTGTCCTGAAATTGTTTTCGTATCTGTATTTGGTATACAAATAAAACACAATTATAATTATTCTTAATTCATCAACGCCGAGCTGAAACCAATTACTTAGTATTTGACCAGTATATTAGAAAATATTTACATTTAAAAAAAAACTTATTATTTATCAAATAAAAAAAAACATACGTTATAGTCGGGTTTTGTCAATAATTATTCTTTTGTTGATATAAATCATAAAGTCGTTTATTAAACACTGTCAGCGCCCATGCAGGTGATGCTGTCTCCAAATAAATAAGTACATTGCTCTTTTAACAAAAGATCTTGGCCAGAAAAGGTGAGATTGAACTGGCTATGATTGCGGCAGCTGGCCGAGCAGCTGCCGCAAGGTGCGAGCGCACGTGTGTAACTACAGCATTCTGTTGAGCCCAGTTATATTTAACTGCAAATCAATTCATACTTAAAGTTTTTATAAGAGTAATTTAAAGATTTATCGATCACATATTAAAAGTGTACCATTAATTTTTATATACAATTCGGTTGCCAGTATTTGAATAAGTAAAAATAATATTATTAAATAATGGTACCGCATGGTTTTTCTTTACTAATTAAAGTCGAGGAACCGTTGTGGCGTTGTGGGTAGCGTGTCTGCCTTAAGTCTCGACGGTTGCGGGTTCGATTCCCGCTCGAGCAGACGTTTGTTAAAATTTCTGTCTCGGTCTGGGCGTTTGTCTGTGGGTCTCCCCACCGTGCCTCGGAGAGCACGTTAAGCTGTCGGTCCCGGTTGTTATCACATAACATCTGATAATAATCGTTAACTCTTGATAAGTAAATTGCTCTTATCCAATGAGTTACTGGTTCGCCCTTAGGGTTGCGGAGGTCAGATGGCAATCGCTCTGTGTAAAAACTAGTAACCCGTCAAATCCGGATAAGAGCAATAAAAGCAGACCCTGGGTAAAATAAAAATACCGGGAATAATGCTAGGATGAAGAAGAGAAGTAGAGGCTAAAACTTTTTCCATTTTTATATGACAATTGGTAAGCAAATTCTTGGCTCAAGTGATAGTTAGCGGTCATCGTTGCCTTTAAGTGCTAGCAATAATACAATTGCAAGCATGGTACCGACCCAAGAGAACAAGCGAACGCAGAATTGAAATAAGAAGAAGTGAGGGTTTGGACATCCGACCCTCCGACTCATCGATCGAAGTACAAGAAGTACTCACACTTACTTCAACCCCGTGATGGCTGCCCCTTTATCACGGCTGAGTCTCTGTACTCGCCTCCCGCGCCCGGTGACGCTGTCAAGGCCAGTAGGGCCAACAGCAATACGCAGTTCAAAAAAAAAACACTTCAAGTCCATATTCTGTGGGTATTATTTGCCTGGTCGAGCATAATATCAGTATAGGTACAAAATTATTTATTTTTAAAAAATAAATAACATTACGTTAACAACCATGCCAAAATCACAAAGATTATAGGTATCATTTTTAATCACTGAAAAAAAAAATGAATACAATAAATTGACATTCTGCTGAGAGGCCAAATCAACTTTAGCTTGTAAACAATTGTATATATCAGACATGTGATAAATAATCTATGATATACTTTTTGTGTTATACATATTTGGTATAGCAACATGTGAAAGCTCCTTTCGACAAGTCGTGACGTGCTTACGACCTTGCCGCGGCCTAGCGGGCTAGCGCTCGCTGAATAAGCACGAGATATTCAATCATTCAATAACGTACATGAATGAAATTAATTAATTTATAAAACTGAAGAATTTGTAAATTGCATGTTATGTTAATGAATTAATAATTTCATTAATTAATATTAGAGTTGTAAACCAGTTACATTAATAAAATAATGTTTTCATTAATGTAACTTTTTATTATTTTTAACACGCAAATAAGACAAAATAATAGTGAATTACTAATATAAAACTTGTGGACACTCGCACGGAACTGTACATTCAGTCACTCATCTTGGGCATTTCTTTTTTCGGAAATCCGATTCTAGAATTCTGTTGGCCCTACTTTGGCCTTGTTGGCCTTGTTAGCATGCACAGAAGAAAATAGTGGACGCGTGGATTTGCAGGAATAAGGAAAAGATAATAGGTGATTTCAAAAGTTAGTTCTCTATAGTCCTTAGTCTTAGTCAAAATTACTCATATCTAAGATGGCGATTATACGCTCAGTGACATCAATTCCGTTCACTACCTTGATTATGACGAAACTAACATCAAATTTATATTATAACCATCAGACCATAAGAGTCTTCAGCAACACGACATGACGTAATTCTGACTTAAAACAATAGTTTGAACCGACACTGGAATATAATCAGAACCTTAGGTAACTAAAAATAAATTGTGTAACTAATCATGAGGTTCTAAAGGTCAGGCTAGGTAAATGAATGTCCGGAACTCCGGAATGACTATAAGTACACGTAACCGTCTCAAAGATGACTCATTTTACTATACATATGTGTATAAAATCCTGATTAATACATCAATTATTCTAAGCATATTTGAAGATTTGGCAAAAATTAAAAATAAATAAGTAGATTCTTAGTTTTTCTTCAACTTAGGTATCACCGTTCTACTTATGACGATGAAGATTTATCATATCCGTAGGTTTGTTATTTCAAGTGTAACGAAAAAAAACTGGTTGAACGTTTTTGATGAATCTTAAACTATACCAGCTAAGAGTCAGTTATTCTACCGTTAAGAAGTGTACTGTGTTTCGGTTTAAAGGATATTGTAGCTATTGAAATAACTTGGCAAATGAGATTTAAGTTCCAATACCTCGAGTCGAGGTTGGCAAACGCGTGAGTGACACCCACGAATGTGTGGCTAGCGCTCATAGGCTACGACAACTACTTACCATAAGGTGGTGGTATACTTGCTTGCCAACTTAGTCACATAAAAAAATATTTCGACAACTAAAGCCGGAGATATTAAAAAGGTTTATTCATAATCCGGATATATTGGTGTCGTAATTTTTTTTAACCGGTTTAATGTACTAAATTTTGTGGGTATTCAAATCTGATTTATACTAGTTATTAGGTTATATTAAATGTGCAGGCGAAGCGAACGTACGGCCTTGCTGATCGGAAATACTGACACCACACCAATTTAACTTAGCAGTAACTCGAGGCAATATTTAAGTTACTAAAACATCGACTGTTCCCTTTAAAACTGCTAATGTGAAAAATTTGGAGTGGGAGATTATTCTGATATGGGCATGTTATGCGACTAGAAGAAAGTCATGTGGTCAAAAGAACGATGGATATGCAAGTGAGTGGTAATGCGATGAAAGGACGTCCAAAAAGACTTGGATGAAATGAGTGGATGATGATGCGTGGAAAGGGAGTGAGTGCAGAGATAGAGAAAAAGTAGACGTGCATGCCGACTCCACTTAGTGTGGCATAAGGGCAAGAGGAAGATTTGGATTCAATAAATCCGCTGTTGCCATAGCAACGCGAGGGCGGGTTTACGAATTTATATGAATACATACAAACTATTGTCTTTCTCCATACATCTATGTATGGAGAATGACAAACAAAAGGCAGCTAACGGTAGGACGATCATTACAAATAAATCTCGAGAACGGAACGAAACGAAATTAACACCACGCAAATCGTATTTCAAAAGTCGGAAATTCAACAAAACCCCAACTTCCAAACCCTAAAATAAACAATGAGAAACAAACGTAATACCTTATCGAATATAATGTATTTAACAATGGATTCGGGAGATAGTGCAGGTGAACAAAATGACCGTTAAAAGATTACCGGTTATCTTTTTTAACAATTGACAACTTCTGTGTCGATAGCTTTGAATATTGAAGCGATGTCAGCGATGAAAATTAAGCGATAAAAATATTTAATATTAATGTGTTTTGGAACTTTAGTTATATAATGGAATAGTTAATCAATTGCTCAAGGACGATGACGATATTTTTAAAAACGAAATACAAAAATGAACCTTTCTTTGAAATAAAAATCATATAAACAAAAAAGGAATACAATACTAAAACTTAAAAAGCCAAAGCCGCTAGTTAGAAAAAAGTTCAAGTCTTATGAACGTTGTGATCTTATATACCTACTTACATAGATTAAGTTTTAAAATGTAATATTTTATGTTTGTTTTTTTGTCCTATCGTTGCCGATAGTTTTGTAATAAATAAATTAAAAAGCCGAATAATTTCAAATATAATTTGTATCTCAATCAAAATGAAACTCAGATACAATGACAGCAATAGTTCTTTGATAAAAAAATTCATCGCTGCAGCGCTGAAAGTTAAAAAGCATAGTATCAAATAAACAACGAAAAGACAGGAGTCACGCACCCTATGGTCTTGAGTCCTTAGTCCGATATTTTAAAAAGTACAATAGCAATTGCTTGCAGACAAATTCAAGTGACGGTGTGCCGTGTTACGTCACGGTTGATTTAATTGGCAACACTCGGTTAAGGGAAAGGTAAAATATATTGCGTCGTTTTTGTTGCGATGTTGTCAAGTTGTTCTTTTTTCAAATTGAAGAAAGGTCTTCAAAAATAGTACGGAATTGAATGATTGATTGAAACGATGTTTTGTTTAATGTTCGCTTAGTGCTCGATCATAAGCGTTTTTGGTTTTTTTTAATTGATTGGTACCACTAAAGCTCTGCAATAGCTATTAAACGAAAAAAAAAAAAGAAAATCGGTTAACAAACAGAGAAGAAAAGTTACTGGAATAGTTTTTCTTAGTCTTTTTATATGGACGCAAATAAGCAATACCATGTCAACCCACACGAATGTCAGTTCGAGAAAAACGCGTTTGAAAATTATGACCAACTTGCTTTATATGATTTTTTAAAGTATTGGTCATGTTTTTGGCAATTTCAGATTTATGTAAGCTATTTTACTTATTTTCACAAAAATAAGTACACAAACTGCATATTTCGTATATAATAATAAAAAAACGTTTAACATAATACATAAATTGCATGAATGGCTTTTTAGAAGTTTTAAAGCTTAAAACCCTACAAATATTAAAGAAAAATGTTCTTCAGCCATTTACCAATACTTCTGCATTACATTACTCAGTTTTCTTTAATTTTTGTGGGTTGACATGGTATTGCTTATTTCCGTTCATATATGTTAGATGATATACCAATATTTTTTTTATAAAGTAAAAGCAAACCCTTTCACTACCAGTAGGTACTTTACAACTTTCAAGTTTTTTTTTGCTCTCAATTTTTAAATCTCAAACGATCACCCACTAACAATTTTATTACGAAGAATTGGACCTCCAGTAGTTTCGGACAGAAAGACAATCAAACATCTACCTTTTGATACAAGTGTCAAAGGACTGCCTGCTGGTAGAGGCGGCTTGATTATACATATACAAAAGAAAAATTACGAAGAACATTGAACCTTATATTGTTGGTAATAGAACTCTAAATCAATGGTAATATAAAATATAGTTTGAAGCAAAGAAAATTAAACTTTATGTAGACGGGGTAAGGCTTAGATTTGTTTGAAAACTTCTTACATGACAAACGAGGTGTCAAGCTACGATTTACAGGTTAATTGTTGCACCACCGGCGTTGAAAAACAATAAATGTTTTCATAGTTCTTATTCCCTGGTGTTAATGTTGAAATTTGCATAACTGTGAGATAAGTTTCGGGAGAATTTTAGCGGTAAAGAGATAATGTATCAATCGAACGACGACAGCACAAAATACTGTGGAATTAGCGGTACAGACAAAGTAAAGATGTCGCATGGACGTAAATCTTACCCATTTTCTCACTGTTGGGTGTAATATATTGTTATTAAAGATAAGAAGCCTCTTAACATCTATGAAACATATTGATTCATCTACTATTTCGGCATTATTTTAAGTAAAGGGGGTCTGTGATTTTCTTTTTCTGTACGCCTTGTGTCGTGAATAAGCATGAGACACTACAAGGGTTACTATCGGTTTCTACACAGTGCCGAAAAACACTACTGCTTCGCGGTAGAATATTTGACACTACGTTAGTAACGGAAGGCCTACCACCAGTAATCTAGATCTGGTTATTTTAACTATACCATAGTGTCCTGATTTGTCAAATTATTTAGAAAAGCTTCACACTCCCAATGATAGAAGGGTCGGTTCTTTAACATGAGAATTATTTGTTTGATCCTGACGTTCTTGTGGTTTTTTCGTACCCACTCCATGCATAAGCTCTACCTTAAATTTAGTTGTAGGAGCATGGGAACATTAGTAATTTAAAATACTACTATTTTCGTATTTTTTTAAATAATTAAAACATAAAACTTAACATAAAATCGCAAAATTTGCTCAAAAAATTTACGAAAAATGTCATCTAAGTTATAAAAATAAAATTGGTCACAATTATGATCATACAAATAGTTTTTAAGAGTTACTATATTGACATACTCTAGATATTAAATAATAATCTTTGTCATCCACTCTGTAAACATCGTAAAATATAGATCAATCATATTTCTTTACATTCCAAACAATATGTAAGACTAATAAACTTTTACGTTTAAAATTATTTACAGTCTAATGCAGTCAGAAATGAAAACCATATTTGGGAATGGATGACAAATAAAAACGTATATTTGTACAACTATAAAGATCAATAAAACTATAAAGATCAATAAAACTATAAGACCAATAAAACATTTTGTCGTAGAGCGATAAATTTTGATGGTCTGTGTTCGTTATGTGAATTAATTTTTACATCTATTGTTAACGTAAGCACATTGTGGCGTGGTAGCGAGCCTGCTTTTAGCCTCGACGGTCATGGGTTTGATACCCACTCTGAGTAAAAGATAAAATTGTTATAAATATTTGTGTCGGTCTGGGCGTTTGTCTTTGTGGACCCCACCGTGCCTCGAGGAGCACGTTAAGCTGTCGATCCCGATTATCATAACATCTGGTAATATCCTTTACCTAAATCTTGATAGGTAATTTGCTCTTGAAAACTTACACTTTAAAACTCAGAGGTGCTTGCCCGGATTTGAACTCGCGACCTTCGTTTAAAGTTCAAGTGATACCACCAGGACCAGCTTTTTCTCTTCAATCTTACTTGTAATACGCTTCATCATGACATAGAGGGAGTCTTCGGTGCTGCGTTGGGGCATAAAGCCATATTGGTGGGGGCTCATTCTGGAGACGAGGTGCCATATAAGTCTGCCCACCACGAGCTTTACCAAAATTTTTCACAGCACCGGCAGTAATCCGATGGGCCTATAGGATTTGGGGTGGCTGTAGTCTTCCTATCCGGGCTTACGTAGGAATACAATCACCGCCACTTTCGATCCATAGGTTTCCGCCATCTCGGTATCTGAACAATATGAATATCTTAATATCAAACGTCAATATCTGTCCAATATTCTGCCGCCAATAGTAGTGCTTAGGCATTACTGTGTTCCGGTTTGAAGGGCACTGTAGGCTAGTGAAATTAATGGGCAGAGGAGATTTAAGAACCAATATCTCGAAGTTGGCAACGCGTGAGTGGCAGTTACTAATAGTGCAAGCGCTCATAGGCTACGGCAACCAGTTACCATCATGTGGGCCGTATGCTTGTTTGCCAACTTGTATCATAAAAAAAAGTAAAAATCGACTACAATTTCAAGCGAAGCCGGAATAAAGCTTGAGTTTAAAAAAATATATCAACTTGTTTGCACACCCATCGGACACATTCCTCTCTGATCGAGTAATGAGTCACAAAGACACCGCTTTTCAAACTACACATAATGAATGCTTTCTACTGAGAATGGTTTGACTTTTACAATACATTAAATAACTTTGAGTTTAGTTATTAGATGCGGTTCAATTTGAATGATTTATAACTGTATTCTATTTACGATTATTGTTATTTTTATTTGAACATGTTTTTAGATTATTAATAAAATAAACTACTTTTTTAATTATGATAAAATCATAGAAGGATATTCTATCTTTCAATAGGAATTTTCTCTGAATATGAAATTACATAATTATCTAGGAATTATATTTATTTATTTTGATTTCTTGTTTTTAATTTCATGACGGTTGGCAAACAAGCATACGGTCTGAATGATGGTAAGCCACCGTAACCTATGAACGCTTGCGATACTTGCTTGAAGTATCACACACGCGTCGCTAACCCAAGGAACAAGAAGGAAGTGATGAAAAGGAAAAAAGGAAGGGAATAGAGGGGTGGGAGATTGGGCCTCCGGCGATAAGTGACATCGCACGAAACGCTACAGTACCTCTTGATACTGTTACTTGACGCCGATTTTCTGTCAGTGGGTAGTACTTTCCCGGTCGAGCCGGCCTGTTTGTGCTGAAAGAAGCATGGGTCTAATACCGTAAAATTACGTTATTAACTACTGTTTTTTATACATATTATTTTATAGAAGAGCTAATGATCTATATTTGAATATTTTTTATTGTAATAACGACTATGTTAAGTATGAATTTATTATACTGTATACCACGACGGTGGCAAACAAGCGTGCGAAACGCCTGATGATAAGCTGTGACAGTAGTTTATACTTACTTGCATTCAGGGCCGGATTGAGAGGTCTAGAGGCCCCCTGGCCCCACATTATTTTCCAAATAAAATTATCATTTTTTTCAACCTGCTTGCATTACCATAAACTGGACACCGGTAAATAATATCGGTATTCCAAAACCGCGTCACTTTATTGTATACATATTTACATAATAAGTTATTGTTATAATTGCAATAGAATTGACGAAGTAATCTGCTGCATTGACACAATTGGCAACCTAAGAATTGAATTGAAAAGAATTCAACTAACATAAATTATGATAATAAAAATACAGAAAACAATGAATATTAATATTAAAAGTATTTATTTTTAAACTAGTAAATGAAAAAAAGGTATATCTTCTTTGTTTTTGCAATATTATTAAAGTAATGGAATCTTGTTATGCAAAAATAATTGGAAATTACAACGACCGTGGCCGTTAATTAAATAACAATGTTTTTACGTATATTATATAAGCAAAAATGTTAACGATTAAGGCCAAGTTTGAATGTAACGCATTCTATCAATTAATTCGATAATTTTATATAATGAAACCTCTACACGCAGGCACGCTTTAAAATATTGTGAACGCTAAATTTGTTAATTGTATGTTATCTGTGAAATTTTTTGGCGCGAAACATTTGTGTTTTATAATTTTGTTTTGTTTTTCTTACTGTTATACAATTATAATAAAGCAAAAATGATTTTTTTAGCGATACGATAGCGGACGATAGTAAAAAGCATTAAAAAATATATTATTTTAATTACAATTCATAAAGAATTACAATATGTATTAAGTTATTAACACAGTAAAATCGGAGACAAGAATGAGTTTATTAGAAATTGAAATACAAAGTATGAAATATAAAATCCTGAGTTAGCATTTAGGAATCCGGAATTCAGCTGCTTTGAGGCGATGGGGCCCTGGTAGTGGTAACCTGGTGGTGGTTCGTTCTGTGTGTTTTTTTGATTATTAGGTATATAAAACTTAGTTGATCTTATTTTTTTAATTTAAATTTAGCATTAAAGCATTAATTCAGATCTTGCTACCACCACCTTTTCATGACACATATTTAAAAAAAACCTAATTTAAACGGTCCGCCCGATGGTCAATCACCGCAACCTATGAACGCTTGAGACGTTTGACAAACGGGCAGGAGGCTCACCTGATGTTAAGCGATCACCGCCGCCCATGAACTTCTGCAACACCAGAGGGCATGCAGGCGCGTTGCCGACTTTTAAGGAAAGAATACGCTTTCTTGAAGGTTCCCAGGTCGTATATACTAACGTTATTAGTATTATAATGCCCAAATTTCTATTCAATCGCATCTTAAATCTACAGTAATTTCAAAATCTAAATTTTATTATTATATTTGTTATTTATATTATATATATTTGTTTCTCGAGTTTGTTTCACACTATCTCCTAGCAGTTATGACTTTTTCACAACCTTAAAGGTTGTCTGGAAGAGATTGCTAGTAAGCAATAAGACTGAATTTTGGCCATAATTTTTGTTTTCTATATATTCATGTCCGTATGTTTTTGTATGTGGTGTGCAATAAAGTATATTATTATTATATTTTATTTACAATATTTTCTGTATTCAACAAAAACCTGCACCACATCACCAACCGTAAATACCTCTCCATCCGTGTCTTATCTATTCTCAGCCTAAATGTATAAAAAAACCGGTATCATGGGAGTGTCGACCAGCTGATTGTAATTACCAGTTTCCGAATTAACGGTCGTTTTTGATCGTTTACCGGTTATTGTGACCTTCGCTGAGATGATATCATAAAACGAAAGTTGACGGAGATGATAACGGACAATTATTTTAAAAATAGTTTATCTGGAGAGTTTTGGAGATCAATTTAATGAAAACTGCCCGTCTTGCACAGCGGTCCGGAAAGACAAATGACAAATCGTATAAAAATTTAACTTCAAAAAGTTATAATTTGTAAATGTATTAGCACATAACACAGGTATTTCACATAATTAAAAGGCTAGCATTTTCGAATATCCGAATATTGGAAAGGATTGGAATGCTCTTCCGGCGTCTGTATTTCTGAACGCATACAACTTGAACCCCTTCAAGGTGCGAGTACATAGGCTTCTCGCGAGTAAGCTCGCTCCAACGTAGACCTCATCTATGCCTTCGCGCTCGATGGGGGTCAAGAGCTTACCCATTTAAGAATTTAAAAAAAATGTAAGACACAAAAGAAAATAGTAAAAATCTAACAGCCAGTGCACGTTTTCAATGATAGTCGATGGGGGAAGTTTTACGTTCTGAGCTCTAGGTCTCTGATATCTATGGTTAGTAAGCTGCGCGTAAAAAAATGCCATAGAAAAATTATCAGAAAAATGGATGTTTGGATATTTCAAGAATTGAGCATAACCGAACATAACTAGCGTAAAAACTCTTTATCGATCGACTTTTTTTGTTTTCAGTTTTTTCTTTTACCGATTACTTTAAGTTATTTTGTAATTTATTTAGAGTTTTTACTATTATTAAATAACATAGAAGTTCAATGCAAAACAATAATATATTGCTAATTACAATATTTATTTTAAGATTACATTATAATTGTTTATATTTACAATGTTTAACTTAATTGACAAATG
Organism: Hestina assimilis; assembly: GCA_023373885.1. Lineage (NCBI taxonomy): Eukaryota > Metazoa > Arthropoda > Insecta > Lepidoptera > Nymphalidae > Hestina > Hestina assimilis. The sequence goes on along the minus strand of CM041744.1, from coordinate 1,578,568 downwards.
GGAGTATTTTACTAATCGAATGATTAGTATAAAATAAATAATCTATTTACATTCTTTATAATTAAGCATATCTTTTAACACTGGCAATTATCATGGTACCGTTGTGGCGTTGTGGGTAGCGAGTCTGCCTTTAGCTTCGACGGTTGTGGGTTCGATTCCCGCTCGGGCAGATGTTTGTTAAATTTCTGTCTCGGTCTGGGCGTTTGTCCGTGTGGGTCTCCCCACCCTGCCTCGGAGAGCACGTTAAGCTGTCGGTCCCGGTTATTATCAATAACATCTGATAATAATCGTTAACTCTTGATAAGTAAATTGCTCTTATCCAATGAGTTACTGGTTCGCCCTTAGGGTTGCAGGGTCAGATGGCAATCGCTCTGTGTAAAATCTAGTAACCTGTCAAATCCGGATAAGAGTAATAAGCAGACCCTGGGTACATAAAAATACCGGGAATAATGCTAGGATGAAGAAGAATTATCATGGTACCATTTGGTGCAGATGAGGATAGCCTTTAAAGCGTTAAATACCTTTCCTGAATGATTTCTTAAAGAAGGCTTTTGAAGGTGTGTAAGTTAGGTGATATCTTTTATGTTTGTGAAATGATTTTGATATTTTTTTCCCGTTATATATAAAATACTAGCAGATCTGGCTGAGCGTTTTATTCATTTCATCAATTTACTCAAAACCTTAACAAATTATAGTCACCGACGTCATGAATCACTTTGTATATAACAGAAAAAGGCGTAAGAATCTGTTTAGCAGTTTTTGAGTTTATCTCGAATGTCTAGAGAGACAGAAATAAATAATAAATAATAAATAAATAAACGCTACACACTCAACGGCCCCCATTAGGATATTGATATCCTGTATCGGGGGTCCGGAAACATACAAAATGACATGGACAAACACACCCAGACCTGAAAATATGCTTGCATGGTCAATACAAACATATTATGCTCCGAGCGGGAATCGAACCCGCGACCTGTGGCGTTTAAGGCAGGTTCGCTACCGCTGCGCCACAACGTCGTCAAAAGCCGTGGGGGACTTTGAATTTCAATTTGAAGCTATGCTTGCATAGTAATCATAGTACGTACTCGGTACGTATGTACATTGTAAGATCTTGTGATCGAAAAGTTTGGAGATATAGATGTAAACTCAAATGATAACAGTTCATTATTGCATCTACAACCTTTTTGTGTACTCTAAAGTACCTTAAGTTGTTGAAGTGGTTGGATTAAAAAAATGGTTCTGTTGTGATTTAAATACTAATGACGCTCACCGTCCAACATGCAACGAGGTCTGTCCCCTTCATAACATGTCAAGTAGTAATTCACGACTATCTCACTTCGGGTTGTTCAACTTGTGACATTCGCTTTGTTTATATTAGGACATGGATAAGAAGGATAAGAACTAATTCTTCATCATATCTTTACTTCATTTAATCGGGATTTGAATAGTTATTAGTGTATTTTCCATTATAACTCACGGGACGCAACCATCAGCAAGGAAACATTAACAAAACTATTGTTCTTGTAATCGAAAGGTGGTATAGGCTTTTAATGCAAGAGGTGATGAGATGCAGATATTCTACAGCAAAAGAAGTTATCTATTTTGCATTTCAATTTGATTGGCACTGTACATAGCTGGGTATGCTTGCTTACCAACTTAGTAATATAAAAAAAAACCGCAAGCTAGTTTAAAATAAATAAAATTCTCATACCCACCTAAGACAGATCCCTAAAAACCTAGAAAAACATAAACCCTTAGCGTGCGTGACCTTTCTCAGCCATACCAATATAGATCATCGCATTTTATAAATTTGTATGAACCAAACAAACTCATACAAAAAATAGATGACACATGAGATTAATCTCCTCGTTTCTATTGATATGAACGCGTCTTTATCAGTCGGCTTGGATTGAGAAAAAAACAAATAAAGTGTTTGACAATAGGAAACTCGGTAACGTTCCGAGGAATGCAGGGAGATGAACTGCATACAAAAATGTAACTCTCGATACTGTCAGTGTATTCGACTGGTCAGATATAAATTTCGTTACTGGTCGGATATAAATTGTACTATACGTTTCTTGCTACTACAATCTACGATCTTTACTTATTGATAATGTGAATTAATATCTGTTATACATGTGTACTTTAGTGAAAACAAAATTCAAAAATTTATTAGTTCATTAGTCATATTGGCGTCGTTGTGGCGCAACGCAAGTGAACCTGCCTTGTCAACCAGGCGTTTCAGTCTGGGTGTGCTTGTCTTTGTCTTGGTGTATGTTTCCGGACCCCTGACTTTGTAAAGCGTTTACAAAAAAATTGTCTGCAATTAAAAATATAATTTATGTCACCAGTTTTCGGGGGTGTTTGTCATTTTTTTCTTGTTTCGAAACAGGTCTTAATATATGTCTCATTCACAAAAATTAATGAAAATCTATATATTTTTATTAGATTAATGTTAAAATGTGGTAAATACGAGTAGTTATTGAAGCTGGTATCGAATGCGTTAACATGAACGCGTTGATCAACTGTTGACTCCGCGACAGAAAGCGGTAACTGACATCTAATTGACGGAGGTCGGTCCAACATACGTCCATTTTGTCGGACCACCCTGCCTTAAATAAATAACCCCTAATTGGACTACAGATTAAGTGCCGATAAGATCCTACAGTTAATGTTGCCTTTGACATGTGTATTAAACCTCTTTTTACTTTTATAATCTTTTGTCAAATAATGCGTCACGTTTTTGACAATTTGATTCGTCAGTATTGACTTACTATTAAGTATTAACTAAAAACCGGTCCTTACATATATAAACATATAATAAACAATAAAGTTCTAACTTTATGTAAGAAAAGTTCCAAAGATTCACTGATGTTCCTTTGTACAACAGAGGTTTGTTTGGTCTAACTTCATTCGGTTATGTTGCAAGCTTGTACTAACTTGGTTTCGTTGCGATACTACGAAGCAAATCTTTCAATATTTTGTTAGTAGGGGCCTATTCATATAATACATATGTATAAATATTTTCTTTTTTAATTTGTAATATTTATTTATTTATGGTTCACAATTAGATTATAACTAAAATACCTTCAATAAATAATTAAACAATACAAATTGACTAGGTTAAAATCTAAAACTATTTGAACACATTTTACGAATACATGCATTCAATTATGTTTAATTAATATTAGAAATTCAGTTCATTCAGCAGTATTCAGCATTCAGCTTACACAATATTTAGGAAAAAAGAATATTAGTATTTAATAAGTCTATGTGCGACAGTAATTTAGAGGCAATGTTTTTAATTTATTTGTCCATGGGTTAATAATATTATCTTATGTTCTGCTGAATAAAAAATAATAATAGGGTGATGAAGGTATAATAACATACATCCTAATTCAATTTCCAAATGTATGTAAAAGTTTCATACATTATAATAGTAATACGATTTGAAAATTAAATTTAAATATATAAGCGGAAAAAAATATTAAATATATTTAAAAAAATGGGAACTATCCAAGACGCTTGGCTGTATATTCAAAACTAAATTGTAAATGTAAATTTTGACAAAGTCTATTTGTCAAAATACAAATTTAAAAACTAGGGTTTTTTCTAACACACGATAGAAGCGGGAAAAATTTCCACAGATAATGTTGCGTGTGTAACGTTACATAACTGTGTTTATCAAAATAGCAGTAAATTATCTAATAATCGCCATGGGACCGCCATTGTTATACAATATCAATATTTATTATTGTGTGAAATACATTTTCTATGGTGTTTTTGCTACTTTCTTTTGTGTTAATGTTTTGTTATTATAGGAATTTTATTTTCCAGTAGCTTCTATTTTAGACCTCGTAGATATAATTTTTTGTATAACAAAAAATGTATAGACAAACAATGCCATCTATAAATAGTTAAATGCCGTATATTCTTAGGGACAATATATTTTTAATGAAATAGTTATTTAATTGAACTCGGTAGGTACAGTAGCGAACCCGCCGCCGTCATCGTCACTGGTCGCGGGTTTGATTCTCAGTCAGAGCAGATTTTTGAATTGACCCTACTAGCTTGTGTTCCGGTCTGGGTGTGTTTGTCTTTATCCTTACATGTGTTTTTGGATTCCCGATATCACTATATTAATTGCGGCCCTTGAGTGTGTGTGTAAGATTCATTTCTAAATTATTAAAAAAAAATTATAAGTACCAAAACTTTACGTTTACTTTCTAGACAGCTTTCAAGTGCTTCCGGAGCCTTAACTTATCATAAATTGTACTTTCTTGACAGGGAATCTAATAATAGTATATAAAGTATCTAATACACATACACGCACACACACAAACTAAAAACAAATATCTGTATGGCTAATACAAACCAATCTCTATCAACCCGCAACTATTGTCGTAAATTTTAAATCCAACGAATACCACGTATATAAACACGATATTTCACAAATGATTGACATTAAAGGCCTTATACCATTTAATTGAATACATTCTCGAAATCGTCCACATCTGCCCCATTCATCTCACAGCTGACGCTATTGTGTAAATGACTAGTCGCCGTCCGCGGTTACGCCCGCATTAACTAATTTTTTTTTGGTTTATTTTTAAATATTGCCTTTAAAATTTAACATTAAACTTTGGAATGTTATAGTGTCTCAGTATACTAGTTTTTTTAAAACAAACGGTTAGCTTGAAGGTAGTATTTTATCCTAGTCTATAAACAGCAGTAGTGCTGAACCAAGTTCCAGGAGGAGAGGAAAAGGACGGAAGGGGTTTAGGCCTCCGGTGCCCCCACTAACCATCGAAAACGTTAATTTTAATTTTTTTTTTCATTCAAAAAGTAAAAATTTTAATTTAAAAAGTTTAGTTTAAGCTTCGTGGTTTTCATTGCTAATGTAAGTAGTAAGTCATTCTGTAAATATATTTCTTATTATACTATACTATACCTAATATATACTACGAATACATAAAATTGAAGTGTCTGTTTGTTATTCCAAATAAAGAGCTTTCCACTAAATGCCCATGAAAGTAGATCTATACGGTACGTGTGATACAGAAGTAACTTAGGCTTAGAAAAATAAATAAATAAATAAACGCTACACACTCAACGGCCCCCATTAGGATAGTGATATCCTGTGTCGGGGGTCCGGAAACATTCACAATGACAAGGACAAATACACTCAGACCGGAAAATATGCTTGCATGGTCAATACAAACATATTATGCTCCGAGCGGGAATCGAACCCGCGACCTGTGGCGTTTAAGGCAGGTTCGCTACCGCTGCGCCACAACGTCGTCAATAAAATTGAAGTGTCTGTTTGTAATTCCAAATTAACAGCTTTTCACTAACACATTGTGTATGAAAGTATATACGGTACGTGTGATACAGGAGTAACTTAGGCTACTTTCATTTTACAAAAATTTTAACAAAAATTATTAGGTTTAAAAAAAAACACGCGAGCAGAGCCGCGTTTGTAGCAAGTATGTAATAAAAAATATCATCTAAAATCCAGTAATGGCTTGTTTTGTTTTCAAATAACGTTTCTTGTTCCACAATAGTTTTGATTGGAAAAACATAAATACCTTTTGTGTTGAAATATTTGTGAGGGTTGATATTGGAATGTTTTAATTGCGTATACGGGCGATGATAAATTGATAACAGCACGAAGGCTGGTGCCGGATTTCCGTTATACAATGATGATTTATTTGTATTGTAATTTTAAATTCGATGGTATACTTTTGTGAAAATATATTTGTAATTTTCATGTCACAGAATTTCTTTTAACACAGAGGATTTCTCGCGGTAAAACACTAAAAAGATTCGAACAAATTAAACATTGGAAAGCTCAACTTTTTAGTCCAGGTTTTATATATATGTAAGAACATCTTAATTTTTTATAGATGACTGGCTTTTACCAGCGGCTTCGCCCGCGTGAATAACGATTTTAATATAAACTCCGTAATATTTCTGTCCAATTTGGACGCAAATAAGCAATACCATGTCAACCCACACGAATGTCATTTCGAGAAAAACGCGTTTGAAAATTTTGAACAACTTGCTTTATATGATTTTTTTAATGTATTGGTTAAGTTTTTGGCAATTTCAAGATGTATGTAAGTTATTTTACTTATTTTCACATAAAATAAGTATAGAAACTGCATATTTCGTATATAATATAACCCAAAACGTTTAAAATAATACATAAATTGCATAATTAAAAAATGGCTTTTTAGAAGTTATAAAGCTAAACCAACATACAACTTAATACAAATATTAAATAAAAATGTTCTTCAGCCATTTACTAACACTTCTGCATATATAACTCAGTTTTTTCAATTTTGTGGGTTGACATGGAATTGCTTATTTTCATCCATTTATAATATTAGTAAAGATTAATAAAAGGAACAAATAATTACTTATATTATACTTTGAAGAACTGCGTTTTCTACGGTTAATATTATTCTATTTCGGGAGTCCCTGTTAAATACAGAATCGCTTTTAAAAACTTACAGTCGACCGTCCTGTCGTTGTAGCACGGAGCCTACAATTAATGCTGATGATCGCGGCTTTGTATTGACCATACAATTGGTGTTGATGACGTCTACGATCATGTTGATTTCTACACCGACCGGAGAAACAGTAGGGAATTTGGACAACGTTGTGTTATGTTGTGTTGCGATTCCCGCTCAGAACAGATGTTTATATTGACCTGATGAGGCATGTTTTCCGGTATGGGTGTATTTGTCCTTGTCATTGTGTATGTTTCCGGACCAACAAGATATAACTATCCTAAAAGGTTCGTTGAGTGTATAGCGTTATATAAAATATGCGCCGAGCGGGAATCTAACCCGCGACCTGAGGCTATTGCTTGCCACAACGTCGTCAATAGATACAATTATTTTTATAATCTCTATAACACAGTACTAGTCTATCTGATAAATTGAAGGTCTCTATACTACCTTAACTACGGAACCAAAAAGCCTAAACAATCCTGTAAAGGTGTGCCGTAAGTCATTTATGATTACGACTCGCCTGTCAAATGAATTAGTTGACTAATGCCCCTAAAAGCTCCTAACCATATTGTCAGCGAGTAATTGGTGTAGTTAGATGGGGAAATGTAATAAAAAAACGTATAGAACGCCATCTGTCATATGATGTTATGAGTTGATTTGTCTCGGGGACGGAAAGGTCATTCAATTTTCGTGTTCAATGTTGCGGGAATTAAAATATAATTAGAAAGCCTTTATATTTTTAGTTTTTGGTTTCAGTATTCTTAATTTAAATTATATTTGATGTATCTAATTAGTTTTTATTGTCTATAACCTATATTTATTCACACATTCAGCAGCCTTGTGACGTATGTCTGTTTCTGTGTTGGTGTTTGTCCTTGTGGGTCCCTCACTGTGTGCCTCGGAGAATATGTTAAGCCGTCGGTTCGGTTCGGTTTTTTTTTTTAATTATTTTTTTTTAATGTTAGAAGTTGGCAAACAAGCATACGGCCCACCTGATAGTAAGTGGTTGCCGTAGCCTATGAGCGCTTGCAGCACCATTAGTAGGTGCCACTCACGCGTTGCCAACCTCGAGATATTAGTTCTTAAATCTCGTTCACCCAGTAATTTCACTAGCGTACAATGCCCTTCAAGCCGGAACACAGTAGTGCCTAAGCACTACTATTTGGCGGCAGAATATTGGACACTGCGGTGGTACCTACCTAGCCGGCCTCTTGCAACAAAACACCTACCACCAGTGTGACTGATTGCACTGGTGGAATAATCTCTGTTGTGACAGAGGTTATCCCAACAGCGGGCGATGGGGTCGTCACATCCCGACGCCGTCGGTCCCAGTTGTTATCATAATCACAAAGCATCATATAGTAATTGTTAACTCTTGATAAGTAAATTGCTCTTATCCAATGAGTTACTGGATCGCCCTTAGGGTTGCGGAGGTCAGATGGCAATCGCTCCGTGTAAAAACTAGTAACCTGTCAAATCCGGATAAGAGTAATAAGCAGACCCTGGGTAAAATAAAATACCGAGAATAATGCTAGGACGAAGAAGAATCGATATTTATTCAACATCCAATACATCGATTGTATGGCATTGTTTGTATGGCCTATCCATACAAACAATTTTTTAAAGTTATCTCTCAGTTCAATACAAATCTTTTATAAACATTAAAAAATTATGTATACACTAAGAGTTGTTGACACATCCCTCATAAACCTATCCAGATAACACAACAATAAATGAGAGTCATTCTCTTTGTTCAAAACGCCCCATTTAGAGGTCATTTCGAAACGTGAAAGGTAAAATCCAGTAGCTCATCCATCCACATCTTAACACACATTAGCTTATCACGAATTAAACTTTCAAAACTTACGACCTGTCAAAGTGACAGTACTAATAAATGTGTCATTGCCTTTATATATTTTTTTTACACGCGCCATCAATGTCATTCGATGATTTAAAAGTTCTCTGCCCTTTCTTTGTTTCGAATTTTTCGAATTAGTCTATGACGGGACGGTTTTGGCGTTTTTAAATATAGAACCGTCTATGATTGGACGTTAGGGTGACATAACAAATTGTCATAACGGCCGATAATTCGTTTCGGGAACGTCGTTTAGGCATTGTTTACATAATTAGAGAAAACAGAAATGCGTCGGCGTAATAGTTGAACAGCCCCTTTGTAAATCGACAGGATTGGCTGCTTAAATTTTATATTGTAATAAAATTGGTTAAATTGCACTGGAAGAAGATAGTTGGTAAATTCTTGGGATGTAAACGATTCTTTATGATCTAAGTTTTGGGATGTTCGATTGTTGTGTGCATGCCTTTGGGCGTGAAAACAAAACATTAACGTAAATAAGTGTAGGTATTCTCATTAATTAGGTGAGATTAACCTCATTGTCTTACGGCAGTTGTTAAACAAGATTTATATTAGCTGTATAGATTGTATGATTCCGAATATTTATTTATACTGTTAAGGTTAATTTATAAAACGAACACTCATTTTTGAAATATTTAATACACTAGTGAAGACTTTTTTTTCATATTATATTATTTATTTTCGACAATATTTTTTGGGCATTTCTTTTTTAACCCTATCCTTGTCTAGCCGTTACAGTCCTAAAAACAAAACTTTATGGTCCTTTTGCTTGTTCCAAAAAACGTTTTGTTACTTCATTTCATATGAATTTTTAATAGTGTATAATTTGGAAAATTAAAACCAATTTATAATCCATTGAACTTTACAAAGATATTCCTAAAAATCAATATAGGAAGATGCAACGTGATCACGTTTGCCATTATGGTCGGACAGTCAAAAAAATTAAATTCCACCCCTACTGCCTCGATGTCTGGCAGTTCACAATAGCGCGATTCATTTATTGCGGTTAGCCCTTCTGACAGACAGAGAGCGGGGGCTCAAATTGATTCCATCCTTACGGTAACTCCGGTAAGGCCGAACCGCGGCTAAAGACGTCACCGGGAATGGAGGAAACGCTCCCAGCGTATTGCAGTCGATGGACTCACCCGATGGTGTGACCGTGACGTATGAAACAAGGGACCTTGTCTTCGCCGGCAAGCACTATTCAGACATTGACCTCTTCGCACAACCTGTGGAACCAGCTGCCACCAGCGCTCTTTCCGAACCGATATGCCCATGGAAGCTTCATCATCATCATCATCATCATCGACCTATGGACGTCCACTGCTGGACATAGGTCTCGCCCAAATGCTGCCACCGGGAACGATCTTGTGCCGCTTGCATCCAGCGGCTCCCAACGACACTTTTATGTCGTCGTGCCACCTTGTGGGAGGCCTGCCGACGCTGCGTTGTCCAGTGCGGGGTCGCCATTCCAGCACCTTGCGAACCCAACGTCCGTCGGTTCGACGAGCTACGTGCCCCGCCCATCGCCACTTCAGTTTCGCAATTCTTTGAGCTATGTCGGTGACTTTGGTTCTTCTACGGATCTCCTCATTCCTGATTCGATCACGTAGAGAAACTCCGAGCATAGCTCTCTCCATCGCTCGCTGAGTGACTCTGAGCTTTCTTATAAGGCCCATAGTTAGCGACCATGTCTTGGTTCCGTAAGTCATCACTGGCAACACGCACTGTTCGAAGACTTTTGTCTTCAGGCACTGAGGAATAGTGGACGAGAAGATCATACGTAACTTCCCGAACGCTGCCCAACCGAGCTGGATTCGGCGATTGATCTCTTTCTCGAAATTGGACCTACCTAACTGAATCGTGTGTCCCAGGTATATATAGTTGTCAACAATTTCGAGTGCAGAGCTTCCAACGATAACTGGATGGAGCGGAACATGAGCGTTAGACATGATTTTCGTCTTGCTCATGTTCATCTTAAGGCCCACCAGTTGAGAAACTCTGCTAAGATCTTCGAGCATGGTATTAAGATCTTCCAGGGTCTCTGCCATTAAGACTATATCGTCGGCAAATCGAAGGTGAGTGATGTACTCGCCGTTGATGTTGATGCCTAATCCGTTCCAATCCAAAAGCTTAAAGACGTCCTCCAACGCAGCGGTAAACAGTTTCGGAGAAATGACATCTCCCTGTCGTACACCTCGCTGCAGCTGGATTGGCCTCGTACTTTGGTTCTGTATACGGATTGACATGGTGGCGTTGTCGTACATACACCTCAACACTTCGATGTACCGGTAGTCAATTTGGCACCTCTGCAAAGACCTCAATACAGCCCAGGTTTCGACCGAATCGAAGGCTTTCTCATAGTCCACAAATACTAAGCAAAGTGGCAGATTATACTCTTCAGTCTTCTGTATAATCTGCCGCAGCGTGTGGATGTGGTCTATGGTGCTAAAGCCTTCTCGGAAACCGGCTTGTTCGGGAGGCTGGAAGTCATCAAATCTGCGAGCGAGACGATTCGTAAGGACTCTCGATGGAAGCTTCAAGGGAGCCTATTCCTTTCTCAAAGGTCGGCAACGCACCTGCATGCCCTCTGGTGTTGCAGATATTCATGGGCGGTGATGATATTAACATCAGCTGAGCCTCCTGCCTGTATGCCCCCTTTTAGATAAATAAATCAGTCACGTATGGATGATTTTTTTTTTTTTTACAAGTTGGCAAACAAGCATACGGCCCACCTGATGGTAAGTGGTTGCGTAGCCTATGAGCGCTTGCAGCACCATGAGTAGGTGCCACTCGCGCGTTGCCAACCTCGAGATATTAGTTCTTAAATCTCGTTCGCCCAGTAATTTCACTAGCGTACAATGCCCTTCAAACCGGAACACAGTAGTGCCTAAGCACTACTATTTGACGGTAGAATATTGGACACTGCGGTGGTACCTACCTAGCCGGCCTCTTGCAACAAAAGACCTACCACCAGTGAAAGTGATGAGGCGTGATCACGTATGTCATTATGATCGGACAGTCGAAAAACTACGCCATTGAGGTCAGCTGATCGTTAATGAACAATTCCGATTATTGTCGTGTTTCGTGCACACGACCTTTTTTCTATTATGTAATATTCAAAACGTTTTGATAATATATTTTGATTGAATAAAGTAACAATGACCGTTGTGGAGCATTGGTGGCTTAAGCGCCACAGGTCGCAAGTTCGATTCCCCAGCGGGGCAGATATTTGCATTACTATCCTAATGGGGATTTTGGGTTTTTACCAATCTGACCCCATAACTTTTAATATTGCGTGTGTGTGTTGTTGTGGGATGCAAAAATAAAAGCCATAATATAAACTAATTATGTGTTACGGCTTTCATCGTGAAGCCTCTCTGATATTCTGTGGGAGGGTAGTAAATAAATAAATAAATAAGCACTATACACTCAACGACCCTCATTAGTATAGTGATATCCTATGTCGGGAGTCCGGAAACAGGCACAAGGTCACGGACAAACACACCCGGACCGGAACACATGCCTGTATGGTCAATACAAACATCTGCTCCGAGTGGGAATCGAACCCGCGACTTGAGGCGCTTAAGGCAGCTACCGCTGCGCATCAACGTTAGCATACTGTAAATTATAATATAATAATTGGTCGGACATTACAAAGTACCATTAAATAATTTACAATTGTTATGACGGCAGTAGAATTTTATTACAGAATGGCAACATCGAAGATACGTCATTACTGTTAAAACTGTAAGTTATAGTTATGATACTAATGAAATAAAAATAAAAACCGGGCATTTTTTTTTCGGAATGTGTATTGCTGTTGGCCCTACTGGCCTTGACAGCGTCACCGAGCAGGGGGCGAGTACAGATACTCAGCCGTGATAAAGGGGCAGCCGTCACGGGACCTCAAATTTGATTCCGTCCTTAGGAAAAAAACCGGGCAAGTGTGAATCGGACATATGTACTTTATGTCCTTACTAAAGATTCCGTGTCATTTAAATTTTATTTTTGAGGTTTATTGCTAGGGCTCCTGTGATATAGGCTTTGTAATAAGGCCTCACTGGCTCATTTTGAGTACGCAACTCTAAAAAAAACATGGGAAATCCTTAAAAAACTTTAATACTATAAACTAAAACCTCTTTAAATGTTTACCCACGTGCAACGGGTCTTAAGAATTAGGATGGGTGTCAGTGCCATGTGTGCGGGTCACTTTGCTAAAACTATTTTCAATTTTTTCTTCCGTGACACACATGGTGTTAGTTCGCCATTGTTTAGCATGGGGTTCGCATAGCATATGGTTATAATTGTCCTAGTTTTAAAATAAATTTTGCGTTCGGTCACCGTGGTTTAGTTGTAATATATAATTTAATGAGGATTTCAAGTTCACCTAACTGTGAGATTTGTGATGTTGAGGAAGATATTCATCACTTTCTGATAGAATGTCGTCGGAATAGGGAGTAGAGGCTAGAATTGATTAAAAAATTTAATATTAATATAAATAAATAAATAAATAATAAACGTTGCACACTCAACGGCCCCCATTAGGATATTAATATCCTGTGTCGGGGGTCCGAAAACATTCACAATGACAAGGACAAATACACCCAGACCGGAAAATATGCTTGCATGGTCAATACAAACATATTATGCTCCGAGCGGGAATCGAACCCGCGACCTGTGGCGTTTAAGGCAGGTTCGCTACCGCTGCGCCACAACGTCGTCTAATAAAAGATGTTGGATTCTTTCAAAGTATTTCAGCTGCACCTTCTTCAGAAGCGGCTAAAATGCTTTACAAGTTTAAATTTAAGTAAGTTGATTAGTTATAGTTGTTAGTGTGATTTGTATTTAATTAAGTTGAACCATTATGTGAATGTGAGAACGATGGGACTGACATTCTCACATTAGTGTTAAAAGTCCCTAAATTAATAAAGAAAAAAAATAAATTAATATAGAAATCTATACCTCTATACCAATATTATAAAGTTGAAGAGTTTGTTTGGTTGAACGCACTAATCTTTGGAAATAATGGTCGGATTTGAAAAATTCTTTATGTATTTGATAGTGCCTTTAATCAGGGAGGCTATACAACAAACTCAAACTCAAACTCAAAATATTCTTTATTCAAATAGGCTTTTAAGCGCTTTTGAATCGTCAAATATACAGTCTGTTATGTCCGCCTAAGTGAAGCTACCGCCGATTCGGAAGGTAGATTCTGCAGAGAAGAAACGGCAAGAAACTCTACAGTTACTCTTTTCAAAAATAATCACATTACATTTGTCAAATGTACAATTAAGCTATATATCCCGCATGAAACTCAACGTATATTAATTCCATGCCACATTATCTGCAATATATTCATTAACGGAATAATAAGCTTTATTTAGTAAACACCGCTTAATATAAAATTTAAATTTCATAAGACGATATATTATTCACGATACGATATATAAAATCCGAGCAATGAGAAAGATGCGGGCGATGCGATACCAGTGGAACAGCAACACAGTAATAAAGCGAAATAATAGTTTGACGACGTTATGGCGCAGCAGTAGCGAACCTGCCTTAAACGCCACAGGTCGCGGGTTCGATTCCTGCTCGGAGCATAATATGTTTGTATTGAACATGCAATCATATTTTCCGGTCTGGGTGTATTTGTCCTTGTCATTGTGAATGTTTCCGGACCCCCGACACAGGATATTACTATCCTAATGCGGGCCGTTGAGTGTGTAATGTTTATTTTTTTAATTGTTCGTTAGTTTGTTTAACTAAACAATAACTATGGAGACCGCGCGAGGGAAGTCGCGGGCACAACTTGTCGAGATATCATTGTAATTTTTTAGTCATTTTCATAGGAAATACTTGCAAGGATTATTATCATTTATGTAATAAATACTAGTGATAACCAGTTCAAAACAAATGTATACTGTGCATTGACACACATACACATTTGTATGATACTTCAAGTATCGCAAGCGTTCAGAGTTTGCGATGTATTACCATCAGGCAGACCTTATGCTTGTTTACCAACCGTCATGCAACAATAAAAAGGTTTTTAACCGAAATGTTAGCCAAGCGGTAGTCGAACAAAAGAAAGGTGGCAATCGTAGGTTCTTTCTTTCAGAATTGTCAAAACTAAATCTTAATCAGAGAATCTCAACCCTACTTTAGATAAGTGATAGCACTTATCTAAAGATAATTGCATTAAAGATAATTGCTTTGAAAATACTTTTTATATTATAATTAAGGAAGTTCGTTCCCAATGACGTTTTGAATAAAATTAAAACTTTCGTTTAGAAATAATTAGATATATAATTAAAATAAAAATTACTCAAAAAACATTTTTTTCTATTGAAATTTCCGGTACGCATAAGCAAGTTAACATAAATCTTAGTTAAAATTATTTACATTCTAAAGACCTTTCATTGAATTAATCACTTCCTAAACACGCAATTATTCAATAAGAAAATAATCGGAAACAATTTTTTACTAAACAATTATTTTTTTAATTTAAATAAGCCATAAAAGTTCTATTGAACAGTTATCGCACGTGTGGTTACATACGGCGGGCAACATTAACAGAATTGTTCGAGTAAGCTCTTGATAGGAATATTTACATTATTTATAAAGCATTTAGATCTAGAATAGTATTCATTAATAATATAGAGATATACAAATACAAATAGTAGTGCTTAGGCATTACTGTGTTCCGGTTTGAGGGGCACTGTAGGCTAGTGAAATTACTGGGCAAAGGAGATTTGAGAACCAAAATCTCAAGATTGACAACGCGTGAGTGGCACCTACTAAAGGTGTTGCGCGCGCTCATAGGCTACGGCAACCGCTTACCATCAGATGAGCTGAATGATTGCTTGCCAACATGTAACATAAAAAAATGATAAAACAAAAATTTCATTAAAAAAAAATAATTATGTTAAAAATCTGAATAATTTTTCTCCTCTCTATATTTTCACGTAATGAAATAGAAAAGAAATTGTACCCATTTTTAAGCACATTTACAGCTATGATTGGTTAAAGTTTTATAAAAAAGAAATTCAAATCGGTTCAGCCGCTTGAAAGCTACGATGCTACAGACCGATATAAAGATGCGCATAAACACGTGATACGACTTTTGATCCGGGGTTTAATAAGAAAGGTTTTAAATTAAAACAGTGGGAAAAGCTTTAGATTTTTAGTAGTAGTAGAACCATGCCTCTCCAAGCACAAATGAGTAGAGTCGACTAGGGAAGCACTACCCTCTCAAAGAAAATATGCGTAAAGTAACAGAGTACTGTTGGGTTTCGTGCGATGAGTAAGAGCGCGGGAGGCCTAATTTCCCACCTCCTCTGCTCCCTTCCTTTTTCCTTCTTATCTCTTCCCTCCTATCCCTTGGGTTGCCAATGCGCATGTTATGATTCAATTATTTTTTTTCGGAATGTGTATTGCTGTTGGCCCTACTGGCCTAACAGCGTCACCGGGCGGGGGCCGAGTACAGAGACTCAGCCGTGATAAAGGGGCAGCCCTCACGGGGGCTCAAATTTGATTCCGTTCTTAGGGTGCCTCCTGCGTAGCCGAACCACGGCTAAGGATGTCATCGGAGATGGAGGCAGCGCTTCGAGCTCATTCTATACGATAGACTCACCCGAATTATACTTCAAGTATCACGCGCGTTCATAGGTTGCGGTGACTGATTACCATCAGGCAGATAACACACGCAACTATAAGATAAAAATACTTACAATATGGTCAATTCTCATGACCATTACTTCTATATACATGTAATTATAATCTTTATTAACAAAGTAATATGTATTATTTTAGTATAAACAGTTAATTTTGGGGTTGTTTTCTATTGACTATAAATGTAGATAAATACTAAAAAGCAATAAATTCGTGTGGGAACAGGAAACGATAGTGTAAATTAGTTGGTCATGTATTCATTGTTCATTTTGACTATTTATCTAATACACACCCCTTTACCCCTATAATATAAATATGCCGTACTAGCTTCTGCCCGCAGCTTCGCCGGCGTGTATTAACGATTTTTAATAAGGCTCCTTTTAATGAATTAACAAATTTTTGTTTTTAATTATTAATAACTATCCTTACCCCGCTCGGTGACGCTGTCAAGGCCAGTAGGCCCAACAACAATACACATTCCGAAAAAAAAACTAATTATCCTGTTTAAGCTCGCCCTAATGCTACCCTAAGAACAAAGGTTTACATATTTTAACAACACAAGCTATTTTACGGTGACGTGATATAATTTATGATGTACCGAAATAGTGGGAAAGATTGACGTGCGACTAATTTCGTACGAGTATTTACCGCGTTTTGAATAATAACAGCCCTGCATACTTTGCGTTAGGGCTTAGGGTGACTATGTATTATGAGTCTATAAACATATTTTAGTAGCTCATTTTTTTTCAACACAAAAGTTTTCCGGGATGAAAAGTACCCTTAATAGTAATAAGCTATGTGTGTACCAAATTTCATCCAAATATATCCAGTAGTTTTTGCGTGAACGAGTAACAAACATCCACCCATTCAAACAAACTTTCACATTTAAAATAGTCGTATAGAGACCCTTCCATGAAAATGGGAAAGCCCTCACGAGGGCTCAAATCAGATTTCTAAAAAAGCAAGAAGTAGAGTTAAGAAAGTGATAATATTATGTATTTAATTTTTTTTAAATTATTATTTTAAATGATATTATTAACATTTTTTTTTGTCTTTTTTCATCGTCGATAGTGTGGTTACTATATTGACAAGGAACGCCACATATTCATCAAAGTGACACTTAACACGATCCTTAATTTTTAGAACGGGATTACCGTTTTAAGATAATCGCCAAGCAGTGATTATACAGGCTTATAAAAATACAGGAGATAAATTAGTTTTTGTATCGATTTTGGATATTTTCTGTACTATAATGAAACTGTGACATATGTGATTTTTAGATTGATTTTGTTCAAGCATCAGGCAATAAATAGAGAGTCGATACATCTTCTGATCTTGATAAGAAAAAAGGTGTATAAAAGTGGAAGTAAGTGTGATAGTGTTAGCCGGAAATCTATACAAATATTATAAAACTGAAGGGTTTGTTTGGTTGGTTGAATGCGCTTACCTCTGGAACTTCTTAACGAATTAAAAAAATTCTTTTTGTATTTGATACCACATTTCTTGAGGAAGGATATATAACATTGCCATACGACACTTAGAAACCGAGCAACGAGAAATAAAGTGCGGGTGGGCGATAATATGCAGTGAGTTGGTGGAACAACGAAGCTGCGGCCACAGCTAGTAAAATTATGAAACTGTAGTATGTTTTCAATCATTTATAAAAACGGATATCATAATTATATGCGGATAAAGTTACGGACAGAACTTAATTATAAGAAAAAAATCAATTATTAAAAACGTAAACACATTGCAATATAGAATTGCTTAATTTAAAATTGTAATATCAATTTCTTACAAAACAGCTGAAGAACATGTGCTAATTAAAAAAATAAACCGTATTTTTTTGATAATTATATACTAATTAATACATGTAATTTGACCCCGCATTTATTAATAAATATGTATGAGTGTATTTCGTGTTACAACCCTAAAGAAACTCAAGGGCTGTCAATCAAAGATAGGCCCCATTTAATGGGATGTATAGAATTTTCTCAAATAATAAAAAGTTGTCGAATAATAGTGTACTTTCATTACAAAGACAAGGGTTGTCTCAGTGTGCCCCTCGAGTGTGGGGCATTAATGGCCCTTTTTATATTGATAGAAGAACAGGATGTTAGGATCGTTCCATTTTTTATAGCCTTAGGGTTAAGTGTGAGTATTTGTTAGTATGTTTATTGTATTTAGTGTGTACCGTTCAATATGTTTCAGTACATTTTGTATACTACAAAATGTATAAAATAATCCTCTATACATAATTTTTTTATGTAATAAAAACCTTGTACATTGTCATTTCATTTTTTTTTCTATTTGATCTTCTTTTCCTCTTATCGAGTGCCGGAGTTTAGTTTAGTTTAGTTTAGTTTAGTTGTTCACCGCCCGTATAGGCCTTCACTTGACTTTTCGACTATTGTCAAATTGATAACACCCGAACTTTTTGTGTCTTCCGAAACACGGAGACACTCAGTCGAAATACCACTTTGCGATCACTCAAGTATGGACTGACCGCGCCTAAAGTTGCTAAGCCCACCAATCGTTTACCGATCAGTGAACACACCCGGCTATGATTTAATAATAATAAATAACAGCCACGGAAATATTTAAATGCACTAATGATAAGATGCACTTTAGTTAAATCAATAGAAAGGCTTATATAAAATTAATTTGTCGATATTTGCGTCAAGTCTAGTGCACTTATGCGCATGCGCTGCGGGCGGTGCGCGAGGCAGCTGCGCGCGCGCACGTGGCGCGTCGGAAGTAAACACGCAACGAATCCTGCGTACCATTGTTTCGAGCTTACGCCTCGCGTAGGTCCCCATGTGTAGCGAATAAAGAGCAAACTCCGCTTTGAACAAGATCCGTAATATCAATAAAAGCTTCTAAATTTTACTTTAGTTCAGTAAAATACTATTTCCGTATATTAAAAAAAATTGATTCTAGCCATTGCTTCTCTTCTTTAAGTAGGAAGTTTATTCAGCTAACATTATTTTTAAATCATTGTCAATATAATTTTGTTAATTTTTGTAAAATTCGATTATGTTACAATCAGTAACAGTCAGTAGTAGTTGGGACTGGATGGAGGAAAATACTGTATTATAATTTATAATATACTTTATATTTTGTACTAATTTGTTTATTTTTATACCGTAAAGTTGGAAGGAAAGATTGCGCCCTGTCTGATTGAAGGCAAGCCTTTATTCAAAATTACAAAAACAAGGTCACAGTGCACCATCTCAAATAATGGGTTAGAGAGGAGAGAGAAAGGAAAAGAGAGGAGTGGGAATGTGGGAGTTTGAACTTCTGGTGCCCATCCTAATTGTAGTCGGCGTACATATCGGAGACGTGAAATTATAAAATAAGATCAGCTTCGAGGTTGTCCTAAGCAGTCTAGGGTTAGAAAAATTTATTCGTTATAAGACTTGTCCAAACATGTCCAAGTTATGAACGGGTCCTTTGTTCACAAAACCTGTTTAGATACCATCTTATTTTACTAATGATTTTTAATCATTTAGTTTCCAACGATAAGCGAGCTTACCATGAACTTTTAGTAAAAATTATATTTCGATCCGATCCAATTCAGACCGAAAATCGATTCAGGTTTTATATGAGAATAACGTATTAATACAGTTATTGTATGAAATAGCGATGTAGCCCAGTTTAGGTCGTCATTTGAATCGCAATAAGAGTTAATGGTAAGCCCAAAGCTCAACTTGTGATTAATGGATTTCAAAGGTTTTTTTGCGTCTTAAATATTATGTTTTTCTGCATGCCTCAAAGTCGGTTTCGATTGAAGGGTGCGACCCCAGGATGAAGAATGCCACGTGCGTTTCTGCGTTTATATACCGTAGCTAATTCTCGCATCGTTTTATATACGAATAAAGCTTGAATTCCAAGGGTTTTACACCTTAGTTCCCTTAAAGCGAGGCCATACTTGTTAGTTATTTTTAAGTTTTAGTAATCATACGGCTAGGTCTTATTTAGGGTTCTATACATAAAGGGTAAAACGGGACCCTATTACTAAGAGCCCACTGTCCTTTGTCTGTCTGTCCGTTTGTCACTAGACTGTATCTCATGAACCGTGATATACAATTGAAATATGCCCATACATCCGACACTATTTCGGTACGGAATCCTTGGTGCTCGAACCCGACTCACACTTAACTGGTAAACCTTTATTTCTTATTGCAATGTAGCAACAATGAGATTAATTGCTGAACATTTTAAAGACAAACAAATTACATTCTACAATGTATTAATCCTTAGCTTTGAAGTTGAATTATGTATACTTATCTTCTATTAATAATAAGAAAAAAAAAGTGTCTTCTTTGTTATTTTATAACTTATTCATTTGTGCAAAATTTCTCAAAAGGCTCTCAATTTAGAAGTGGTAAGGTGGCCGCCTCGTCGATAAACAAAAGATTGTAGCCGCAGCAAGCTCCGAATCCAATACCAGTCCGTGCAGCACGCACACATGTTGACACCCTACGCACACAAGCTCAGGGCGTACACGTCGTAACTTGCACAGGCCGTAAGTTTTGATGGCATCGCATCGCATTCGTCCGCTAACCGCCGTGGTGAACGCATGTGTCGCTCGCGTTTATATCGAGTTAAGTGAACGTGTTGTGCTTATGGACAGTCAAGATGGTGCGAAGCTTGTCGCAGTGGACGAAGACGCTCAGCTTCCCAGCTAGGCTGTCTCCGAACCGCACTTCAAAGGAAAGCGTGGTCAATGTCCAGCCGGGATCCCCTGGGGTCTCGCCTACCCCCAGTGCTTCGTCTCTGCCGCAGGGTTCCGATAAAACAATTTCGCCGATCCCTATCACCGAGATCAGTCAAATAGTAAGTTCCCCTTTTACTTAGGGAAGGACCCTTGTTTTTCGCTGTATTAGTAAGGGTCCGAGCACGCTGTATGCATGTTAAAAACTTTTATCCGAAGTCTCTTTCTAAGTTGTTTAAGCTTTCCTATCGCGTATTCTGGTTCCAGAAAGAATTCTTGTACACTCTCGAGTCCTTTGTAACTGAATTACTTACATATTCCAAATAATTAAGTAAGTTAGACATTTAACCGGTTTCGAGAACAATATTTTTGACAATACTTTATTGCATCGATTAATAACTTCACAAATAATTAAAGCTTTCTTAACGGTACTTAAGTTTAGCACAGTTTTACTCAAACTAATTATTTTATTAGCTTTATTTATACTAGTTATGTAAGAGAATGTTTATGTTATGAAATAGTTGGATATTCAAATAAATAATGTTATAAACACATTTTAATTTCAACAGAATGAGAACTGTTTACAAATATTTGAAAGGCGACCCTTATACCTTTATAATGACACAGTTAGGTATAACAGGTTATCTATAAAAGACGCTTAAATACGTGTCCGAAATGCTAAAAGACTACAGCCATATTAGCCAGCCATTAAAGCTGCATATATCTGAAAGGAAATGAACGATACGTGTCTTGATTCCCACGTAGAAAGCACTTTATAATACTAATGCAAAATTTAAAGTGTATTGACGCTTTTGTTACGGAAGTTCAAACAATATATCTGTTCGGGCATTCAATGGACGTTATTTACGGTAGTATTGTCAACTGTTTACAGTCGTGGTACGGTGTAGCCGGTGCGCTGCGCAGGCGCACCGTTATGTCCCCCTTGCACTCACCTTGACAAGGCCGCACAGAGATGTGAGTTTTTGCAAAGCAAGTTAGCACATGACTTTCACCTATTGAGACGCCTTTCTAAATGTTGGAGTGTTTCAAATTTATTTAGGCCTCGGTTTTTATTCTAAAAATCCATTTTTTTTTGTGCATCCGAATGGTACGTTTACGCAATGCGTTTGTATAATAATTTTCACATTCTGTTGTTATCCACTAACATTTTAGCTTGCAATATGAAAGTACTAAAATGAAGCTGTTTTTTTATTGTAATGTATGTCATATTCGAAGGCGAATAAAATACTAAGAATATAGGTTATATTCAAGACTAAGTTTCGAATTTAATTTTTCTTCGTAATTGTACAGTTGATTTCTGGTAGATTTAATTTACGATAATAAAATACCCAAAACATTCCAATCCAAATAAGGCAGCTAGATTTGATTGTATTGCCTAACTGGTAATGTTATTTAGTATATTAGATAAAGACCTATAACTTGAACACCTTTTTCAATAAATAACTGTATGTCATAATACCATTTATATGTAAAGGTCCTAATCATAATAAAAAGTGTATTATGTAATCAATTCAATTAAAGATTTAGTTTTTCCAAGAACCCTCTTCAAAATAATATATTGCTTATTTACGATTGTAAAAATATTTCGCAATTCATAATAATGTAATTTCATTGCCACGATTTTACGCATATAATATGTCAAAGTGCCTTATGCTTAAGATGATAATAAAATTTTGAAACATGCAATAAAAATCGTTTGTAATCGTAAAATGAAAGCCATCAATATCCGACCATTTCGTTTTTATAGCGTCTCCTTTGACATGTTTAAATTAAAAAAAAGTTTGACGTTTTAAACGTCATACATTGGCGGTAAATAATATTTAGCGCGAATCTTAAACTGTACGAGATTGGAATGCGGATTACGTTTCATTGCAACAGAATGTTGTTGCACGTTGAGGAAAGTACAGTGAATTGACCATTCTCAAAAATATGTTCATAAAGACGGGCACTTATTTTTAATAGTTTACAGAATGACATTTCGAAATGTCTTCAACGATCATGCCATATGCATCGTAACTCACGCCCGTCGCTAATGGATGTCGCAGCTTAGCTTTCTCGACTTGTTGTTACTTTTTATTCGATCTTGAAAAATTATTCTTATAAATGAAATTATATTTTATGTCACTATAGAAAAACATTTGTTATTTAAGTAAATAACACTGTTGTCTTGTCTGGTCTCTTCGATAAATTAAAAAGTAATGCACCTTTAAATATTTTGCGAGGTGTTCTTCTTATCGAGTGGTTAGTGACAAACCTAGTGTCAGAGTTGTTCATTATCAACTTAATAACAGCCGGGACCGACTTTCTACGTGCCCTCCGAAGCACGGAGACGCTCAGTTGAAATATCACTATGCGATCACCCATTTATTGACAGACCGCACTTAAAGTTGCTTAACCCACCGATCGTTTACCGATTATCGAGCGCAATCGGCAATGAGCATTTTGCGGGGTTAATTTTAACGAAAGTGGTAGGCCGCCATGTTTATTAGGTATTTTATTGTGTCTGTAGCGGAACGAACATCTGCGTGTCAAATTCCTCGATGCCATGTGCAAGCTACTGGTGGGAAACGAACCGTGCACACATGACTTTAAAAAAAAGTTATGTCGATTTGAAAATGAAGATGTGTCGTACTTGCCTTTTTCGTTGCTGGGTCAGAACACAGGATATTACGTGCGTTACATTCAACCCAAAATAAATAATACAAATTTGTTCAAATTACCAAATAATCTATATAATTATTTTACCCTTTTTAAGAATTTTGAAGTGTGAATTAAGAAGTGCAAAATGTTAAAATGTTTTTGCAATAATATTATTAATGATTCAATAAAATTAATTTTGGATTGTTTATTTTCATACTGACAATATCTTACTTATAATATTGTCTGTCATTTAATTTATTTTAATAAATCGTTTATGAAACCAAAACGGTATGATGGTTGGACGTTTTATACATAAATATGCAAAAACAAAAAAGTTCAGTAGATTTAAATGCTATAATAAAAAAATCGGTAATGATTATGGTCGAATTTAACACAAGTATAACTGAATACTCAAAAATAATTCAGTTCAGTTCATCATCATTCAATATAAAATAATTCAGTTCAGAATACTCTAAAATAATTCAGTTCAGTTCAGTGAATTGTCTGTACATTACTTTAAAATGAATTCAATACAAGCAATGGTATTTAAAGTGGTTATTGAATACATGCGAGATAAGGGAAGAGGGTCTGTTTTTTGCTACGTCAGCTGTTGTACGGAACACAACACAGAACTCATTCAAAAGCATAATAGAGGCTTCAATACCGCAAACTGTTTCTTTCTTTCCATAACCTATACTTAAATTTTATAATTTGAAAAATTTACATTCATATGTTATCTTTTGGAGAATGAAATTTTGTATTCGTTATTTTTGTGAAATTTTGGACAATAAAGATAACTGAAACCTTTTATGAAGATGACACGAATGTCTTCATTTTCGAATACCTTATAATACCCAAAAAAATTATTTTTAAATAAGTACAATATGTAGTTATTATTTCAATTTTATAATATAAATTGCGATATTATGCAAATTCCATAATTTTTTTGCTAATGCTAACAAAAAATATTTTTGTTGAAGGTCGTGTCATGAATATTATGATAGTTATAATTGTTTTCGTAGAATTGCAAACACGGCATAAATACTGGTGGTAGGTCTTTTGTTGCAAGAGGCCGGCTAGGTAGGTACCACCGCAGTGTCCAATATTCTGCCGCCAAATAGTAGTGCTTAGGCACTACTGTGTTCCGGTTTGAAGGGCATTGTACGCTAGTGAAATTACTGGGCGAACGAGATTTAAGAACTAATATCTCGAGGTTGGCAACGCGCGAGTGGCACCTACTAATGGTGCTGCAAGCGCTCATAGGCTGCGGCAGCCACTTACCATCAGGTGGGCCGTATGCTTGTTTGCCAACTTCTAACATAAAAAAATGTAATCTATGATGGTACATTCTTTATGTTGAAATGTTCTAAATTACCGAACCTTATATTATAACTCCTATTTAAACATTATAAAAAGTTATGTTAAATGTGTTATTAGCTTAAATCTTGACATTAATTACTATCAAATAATGTTTCTAGGTAAAAAATATCCTTTTTCAATCGTTATCTTTTGGTAGAAGACAACGACGTCTCAAAAAGGGCAAAGTTAACTTTGCAAGACTTAAATTAACATTAAATTTATATAACTATCATTTCGTCTGATGTAACAAAAACCGCTAACCAACATATAACTAGTGGGTTTGTTTGACACTCTCAGAAAATACATAGTTTTAAATGTATGTATATACTTGTAATAAAATAAAGTATAAAAATTCAATGATTGCATCTTAGACAACTTAATTAAGTTATTTAAATATAAAATATATTCTGTGTGAAAAATTACAATCAATGTGTCTTTAATTTACATATTTATTTATAAATAAATATAATTATATAAATAATAATTTAAACCGGTTCAGTAGTTTTTAATTGGCGTGAAAGGGCGACAGACAGACAGATAGAGTTACTTGCGCATTTTTAATATTGATATAATATATGTATAATATAGAATACAGTAAGGATTATTATGTATTCATGTAGTAATGCAACTAACGCGATATCTGATATCTAACGGATATGGCACAAGATATGGTTTGTGTCAATGAAATTTATAGAAATATAACACTCCTACGGGTACGGATGCGAAAAAAACTTTTAGAACTGATATAATAGACCCAGGATGTAGAAGAAGGGATATGCAGATAATACTATAAAAATATCCAATACTTTAATTATAAGTATGGCACGATAGGGGAAACATTTTGCATATCAGATCAAAATTAGGTTGAGAGTTCGTTTTCCTGGTTCCTCAGACATTTGCCATAATTTTGGAGCTTCGGATGACGTTCAATAAACAAATATAACAACTGAGTGCATTCTAAACTAAACAATTCATAAAATCTTTAAGTAAATTATGTTTGACGGATAAAATTAATTATAAAATTGAACAGGGTAATTTGAAGTAGACCAACTTATTAAAAGAGTGTGATTAGAGTTCATACTTAATTAAAAACATTTATTGCAATATAAAATACGAAGAGAAATGCTAAAACACACTTAGACATGTTGTAGATAACATACATGCAATATGTATTGGTAACAGCAGATGTGGGAAGTCACAATTTCTTAAAGGCCATACTTAAAATTTCGTGAATTCCGTCCAGGCACCTGCCGAAAGCAGCTGTTTAGTGGCTATCGGAAACTTTGAAAATTTAAAGCATACGCACGCACCAAACAGCTGACATTGAATTTAAAAAAAATACTTACCTGAGTGGGAAGCTAACAGAATGGGCCGCCATGATTTTAATATTGATCAGCTGATTTTGACGGCAGATGGTAAATTTTTTGCTGTTGCTTTTACGTACTTTTGAAAATTATGTACGGCTTTGTATGTGGCCTAACTTTTTTTATTTAAAATTGTTATTAAATTTTATAAATAATATTTACTAATTTAAATTAAAAATAATAAAGAAACTGGTGTTAATATGGAAGTTAATGCTGCATTGATAATGTTACTTTAAAAAATTCATTCAAATCAAATCAAATCAAATCAAATATTTTTATTCATTTTGTAGTATCTCAAAGGGCGGCACTCGAAATTTATTTATACAAGTTCTAAACAAAGCACGTCCCCTTCCCAGTGCGTCTGTTTTGTGTCGAACTCGTGTTTATTGGTACAAGTCTCGAGTCCAGGCCCTTAATGCTAAAAGTACCATCAGCCTTTGATAATGTATAATACTATTTTAGTGTTTGGTCTATTTAGAATGTTCCATTGATCTAGTCATAAATTTTATTAACAATAACAAGCAATACTTTGATGATGATACTACATTTGCTATTCAGGATTTGGAACGAAACATAAACGTAATAAAACTTTATATAGCCTAGCTGTTTTTCAAAATGAATGGATTAGCTCATCTGTAGCTCCAGTAGTCTGGAAAGAAATCGCTAGATTTCGATAAGCCAATATCTACATACATCATTCATTTTAAAGGCGTCGGGATGTGACGACCCCATCGCCCGCTGTTGGGATAACCTCTGTCACAACAGAGATTATTCCACCAGTGCAATCAGTCACACTGGTGGTAGGTCTTTTGTTGCAAGGGGCCGACTAGGTAGGTACCACCGCAGTGTCCAATATTCTGCCGCCAAATAGTAGTGCTTAGGCACTACTGTGTTCCGGTTTGAAGGGCATTGTACGCTAGTGAAATTACTGGGCGAACGAGATTTAAGAACTAATATCTCGAGGTTGGCAACGCGTGAGTGGCACCTACTAATGGTGCTGCAAGCGCTCATAGGCTGCGGCAGCCACTTACCATCAGGTGGGCCGTATGCTTGTTTGCCAACTTCTAACATAAAAAAATAAAAATAATAAAAAAATAAAAAAATAAAAAACATACTTATAATGAGTGATTGCAACTCAGGCTTTATAAAGTGGTCTAAAATGATGTTTTTGAATGTTGTGCTTCATTAGATCAGTCGGGGGTAGAAGCCGTACCTCCAGTGCCTTCATCTTTTTCTTAATTTTCCCCTCTTCTTCTTTGCTCTTTAACTCAGGTGCCTGTCAGGTGGTTAGCATCATAGGCTAAGGTACTCTCTTCATCAGGCTGTCCATGTAATTATTTGTCCTTGCTTTATGTTTTCACAATCGATTATTATGCCTAAAATTTATAAATATAACAAATCAAAACGTAACCTAAATGTAAATTCCATTATAAACATCTCCTTTAAATCACCGTCATCACGTGAAATAAAAACTCCCATATCAAAGATTCAAAGGGTTTCATTCTATAACCGATCCGTCACAAATCCGTAATTACGTTACAATAAATTACTGACAACGTATCATTTTGTATCCATCTTCTCGATTCTTTGTATAAATGATTTAATAGTCAACTTGCTTTAATTATAAAAGGTTTCTTTATAGTTTTGAATCTTTTATTCCTTTTGTTACTAATTTTTCTTCTTCAATATTATTTGGCTATATATAAGTATGATATTGATCAGTCATGATCAGTTAACCGACGTTAATAAGATCATTTCTCACAAGTAGCCATCAATTTAGTAATTGGTTGTAATTATTGTTCTTAGTCTTTTAATTTTTTACCTGTAGTAATTTGCTTATTGAAATCTTTTAGTTTTATAATCGTTAACATATGCTAAGTGGCTACCTTTAATGGCTTCTTTGTTTTGACTTCTTATAAATAATTTTGTAGTAGTAGAGACTTGCTGTTTTATAGTTGAAAGAGAATGGGCATGTACCTCAAACAAACTATGTATCTGTACTAATTTGTTGAGTTTCGTTCATGGTCAAGCCTCTAACCTAAACACTGTCCTTTATTTTATATTTCTTCTCCTTTAGAAGGATGAAGGTATTCCGCACATTCATTAAACAACATTTTATTTATAAGACTTTTTATAGTCACATTTAACCACAACAATAGCGAAGTGGCAATAAATAACCATTATTAGTCATTGAATCCACCACTTTATATTCTAGACCCTTGAATCCTAAATTAGTTATTTTGATACTCAATTGACCGGATGCTCGTTCATTTTAAACTTCGATCGCGAACCGAATAATTTGACCACGCTGGACATCCGCTGTCCTTCATACCAGTATAATCTACTTCATGCTAAAGACACCATAAGATTTCACAAAATAAGGGCCATTCTTCCGTATCAATTAGAAGCTATGTATTGGTAACATATAATCGTCTTAACAATGTGGTAACAGTGTTCAGATTTAAATGCACGTCAAGAATAAAAACATAATATACAATTTAGCTTAGTTACGTATTCTTCGATCTGTGAGAAAAACCTCTGAACCGTAACCGCTTTATGCTGTTTGTAAGATTCCTTTTGATTCAATGGCACAGATTCTACACGATTAAGTAATGTTTGTTGGAAATCTTAATTTGTAACCATTGTCATTGTCAAGGTAATTTTGGTGCAATTTCACGGAACATTCAACGACTGACGATACCATTTCATTAAATTCCTTTCCCATCGAATTTTCTGAACTCTATTTAAACGGTCAACTATTAATCTATACAATAGACAGCTATTACGAGTTCTAACTTTGTTGAAATAATTACATGTTATTTTTTTGTGACTAAGTTGGCAGCAAGCATACGAATCCCCTGATAGTAAGGGGTTGTCGTAGGCTCTAAGCGCTTGCAATCCATTTGTAGGTGTCACTCAAGCATTGCCAACGTGGAGATATTGGTTCTTAAATCTCCTTTGCCCAGTAATTTCACAAGCATTTTCTAGAAACACAATACACGCTTTACGGTAGAATACCTGCCAATGCGTGTGTGTAGGTACCACTTACGGCCACTTGCAATAAAAGGCGTACCACCAGTAAATTATTATTATTAAGTATGTATTTCTTTTAAAAACATTTGAAATTAAGCTCCGATTTGAACTAAATTTTGCCGGTCAATCGTCTATAATCTGACCCGTAAGAACGCGTGGCGAATATTTTACGTCAAGGCACAGTCAATATTTCGCCTTAGTCATTAACGATACGCAGGTTGTGAGAGAGTTGAAAATATGCTGGTTTAGTCATCGTTTTGTAATGCGTACACGGACCGCCTTAAAATTTATCGTCTCTACGACTCTTGCACATCTGAATGCTAAATCGTCCAAAACAAAGTCTACCGGGTTTGCCGTTTTTTAATCGAGAGACGTTAAATTTGTTTCATCATCAAATAACTAACCTATCCATTTTTATTAAATAATACTATCAATGCCTTTTCAAGTCGTTACTAATACTCCTATTGCCTCTCCAAATAATCTCGTAACTTGCGCTAGGAGTGGGTACCTGATGATCCTGATGTCCAACCCGCAACTCTCGCGTTAAGGAAGCGGTCAGCCCTTTAATGATTGACATTGCTTTTTCATTACTATAAAATATATAATTACAAGAGTGGTCAGCATTAAATACTCTTTTTAATAGTTCTTGAAACAATATGCGGTTGTAAGCTAAATTATTACATCCGCCATTCTTAACCTTAATCGCTTAAAAAGCTGTCCCATTCGCATCGCCATTGTAATCAGCAGCCGTAAAACGCCCTTGACTTAGAAGATTGTAATCACTCGCCTTAGGCATAGAAGTATCGAATTTCGCAAATAGCTGACAACCCCAAATAATCGCTTCGAGTTTTGATATATTTTTGTTCCCACGTTCCCACGGAGGTTGCATACGAATAAGACTGGGTTAAAAAAAAAAACAATGAATACACATCCGCGCCGCGGGCGTGAGGGTATAGAGTATATTAAAACCCGTGCATTCGTCAGATAGTCATTTGATTGCTTGTGTTTCTACTCTATCATTATCATACATTATCTGTTGTTCTACCGATTCGTCAGTACTCTATGATGTGTGTAAGTGGCATGATTTATTATCATGTTTAGATGATCATTTCTAAATTGTACCTGCCCATATGGCGTACTTCTGTTT
This sequence comes from Hestina assimilis, assembly GCA_023373885.1. Taxonomy (NCBI): domain Eukaryota; kingdom Metazoa; phylum Arthropoda; class Insecta; order Lepidoptera; family Nymphalidae; genus Hestina; species Hestina assimilis. The sequence continues at coordinate 1,548,216 of CM041744.1, read as the reverse complement.
CGATTAAGAACAGTCATTTCTCTTCTGTCTCATGATTCCATTTTTAAAATGACTGCCATTTAATTTATGGTTATGTCAGTGTCAAAGTGACACTACTTTTTTTTAAATAATGATGACAAGGTGTTATTCTTTTTATGCTTTTTAGTCATTCATTTTAAATATTACAATTTTGTACAATTCATTGCTGAGACCATAATGCAACTAAATGTAATGTCTATTTTGCAAGCCTACTTTTAGACCGGTTTAGCACGGTGAGATTCTTCTCAGTTACTAGCGTAGGTAAAATTGTTTTGTTTGTGTACGAATTATGTTGAAACGGTACACATAGGTTTATATGTTTACATTTAAAACAAAACATAAGTAAGTCAGTAACAGCCTATCAATATCTTACTGCTGGCATAAGTTGGCCTCTCTTCTAAAAGAGTAGGGTTAGAAGTTTGATCTGTTCCACTCTTTTTTCATATATACATTTGTCAGAATCTCTCTCAAGACTAGTTACTTTCCTCATGATGTTAAAAAAACACGAGACAAATTAGAAACAACAATTAAGGACTTCAACCACCGATTTTATTGACACCGTTGTGGCTTCGTGGGTAGCGAGTCTGCCTTTAGTCTCGACGGTTGCGGGTTCGATTCCCGCTCGGGCAGATGTTTGTTAAAATTTCTGTCTCGGTCTGGGCGTTTGTCCGTGTGGGTCTCCCCACCGTGCCTCGGAGAGCAGACCCTGGGTACATAAAAATACCGGGAATAATGCTAGGATGAAGATGAAGAATTAAGGACTTCAACATTCAGAGATGATCGGCCCTATATTTGACCCCCTAGTTTTGGTTATAATTATACACTACACACTCCACGGCCCCCTATAGGATGGTTATATCCTGTGACGGGGTCCAGACCGGAAAACATGCCTGTATGGTCAATACAAACATATGCTCCGAGGAACCGAACCCGTAACCTGTGGTGCTTAAGGCAGGTTCGCTACCGTTGCGCCACAACATCGTCAATTTTCTATCCATTAGTCAATCTTGGTTTATAGGATACAAAAATAGTAATCAATAAAACAACTTTAACCTTTAAAATATCATAAAACATAATTAGCGGTAAACTGTAAATAGTAGCTTGATATCAACCTGTTGATTCATATCCATATACAGAGAGGCAGGTCATCAAGACAGGCGTGTAGGCGGTCCAGGTGTGGCATAACCTCACATAGACAAATTTTTTGTCGTTCATTCCACAGTGGCTGTTTGTCGTTCGACTAGTGTTTGTGTAATTATTGTTTTAAAAAAACCACGCAATGAATTATGTGGACTTTTTGTACGATCTTCTGGAGGTCAGTTATTTATATTAAATTCATTCATTAGATGCTTTTGTTTGGATATGATTTTCATTATTATTTAAAAAATATGTGCAAAAGAAAAAAAAAACAACATGCATTCATAGACGTATTATATATGGACCATTCATAAAATTAAATTGTCAAAGGCTGGCTTCATAAACTTAACATCGACGCAATGAAACGAATTTAGTCACAAGCTTGCAACATAATCGAATGAAGTTAGCTTTACAAGTTTGCAACATAATAAAATTAAATCTGTAATCATTTTTTACGTATGAAAGTCCAGGATGGCCGGTCTTTAGTTTGTAGAAGCTAAGTCAATGCATAAATTTTTTACTTTGATCTATAAAAAATCTTATTTCACACAATTATTTATACAAATTCTATTGAAATTAATTTCATCTTCTTTAATCAACAAATTCTTCACAAATCTCATTAGACTAATCATAATCCGTCTAACTATGTTTTAACACATCGAAGTTTCTCGGAAAGCGATGCTGTCGTCGACTAAGAGGCGTGAGAACTTGGTCGCAATTAACATTGCGCACTTAAAACTTTATAATCGGTTTTGGCATTACATTCTTAAGTACATATATTACTTTGTTTGAACAATAGAATCTAAAATTGTGTTTAGGATTTTAGGAACGTACAGGCATTTTTAATATATTCGGTATTTCGTGATGATGATGCGTTGTTGTTGATGATGATATAGTGATTTGTCATTAAGATTATTGACAATTACACATTTAGTCGCCAACAGAATAACTTCGTCAAACTTTTTAAAATAATTATGAATACAATTTCAAGCGAAAAAACTTTTTCATGTTAATTATCTTTATAAGAACGGTAGAACTTCTTTGTTCAAGAATCTTAAAATTCAACCTGTTTCATTAGACCAAAACGGACGAACTCAGTCTGGTTCTATTAAGACTTGTTCAAACATGATTGTTTCTGTGATACGAATCCATAGTCTAGCTGCATTTGACAACACGATAAATATTGACAATAATGTAACGAGGGGTTGGAAATGAAAATTTGGGTTATACATCTTCTATCACATCTATCATGGCAAGTGTTCTAAGGAATCACTTGGATTGATCCCGTCGGTGGAATTTTACTATCAAACATCGCGACAAAACTCGAAATTCTACCCTTACCACCTCGACGTCTGGAAACCCACAATAGCGCAATTTACGCGACATGGGAACCTTCAAGAAAGGAGCATTTTCTTTCTTTAAAGGTCGGCAAAGCAATGGTGTTGCAGATGTTCGTGGGCGGCGGTGATCGCATAACATCAGGTGAGCCTCATGCCCATTTGCCCCCTCTAAATAAAAAACTAATTTTAAGGTTTGTAATTTAAATTCATTGTTTCATGTATTTTTTAATGATTTCAAAAAGGATGACGTTCTTAATCGTCTTGAGTCTGAATTTGGCGATCATATAAAAATTTTGTGATGATTAAGGTCTCCGGAAATGAGAACAGCATTCCTCAAAGTAAAAAGCATATTGACCGCGATCACTGTATCCAATAATTTTTGGTACCTTGTATGGTTGATATCGGTTCTCGTTTTCTTTAAACAATTCAATTAAGTAATATCAAAAGCCTTATTGACATAGCGTCTATTTTACACTAAGATTACGTCGATTAAACCATTTTGTAAATGATCGTTTAACAACTATACTAACACGTATGTCGAATTATGAAAAAAAATATTTTAATAAGCAGCTTCGACCGCAGTAATACCGATCTTAATAAAAACTTTGAACCTTCATTTCAACCCTTCAGGGGTGGAATTATAGAAAATGTTAAAGCACGTGTTTTCACCTTTAATTTTTCGTCTAAAAACATAGTTTCATTCAATTTCTCAACAATTTTTTCACCTCCATAAGGGTAAAATTTTGAAGAATCATTTCTTAGTGCTGGTTTACGTTTAAAAAAAAATTCAATTGAACTCGTGAAAAAATTCAGCTTTCTAGGTCCACGGGTTTAGACTAGGCGTTTATATGTCAGTCGGGTCTTCTTTAAATCAATTCTTTACATAAACTAGTACAGTTGTTAATATTCTCTGAATGTAACTATCATAACACTTAATTCTTATTATTTTTCAAAATCCCATTAAGATGGAAAAAGTATTAAAACAACCGCTAGATTTCGACAGAGGTGATGACCGATAACAATCAGCTGACTACTGTTTCAATGTAAGAATATTAGGAAATGGTTAGGTTGTACATTCATATATAAAAAAACTAAAGTATGCTTCAGTAGAAAAGTAATATTTACATATTATGTCTTGTGATTTAATTTAGTTTTGTACGAATAAAATTTAAAGACATATTAATTTCAAATTTTAAGTGTTTTTTATTAACAAATAATAAAGATATTGAGTATTAATATTAGTTTATAATATAGAATCACAGCTTAGTGCCTCCTTAGTATTATTATTTATAGAAAACCCATCGTAACTGTTAATGTAATAGATTCAATTATATTCATTATGTAGGAATTAATTATTCGATGAAAAAACTAACGTAATAATAGTGATTTAGGTTTTTAAAACATTTGTAACGTAGGTACAGTGATAAAGTTTTGTTTTTTTCCTTTACGTAAATAGCTATTTAAATAATTTACAATGTTTCGTTGTTTAATTTTGTGGTTATTTAATACTAATTGAACATAAATCATCTGTCACAATATCAAAATTTCAAGGCATCAATGTTTCTTGCAAGATACATAAATTGTATTTTATTTATTTTTAAAATGGCAACAGACGGTAATTAAACTTCAGCAATTAATGATTATAAACATTTTGATGAATTTTTCCCAATTTAATTTATTTAATAAATAAAATATTCAATGAAGTCGCAATATTTTAGCATTATTAAGAACACAGACAATAATTTGTAGAATAAAAATTGTTACTTTAAAAAAGTTAAAAATAAGTACTTATGACGTGTAGAAAACAATAACACCAGGCGTTTCATTACCATTTATTTGCTGAGAATTTCATTAAAAAAACTTCAAATTCTCGCATTTCCGGAATTCCAGATTTTGACGATGTAGCGAAGTCTGCGAGCGAGTCATTCAATTCCCGCTCGGGACAGATGTTTGTATTGACCATACAGATATGTGTTCCGATCTGGGTGTGTCTGTGTTTGAAATTCATTCCGGACCCACACAGGATATTACTATCCCAATGGCTGTGTAGTGTGTAGCGTTTCTTTATTTCCTCAAGTAGGTTTACGTATAATATTCTCAAGGTATATCTATGAGATAGGTAAACATCAGATGTGGGTTACGTTATCGCAATCAGATGCCGACATCAACATCGTTGACTTGCGCAAAACTTGGCAAAACGTAGTTTTTATATTTGATTCTTTAAATACCGCTTTCTATTTTTTTCTGAATCGTATAAGGAAAGGAGTCGTATCAAACATGCGCTCATGTCTAAACCTCGATATAAATTATATTGAGGTCAAAATGATTTTTTTTTGGAAAATTGTAATCATTTTTACTTTTAAGTTTTTGTACCCCTGTATTTTTTTTTTTTTTTATGTTAGAAGTTGGCAAACAAGCATACGGCCCACCTGATGGTAAGTGGTTGCCGTAGCCTATGAGCGCTTGCAGCACCATTAGTAGGTGCCACTCACGCGTTGCCAACCTCGAGATATTAGTTCTTAAGTCTCGGTCGCCCAGTAATTTCACTAGCGTACAATGCCCTTCAAACCGGAACACAGTAGTGCCTAAGCACTACTATTTGGCGGCAGAATATTGGACACTGCGGTGGTACCTACCTAGCCGGCCTCTTGCAACAAAAGACCTACCACCAGTGACTTTACTCAAATAATAAGAAATATTATAAAAAAATAGTGTTGAATTTTTTGCTATATTGGAATAAATTTATTTAGCTTATCGATAAATTGTAGTCCATAAAAATTAAGTCAAATGATGCTTATCTTTTTACTATATAATTGTATTGTCTAAAGACGAAAGCCTACTGATACTGCCAAATCTAAGTAAATATAAGTAAAGTCAGCAGCAATACATGTACGAAAAGAAAAGAAAAAAACGAAGCTTAAATGAAAAATCACCTCAATTATAAACATACTGATGTTTTAATAAATTTATACATTTTAATTCGTAATATCATATTAATATAACACTTGACACAATTCATGGTATATTTGTCTTTTGTAATGTAAGTGAATGCCAGCTTAAGTGTCAACTGATCAACTGCATTCCGATCTTCAAAACCAGCGCGTGATCAATCAATGCAGTGAAATTATTTTAAGCTAGCTTTTGCCCGCGGTTTCACGCGCATGAATGCGTTTTTAATGCGGCACACTTAATTCAATATAGAAATAATTGGATCCCCAAACAACCTTTCATCCTTTATTTCAACCTTTTCAAGCCTTGTTTTTTTTTTTACGGCCTCCATTAGGATATTGATATCCTGTGTCGGGGTCCGGAAACATACACAATGACAAGGACAAACACACCCAGACCGGAAAATATGCTTGCATGGTCAATACAAACATATTATGGTCCGAGCGATCGAACCCGCGACCTGTGGCGTTTAAGGCAGGTTCGCTACCGCTGCGCCACAACGTCGTCAATAAAAGTGGTTTTGTAATAAAAGTAGCCTATGACCTTTCCCAAGGTCTAGTCTATCCCTGTACTAAATTTCATGAGTTCAATGGCTTAGGCGTGAAAGCTGAAAAGAGACAGAGTTACTTTAGCATTTATATTATTAGTTTTTTTTTTTTTTTTCGAAATGTGTATTGCTGTTGGCCCTACTGGCCTTGACAGCGTCACCGGGCGGGGGCCGAGTACAGAGACTCAGCCGTGATAAAGGGACAGCCCTCACGGGGCTCAAATTTGATTCCGTCCTTAGGGTGCCTCCTGCGAAGCCGAACCACGGCTAAGGACGTCATCGGAGATGGAGGCAGCGCTCGAGCGCGATATTATTAGTAGGGATTTCAACCTATATGCATGTGTTAAGAAGGTTTTGGTATTTTTATTGTGATTATAATATTGCCAACTCGTTCTTTAGGTCAAACACATCACACAAACCTTGAAAAGTGAAATCTGTATTTTAGTGCATAAATATTTCATTGTATGTACATGAATATTAGAGAAACACACTTGATGAGGTACACTAACTGAAGACAAAAAGGATTTTTTTTTTTTATGTTAGTAGTTGGCAAACAAGCATACGGCCCACCTGATGGTAAGTGGCTGCCGCAGCCTATGAGCGCTTGCAGCACCATTAGTAGGTGCCACTCACGCGTTGCCAACCTCGAGATATTAGTTCTTAAATCTCGTTCGCCCAGTAATTTCACTAACGTACAATGCCCTTCAAACGGGAACACAGTAGTGCCTAAGCACTACTATTTGGCGGCAGAATATTGGACACTGCGGTGGTACCTACCTAGCCGGCCTCTTGCAACAAAAGACCTACCACCAGTGTGACTGATTGCACTGGTGGAATAATCTCTGCTATGACAGAGGTTATCCCAACAGTTACAACAGTTACAACTTATATATTTATTTTATATGTTGTTAAGCTACCTATACCGTTTTGTAAAAAGGTTTATGGTCCCTAGAATTGTTTGATGCCTAAACCTACTTTCTACTGAAACTTCTGCCCACCGTCGGTAGTGCTCATCCCTTCATTTTAATTTCAACTAAGACATACGCTAAATATTGAAACGCCATACTCCTATAAAATCTGAATCGTTTTACAATATGAATTTAATTGGATCGTAATAGAATTGTAACTAAAAGTTCATGGTAGAATAGAAACTTAGATTTAACAAGCATAGTTAGTCTCCTGTATTTTAAGCCTGAAAAGATTTAAGCAGAAAAAAATTGACGTGAAAATATCCAAAATTTTCTAACGATTAATGTTTTTTCGGACTTTGTAAAGATTTTTTCAGTTTTGGCTGTATGATGTTTTTTATCTTATCTCTGGATGAAGATAAAATTTATACGGAAGGTGAACTTTGACGAATGTCATATGTAGAACGTTATTGTGTTTAGTTATTGATAGGAGATAATGTAGAATTAACGGATTGGACAAGTATTGAGGTAAGATTGATATTTCATGCGGGATATAGTTGGCAAACAAACATACGGCCCACCTGATGGTAAGTGGCTGCCGCAGCCTATGAGCACTTGCAGCCCCATTAGTAGTTGCCACTCGCGCGTTGCCAACCTCGAGATATTAGTTCTTAAATCTCGTTCGCCCAGTAATTTCACTAGCGTACAATGCCCTTCAAACCGGAACACAGTAGTGCCTAAGCACTACTATTTGGCGGCAGAATATTGGACACTGCGGTGGCACCCACCTAGCCGGCCTCTTGCAACAAAAGACCTACCACCAGTGTGACTGATTGCACTGGTGGAATAATCTCTGCTGTGACAGAGGTTATCCCAACAGCGGGCGATGGGGTCGTCACATCCCGACGCCGGTGTAAATGTAACTGATTATATTTGAAGAGTAGCTGTAAAGGTTGTTGCCGGTTCTTCTCTGCTGAATCTTCCTTCAGAATCGGCGGTAGCTTCACTTAAAACTGATACAAAAGACTGTATATTTGACGATGCAAAAGTGCTTAAAGGCCTATTTGAATGAAGAATATTTGGAGTTGAGTTGCTTCATCTACATCGTTCTTATGTCACAAAGGTTACAAATCGTTTACTATCAACTAAAATAACTGATAACATTTACTGAAACCGTAAATGATACTTTTCTTTTGATTTTTACAAATCAAAATATGAAGATTAATGTATGGAATAATGTTGTAATTAACTAATTAAATTAGCTTCAAGATTTTTAATAATGATTTATTTATTTTTTAACATTAGAATTGCCAATAAGAGTAACAATAATAAATACTACAATAACATTATTTTACTTATATACTAATTGTACTTTTAATTATAGTCAATTATGGCGCCGACTAAAAGTAAATAGTTATTACATCAATTATAAGTGGAAATTGTTTTACAAGTTAAATATAGTAATAATGGTAATTATATTTAACCTTTAACTAATTAAGTGTGCGTCAATTATTAGAAAACAAATCAATCTCCTTCATTACAATCGCATTAGCAATGAATTTGCGCAGGAGATAAGATGGCGCCGCTTCCGTTTATGAGGCTGCACGACATCCGGCCAGTAACTATGTGTATGTAATTTTGTACATTGTACTTATTATTTATTTTAGTATGCACCACAGGAATGAATACATTTGAAACACAAAAAAAGCATTTCCTTTACTTAACAAGTTGCTTGGAAATTACTATTTTATAATATTGCAAAGATAATTTTGTATATAGCTTAGTTAATTACATATAATTAACACTTAGTTATATAATTATAATGACTTGAAAAATAATTCTTAAAACCATAGTATGACAACTAATCCGCTACGATTATTATATAATTACTGTGGGTTCATAAAAAATCAGATATGAACTAAAATTTTTATTATCACCTCCCTAAATTATCTGTAGCAACCAAATATATTGTAAAACCTGGCCTGATAGTGTATCTATTTACATACTAATTCAGTATCATGTACCAAGCGGACAGATGCACCTTCTTACCCGACTGCGTGAGGCAAAGGATGGTAATTTGTTCAATTTGTATTAATCGTGTAAAGACATAAAAGTGATCAAAATTGAACACAGTGACAACCAGACGCCATATTGTCAAAATGAAAAAAATATCGATGAACTGTATGAAATGGGGTATCGTTGAATAGGTATTGAATCATCTTTAGGGTCCTTTCATCACTTTTCATTTTAAATAACAGTTTTTATAATATTTTAAGAAAGTAGGGAAAAATGATATTGTTAGTGAAACTAACTAATTTTCTTAAACAAATATAAGTAATAAGGAAAGAACACAGTTTAAAGGCGTCGGGATGTGACGACCCCATCGCCCGCTGTTGGGATAACCTCTGTCACAGCAGAGATTATTGCACCAGTGCAATCAGTCACACTGGTGGTAGGTCTTTTGTTGCAAGAGGCCGGCTAGGTAGGTACCACCGCAGTGTCCAATATTCTGCCGCCAAATAGTAGTGCTTAGGTACTACTGTGTTCCGGTTTGAAGGGCATTGTACGCTAGTGAAATTACTGGGCGAACGAGATTTAAGAACTAATATCTCGAGGTTGGCAACGCGTGAGTGGCACCTACTAATGGTGCTGCAAGCGCTCATAGGCTGCGGCAGCCACTTACCATCACGTGGGCCGTATGCTTGTTTGCCAACTTCTAACATAAAAAAAAAAAAAAAAAAAAGTTAAGTGATCCATATACATGATTCATTGCACCCAACTATTTACATGCATAGAGTCTTGGTAATGCTTATGACTTCAAGGAATTACCACATTGTTACTCATTAATTACGAAAGGGAATAAAAGTCCACACCTCTGGGTAATAAACAATGACACGCCTTAATAGTTAGTACATACTTATACGTGTCATCCAAAGAATTTTTGATGAACATTTGAACAATGATATTTCTGATTTCGATTCCTAGTTATCATTGAATTTACTAAATGTAGTGATAATCATAACAGTAACACTAGGAACAAATATAAATTAAGAATGCCAGTTACTAGACTGTATATAATTCGTAACTCTTTTAAAGGTAACTGTATACGGTTTTACAATAGGATCCCAGAAAGCGTTCAGGAACTTTCTATTAACAAATTAAAAAAAAAGGTCAAGGGACTTTTGTGTGGTTAGGGCTATTATAAAATTAGTGAATACCTTGAGGACACCAAACCTTGGGAATGAGACAGTCACTCCAGGCTTTTCAGAGAACATAATGTGTAAACTACTTTGGCATTAAAAAAAATAATATATAAAAAATACAACCCCTCGAGTTTGTTTCGCCGGCTCTTCTCGGGTAGAGGTTTAAGTTTGGAGCCGGTGGTAGAATCTGAATTTCAACTAATAAGTGTAATGCTTTTTACGTTGAATAAAAATATTTGAATTTGAATTGAATTGAATTATAGTTTTTCTAATGACAAAAATTTTACATTAAAAAAAACGCCAAAACGGCCGCCATGCTCCAACTCTTCTTAACTGGGAAGGAAAATTTATGGATTTTCCCGTTGGCTTTTGTTATTTTTGATTCTTAGGAATTGGGTAACTTAAACAAGAATTTATTCGAGTTAAGATATTAAAATATCTTAGACATAGCCAAGCCAACTAGCTGTCACTGACATAACCGTTTTGTTAGATAGAGCTTGATTGTGGTTATTTTGTGTAAATTGATTGATAAATTAAAAAATTAGAAAATCGTACGCAACTCATCAATATATCAGAACTTAGTGCTAAATTACTTTTGCTTACTACATTCTTATTAATTTTAGTAATTTTGCACTAAAGTTTAGACTATTTAAATCAGGTGTCAAGACATAGACTATTAAGTCAGTTGGCTAAACCGTTGATAAATTTTTCTCAGTTCCTCATTTATACAATTATTTTTAAATATTTTATAGCTTCCTTTATAGAGAAATATGCTGTATACGGGTAATTACAGATGAGTTATAGCACAAGTAACGTTGTACAAGCATAAAATCTTTTAACGCGCTCCCTTGCAAGGTTGTTAAACTGTCATTTCTTACATTATCATCGCCGCCATATTGCTACCACCTCTCTTTTTAATTGGCCGTGTTAAAGAGGGATAAGTGATAACAATGACGATTTACGTTTAAAATGGTAATTAAACTTTTTTGTCGTTATTTTAGTTCAGACAACGCATAGTTGACTGTTTTAATTTATCGTTTGACTATTAGGATTTTAATCTGATTATTAATTAATTTTTAAAATTCATGAAAAAATTCGATTGTGCCGCGTGTGGAGTTCTAGAAGATGTTCATAATATTTTGGCATATTCTAAACGTATTGAGAGTTCTAGACAACAGTCCTTCAGTAATCATTTTAACATTGGCTTCTATAATAGCATTCTGGCCTCACCGTTGTCGGACGAGGCTAGAATGCTCTTCAAAATGATGAGTTTGTATCTTGAGTTACGTGTTAATTAAAATATAATAATCTAATTAAAATATTCTTTTTTTTGTTTTCTTCCATTAAACAATAGCGATGACGTTTACAGAAACCGAAAAAACCATTACAAATTATCAAATTATCACTATATCCTTAGACGGCGTAGGTTAAATGGCCCAATTTTAGATGCATCTGTCAAAGTAAAGATTATTAAATAGAGCTTTAAAAAAAAGTAAATTAATGTACATAGATGGAATGGATCATTTAATATCATAATTGCACTTCATACATAACTAGCGGTTAACCGGAGACACGTTCTGTTTGGTTTTTTAACCGTATTAACTTGTGTAATGTTTGCGTAACGAAAAACGTTATGCGAAATTTTGTAATAGACGTGTTTAGAGGTTGATGTCGCAAAAGCGTTTTATTTTAATTGTTTATTTTATAGATTTCATTCTAAATATGCGATCCTATAGTTTGCGAAATCTATGAATTTGTAAACGACAATTTTAGTATCTTGTTTTTTACTAACTGCGCCCGCGACTCCGCTCGCGTGGTGTAAGGATTACTTTATTGTAAGGAACCCTATTTCTTTTTCGAAAATAAGAGACTTAGTTACTCCCATCAGCCATCTGCCAGTGAAAGTCCCGTTAAAATCTGTCCAGGGTTTTCACACAGACAGGCAGGCAAAAACTTTAAAAATTGTTTTTTTTAGTATCCTTTCATATGGATTTAGTGAAAAGCTGTTAATTTGAAATTACAAACAGACACTTCAATTTTATTTATTAATATAGACTACTACTAAAGAATAAATACCAACTTTTCGTATTTTCTGTGTATTTGATCTATAAATACTTATAAAAATCTTAGGATCAATGTCCGAATTTTCAAAGGAACTCGCGAATCACACGACAATAATGGCAACATCCGGTGTCGATCAAACTGCGGCTAAGCTTTATAGTACCTCAACCAACTTACAAGCTAATTTCAACCTTATACCTCTAAAATAAAGTCCATTTGATTTATATACATTAAAATATAGATCGCTCAATTGTACAAGCGAATTTAACTATTATCTCAAGTAGATACGGGCGATAATAGCGTGATATATATACTTAGTATAATTATCCAATTGAAGGCAAACGGTTAGTGACTTGGTTACAAATAGGGTTGACACTTATTTTTATTTGAATTAAAGTACATTGGTGATAACTGGTAAGAACAAATTACTTTTTTTTTTATGTTAGAAAGTTGGCAAACAAGCATACGGCCCACCTGATGGTAAGTGGCTGCCGCAGCCTATGAGCGCTTGCAGCACCATTAGTAGGTGCCACTCGCGCGTTGCCAACATCGAGATATTAGTTCTTAAATCTCGTTCGCCCAGTAATTTCACTAGCGTACAATGCCCTTCAAACCGGAACACAGTAGTGCCTAAGCACTACTATTTGGCGGCAGAATATTGGACACTGCGGTGGTACCTACCTAGCCGGCCTCTTGCAACAAAAGACCTACCACCAGTGTGACTGATTGCACTGGTGGAATAATCTCTGTTGTGACAGAGGTTATCCCAACAGTGGGCGATGGGGTCGTCACATCCCGACGCCTTGATGATTACTTCTTCATCCTAACATTATTTCCGGTATTTTATTTAACCAGGGTCTGCTTATTACTCTTGTCCGGATTTGACAGACACGGAGCGATTGCCATCTGACCTCCGCAACCCTAAGGGCCAGTAACTTATTGGATAACAGCAAATTACCTATCAAGAGTTGTTGATTATTATCATAATTTTGTTATGTGATAACAACCGGGACCGACAGCTTAACGTGCTCTCCGAGGCCGTTGGCCGCTCTGTGTAAAAACTAGTAACCCGTTTTATAGGCGTCGGGATGTGACGACCCATCGCCTGCTGTTGGGATAACCTCTGTCGCAACAGAGATTATTCCACCAGTGCAATCAGTCACACTGGTGGTAGGTCTTTTGTTGCAAGAGGCCGGCTAGGTAGGTGTCCAATATTCTGCCGCCAAATAGTAGTGTTTAGGCACTACTGTGTTCCGGTTTGAAGGGCATTGTATGCTAGTGAAATTACTAGGCGAACGAGATTTAAGAACTAAGCTGCGGCAGCCACTTACCATCAGGTGGGCCGTATGCTTGTATGCCAACTTCTAACATTAAAAAAAAAAAAAAAAAAATGGGTAAATACTCGTATAGTACCAGGAATAATCCTAGGACGAAGAAAAAGAAGACTTTATTTTAAAGTACGGGGAGCAACCCTAGTTACAAGAGGTCACACTTGTTGAGTGAATTGTGTGATTGGGTTTTATCAATGGAAGCACAGTAATATCCTCAATGGTTTTGCTTAAGTATCCTTTTATTATATCGTTGTTGTACGAATAATAAAATGTAAACAACTAGAGATTACCCGCGGCTTTGCTTGAGCATTGATCCTAACTGAAAGAGAGCTTTAAGAAATAATTTTTAGAAGAGACTGGATCTTATAATTTCAGTGCTAAGTAAAATACAGACATGGCACGGACTTCTGTTGTGGAAAATATTTATATTTTTTTAGTTTTGAAGTCGGTTTTTTTTAAATTGTTTTATTCTATACTTTTTATTTACGAATGTAAGTACTTATATGGTCTTCTCATGGATGCCATTATCAGAGCTGGATCAAATGGGAACACACGGGAAGCACCAGTTTTCAAATAAAAAAAGAGTCATCAAAATTAGTTCACCCTGTCAAAAGTTATGAGGTAACTTTGGTCTGGATGGCTGTGCTTGTGTTGGTGTGTGCTGTTGTTTCACCGACACAGGATATTACTATCCTTATGGGAGCCGTTATCTCAGATTTTTATATTTTATAAAGAAATGAAATTTAAATCATGTAATTTCTGTATATGGTAAAATGGTGATATAACTAACATTCCACATAATAATATGATAACAGAAGCTGTGATAAAGCTTCCGGTCTGTGAATACAGACGGTTTATTGACTGCGTCTGTTCGTCGGCGCCTTTGTTGTCGTGATAACGTGATGCATTTACGTCAATGTTTTTAAACATTATGCAAGAATTTATTTTGTATATATACAAAACTTCAGAACTTCTTTCTCGGATTTACAATATGGAAAAATTAGGACTAAGAAAAATGATTGGCTGTATAAATTGTTTAGACTTTAGAATGAAAATAACAAATTTACTTTAGCAATAGTTTCGGTAATAGTAGTAGTAGTAGGCCGGCTCGATCGAGGAAGTACTAGCCTCTCACAGAAAATCAGCGTAAAGTAACAGTACTGTTGCGTTTCGTGCGATGCGGGAGATCACCAGAGGCTCCTTTGTTCCCTACCCTTTTCGCAGTCTCAGTACTCGGCCCCCCACCCGGTGACGCTGTCAAGGCCAGTAGGGCCAACAGCAATACACATTCCGAAAAAAAAAAAAACCCTTTTCGTCCTTCCCTCAGGGAAACGTGCATGTGATACTTCAAGTATCGCGCGCGTTCATAGGTTGCGATGACTTATCATCAGGACCGTATCCTTGTTTGCCAACCGTCATAATATAAAATAGTATTCGATTTCATAGAAATTGAATGAATAACATATTAATAATAATTTATCAACTTTTTTGTGAACTTTTATTATTTTATTAACATATAATATAATATATAATACAATTGCAACGAGACAATGGTCAATGGCCATTAACTTGTAAATTGCTTCTAAGTTTTCATTAACGCTTCGCACTCGGCGGCCCCCATTAGGATAGTTATATCACACCCAGTTATATGCTCCGGGCATATGCCTGTATGGTCAATAAAAACATTTGCTCCGAGCGGGAATCAAACTCGCTACCGTTGCGCCAGAAAGTTCTGTATTTTTTAATTATAACTATCAGCTTATATCCCAAAAATATTTTTTTAATTGTCGTCATAAAACGATTTAAACGTGTACGAATGCCCTTAGGTTGCGCACGCGCACTGAAGAATGCGTTAATGTTTAGACGTGTGGTATGCATGCCATTCAATTTATCACTGAGCGGTTTAGATACATTTTATAACTATAAATTATAATAAACTCCCACAAAATCTAACTTGTGTTTATATTTAAGCCACAATTAGGTGAGACTTAAAATCTGACTAAATGTCGTCTGGGGTCCAAAAACCAAACCAGCACAAATGGCCCGGCTCGACCGGGGAAGTACTACCCTTTCAAAGAAAATCGGCGTAAAGTAACAGTATCAGTAGTTACTGTTGCGTTTCATGCGTCGATGCTTCCATTCTCCATTATCCCTTTTGTTGAGAACAAGCATGAGATACTTTAAGTATCACACGCGTTCATAGGTTGTGGTGACTGCTTACCATCAGGTGGACCTTGTTTGTCAACTGTCATGACATGAAATAAAAAAATCCACGTAGAAAACTTTGATAGCGCGATTCAAGATTGACGTTTTTGTATTTCATTCTGTTGCGTGTAGATGTCGCTTTAATAGCTTTAGGTCCTTAAAAACAGGAATATGTATTTAATATTTTAACTTGAAAATATTATAAAATCCTTTTTAATTTATCAATAAGCATATTTTTTGTCTAGCTTAATAAGAAATACTACTTATTTAATGACATCCTGTGTCATAGAGACTAGTTTGATGGTTTTCTTCATCGAAGTTTATAGAGTTACTAAATTTAATTTTTATTGCGTATTTGCGATTACGTTAGTTATAAAACTTGTTTTGGTTTTGCGAAACACAAACAGGTATAACTGTTGTTCGTTTCAAAAGGACTTGTGCTTATTTAGATTTAAAAAAACTAAATAAAAATTACCTAAGCTCTATTGTATACAAAAATGTCAATGTCACACTACGATTGTACTTTGTACAACTGTAAACGTCAAAACATTATCTAATCATTGAAAAAAGTACTGATAGACCCAATAACCAAGAAAACAAGAAAATCAAAACAGAAACAACGTTATAAAAATCTTGTAATTCAATCAAAAATAATAATTCGTAACATCTTAATTAAAAATAAAAACAATTTCGTTATATTTTTACAACAAAACAGAATATATTTTCGAATTTAATTCTAAGTAATATGAAACCCGCTCATCGTGCTGACAGCCACCTAATTGATATCATGTTCCAAATTCAAATAAAGTGCTCCATTCCTAACTTTTCGACCAGAGACAATTTTGTTTTTTATTCTGTTCGTAAAGTAGGCTGCGGTCGTGATGTAACTGACGTGGCATAAACAAAAACTATGCATTAAAATCGAACATGATTAATAGTCTGTCCATCAGTTCATTGAAGATATTCCGGGCGTGTTTATGAATGGTACATAACAGTTTACCGCCAACGCTTGGTTTCAGAACGGTTCGAATCACTTTCTTAGCGGTTTTTATTATGAATGTTTAGGAGTTCATTTGAATCGTGGAACAAAATATTTTTTAAAAATAAAAGTTACTATATTTAGTTCCGTAGTGAAGATTACTTGCATTTTTATAGCTTAGCCATCATTTGGCTTAGGGGAGGGCAAAATCTTAATTTAGGGTTCAGAGGGAAGCAAAGAGGCTATATTTTTTAATAGTTTTTTTATAAGCCCCGGGGTTCCCCGAGGAAGTTGGCACCTCCTCCTCGCTACGCCCATGGCATTTATGATATAAGTATTTTATTATGAATATCACAAGATTCTTCCTCATCAAGCTGCGGATCCCTTTACATTATTATTTCATACTATATTATATAATGTTGTCAATATTAAAATATATTTCTTTAGTTTATCGAAAAAAAGTAAAATTCTTGATTAATTTCTTAGTTAGCATAAGTGTTTATTTATTAAAATACGGCAATTAAACACAAAAAGGAATTAATAAGTTATATAATAATTACAGTTGTATAAGACACTAGGTCATTATATATTCCACGGTATGGTTCCGCTAGCCGCGGCAGCCGGGCATCGAACCCACTTCCGCTCGCCCATGGATAATGACCACATTTTTATTCTTATATTTTTTCTTGTAATCAAAGCTGTTACAAGTTTATATATTAAAATAAGAAGTAGTAGACAGCTAGAATCGTAAAATTAAGTCAAAATCATTGGCACAAACATTTCAAATACGGATAAATAAAACTGTTATCATATTTTTTTAATTGAGAATTATCCCGGCGTCGGGATGTGACGACCCCATCGCACGCTGTTAGGATAACCTCTGTCGCAACAGAGATTATTCCACCAGTGCAATCAGTCACACTGGTGGTAGGTCTTTTGTTGCAAGAGACCGCCTAGGTAGGTACCACCGCAGTGTCCAATATTCTGCCGCCAAATAGTAGTGCTTAGGCACTACTGCGTTCCGGTTTGAAGGGCACTGTACGCTAGTGAAATTACTGGGCAGAGGAGATTTAACAACCAATATCTCGAGGTTGGCAACGCGTGAGTGGCACCTACTTATAGTGCTGCAAGCGCTCATAGGCTACGGCAACCACTTACCATCAGGACCGTATGCTTGTTTGCCAACTTGTAACATAAAAAAAATTAAACCAAACACCTTTTCCCCTTCATTTTAAAAATATGTTGATAAATAACCCTCAATCAACTAACCGTTAACTCCCTAAAGATTTAATCACCTGTTATCTACCTAACATGTTCTCCGTCCGTCGTCACGTGTAGTTAAAACTCAAGTTCAGGTTTACTGTAAACTGTTAATGTTAAACCTCTAATTAGTACAGTGCCTTGCCCTATACTACTATAAAGATACTCGTTAATAATATGGAATTTTGACTCCTGTATGTCTGTATGAAATGCTTCGACATTTTCAGTATAACTAAGAGATCTTGTAGCATATTTTTTGTTTTGGAAAGAATATTAGCAAACCTTTGTCAAGGCACTACTAATATTCCTATTGCCTCTCCAAATAAGCTCGAAGCTTGTGCTAAGAGTGGGTACGACAAGCCCAAGGGGGTCAGGATCAAACCCGCGTCTCTCGTTTTAACGGAGCGGAGTCAGCCTCAATACCTCAATACCTTTGAGGTATTGAAGCTATAGATTACTGTGTTTCGGTTTGAGGATACTGTAACTAATAAGAAAGTTACCAGCAAGATTTATCATCAGTGAAGTTAGTGTCCCAAGCTTGCACCATAACCGAATACAGTTAGTGTGACTAACCACTCTTCAAGAACCAGTCTTTAGCCATTTTGTATGTATGGAAGGCCAATTGATAATGTTTTTTTCTAGTATCTTGTATGATTTATTTTATACTTAATACTTGTTACTCATCTTTAGTTAGTTCATAATCGCAAAAAATAAGTCAGAAATTAGTTTTTTATTGAAATTTAATTTCTTCTAACTACAGTACCTACAGCCGCTGTTCACGCATACATCACGCAAGTATCAAATGGAACGCATAATTATTAACTAAACTGTTCTTCTAATATATATTTGCATTGTATAATCTATAAAAAAAATTATAATCTGCTTTGTAATTGGACGCAAATAAGCAATACCATGTCAACCCACACGAATGTCATTTCGAGAAAAACGCGTTTGAAAATTTTGAACAACTTGCTTTATATGATTTTTTTATGTATTGGTCAACTTTTGGTAATTTCAGATTTATGTAAGTTATTTTACTTATTTTCACAAAAATAAGTATACAAACTGTATATTTCGTATATAATATAACCCAAAACGTTTAACATAATACATAAATTGCATGATTAAAAATGGCTTTTTAAGAAGTTTTAAAGATAAAAATCCTACAAATATGAAAGAAAAATGTTCTTCAGCCATTTACCAATACTTCTGCATATATAACTCAGTTTTTTCAATTTTGTGGGTTGACATGGTATTGCTTATTTGCGTCCAATTGTCGTTCAAATTTAAAATAGATACGTTTCAAAATTCAAACGCGCAACGTCTTTCATTTCCATTCCTTGTTCGCTAAAATCGCGACAGACCTAAATAGCCGCTTTTATCTTATCGTTGTAAATCTTCATTTAAAAAAGTTACAATAATTGTTTAAAATAACTAACAAATATTTCCTACTAAAAAACTGATTATACACAACATTTCAACATAAATATTAGGTATTTAGATTCTGATCTTTCTATTTATGTATTGAACGTAATTAACTTTATAGCCTAGTCCCTAATTGACTCTGGAGTCGATTAGACTTTAAATCGAACGCAAAACTAATTACTTGTATATCTTTATTGAGCGTTAATTACATAAAATGAAGGTATATAAATAATGTATACCTGTATGTACTTACGTAAGCATACAGGATTTTTATATATGTCACCGTTGTGGTGTGTTGGTAGCGAGTCTGTTTGCGCCGCGATAGTTGTGGGATCGTTTTCTGCTCGGACAGACGTATGATTGATCTTACAAATATCTGTTTCGGTCTGAGTGTTTGTCTTTATGGGTTTCCCCACCGTGCCTCGGATAGCACGTTAAACTGTCGGCCCCGTTGTTGTCATAACATCTGATAATAATTGTTAATTCATGTTTGCTCTTATCCAATTCTATTCTATTCAATTCTATGACTAATTCGCCCTTAGGGTTACGGAGGTGCAGATGACATTCGCTCTGTATAAAAACTAGTAATCTGTCGAATCCGTATAAGAGTCATAAGCAGATCCTGGGTAAATATAATACCGGGATTATTGGTAGAAAGAAGAAGACCTGATTTTATTTATACTATATTTCAAACTTTTTTGGTTTGGCCATTAAATTATATATTTAATGACGTTTTTATTACGATAATATAACTGAATGTTTTAAAGGGAATTAGCTTTTATCCACGTGGAGAGGTCTGAAATAAATACTTGTATTTATACCAAACATTCATATGAATACAAAGTGAATTTAATATCTTCTCGAACCACAAAGGGGCTTTTAAATATGTCTCTTACAATAAGTCTGTTGCGTTTAAATAAACAGACAAAGGCTTAAAAGTTTATCGAAAATATTTTCATATATAGTATAATATTATAATAGTTAATTTAAAAATTATAATTAATCATAATTGATATGACGTACCGGACACAACTTGCCAATTGTAACAGAAATAACGCAGCTTCTGTAATGAACTGAATTGCACGTGTCATTCTTTATTAACTTAATGGGAAAGTTTGAATATGTTTTAATATATTTTGGATTTGACCTCATTGTTAAACGTGGTTATTATATTAGTCTCTACGTCCTACATGTTAGTATTGCTTTAATTTAATTTAGTTTTTGTATGTATGTTTAACATTTGACAATTATAAGTTTTCAAGATGGCCGCCTGACGTTTTGTCACTAGCCTTTTTATCAACGGATTCAGATGAAAGTCATGCGACCAAGAGAGCGATGGATTTGAAAGTGAGTGGTAGTGTGAAGAAAGGACGCCCGAAAAAGACGTGGATGAAATGTGTGGAAGAGAATATGCGTAAATGGGAGTGAGTGCAGAGATGACGAATGATAGAAAAGAATGGAAGAAGAACCACACTTAGGTGGGATAAGGGCAAGAAGAAGAAGGATTCATTCAACTACTTCTCTTCGCTTTAAATCTTTCTTTGTGGATATTAATATTTATTTTGTTATATTTTAACTCTGTGTATTGCATAAATTGGATAAATTTTACTTTTTTTTTATTCAGTGAATCGCGGAACGGGTAACATTTTTAAATGGCGGCGAACATAAAATCAATTTATTAAGTAAAAAAAAAGGAATTATATAGACAATTGCTGCATTGGGAAGCTAATTTTTAAAGAGTTCTTCCTTTTCGAGACGTCTTTACAAAATGGATCTTAAATGGGTTTCATTAACATACTCGTAATACCAAAAATGGTTTTCCCTTACACTGTACGTTGATAGTCTTGTTCTAAAATTTAAAACCAAAAGACTTATATTTGTTTATTATCACTCCTGGTGTAATATTTGAGCATGCATCCTTATCTGGATATAGACAAATCGAATAAATACATTAGGTGTTTTTTGGTTCCGTAATGCAGACCATTGTTTTTGGACAATGTCAGATATGGAATTCTATTTACGAAAATATTTGACTGTACATTAAGAAACAGTCAGTTATTAATTAAAAATGCATGATAATTTAATCGAGTTAAACGGGCAATTACTAGCAACGTAGCAACTTAAATTTTTTCTCGATGTTAAATAATTATTGAATTTAATATAGCCATTAAATCAAAGCCTACTTGTGAAACTTCCAACTGGTTATTGATCGTAAAAGGAATAAAATCCGACGAAGTAAATAAGCACCACCCACAATATTGCATCACATCACCCACACTGAGATACGGCCTTCGTTTGTAGTGTGTTAGACCTCATTTAACTAGTAGTTAGCCCCGAATTGAGACCTCTTAATTTACTGTTTATAGAAAAAATACCATAACTGAAACTATCGAAATAATTAGGCTCTTAAAAAGTTGATAATTTTATATACAAATACACGCTGAACTTTACCAAGCTGAACGTGACCATAGCAAAATCTTGGCATTATCAATTATGTTGTTCGTTACATGCACGTGAGATTTAAAAAGTTATCTGTCAAAAAAGTGACAGTTCTTTTTTTAAATCATCAAATTGCCATTTAAAAAATTAAGGTTTTAAAGGCAGGTTTACGTTCGCACTTGAAATTAAAAATTATTATTTATTCATTACTTTTTATTAAATTTTTAACACTGCATACGTTTAAATTTATTATACATCAATTTAAAAGCCTAATTATGTTTAATATGGACTTGTGCTCGATAATTTCGTTTTCATACTCGTGTAGGTGTGCGGTCGTCTGATCATTCCGCTTTTTAAATTTATTTCGACGGCATTGCTTTGTATGTTACTTATATTTGATATCTTAATTAGGATAAATAAAATATAATTTCAGATATTATTTTCAAAAACTTTATTTCTAAACTAATACACAATAATAATGAGTTTTTTTTTTAAATATAACACCAATAATCACACATAATCATTCTTCTGGCTGTACCGTCGTGTTCAAGATCAGAAATGTGGTCTTCCTTCGATAGAAGTAGAAAATAGAAATGCTTGAGAGCAAAAGTTAGAAGAGGAAAAGTAAGGGGACAAATAGGGAAGGGTTTAGGCATCTATTGTAGTGAGAATACACGTCATGACGACAATTTCTGTAATGCCTAAAAACGGAACGCTTGGAATTGCTACTACTGAAAAAAAACTAAGTCCTTTACGAGATTTGAGATATATTCAAAGCCCTGACGAACATATAAAAAAAAATAAAGTGTCAGTTTTTTAAATTGTTTATAACCATAATACGTTTGAAATGTTAAATTTTAATTAATACGACAGCCTGAGTTTAAATATGGCAAAGCACCACCATTTTCATCTTTTCAAAAACGGTCAGTTACGAAACGTCGTAAATGCGTAGCTTTAATACAATCCTGTGACGTTTCGCTTCTATTCTGTTTACGGTACAGCGCGTTCTATAATTGAGCGATGCGGGAGAGTTCAACACATCGCGGTCCATCTTTTTAGAATACGACACAAATAACATTCTAAATTTGTAAATTTATACACTGCTGACTTTAAGAGCATCTATTTCGAACTACTCAAACATTGAAATATCGCATCTATTACGTAACGATAAGATATAGAATCCATTGCGGTAAACGATAGGATTAAGTGTTCAATTTGTGTTAATACTATACCTAAGGTACGGTTATGCTTCTATTCCGCTGACCACATGCATTCGTGTGAATAGAACGCGTTACCGCAAACGTTTTTATGAATGATTTTACATCCAATGCTCGTTCTTTTCTGTGTTATATTAAATGTCTCGATGATAAGCTGTAGTTGTATGATGTAACAGCTGTTAACATCGCGTTTAGTCGACGCGAACTAATGTCGCTGTTGGCTTTGACATCTTAGGTAGATAGTGAAAGATGTTTCGGATGCTACGCATCGTTAGCTAACGTTGTTTACAAACAATTTTGTGCTGTTTTATCTTTTCAGTGTGTTTGTTTACTCTGTTCGGTCGAACAAATGCGTTCTAACATCGCTTAGACGGTTCAGAGAATAATTAACTCGGCTGTGTGAAAGGGAGGGAGATTCTAACAAGTTTATTTGCCCGTCTCATTATCCAGCTGGTTTGGGAAGTGAAAAATCACGCTTATCTCGACACAAACACAAGGGAACGGTGGTCCACAGTGCCAGCCATCTGTTCGTTGCACCCATAAAGATAACGAAAATGTACAAACGGGAACGTAACCATTTATCGTCGAGCCCTTGCCGCGAACGCTCCTGCGTCGTGTCAAATTTATTTCGCGCGAAAAACAAATCGGCCATTTTGCATATTTTCAAACGATGTGCTCCATATACGAACGCACGGTACGCTTACGCCTGTTTGATACTCTTTGAGTTTTGGTTTATTTTTGATCGCGTTGTCCTATTTAATCCGTTATGCCGCTTGCGCTTCCATGATCCATCAGTCTTTACGGCAACCTTTGCTTTTAAAGTCGTGTATATCAAAAGATATCAAAATGTTTAAATATATAGTAAATAAATTAAAGAAAGTGTCAACCAGTCACATTTTTAACAGAAACAACGTAAATATTATGATGTGTGCTGTTATTTTATTTGATTTATTGGTGTTAATGTATAGTTTTGTTGCAGATATACCCGGACCCGGAGTCGGAGAAGGCGATAATGGGTTCAGTGGTGTATTGCATACATCACAAGGAAGGATGTCAATGGTCGGACGAGCTAAGGAAATTGAAGGTGAGTCGATGTGAATCGTAAATATTTGATTAGGGCGTATCGAAATAGGGACGTTTTATCGATAATTTTTACTCGCGTACGTCAACTTCAAGATAATTCTTTTCTTTATCTGTTCTCATGACACGTGCTCTAAATATCTTAAGATTTGTAATGTTTGTTACAATAGTTATCTATGTAGTATAAGATACTCGGACGGTATATGTGTCGTTGGTCACAATTAGTTTATACGATTGTTGATTTATTTGAATGACCTAGACAGTAATTGATTTAAGTTTGGTAACTAATTACAATTATCAGAATTTAATCAGTAACAACATTTACAAAGTAAATAATGTTTTCGTGTTAATTTTAGTTGTAAATAAAATCTAATAGTATCTCCGGTTATTTTGGACGGATTTTGTTAAAATGTAACTTTTTAGTTTCATACTTTCCTGCATCATAATCCCCTCAATAGTTTCGTGATTGTTTTTTTTTTTTTTTATGTTTGAAGTTGGCAAACAAGCATACGGCCCACCTGATGGTAAGTGGCTGCCGCAGCCTATGAGCGCTTGCAGCACCATTAGTAGGTGCCACTCACGCGTTGCCAACCTCGAGATATTAGTTCTTAAATCTCGTTCGCCCAGGAATTTCACTAGCGTACAATACCCTTCAAACCGGAACACAGTAGTGCCTAAACACTACTATTTGGCGGCAGAATATTGGACACTGCGGTGGTACCTACCTAGCCGGCCTCTTGCAACAAAAGACCTACCACCAGTGTGACTGATTGCACTGGTGGAATAATCTCTGCTGTGACAGAGGTTATCCCAACAGCGGGCGATGGGGTCGTCACATCCCGACGCCTTTGATGTATAGCAAACAAACAAATCAACAAAAGAGAAAAACCCAAATATATTTTCAAGTATATCTTAAATAAATAAGACATACGATTAAATTTGTAAGAATACAAAATAAAAACAAATCAAGCATAATAATTTAGTAAGTATCAACATCAAACAAAAGCACTGTTATCTATAAAAATAATTTTCAATTTAAAATTCATTCAACATTTATACAACATAGTGCCTTAAGCGCCGCAGGTCTGGGTCTGGGTGTATTTGTCACTATCGTTGTGTATGTTTCCGGACCCTCGACACAAGACATAACTATCCTAATGGGGGCCGTTGAGTGTGTAGCGCCTATTTATTTATGAAATTTATCAATCACCACTCAGGCGCACCTCAACACCTGCAAGCACGACGCAGTGCTGTGCGCGGCGCAGTGCGGCGCGATGATCCCGCGCGTGCTCATGCAGGACCACTTGCGCTACACGTGCCCGCGCCGCCGCGCCAACTGCGAGCACTGCGGGAAGGAGTTCTCGGGGAGCGCGCTTGAGGTGAGCACAAATTACTGACCTTCATAACAACTGGACTGCGGGTTTCTATGGTGTAAAATGACAGAAAGTGTTTAAGCGTCACCAAACAACTGGGTGGGAACTAAATAATACTATCGTATTTATGCTTTGACAAACCCTTGAATGTTATTGGTCAAATTCCCAGCCCGTCACTTTCGCACATATGCCGTTTTTTATACATATTCTTAATTGACAAACGGTTTTGAAAAAATAGTCAGTTTTCTGTCGCCATAATTATAGTATTTTCTTGGGTGTTGTATCTACTTGTAACTCCTTAGTTTCACATTTTCAATCATATTGCATGTATTTACTCGTTCGAGTAGAGCTTTGCTTTTTTCAGTCTAAATCTGGCTTGATCGGACTTTTGATATTTTGTTTCGTTCAATGGGTTTCAGTGCCGTGGGTCCAAGCTCTAATCACATCTGTCCCATCTCTTTGTGACGTCTCTGTCCTTCTCTTTCTCCAGTGCTGGGCTACGGTAAACGTTTACCATCAGGCGGACAGTAAGCTCATTTGCTAACAAAAATGAGAAACTAATCGATGTTGTTTGTAAATTTCAGGAGCATAGCGGTAATTGTGGCCATGAACCTGTGTACTGTGAGAATAAATGCGGCGCGAAGGTGCAACGCCGCCACACTCAGCAGCACGTGCAGCAACACTGCAGCAAGCGCCTCGTGCCTTGCCGGCACTGCGGACAGAGATACACACAGGTGAGTTGTCACAGTTTTTCTTAGTGTATGTATAGCTTAATTCAGAAAATTCTGCCCCCAATATTAAAAAGCACGTATGTAATATTGTTTCCAAAATTGAGTTAAAAAAATCCTTTCATTTTGGATTTTCCCAACTTTAATTTCTAAATCAAGATTCTGTATTGTCTTAAAACGGTCAAGAGAAACATTTTTTTTTCTAACTGTAAGATTGATTTTATATTTTCCTTCAGAAGTAGTAGAGCCATGCTTTTCCCAGTACAAATGGGCTGGCTCAACCGGGGTAGTACTATCCTCTCACAGAAAAATCTGCGTAGAGTAAAAACGTACTGTTGCGTTTAGTGCGATCAGTGAGAGCGCCGGAGGTCCAAACTCCCAACCCCCGTGTATCCCTTTCTCATTCCTCAATTTGTCCGCGTACGCTCGCTAAACGTGGAAGTAACCTAATCTAATTAGGATAATTTGGAAATATCCTCTAAAAACAGTATTCCTCCAGGACACGGTGTCCGCGCACGGAGCGATGTGCTCGCGCGCGCCCGTGCCGTGCCCGCAGCGCTGCTCGGCCGCGCCGGCGCGCGACGAGCTGGACGCGCACCTGCGCGAGCACTGCGCCGCGGGCTGCGTGCCCTGCGCCTACCGCGACGCCGGCTGTCGCTTCAAGGTGAGACACCGCTTTACTGGTGGAATACTGTCATGGCCGGATTTAGGAGACGGCAACCGAAGTGACAGCCCAGGGGCCTCCACAAACGAGGGCCTCCACAATAGAAACTGGAAAAATCTTTGAAATTCCGACTAGTAAACTTATATAATTACTACTACTATTTTACCTTTGTCTACGAAAATTTAAAAACTCGACAGAAAAAAAAATTGTTTATTTTATTTGGAAAATAATTTAGGGCCACTCCACTCCTTTGTTGCCCCGAGGCCTCCAGACCTCTACATCCCTGAATACCAGTTAGTGTAAGGGTTATCTAAGTTCGTTCGTTGAGTTTTGCACCTGCGTGACTGTAATTGACACGTTAGGTTGTCAAAAGTTTGATTAAACTTATCTATTACTGGAATTATTTTTTTAATTTATTATAAAATGTTCACCTGCTTTAACTATAGGTATTTTAATATCGTTCGTAATATAAATTGAAAAGTAATGTGTATTTGTGATAAAAAGATAAAGCCACTTTATGCCATTGACATCGATTTACTTGTTAATGTTATTATACTCACTGTTTATAGATTACGCAACAAACTCGGTGTAGATAATTACATTAACGGGGACGAGATAAATTAATTACTATTATTATTATAATAATAATAATAATAACTCTTTAAAATAAATAATAAGGAGAGGTATTAAAGTTATCTTCCACAACTTATGGAACTTTACTAAAAGACTCAAAAGTAAAGTTGATATCGGTAGTATAGTATATCGGTTCGACCCTTTTTTTTTGTTGTCGGGGAGGAAATTTGCTTCACAGATACCCGACCTCCTGGGGAGGAGAACCGGGTTATGTGGGGTTTCGTGACAAGTACCCACGTACCCACGTACCCACGAAAACCTCCTCAATGGCCGACCTCAGTGAGATAGAGACAATAGGTGTTAGTAATAGGTCGGGTCAGCAGTAAAGTAACAGTATCAGTACACTCCAGTTTCTTTCCATCTGTTCCTTTCCCTTTTCATTCATGGGTTGGCAATACGTATGTGATATTTCAAGTACCGTTCGCGTTCATAGGTCGCGGTGACTGCTTACCATTAGGCGGATCGAATGCTTGTTTGCCAATCGTCATGACATAAAAAATGACTTGAAATAACATAACAAATATCTATAATCTATATATATATATCTATAATCTATATATATATATATATATATATATATAATTCTGCTGTACGTGTGTATGTCACTGAACTCCTCCTAAACGGCAGGACCAATTTTGATGAAATTTTTGTGTGTATTCTGGTGGATTCGTGAATGATTTATATTAACAAATAGACCCAGGAGGGATACTTTCTTCATTTTCGTGGCAGGATATTTTATCGAGCGGATTGTAATAGTGGCGTTATATTTTATCGAGCGGATTGTAATAGTGGCGTTATATTTTATCGAGCGGATTGTAATAGTGGCGTTATATTTTATCGAGCGGATTGTAAAGTGTCGGCGTATCGCTCAGGGCACGCGGCAGGCGCTGGAGCGGCACGCGGAGGAGGGCGCGGGCGCGCACCTGGCGCTGGTGTCGGCGCTGGCCGTGCGGCAGGCGCGCCAGCTGGACGCGCTGCGCGCGGCGGTGGCGCGGCTGGCGGCGCCGTGCGCGGGCGCGCTGGTGTGGCGCGTGCCGGACTGGGCGGCGCGCCTGGCCGAGGCGCGCGCCAAGGACGGCGTCGAGCTCGTGTCGCCCGCCTTCTACACCAGCCAGTACGGGTACAAGCTGCAGGTAACCACCGCACACCACTTGTCCCAACACTTGAAAAACTAGCTCCCATCCCAATCCTCTGATATTTATACAGACAGAGACGACTGACCAAGTAAAATCAGGCGTCATAAGCATTCCTGCAACACCCTGACTATAGGATTACGT
The DNA here is from genome assembly GCA_023373885.1 of Hestina assimilis. NCBI lineage: Eukaryota > Metazoa > Arthropoda > Insecta > Lepidoptera > Nymphalidae > Hestina > Hestina assimilis. The sequence goes on along the minus strand of CM041744.1, from coordinate 1,519,442 downwards.
TAGATAATGCCCTTTAAACAGACACGTAAACAACACTGTCTTAGCCAGAGAAGACAGGGTCCCTTGTTTCGCACGTGGCAAACACGGACATTACCTAGGGAATACCATTCTTTAGGGAAACCGCATCAGAAGTTTTTTTCCATCACATATGTACTAAATGTTTTTAATTTTTCTATATTAAATAGATTATGCTCATTCAATTGTATATTCTTTTACTTCCGCGTTCGAAATTTAACTCAAATTAATTGTTTGATTAATGATTTTTACTAATAACTTGGTAACTAAACTAAGCTTACTGCAATAATTTGCTTTTCAATGTCAATTAAATTTCATTAAATAAAAAAACACTTATTTTTCGTACTTACAACAATATTGACAATTCATTGTCTAAAATCTTTTACGGAAAACAAATGTAACTTATTTTTTTATCAGTATTACAGGCAATTATGAGCGATTAGATCTTTTGTTTGTAAACAAAGTACGCGTTTATTTATACTTGTGAATAACATCATGACTAAGTTGTACCGCCGCTGAAATCTGAATTAGTACCGCTTAGTCACCACGGTTACGAGTGCGAGCTACTAAATATACAATCCGGAATATTTTTCTTTTTTTAGTACTAAATAGCGAACGGCATCAAGGTTATGTTTGTTTTGATTTATTAAGATATAAATCAAACAAACGCTTCTTAAGTCTTTTTGAAACTTTGATAAAATATTACGAACTAAATTATGGTAGATAAGTCATAGATTATATCCTATATATTTTCTCCTTAAGTTATACATCCACGTGATTAAATGACACTAATGTATGCTCGCACCGCACATGGCCCATAAGTCACAATTGCGGATTATTTAGATACACACATATTATTTAGATTCTTCGTCCAATCCCATTAAAAATAAAACATTTGTTTAGTTTTGCAATATTTTTTCAATATTTATTCTATCAGTAACTTGGTTGGTTGACAAATTTAATATCGTCGTATTTTAATATAAAATTTCAAATATGATATTTTTTGTAACAGGCATCACTATTCCTGAACGGCAACGGCGCTGGCGAGTCAACCCACATGTCGGTGTACATAAAGATATTGCCCGGCGACTACGACGCGCTGCTCCGCTGGCCGTTCGCTCACACCGTTTCTTTCACACTCTTCGACCAAAGTTCAAGCCCGGACAGAGCCTGCAATATCGTCGAGAGCTTCGTCCCCGACCCCACGTGGAAGAACTTCCAGAGACCCTCGAAGGAACCTGATGCGCTTGGCTTCGGTTTCCCGAGGTTCGTCTCCCACGAGATGCTCAAGAAGAGGAATTTTGTCAAGGACGATGTAATGTTCCTCAGGGTGAAAGTGGATCCGAGCAAAATAGTAGCCGTCTAATAAAAGTGTTGAGATTTCCAATCCGCGCACAAAAGTCACTGTTATTTAGTATTAGATAATTTAAAAGTCATAGGTTAAGTTGCATATAATAAGACTATTAGTGGGCATTTTTGAGTTTCAAAAGAGACTGGAATTTATCGGTATATTTAAAAAAAATTATACGGCCCTAAAGGACTTCAATATTGAAACTAAGATGGGGTGAATGGATTTTGACATCTGTCAAATCGATTGTCTGAAGTAAAATGTCACTTTTATTTCCCCAATTGTTGTTTTGACGTCACCATCCGTTAACTATATTTTAGATTCTATCGGTTAAAATTGTAAATACTTAGCTTTTAAGAGCGCAAACGCTGCATTGTTATCCTTTCACTGAAGATCTCTTGAGTTTCATTGCCGTTTGAAGAAAGTAACGAAATGAGCATTATTTTTAAGGATTTTATATTTCCTTATGAAAATGAAACGCTGTCTCCTAATCGTGCCATATAAAAATTAAAATTTTATAATATTTATAATACACACATTTTTATAGGACACTGCAAAAACTGTGTGTTGCCATTACACAAAGTTCTTTTGCATTTTTGTTGGCCTTCAGATAAAATATAAAGGCGCTTTAAAAAATGCACGAACTTCAAATACAGATTAATAAATCCTTAAAATACGTTTCAGTTTCGTTATATCGGCAGATCTTTGTATATATATATTTTATTCTAAACTAAATAATTTATCCAAAAAATATTTTCATTGTAAATATAGATTTTCAGTCTTAAATAGTATTGTAAATAGGAGAAATCTTTCGTATTTTCTGTGTGTTTACAAGCTGGAGTTAGACCAAAGTGTTTTTGATAACTTTGCAAGCAATAATTATAGTGTTGTACATTTTCATAGCAAAGTTATTCAACGCAAAACGATTTGAACACGGCTTAGCTGTTTGTAATTATATATTAATTTTTATATATAAGCATCTATTTTTCTTATTAAAAAATCACTTGTAAATTGATAACAATGAACAATTTGTTAAATTTCAATTATATGATTTGTTAAATTTCACAAATTAATTTGTAAACAAATTTCAGTTTATTTTCCATCATTTGGATCTCGAAAACGCTTGCTTTTGATGTTAAATCTCAACTGTAATTTTACATTCCAGAAAAAAACATTATTTTAAGCCCGATTTTTTTTTCAAACATCTATTCGTAGTAGGTACACAATATTATTATATTTATTATAAATAATATTATAAAATTACTTTTAGGTTTAGTCATTTCAACTAATGTTGGGATATGAAAAAATGTATTTGATTTTTCAAAGCTGGTAGCACTAATTTAAAACTGATCCTGTGTTTACTTTAAAATTAACCTCATTCCGAAATAAAGTATCGACAAATTAATGGTTTATAAATAACACCCATTTAGCAATAAAAATATCGTTAACGATATAAGACTTACTAATTATAATGTGGGTTAAATCGACAATAGTGTTTGTTTAACATAGACTTACTATTTAAGTATTTACTATAGACCGGGCCTTTCATACAGACAAAATTGCACAGATTCGTTGGTGCACCTTAATAAATTCAACACCAACGCAAGGTAACGAAGTTATACACTAACTTCATTCAATATTAGGTTATGATTTTCGCAATATAACCGGTTAACCGAATAGTTAGCGTGTCACTGTCACTGTTACCAATGACAGCGAGGTATCATCTATATGGAAGGGCTAGATCTATAGACTTACTATATACTACAGACTGGGTCTTACATACAAACAAATTGTTCAGAGACTAGCTGGTGTTCCTCGGTAAATTGAACATCAACGCAATGACACGAAGTTACTCAAAAGCTTGCAACATAAGCGAATCAAGTTAGCGTATGACTATGGATTAATAAGGGCCTGTATATGTGACTATGGATTAGTAAGGGTCGGTATATGTGACTATGGATTAGTAAGGGTCGGTATATGTGACTATGGATTAGTAAGAGCTTCTATAGTAACTCTATGGCCGGTCCAAAGTATATACGAGTAGTAAGTCCATGTATACAATCTGATTAATAAATAGTAAGCGAATGAGAGTCGATTTTAAATTTCGTATTGTAGGATATTATGTACAGCATTTTTCTATTTCTGATTGTAATCGCTAGTTATTCTAGTAGATTTGGGGTCGCCAATAAAATACGTTCGCAAAAGAATAATAACTTGATTTTTCGTTTTTGTTTCCAACAAAACCTACATTAATTATATTCTGTTTTCAACTAACAATACAATACAATACTTTTTTGATAATATTCACTGAAAGCAATTAGCCTCAGAATTGAATTGAATTGATAATTTTGGTTAAACAGATTTTGTACGCTACTAGTAATCATAAAACGATCATATATCATTTTTTTGTAATTATTAATTATATTTTTGTTTTCATTCTGTGTGATACATCAAAATTGAAAATTGATTTTTTTTATATATTGTACTTTGAAAATGAAAAAAGGCCAATTTTGTGTGACGTAAAATCCGGCCTTATACAGAAAAAGTGTCCAAAGATTAGCTGGTGATGCTTCGTAAATTTAACGGAACCAAGTCAGTCATAATATGTTAAGTGTATTCGATTATTTTCCAAGCTTGTAACTAACTTCGTTTTATTGCATCCAAGTTTAATAAGAAGAAGCACCAGCGAATCTGAGATATTTACTTTGTATAAAAAGGGCATGTCCATATATAATAAGACTCTGGTGTCGTGTGTTATTGTCGGCCCTATTCATAGTAATCTTTTAAATCTAAGTTAGTGTTTTGCGAATTTTGTTTATTGTAGTACCTTATGAATAACAATGAGACTAACAAACTGATATAAGATTAGGTCTTAATATGCGTTTACGCGATACTTTTTAAGGGAACTGTGTACATGATTTTTTATAAGTCGAAAAATATATTTTTTCCTTAAATAACTCTTTTATTGATAGAACCTTTTTCTGCCAATACAAAAGCACAATATTGCTTTTCAAGTTTTTTTTTCATTATGGTTTGAAATGAAGGAAATTTCTTACTACACGATTAAAATAAGAATAGAACGAGGTCCTGCCTAACAATATGTTTATAATAACAGTATGGTTATCAGTATAAACTTGAAATTTTTTAGACAAAAATTCAGACTTTAAAACTAAAAAAATAAATATTGTCTGCACAATATATTTGAAGAAGTTAGTGCTAAGTAAAATATATGCACAAAAGGCACCGTTTGTTCGATTTCTTTTTGTTAACTGTTAAAATACGTACTAATAGAATATAATGAAATAAGCAATATATTTTCATTTCTTTTTTGCACACTGTACCATATTCCTATCGTGACGTCACAATATGTTGTTTTTGTTGTTATTGTTAATGTTGGAAGTCTTATTATTATTTTGTAATGTTTTCTCATTATAGAATCAAAAATAAGACAAAGCTCATTTAATCAAACAAATAAATATGTTTTAATTCATATGATGCACATTATAAGATTTTTAAGAAATATTGCTATTCAAAACTATAGAAATAGAATTTCTATATGATGTATTCGACATGTTTGTTTTATCAACTTTTTTAAAGTTCAATTGCAAAATATTTCAAATGAAGAAAAAATAAGATTAGAAAAAAATATTGCATACTTTTATTATCACAGTTACAAAAAATATTCCTTGAGAACAGAGAAATAGAATTAAAAACTATTATCCTTAGTTACTAAGATGTTTTTTTTAATTTTTACACTATTATATTTAGTTCACTAGATATCCTTATGACGCATCCAGGTTTTAGCATCAAATTAGAATCCTTATGACGCATCCAGGTTTTAGCATCATTTTTATAACGGTCATACATTTTGTGAAGTGCCTGACTGACTAAAGGTTGAACTGTTTAAGTTTGCTGCTGTTGACTTTCTGGTCATCTAGAATTTTAAAAATTTTCATATCAATCTCAACACAAAAACACTTTTAGTAGATATAGCATATACTTTAGTGTAGTGTTAATGTTTTAGAACATTCTAACAAATTTTAATAGACAAAAAGAACATAATATTACTAGTAAGAGCCTTGCTCTTTTCAGTATGAATAGGCCAGATAGACTGACTACCCTTACAAAGATATTTATGTGAAGTCACAGTATAATAATGGTTTTGTTTCGTTCATTGAGTGAGAGCAATGGTGGCCCAAAACTTTACCCTTTTTTAACCACTCTTCCTATTTAGCTTACATTGGCACAGTAACTTTTAATGTTGCAGGTATAGTGAGTAATCTATATGTGCTACAACATTACTAGCTTAACCTACAGACTTCGTGACCGCTACCATAAGGATGGTTGTATGTTTGTTGACTGCCTATGTGGTATATAAAAAAAAATTATTACCATTTTGATTCTGTATAACTCATCCATAGCTTGTGGTAGTAATGGTTTTACAGAATTTATCTCCATCATTGTTAAATGATCTAATCTACCGTATGACCCTCCAGATTTCATCAGAGCATCCATTGATGTTCTCAGTTTAGACATTCGGATATCCCAGATATCTTTAATAATGGTTTTGATTTCAGATGCTCGTGGTATGTCTTCTGCCGCTGCTCCTAATATGAGTTTTGCCTCAACCATGTAGTGTTCATTTGGCATTTTTGTGAAAAACCTACAAATATAACATTGAATATTTATTCCTTTATTTTTATTTTCAAGTTGAAAAATGGAATTTAATAAAACATCAATAACAAGTTATGGAAGCAAAACATTGCACGACAATGAATATTATTGCTTCTGACATTATTTTATTTAACCCCTTTAACAAATCATAATAAAGTGGTTTTATTTTATTATAAATTATAAATAATTAATATATTTCATAACCTTACCTAGATTTCTTTTCTTCCTCTTTGACACTTTCCAAAATGTCCATTTCCATCCAGTCTGGTGGTACCATTCTGCATTTCTGTTTTTGTTTTAACATAACACCTAACCAAAGGGGCACATTTATTGGTAATCCAGCACGAAACGGTCCAAATTCTCCGCAAATTAAATAAATTTTATCATGCGAAAAGTTTGGTATTATGCTAACGATTCTGTTTTCACCAATAAATTCAATTTCAAATGGATCCATTGTTGTAAGCAAATTAAAACAATTTATATAAATTTTAAAAAAAAGTTTGTTTTGAATGAATTTAATATCTTCAAAAGTTTAATGACAGTCCTGTCGAAATAAGCGCGGGAAAATATTTCTTCGGTTTCTTCCTACAGTCAGCGTTACAGAAGAAAAAATAGTAGAAGTAGTTGTATAGGTGTTCACAATATAAATCCTCATCCTTTTTATTTTAATATTAAGTTAAAGTTTTATGATTTAATTAAGTTATTTTAATTATTTGTAATTTTGTATAGCTTTGTTTGAAATTGTAATTTATAAATTTTAGTAAGTATGATAGTGCTATCTATTGTAAATATGTCGTACTTATGAGGACTGTTATTTAAGTTGAATGCATTGAACCATTTACTTAGAAAGAGAAGCTAGTTTTTAAATTATCTGGTAGATGTCACTTTTGTTGTAATTTGCTTTTCATAGTAATTTTGGTTAGAAATGCAAAATAATAAAAAATTACTAGATATTTTATTTATAAAATATAACTATTTTTTTTTTCAAAATTTTTGAGATATGAGCGTTATTAATACTACCAATAGACAGTAGAAGTGAATCTGAATCTGTAAAATAGTTATAGCCTAGTTATAGTCTAATAAAGTCTTCAAGTAGGTATATTATAATTTGTAGATAATAATATAAAATAAATCATTACGGAATTGTAACACCTATTTATTATTTTGTGATATTATGAAAACATCTTGAAATCATTACATATAAATTAAAAAACAAAAAGTTTATTGTGTCTGTTCCTCTGTCTTTTTATAACCCGAACACCACTCTAGTCCCATCAACTGTGCTGTCTCTAAAATTTCTTATCTCTGTCGAAATATTGTCACCGGTTTTTTATGTGACTAAGTTGGCAATCAAGCATACCACCCACCTGATGGTAAGCGGTTGTCGTACCTTAGCAGCATTTATTTGTAAATACTGCCAACCTTGTAATATTTGTTTTTAAAATTAACTCTCTCTTGCCCGGTAGTTTCAGTAGTAGTTTAATTGATTTAAGTAGTTGATTATATTTGAAAAGAGTAACTGTATATTTTCTTACACGTTCTTCTCTGCAGAATCTAACTTCTTCTTCAGACTGTACATTTGAAGATCAAAAGTGTCTAAAGACATATTTGAATAAAGAATATTTTGAGTTTGAGTGTGATTCGATCGATGCAAATCGCTTTGGCAAAGTGCAAACTCCTAATTACTAGCAGTAAATTAGGGTGGCCGGTTGACAATCCGGACGGGTGTTATTTATGTTGTCCGCCATCGCATAGGGTCTGAAGGTTTATCTGAGACGAAATATTTTTATGCTTTGATCGTCTTAATGTAATTTGAATCTACGTTTTAATTGTGGAATTATTATTTCATTATTATTTCGTTTGGTTTAAATTTTGGGTACTATATGGAATTTAGTACAGATTTATTTTATTCCTAAAAAATTTGGATGAACGAGATATAATATTATAATAATTATGTTATATGTCCCTGAAACAAGTGAAATCGTAGACAGAGAAAAGCCCTACAAAATTCGCGTCAAACTTTGAGGTCTTTCAATGACCTCAAAGTTACATTTTGGGTTGCAAAAGTGTAACTTTTTTGTTTGGACGCAATTTTATCTTTGAATATATAAGGGAACAACCTTCGTCATCCTAGCATTCTTCCCGGTATTTTATGTACCCAGGGTTTGCTTATTACTCTTTTCCGGATTTGACAGGTTACTAGTTTTTACACGGAGCGATTGCCATCTGACCCCGCAACCCTAAGGGCGAACCAGTAACTCATTGGATAAGAGCAATTTACTTATCAAGAGTTAACGACTATTATCAGATGTTATTGATAATAACCGGGACCAACAGCTTAACGTGCTCTCCGAGGCACGGTGGGGAGACCCACACGGACAAACGCCCAGACCGAGACAGAAATTTTAACAAACATCTGCAAGGGAACAACCTATGTGTTGCTAAATCCAAGTTTGTAGGGTCACGACACTTGTGAGTTAGCCACCATTTTAAGAAAGGGGTGATTTTTAATTTTGATATACTGCTATTTAAACTAAGTTTATATAGCTACGTGTGTACACGCACACATAAGATAAATGTAAAGTCAATTTATTACGCGATATAAAACTATATATTGCATTTATAAAGTATGTAATTATGTACGTCATCCTAATTTCGAACATTGAACAAAACGTTTCAACGCCATCACAATATCAACTCGCTTGTCTCTGAATCTGCATACAAATACGAGATCTCGTGAATTCACAGTCATTTAAAATCCATTCGTTTCTACGAACGACTCGGCTATCTCAAACACGTGGTTTCTAAAATTGCCTTCAATCAAGAACAAAATAAATGTATCTACTTGCTTAAAATATTTTATATGATATATGGAAGCAAATAAGCAATACTATGTCAACCCACAAAATTGAAAAAATTGAGTTATATATGCAGAAGTGTTGGCTGAAGAACATTTTTCTTTAATATTTGTAGGTTTTTAAGCCATTTTTTAATCATGGAATTTATGTATTATGTTAAAAGATTTGGGTTATATTATATACGAAATATGCAGTTTGTATACTTATTTTTTGTGAAAATATGTAAAATCTGAAATAAATCTTACTTACATAAATTTGAAGTTTGCAAAAACTTGACCAATACATAAAAAAAATCATATAAAGCAAGTTGTTCAAAATTTCAAACGCGTTTTTCTCGAAATGTCATTGGTGTGGCTTGACATGGTATTGCTTATTTGCGTCTATATAATATTAGGTCTATGTTTCTGCCCACTTTGTAGATATTTAGTTTTTTTATTCATTTTGGGATTTATAATTATGACATTCGCTTTTTTTTTTGTAAAATAAAAAAAAAATTAGCTTCAAATCTTCTGTTAGCTGTGAGTATTGTTTTTAATTTAATTTTATTCGTTAATTTTTTAAAATAATTTGATATATAAAAACTATGTATATGTAAAATTTAAAAGCATTTTCTGATCATAATTATACAACAGTATGACAGTACACGTCTAAACATCAACTAAAATCCTCATCGCACGTGCGTACACAGCGATTGTCGTTAAATCTCAGGATCGGTTTGTTTACGGTTACGTTGCAACATTCACAACACGACATCGTTGTTGTTTATTACGGTACATCATTATCAGATTACTGAAGTTTTGTTTGACAACGTTGACGACAAAACGCGAATAAATATTTGAATTTTAAGTCGAATTCTTTATAATCTTTTACGCGCATAAAAAAGACGGAAACTTACGAATGGCTTCTTAATATAAAATGTAAAAAGGTTGTCGTTATAAATAAAAATAAATATAATGGGCTATTTTTTTTTTAACATTGTTCTTGGTATGTATCCAGGGCCTGCTTATACTCTTATGTCGATTTGACGGGCTAACCTCTGCAACCCTAAGTGCAAACCAGTACCTAACCCATTGGTTAAGAACAAATTATCTTTTAAAAAAATAGTTAAATGGTTAAAGATCTAAATCTTAATTATTTTTATATTTGAAATAACGAGGGAAAACTTACAAAGTAGCGAAATAATCCTTATTCTGGTTCATTATTAAGTGAATTATGTTGATTGCGGTCGGCCTGCATCGCTTGGAAGTTTCCCCTATCTCATAAGAACTTGGCTCGTAAACATTTGGTATCAAATTATACTATTACAGTTTCAAAATATATTTTATTCGTTTTACAATTTTAAAACTTTAAATCTGTTTTAATTTTATATTTAAACTTAACTATTGATAATAGTCAAAAATACACTATTTTTAAATTACATCATTGTACTTTCGAACGAAATGACAGTTTATTTTGTATTATATAAACAAAAAATTTATTCCGAGCCCATGAACACTAAAGGGAATGAAAATGCGCTGCCGACCTTTAAGGAAGGAATAGGCTCTTCTCTGGAAGGTTGTATGGGTTCGGAAAGACAGCCGGCACAATTCCACATAATGATGAAAAAATATGAACTTTTCCAGGAGAACAGGTCTCCTCTGGTTTTAGAAAGATACCCTAATCGAATCTGCAACCACTGGCGTTATAAACTAATATAATAAGTAGTAGTATAATTTTATAACTAATAATAATTCATATAATTAAAATGTTTACACCCGCTGCTCTAAAGCGCAACTTAACGCCGGCCTTATATCTTTAAGTTACCGTATCCGAATTTAGCCGCCTTTAAGTATTCAGTTTTCAGTAATTAGCCTTATGAGTTTCTGATAACAACTTAATGAGTCCCACTACTTATCTGAATTCTCATTAATTGCGTTCATTAAGGCTAATATGGAATCTTAAATATTATGCGAACTTATTGTTGATAAATTAACGAAACTTATTGGTCAATGCAACTGTCTTAGGGAAAAACGTGTTTTCTAGTTCATTATTACATGAAATGTTTGTAAGCAACTTTGTTTTTTGCATAGTATTTCTTATGATGTATATTCTTATAATATACATAAAGTTTGTATTAAATATTACTCCAATAAAAATATAAAAAATACTCTGTTTGTATTTTTATTTAAGATGTGTCAAAACTAGATCTGAAATATTATGTTTAAATGTTTTGTTGATAATATTTTATTACTACAAGTTAGGCGAAATACTCACTTGCTCACAAGACGCAAGGAGGAACTCGTCAAAAAAGTGGCAAACAAGCATACGAGCCATCTGATGGCAAGTGGCTGCCGCAGCCTATGAGCCACACACGCGCTACCTCGAGATATTACTTCTTAAATCTCCTTTGCCAATTTATTTCACTAGCCTACAGTGCCCTTCGAACCGAATCACAGTAATGCCAAAGACACTACTGTTTTGCGGGAGAGCATTGCAACATCATCAGCCTCTTGCAACAAACGGCCTACCACCAGAGTTACCTTAATTAATTCACAAGTCTCAATAATAATTTATAAGCCACTCGTTACTTTTAAGTAATTATAATTCCTATACCATCCCTATGAGAATAACTCGCGCTCGAGCAGTTGTCGGTAATGAAAACGGCCGTTAAAATCAACCGAGCACGTCCAACGATCTTAGTTCTTGCACATAGCTCATTGGTTACTGGGTTGTAGGAATCATATTTGACGCCAATAACACTACGTCACACCGTCGATCCGTGAATCAGAAGTTTGGTAATTAAAACTGTTTGGTTTCGGACGTGAGTTTATAACGTATCTTTTAGCTTATATTAATTTTAACCATGATTTTACTGTTTAAAGTTATTGTATTAAAAGATTTATTCAACCTTTAACAACATGCGGAATGTTAGAATTATTGCTATGTAAAGGCTCAAGAAAGTCTTTATTAATTTCATCCAACATTTCTGTAGGTTTAAGTAAGTTAAGTTTATAAACAACTTATTATAATAAACAATTCTTTTAATCACTTTACTAGATAACACAAAAAATGCACATCACTTTAACTACTGTTTCGGATACTACTCTTACCCGAATTTTAATAGGCTGTAACGTTTTACAATAAGTAAAAAGGTAATCATAATTATGAATATATTTGTTTCATTAGTGAATTGATTTGAATTGGGAATAATATTACCCCTAAACAAACGATACAGAAATTCAATCAACGTTATAATACATAGTGATCCATTGAAAGCCGAATTAGATAATAAACTGTTACTAACCATACACACGTGACGCGTTCAAATCATCGTATCACGGAGGGACGGTACGTGACCAGGGAACGGAGCCCTGCACTAACTATAAATCGACGAAATCGTCACGGCCACCAGATATGAAGACCCCTTTAATTTAATCCGAGAGCCGGCTGTAAATGTTTCATTATGACTAATAAAGTAAGAAATATCTTTATTGATTTCAAAATTGAAGCGGAAATGGCGAATGAAACTTAAATTATATGTTATATATTTTTATAACGATTATAAATATCTCAATTAAGGTGGTATAGTCAAGTTTATATATGTAATTTAGTAATGAGGAATAATTGTTTCGTATCAATTAGCTAATTCTAGTAACACTAATACGTTTAGATATTTATGAAAAGCAATTTCCAGGTATCCACGAGTGACACAAGAGGTTTTTCCAAATTGGATGAAGTGTTGGAAGAGTGTTAGAATAGGATAGTGTTTGTGTGAGCGTCGGCTCATGGTTGACGAACGAAGCCCAACAATACCTTTCGTTGATTTTCTGTGTAAGCAATTTTTCGTATTATTTATAATTGGCTTTACTACACTAAAAATAAAAAGTGATACAATAGCTATTTACCGTATTCGGTACACTGGACAGTTAACGTATTAAGATAATTGGACGCAAATAAGTAATATCATGTCAACTCACACGACTGTCATTTCAAGAAAAACGCGTTTGAAAATTTTGTACAATTTGCTTTATATGATTTTTTTTATGTATTGGTCAAATTTTTGGCAATTTCAAGATGTATGTAAGTTATTTTACTTATTTTCACATAAAATAAGCATACAAACTGCATATTTCGTATATAATATAACCGAAAACGTTTAAAATAATTACATTTCTTCTAAAAATGGCTTTTTAGAAGTTTTAAAGCTTAAAACCCTATAAATATTAAAGGAAAATGTTCTTCAGCCATTTACCAACACTTCTGCATATATAACTCAGTTTTTTCAATTTTGTGGGTTGACATGGTATTGCTTATTTGCGCCCATTATTATCAAAATTTAAAAAGTATTAATTATGAAAATTTAAAAAGTAATAAATTTCGACATAACAATAACCAAATTTTTTTAAATAATAATTTGGGTGTGTTTTTTATGTAATTTTATAATACCGTCCTGGACTATAAATATTCATTCAAAAATCCCTCACAGAGACAACAAGGGACCATCGAGGGCTCAAATTAAAACGGTCTGAAACATGACTACGTCATTATTGAAGAGTGTTATTGGTATTATAAATAAGGATTTCATGTTATTGAGCGGATATTAAAATGATTTTCTTTGTTTTTGTATTTTTCGGACGCGTCTACGAAAATTGGATTCTGATGTAGCACGTCTACGCGTCTACGATGCTACGGTGTTACGGATATTTGACGATATAAATAAATATGATAGGACGTGTAGTAATCATAATAATTCTATTCTTTTATAAAAGTGAAATATTTTTTTAAATCTCCGGTGTAGTTGAAAAATACTGCGTTACATAGCCTATTTATTGATAAAGGTTAGGTAACATTAGGGACTATTAATTTTTTAATTAATTAGACATGTCATAGATTCATTGGTGCCCCTTCGTTAATTAAACACCACCGCACTGGAACGAAGGTAGTTAATTAGTAAGAACACGCTAAAATCATTCGATATTCAGTTATGATTGATTGGCTATGATATTTTTCCTATGACTTTTATAAATTATCGTTCAAAAACTTTTTGTTTTTTTTTTATAATAATATATTTTTTAAATTTCTTAAACAAAATGGAATCTTTTTCTTTCAAGTTTTTTTTATGTTACAAGTTGACAAGCAAGCATACGCGGCAACCTATGAGTCAAAATCAAAATCAAAATCAAAATTATTTTTATTCAAGTAGACTTTTAAAAGTACTTTTGAATAGTCAAGCGCTACCGACGGTTCGGAAGGTAGATTCTATCGAGAAGAACCGACAAGAAACTCGACAGTTACTCTTTTCAAATATATGTTTTTTACAATTGTATTTTTAATATAAAATTTGGTTCTTGAATGAGATCCAGCAATGTTATATGAGTGCTTGCAACGCCATTAGTAGGTCCCACACACGCGTTGCCAACCTCGAGATATTGGCTCTTGAATCTCCTTTGCCCAGTAATTTCACTAACCTACAGTGCTCTTCAAACCGGAACGGATTTGGCGGTAGAATATTTGACACTGCGGTGGTACCTACCTAACCGAGCTCTTGAAACAAAAGACCTATCACTAGTGTGACTATGCAATCATTGTTGGAATAATAGTAATAATAATTATTGAAAATTTTTACACCCATTGCTTGTGGACCAGATCCATATTATTTTAATTTGTTTGTTGGGAGTAAAAGATTAAATTGCACTCTTGACTCGACGTAGGTAACTGACTTTTAAAAATGTATCTCCTAATTACTATTATTTTTTATTTTTACAGATCGGACAGATATTTCAATTTTATTTATACGTATAACCAAAGCACCTAATTAAACATGGACCATCTCCCAGACTCACCCACTAAATCCTGGCGGTTTATCTCCGATATATGTTTCCTTCTGAATCTTTAAAGCCCCACTTTTTCGTGACGAAATCCTCTGAGGTGATAATTAACGGAATGGATTGAGGCACGTCGGGGCATTTAAATACGAGATCTTTAGAATTTTCCATGTATTTTCGAAGCTTTTAACGTCAGTAACGATTCGGATACACCTTCTGATTTGTATGAATTTTAAATATTAAGTTTTCGTTGCATAAATCACGAGATTAAAATCGTTATTATTTTTAAAATGTAATATTTTCCTTCAAGTGTTTTGTGTCTTGAAATAATATTTTTAAAGACATAATATATGAATCCATAGCACAGTGTAGACGACATTTATTCCGATCATTCATCCAGACAAATATATTCCTTTATATCCAGTGTCTGTTAATACAATAAAGAAAGTCTCCGCCTAAATTATCACTATACTAACTTCCAAGTAAGTCATGAAAGCAATAAATTAACGTAAAAACTACAAAGTACATTAGGAAAAACAGTGAGGAAAAACTAAACAGAATTGATTCGACATCCGTCGAGGAGGCATTCTCCTCGAAAAGGGGGAAGCGGGCAGAACTATAAATTGTCCTTTAATTACCCCGGGGCAGCGTCACATCATGGATCCAGACAGTTTTATGACGATTTACGGCACATTTCGACGCGGGGACCGGCCCGCTCTGGGATTCCAAGCGCCCTATCTCCCTTGACCTACCTTGCCCGTCTTACGAGATAAATTTTTAGAATGGAACGGAGTAACGGGAGTCAGACGGCGGTTCTTTTAAGGTTGGTCGGTGTACGTCACCTTTTACACTGCTGGGGGGGTTTTAAGGCTTCCAGTTCTTTATGGTAATGAAATCTGAGCAGGGTGACGTGCCGAGGTGATGCTTCTGAGAGTTTTTGTTGTTTCCCCCTTATTTATCGCACGTTTGAGGGCGGGGTGTGTTCGAGAAACTTCTACGTAGTAATGGGTTCCGCGTTGTATGTTGTTGATGACTCGCGATCCTCTCCCTATGTCGATTGTTCCAATGTGTTATTGTTTTAATAGTTTTTATTTTATTTCTTAACTTTCATTATATATTTTTCTCCTTTTTTGTTATAAAGAAGATTTTTTTTTATTACTCTTAAACCAAATGATCGGCGTGCTGTCATTGGGAGATTAGACGCAATAGAAAAATTATATATTGGGTGTATTAAATGGTAACAGCTGAGAAATTGATATCGTAAAGTAAAATTTTGTTAATGTTCCAGTGTTGGGCAAAGACAAGGATTAGGGGCTTAAAGGGGGCAAATTCTCCTTAGATTAAATATGTGACTATAGTTTTAAATTTTCGGCGAACTTTATTACTTAGTTTATAGGACTCTTTATTTTCCACAATTGTAGTGTTCTGCTCTAAATAAACTTATCTTTCTTTCCTGTGACATGCAGGCATTGCTCATGATGATTCTCTTCCACCGTAAATCACGATGATGAATTTGAAACACTAATTAAGCACTTGTAAATTCAGAGTTGCTTGCCCTGTATTTGAACCCGCGATCTTCTGTTAAAGTTTACGTTCCATTGGGCCAAGAGATGTTAACCCAAGTATGCTCTTATGATCATTAAAAATCAGCTGATATGTTTTAAATCCGTAATACACTAAAGAAAATAAAATGAGTCTTTGTAACTCAAAATATATTATTTTTAGTGGAGGATTTAATCAATTTTGCCGTTACGTTTTATAAATAAATAAACTTACGTTAATATTAGTTACGTCTTCGTTATTACAACTTTATAAACTAACTCTGGTCACGGCGTCGATCGCGTTATATAGTTTTTTGATGCTCCCAGCATTTTCCCGGGATAAAAAGTATCATATATGTATTAATAATAATAATAAGCAGGTAATAAGCTATGTGTGTACCAAATTTCATCCAAATCTGTCGAGTAGTTTTGGCGTGAAAGAGTAACAAACATTCATCTATCCAAACAAACTTTAACATTTATAATTTTTAAATAAATATTTCGACGACGTTGTGGCGCAGCGGTAGCGAACCTGCCTTAAACGCCACAGGTCGCGGGTTCGATTCCCGCTCGGAGCATAATATATTTGTATTGACCATGCAAGCATATTTTCCGGTCTGGGTGTATTTGTCCTTGTCATTGTGAATGTTTCCGGACCCCGACACAGGATATTACTATCCTAATGGGGGCCGTTGAGTATGCAACGTTTATTTATTTATTATTTATTTATTTATAATATTAGTAGGTTTACGTAAACCTAAAATCATAAGCGATATCCAAAACCCGAAACGCATATACAATCATAATCGTTTAACAGCCAATTTTATTTGTCGATACAGTTCGATACAAACAAGAGTTTATAACCTATAAACGCGCAAACAGACGTTTCGGCGTTACATAAAATCAAATCAACAGTTATCCCGTGAGCCTACATCACAATCAGGTTTAATCGTGTATGTGACAAGTTAGCCCGTTCAATTCACCGGCCAGTTAATATTGAACTGTAACACGGTTTGTATTTACCGTGGTTATATTAGAATG
The DNA here is from genome assembly GCA_023373885.1 of Hestina assimilis. Taxonomy (NCBI): domain Eukaryota; kingdom Metazoa; phylum Arthropoda; class Insecta; order Lepidoptera; family Nymphalidae; genus Hestina; species Hestina assimilis. Next base: position 1,502,161 of record CM041744.1, on the reverse strand, counting down.
TAACAGGGTGTAGAGGGGGAGGGTAGGTCTTGGGTTGTTGGGGGAGGTATAGCGTTCTGAGTTCGCTCTTTCGTGATACCGCTCTGACTGACGGACAAGTATGCATTCAAATGGGTTACTTTACTTACTTACCCTTAGTATAAACATCGTTCTCGATTCAGGATGCTCTGCCAATTTGGTACAGAATTTGTTGTGGAATGTCGGAATGCTTTTTGAGGGTTAAATTGCATTTAATTTGCACTAAACAACGTCGGTTTTTGATGTAACTTGAAATTTTGTTTTCGTAAATTATCGTCTAGCTTTGCCAACTTTCGTGTAAATGTGTACTTAAGTTTCGTTAGCATAATCAAGAAAGTGATTACAATTATTTGTAATATTACAGTAGTAGAGACATGCTTCTCTCAGCACAAAAGGACCGGCTCGACCGGGGAAGTCCTACCCTGTCACAGAAAATCGGCGTCAAGTAACAGTATCATTAGGTACTGTTGCGTTTCGCAAGCGTTCTAGGTTGCGCTGACTGTTAACCATCAGGTGGACCGTATGCTTGTTTGCCAACCGCCATTACATATATTTTTTTTTAATAAATACAATTTTAATGCGAGAGAACTATAACAAATAAAATTTTATTATCCAAAAAGAAACGCCATCTTTTTTTGGTATCAAAGAATGTAAGCCAGATGGGTTTCCTGTTCGTCACATAAAATACACCCGCCATAAAAACAAATAAAAAGCAATAATCATTGATAGATAGCCGTCCCAGTAATGACTAGACGAGCAATAAAAATGTTAGTTTAATTCGTCAGTTCTGGGGTGTAACGCCCCTACGGTTAATGTGAAAAATGTTGCAAGTTATTATATTGTTTTCTTATCTCATTCAACGTTAAATTTACTTTATAATTTATTTTAGTTAGTTATCTAGACTTTTTAAACAATATCTTTTAAATTTCATTTTATAAAAAAATAAAATTATTAACGATTTGTTTACAACAATTTTGTTAAACTATAACTTTTAATTATGTAATTATCTCTCGTATAAATATTATATAACATGTTTTTCGAACCATGTTAGTGGTAAAGGTGTTTTAAGATCTGCTTTTATACATTTTTTCCACCTTATGATATGTAATTGACGTAACAAGAAACTGAATCAGATGTACGCAAAATATATTGAGAAACACCCAATAATTCTCTTGTAATGTGATGGATAAGACCACCAAAACTTTCAACAGAACAAAACTTAAAGCCTTATTTATTTTGACACTTTAAAGTAAATACACACTTGGCTTACTTCATTTCAGATACTAACCTATAGTCTAATGCTAAAGAAGAAATTTTGAGCATTTTAATTAAATAGTATAAAATGAAACTTAAGCCTATTTTATGTTATCAAACAAGTCAGTTGCCGAGTTATTTTCCGCAGTCGTTGAACAGATATCGGATTTTCCAGCAGCGAACTAATGTTTTAATGCATATTATCTCGTGGTTTATTGCTTTATGGCGTATTCTATGGGGCCAATGGCGGACTTCTAACGCTAACTGATGGGGTAAGTGTAATTTGATTTGATAAATTGACGTAAATATAGATTTTATATCATAAATATATGTTTATTGTTGCGATAAAGGAAGAAAGGAGATTGGCTTGATATAGATTTCTTTTTAATTTGGTTTTTATTATATTATTCCATTAACATGAAATATTACGGCAGGTAAGTATCAACACTTTGTCAGATATTCTAACGCAAAACAGTTACTGTGTTAAGCTTTGAAGGATATTGTAGCAAGTGAAATTACTGGGCAAAGGAGGTTTAAGACAGATGAAAGGAGGTTTAAGGAGGTTTAAGAATATCTCGAGGTTGGCAACGCGTGAGTGGCACCTACAAATGAATGATGTTGCAAGCGCTAACAGGCTACGACAACCGCTTACCATCAGATGGGTCGTATGCTTGCTTGCCAATTTATCTAAATAAGAATAAACTATGAAAAATACATTTTAATAAAACATGGGTAATAAATATTACATATTAATAGCAAGACTAGTACATATCTGTAATAAAAACAGATTTTATATTAAGACTTTTTGTTTGTGTCTATTAACTGGTCTGTTATAACAATAGTTCTTATGAAGATGCATTGTTGGACACCGTTGTGGCGTTGTGGGTAGCGTGTCTGCCTTTAGTCTCGACGGTTGCGGGTTCGATTCCCGCTCGGGCAGATGTTTGTTAAAATTCTGTCTCAGTCTGGGCGTTCGTCTGTGGGTCTCCCCACCGTGCCTCGGAGAGCACGTTAAGCTGTCGGTCCCGGTTGTTATCACAAAACATCTTATAATAATCGTTAACTCTTGATAAGTAAATTGCTCTTATCCAATGAGTTACTGGTTCGCCCTTAGGGTTCCGGAGGTCAGATGGCAATCGCTCTGTGTAAAGACTAGTAACCCGTCAAATCCGAATAAGAGTAATAAGCAGACCCTGGGTAGAATAAAATACCGGGAATAATGCTAGGACGAAGAAGAAGATGCATTGTTGCTTCAATATCTAATCAGCAACGTCTTTTTTGCTTCAACCTAATATTTCATTATTTAACACACACTTTATCAATTTGAAAAACTTAGCTACCAAACTATTATCGTAACCTCTTATTATACATAAAACTTCTACTTAAATAATGATGCAGTTATCCTTTACTTTGGAATTATTACCTATATATTATATATTATATATATACATATGTTAATACTTAATTTGTAATGCCTAAATGTTTTATGTCCCAATAAAGTAAAATAAAAAAAAAAACATTTCACGTGAGCAGCGTTATAAGCGGTCGCTAGTCATTAAAAGTTACGTCTAAAGTTTGCTAGTAATACAACATTACTACAATTCATACTACTAGATAAGAAAAGTTTACGACACAGCCTCTTTATTTCTCTATAAAAAGATAGATGGTATAACAGTTGCTAACTGTAAAGCTTGAGGGTTCATGCAATAAAACAATGTTTTAAGCATATTCTGGCTTTTAGCGTTCTTATTAATAGTATTAAGGGTGACAATTCATATGATATATAGTGCTACTTAAAGACATTATAGCTATATTTTTTCTTATTTTATTTATTTATTGGAAAAGACACATCAACAGTACATATATTAAGCATTTATAACTAAACTTAACTAAATATTATATAATCGATCTGATATATGTACCAATTATAGATGTGCACAGCATTGATATTATTATAAATTACTGTCTAGCTACTAACAAAATATCTTGAACCTTACACACAAAATATGATTTCTTTAAAAGTAAAATTTTAAAATTTGGTGTTCTTGGACTTTGAAATATAATAAATTGTCATGTATTGTTATTAAGGAAAACATGTAGTTGTCCACTACATTAATGAAACGTAAACCTTTTCTCTATGTAAGAAGAATCAAAACTTTCATTTCAGATAGTAGATATCTGTAGTCATATTATGGGTTAGTGGTCAACCTAGTGTCAGAGTTGTTCAGGTCGCCCGTAGGCCTCTGACTTGACTTATCGACTGTTGTCAAATTGTCAACAGCCGGGACTGACTTTTTACGTGCCCTAGGAAGCGCGGAGACGCTCGGTTGAAATACCACTATGCGATTACCCATCTAGTGACTGACCGCGCCTAAAGTTGCTTAACCTACCGATCGTTTACCGATCAGCGGGTGCACTCGGCTATGAGCGTCTCATGGGAAAATAAACATTCAAGAAGTTAAAAAAATATATTTTTTGTCAAACAGAGCGATGATGACACAAATATGTATCATATTGATACATTTTTGATTGATATTGAGTATTAAAATATAGTTGCGAAATATAGCGCTATGTGAAACTATATTGTCAATGATTAGTCTAACTCCATACACTTTGGCAATACCCGTGCGAAGCAATTAGACGTATAAATAAATTCGTTTTACAAGCGTCAGATGGCAGTAGCGTGGCGGCCATCTTTGCCATATTCATAGAGATGATATAATTAACACGGGATCTCTTTACTGTATTATGTTTTTATATTACTGTTATCTAATGATTGGGGTATTTATTATTGTAATTTAATATTATTTTTCTAAATATTAAAGAACTCTGAACAGAAATATTAAAGTGACTTAAGGAATAACCAAATAAAATAGTGTAGTTTTACTGAAATTTTAAATTGTATTCATATAATCTATTATATTTATATATATATACTACTATCCTAATGGGGGCCGTTGAGTGTGCAACGTTTATTTATTTATATTTATTTATTTAATTGTAGTCACGTATTTTATTACAATTTATTTATTTAAAATTTATTTTTAATTACGAAATTTCAATATAAAATGTAAATAGAAAAAGAAAAGGTGATTTCAAAGATGGCCGACGTCTCTTGAATAAACGAAACACTGCGTGTAGCTAATTAAAAAAGACGAACGAATACGTAAATCGGGGATGGCAATAACAGTTCAAGCAAGCATTAAGCCCTACACATTAGGCTCCTAATTTCCAATTAGCAAGCAGGTAGCGTAAAAAGACGCCATTACCGTTAGACAAGCGATTCCCGCCAAAAGGTCGGCCATCTTGCCCGGCCACGTGGTTCGGAAACGCGTGCGAATTATTGTCTATGGCTGCATATGTGATGTTGTTTATGGAATTAATTTCGGTCATTGTGCTTTTGTTGCCATTTTCCGTTTTAGTAGATTATTTATGACGTAATTTCCGTTCTTCTCTTATAGATGTGCTCCTTTTATTGTTGTGCACAATTCTAATATGGACTAATGAAAGAGGTTCATTATTAGATTTCTAATTAAAAAGGGTATTGTCATGTTTTAGAAATTTTCGAAGCGTGTAGTTGAGACACATTAGAGAAACTTTTAGCGCTCTGTAGCAATTATGGCGACGTATTACATGATATACAGAAATGACCTCTTTTAAACTAAAATTAATGTTATAAAAGGCAAATTCATAACTGCAGTTCCGACAAGGCGAACATAAATAAACTATAACGCTTAACGGTTTGTAGCAATGGCTATGTTCCAGTTAGACAAAATTACAATAAAGGGAGCGTCACATTTGCAGTAATTAGAAAAGTTTGATACGTTTTGTAAAAGCAGAATTAGTATTTTGTGGCGTGACTCGTTTTAGACCTGCGATTAAGGCCGTTAACTGGTGCCGTAACAGCGGCCTATGGCCGGTGGCACCGACAATTAAGCCAGCGTAATTGATATACATTTTGTTCCGTTTATCATCGCTAATTTAACAATATCCTTGATTTTTTAGGTATTACAACAGTAACAAAGTCGAAGTGCGATTATTGCAGACAAATTTTAAAATCAGAGGAACCTACAATTAAAGAAGTTTTATGAATATGGGGTTTAGAATCTTTTGTTATTTAACATAAATTAAAAAAGAAAATCTCTTTTTTTGTATAAAGTTACTTTATTAACTGGTAACTTGTTAGTGGTGATCTTCAATGTTAAACTTACTTAGAAAATTGGTAACGTGCAAGTGATATTTTAAGTGTCGCGCGGTAGGTTGTGGTGACGGCTTACCATCTCCTTGCCCTGCAGCGCAGAGTGGCCATTCGGATCGTACGAGGATATCGTACGATATCGTACGAGGCGGCGTTCGTTCTAGCACGATTTCCGCCACTAGACGTGCTGGCAGAGATGGATGCGAGGATCTATGACCGGATTCGCATCCTCCGCCAAGGTGGCGAAAGTCCACCTCCAAGTGCGCTCGAAGCCATCAAGCGGCAGGAGAAGCTACGCGCTTTAATTACGTGGCGGGACCGCCTTCGCGAAGATCGGTACGCGCGCAAACGCGTCATCGGAGCCATCCTGCCGGTCTTCGGAGCCTGGATGGAGAGGCGGCAACGGGTGACCTACCGTCTAACGCAGATGCTAACCGGACACGGGTGCTTTGGCGAGTACCTGTGCAAAATCGGTAGAGAGTCGACGCCGATGTGCCACCAGTGTGGTTGTGACCAGGACTCCGCACAGCACACCCTTGAGGTGTGCCCCGCGTGGAACGCGGAGCGTAGAGTCCTAGTCGAAGAGATTGGAAGGAACCTCTCCCTGCCAGCAGTCGTGTCGGCGATGCTAGACAGGGAATCTGCATGGGAGGCCGTTGTCTCCTTCTGTGAGACCGTTATGATCCGGAAGGAGACGGCCGAGCGGGATCGAGTGAGGGCCGATCCAGCTAGACGCCAACGGCGGCAAAGGCGTCGACCACCTGATGCCGCTAGCCATCCCGGCCCCTCAGCCCCGTTACCCGGGGCTATATAAATAGGGCTCACCCTCGGGCCGTGAACGTGCAGAGTGGGGTATCTGTGCGTCCGAGATGAGCGGCCCTAAGGAGGACGGCAGTCGGTGTGGTCCCGACTGCCGTGAGCGCTTGCATGGGAAGCGCTGGGGGCTTACCATCTCGCCCCCCCCGAGACTGAGCTCCGCTACCAAGCGGAGCCATGTGATTGTCAGGTCGCGTTGGTTGTTCTACAAGAGTTCCCGTAACCTGACAAAAACACTGAGGTCGGCCACCGAGGAGGTTTTAGTGGGACGGCTTACCATCAGGCGGATCGTATGCTTATTTTCCAACCGTCATGAAATCAAATAAACAATTAACTTACAGTAGCATGACACCGTTGTGGCGTTGTAGGACACCGTTGTGGCGTTGTGGGTAGCGTGTCTGCCTTAAGTCTCAACGGTTGCGGGTTCGATTCCCGCTCGGGCAGATGTTTGTTAAAATTTCTGTCTCGGTCTGGGCGTTTGTCTGTGGGTCTCCCCACCGTGCCTCGGAGAGCACGTTAAGCTGTCGGTCCCGATTGTTATCACATAACATCTGATAATAATCGTTAACTCCTGATAAGTCAATTGCTCTTATCCAATGAGTTGCTGGTTCGCCCTTAGGGTTGCGGAGGTCAGATGGCAATCGCTCTGTGTAAAAACTAGTAACCTGTCAAATCCGGATAAGAGTAATAAGCAGACCCTGGGTAAAATAAAATACCGGGAATAATGCTAGGATGAAGAAGAAGAATTAACTTACAGTAGCATCTGAGTATTATATTTGTAATCAAAATCCAATCTGTCGTTGAAGTGACAGTGTCACCCGGCTCAAATCTAAACTGTGAAAAGTTACTGTAGTTTGGTAGCAACAATTCTGACGGTGTCCGCCTGATTCCGAACATTTTATTCTTTATGGCCGCGACCGAGTTAATTGCGCAAACCCTTGTCTGTCCCTCGCTTTATACGAAAATTTATTTTAAACATTACTAAACTATGCTACAGGATGTTAATGGTGATAAATATACGGTCTATTCTATAAATTTATTGTAATATTAGATTCAAATTTATGTATTATTTTTTTAATAAATCGATCTTGTCGTGGTGGCGCAATACCTAAACTTAATTTAGACAAGGTACATTTCGCGATGCCTCTGATGGTGCAAGAAGAAGGGAATATAACATAAAAAATTCTATATTCATATACGATAGGTACTTTGATTGGTTTTCTAATAAGAGGAAGTATCGAGCTATCACTGCCTCTGACCGGGATATTTCCACAATAGCAGCTTAACACCAAGTAATGTTGCCAGACTAAATTTAAACAAATGATCAGAAACGACAAAAATTAGATTTTTCATTATTAAAAAAATAAAATTAATATAAAAAATTATTTTCATTCAAATTTATTTCGTGCGTCAAAGAACGGAACATCTTTAAGTTAAGAATTAATGTATTTATTACAAGAAAAACCTTGTGGCCTGTGGATTTTCCATACTTTAGATTTTTATACTTTTTTTTAAATTTATTTTCGCCTGTGAGGCGCTAGGCCCGTTGAACTGTGAGACCGTAGGCGGTGGACCACTCCGCCCACGACTTACACCGTCTCTGTATAATTGACCAAAAACAAAATTATTAAAGTATATAATTATATAAACAGTTCAAAATATATTTTTTTTACCGTTTATGCCTTTAACCCGGGCTTTAGGCTGTAACGGTTGCTGTCCACCTCCGCAAACTTATAAGGACGATCGAAAAATTCATATGATTAGAAGTATTGGTTGTTATTATTAAAAACAGATGTTTTAATAACACCAACCAGGGATCAAGTGGAAATTGAACTCACATCTCAGTTTTTAAGTTAGACGGAGCAAATGGGCAGGAGACTCGCCTGATGTTAAGCAATTACTGCTGCAAATGCACATCTGTAATAACAGAGGGCATGCAGGTGCGTTGCTTTGAAGATGCAACTGGTTATAATCTGGCTGACTTTGAAACGCGGCTGAAGAGTCACTTCACGTGCCTACTTCTAAGGTGGTAGCTAACCAGGCGGACATTTAAGCTCTTCCACCAGTACAGTGTTTTGTGAGAGAAAGCAATGGTTTTTTTTTTTTTATGTTACAAGTTGGCAAACAAGCATACGGCCCACCTGATGGTAAGTGGCTGCCGTAGCCTATGAGCGCTTGCAGCACCATTAGTAGGTGCCACTCACGCGTTGCCAACCTCGAGATATTGGTTCTTGAATCTCCTTTTCCCAGTAATTTCACTAACCTACAGTGCCCTTCAAACCGGAACACAGTAATGCCTAAGCACTACTATCTGGCGGTAGAATATTTGACACTGCGGTGGTACCTACCTAGCCGGCCTCTTGCAACAAAAGACCTACCACCAGTGTGACTGATTGCACTGGTGGAATAATCTCTGCTGTAACAGAGGTTATCCCAACAGCGGGCGATGGGGTCGTCACATCCCGACGCCGAAAAAATGGTCTAAAATTTCGATAATTGTGTTATCTATAATACTTTTATACTGAAATATTTTCCCATTAAAATAAACTGAACACCCCAACGGTAAACAATTGAAGATAAAATTGAATTTATATGACAAATATAGTTTAAAATTCAAATAGTACGTGTAAAATCTTGCCGGACCTTAATTGTTACCCTACCAAGGGTAAAAGCAGGGCCGGACTCTTCATGTTTCCTTTTGTAAAACATTGTTGTAGTTTTGTTTGTATCAAGGCATTAAAATTTGTTAAAATTGTTTATCACAATCATAAATAAATCAAAGATAATAATAAAAATTATTGTTGCCGTAATTCTATGCCAATTTTAGGCGGCAAAAATCATACGGATTGCCTGATGAAGAGTAGTTATTTTAGCCTATGGTTATGATAATACTAGAATCGTCTTCATTGATTAATCCCTTTTAATGTTGGGAAACGAATTTATGCGCACCACTACAAGTAGTGGTAGTGTGCGACTCACAGGTCGCTAGTCGAGCTAAGTAATACCCACTAAAGCATTTACCCCTGAGATAAGAGCAAGGGGATAGGAGGAGATGAAAAGAGAAACTATAGCGAGTACAGGAGCTTAGGGCTCACACTTATCATTCTTAAAACATTGTGAAATATAATATACTACATAAAGAAATGTAAAAAAAAAATCATAGTTCCCAAGTTCGGCCCTGTTAAGGGCACATGTCCGCGTGAGGAAGCACAATAATACGTGATGTAAGGAGGGCTTGACCCTCTTAATGGCTTTAATAAAGGTACATATTTATTTATAACGGTATATTTAATTAAAAATTTTAGTTATTACTTTACAGGGATGGCTTTTTTACTCAATTTCACAACAGTATGCGAGTGAAGTCGCAGGCAGAATCTGATGATCATGATTACACTTTACAAAATAATTAAAATTGATTCGCAATGAAATAATCACTGTATGTACAAAAAAACCAAAAACCAGATGAATAGAGAACCTATTTTTCCATTATTTTTTAAAGTGACGGCATTGTGCCGCAGTGCTAGTGAACCTGCCTTGAGCGCCACAGGTGGCAGGTTCGATTCCCGCTCGGATCTTATCATTAGCTATGCGCGAGAGAAAGACTTGTCAAAATCGGTATAGCCTTTTCAGAGATTAGTCAAACAGACAGACAGACTAAAAATTGATTTTTGTCTAAGCACCGTATATACATTCGTATGCATTTAGTGAAAAGCTGTTAATTTGGAATTACAAACAGACACTTCAATTTTATAGTTTTACATACAAATAATAAAAATATTCCATTTTCAATAAATACGTTTTACTATTAAAAATTTGATATTCAAATTCAAAAAACTATAAAAATCGTATATTAATACAATATGTTACTCACGTTTAGTCGATAAATAACGGTAGTGGCTCGGCTACGACAAAATCGATGCACAGTTCTTGAGTTACGATCGAACGTACATACGAACATAAATATAACCGTAACTCACACGATCGTTTCGTCCACCTGTTACGGTTAATCGATGCTGTACATTATCATGCAATGTATATGTGTTTATATTCGGCACTGTTGCCTTTATAAGATGATAAAATTGTTATACAAAAATAATTCTTATTACCTATATATTAAGGTATTGCTGTACAGCAATGCTTCTCACCATCGCCGGCTCGACCGGGAAGTACTACCCTTACACGGAAAATCGGCGTAAAGTATCAGAGTACTGTTGCGTTTCGTGCGATGAGTGAGAGCTTCGGAGGCCAAATCTCCCACCCCTCTGTTCCCTTCTAATCCGGTGATACTTCAAGTATCTCAAGCGTTCATGGGTGACTGCTTACCATCAGCGGACCGTATGCTTGTTTGCCAACCGTTATGAAAGAAAAAAAATCATAATATTATTTAATTTGTGTGTGATTATATCACAATATTTCAAACTTAAAAGTCTCTGAATATGTTAAAAGAAATGTTATTGGATAAAGCCTATACTATACAATCAAAGAATATGTTAATGGGATAAATTATAATGAGATGGGATAAATAATGACAACATACAAATATGAATGAAATAATTATAATTAGTTTTTATTATTAATTTTAATAGGTAATTCTTTTAACTGAACTCTTTTTTAATTTAAGCTACTATAGAATGTAAATGTTTTTATTTATATAATTTAATTTTAAATATTGCATACCGTAAGGTTAAATTTGGCTGTACATAAGATTTTTCTTTAATATATATAAGACCTTATTGTAACCCAAATTTGCAATAAAATAATGATTGATTGATTGATGTGTTTGTTCTGACATCACGGAAAAACTTTATCTGTTTAGCTTCGTTTCATTCAAAAGAAATCAATAAATTTGGGTACTCGAAGAAACACGCGGAAGAGCATTAAATTATTAAGAATAAATAATTGAATCATGTTCCTGTGTACTTCCTATTAAATAGTTTATATGTATCTATAAAATGTTATTGCAACTGGCTGGCAGGAAATGAACAGAATCAGTCGATAGAATTAAAAATTTGGAAAAAAAAAGTAATACAAAAGAACAAGACTTACAGAAATCTCCCTAAATGTTTAGATTTTAAGTCGATCGAAACAACACAGAATCTAAATTTCTATTAAATTATAGAATTTATTGGTAGGTAGGTCTTTTATTGTAAGAGCCCTGCTAGGTAGACCACCGTATACACATATTCTACCGCAAAGCAGTATCTTTGGTATTACTGCACTACGGTTTGAAGGCCACTATAGGCTAGAGAAATTACCGAGCAAAGGGGATTTAAGAACCAAAACCTCGAGATTGGCAACGCGTGAGTGACACTTTCAAATGTTGTATAGGTAGACCGTACGCTTATTTGCCTTTTTACTTATTAACATAAAAAGAAGAAAAAACTTTTGGAAATTCTATTTTCAAAATTTGAAATTAGAATACAGATGTTGGAACGTTCACGATATAAACAATAAGTAAAATTGCCCCCGAATTCCGCCAGATCAAACATATTTTCAATTCTCATCAAAAAAGTGGGCGCCGTTATGACGTCCCTAATAAAAACCGCTCGCAATATTCGCTGTAGTCGCAGCAATATCGTAATGAACACCCTGTATACAGTAGCCATTTAATCTCACACCTGTATCACGCTGTATTTGTCTTGATATAAGTTAGGAAAGAACAGCGTTTTGGCCGTTATTTCAAAATTTTGTTTTTTTTTTTTTTTTTTTTATTCTGTATTTAAGGAGCTTTGTCACAAATGCGACCACGTCGCTCCATATGGCTTTTACACAATAATATTCTATTCAATCTAATTATTTAAAGTTCTAGCATTTATAACTAGCTTAAATATTTTAAACAATAATTTTGCAGACTTAGAAGATGGATTAGCAAGTATTACATTAATATCACCAGTTCTTAAAAAGATATTGTTTGTTTCCAATAAAATACGTCTCTGCAACTCAATCCGAACACACTCCACTAAAACATGGTAAACGTCTTCTGGGACTCCACATTCCATGCAGTTTGGTGACAATACTTTACCCATTAAATAAGCAAATTTGTTCAGTGGAATATGTCCGGAGCGAAGACGCAAAGCGATTACAGTATCGTTCCTATTTAGGGTAGTTGACTCAATCCAAGGAGTTATTATTGGTCTGGATTGCATAGTCTTGTACCAGATGCCTTTTTCTAAAGAACGCTTATCGATAAAGTTTTTGTTCTACTACCAATATGTACTAAAACTATAAAATAAAGCCGTTACATAATTAATTAAATTGAAGACTTCGTTAAAGTTAGATATCTTTATTGGCTTTAATTACGTTACTAAGTTAGATTAATTCTGGCCTATCTGGTTGGCTAGCACCTAATTGGTGAAAAAACTCGTGATGTGACTCCTCGTCAGCAGCGTTTCGTGGTCAGCCATCGTATAAGCAGTTGTATACAAATGAGTGGTAATACACCTGCAAGCCCTCTGGTGTTCAAAATGACCATTATATTACATTTACAATAATAATATTAGTTTAATGATAAGTGCTTATTGGACGAAAATCAGTGGGATTATTAGATTTCGACATGCTCAATATATGGAAGGGTGAATGGTATTTTAAATTTTAACTAAAAGTTATCACGCTTCAAAGCACATGTATGTATAAAGTCCAGCTTTATCAAATAAATATTAATCGATAAGTCAAGTCAGAGCGTTATAAAGGGGACCTCTGTCAACAAAAACAACTCTGTCACAGGGTTGGACATTAATTACATGACAAGAAGACGATGTATTATGTAGTTTAATAAATTTTTCGTCTCAGTATGTTTTTTTTACATTTTCCGCTCTCTCTTATGCCTCGTGGCACACAAGTAGGGTCGCTCGCTAAACGGCCGACTGTTAGCTTATCCTAAACAAATACATCCACCCATCCACGTAAGGGAGTTTCGGCCGCATTAAAACATTGTTTAGGTGTCTAACACGTGTCATTACGCCGATTCGCTGACTCCCTAATAGACCGGATTTTTTCCGAATCACGATTATTGTCGGCCATGATAACATTAGCATTCACAGAGGAAAATCTTTTATAAGCGTTCATTTTATTATGTGTTACGTTGGCTTATATTAATTCTTTTCTTTAAAAATTTACCAAAGCGTTTTTATAAATCTTGTAATAAACTTTAAGAAATGTACAAACTTCTTGGTTGAAATGTTTCAGAGTTAAATGACCTTTGGCGTCCATTACACATTTCTAGATTCAAAAACTTGTCTTTATCTGTGGGATGTAACTTTCCCGCCAATTGCAATCGTCTGACGTCAATGTCTGCGGTGAAGAAATTAAAAGTTATTCAGTTCGCCTGGAGCGCTCGACGTTAACGGTCTCTATGGGAATATTTTAATGACGGGATACATAATTGATTTAATCAATTAATTAACATATATATATGACACCTTCTCGTTTATTAAACATACGTATAAATATAAGTGTGATGTAAACATTTGTCCTATAAATTTAAGTTTAGGATGAATACTGATTAACAGTTTGAAAGAATCCACTATTTAAGTTAGAATTTCTGTCTTTTTATTTACAAAAGACTCGAAATAATTATGAAGTATACGCGGCTGAAACTAGTAATATAATATAAAACGTTTTTAAATAAGTTAGCAGTAAGTAGATTCTACTATAAAAGGCTATACTGTAGAGGACATATACACGCAATTATAAAGGAATTTAGTAAATAAATATTCAAATAGTTTGAAAGCCGTTTCAAAATCGTCTCAATCGGTTGTAATGAAAGTCTTCATTTATTAATATATTTCGTTTCTTCCCCATCGAAGCCGACTTGAGAAAGTTGTAATTTGATGAGTTCCAACCGGTCCTACTTGAACTTTTTACGGTGTATGAATATTTAATAGGCGATGTTTTGGCGCCCAACGTGGGGCACCCTTATATTTTGCAGCCTTATTTTCCTTCGCGAGTTTTACGGCAGTGATTTGAGGAGATAAAGAGTGTAATTTAATCAATGTTTGCGTACATTTCGTTTCTCTCGCCTCTTTATTTTGTATTTTTGTTCTCTTACCACATTTTTTATATATAGAATTATTTTAATAATTATACAAAATATTTGCATATCTAAAATATCTGGTGTCAAGCCTTTTACTGGTTGTAAGCGTTTATTGCAACAAGCTAGATAGGTAGGCACCACCGCAGTGTCAGTTATTCTGCATACTGTGTTTCAGTTTAAAGGACACTGTAGATAGTGAAATAACTGAGGAAAAGAGGCATAAAACCTATCCCCAATTTCTGAAGGTTGGCATTGCGTGACCTGCTAATGTATAGTTACAGCAAGCGCTCATAGACTACTGTACTATAACTTATTCACATAAAAAGTGTGTAATTACTTTCTAATTATGATGAAATTTCTTATTATGGTATAATAAATTGAAAACAAAAAAATCGGTTTCCATATTAGACTTTAACAAAACTTTCTTTTAGAAAAATGATCTAATTTTATTTAAAATTAATTAAAATGATAATTATTATCATTTATATTTGTCCCATTACAAAATATTTAATATATATTCTTATAAACTAGAGCTAATCCTCTGATCCTAAGCCTAAGCCTTGTCTTAATAAAAGTGCCTCACGTTGGGCGCCATCAAACAGTAGAGACGCCCTGGAGAAATCAGCCGCGTAGATATGTGCCTGGCTAATGAACCAAGCTGTACATTGTCTTCTATTGCTTATATTATAGAATAACGTTTTCTTTTCTCAAAATATTATATATTCTACAATATATGTTATTTTATTTTGTACTTACTGCAAAACTAAAAGTTTGTAAGTTTTCAAATTAATTTGTGATTTTCTCTTAATAATACTATCAACTTAATTTAATCTTTAAAATATAGCTACTGATTAAAAAGACAGACGTTAATTTGGAGGCTATTAGTAAAATTTACTTAATTTTACTTTTAGCTTGGTTTTGTTTTGTCGAAAATATGAATAACATAATATTATAAGTATACGTTTTTATAAATACATCACATAGACCTTTAATAGATAAAAAAATAAAGAATTTGTTAAATAAAGTTGGATACAGAAAATAGATCTACCGTCATTCTTTACAACGAAATAGTCAACGGAAAAACCTCGACCAGAAATTCGAAAAAGGAATATCCAACTTCAATCAAACGTGTATCGTAACCGTTATTAAAACGGTGCACGCTGATTGGTCTCTTGCATACGGTTCTAGAAGGAGGGTGCATTTGCACAAAGGTACAGAAATATGTGGCCGGTGCTAAACATTAACGATTATAGTCGCCAAGTCACGTCTAATTGCGACTGTGGACGGTTTTAATAGAGACGTTGCCAAGGACTTTAATTCCAACGCTTTCTTTGTACAAACAAAATTGCTGCTTAAACATAAACATTTCATTTATATGGTAACATTTTTCAAAAGCGTAATTTTAATTTCTATATCAATCAATTTTAGTGTACTCAAAAATCCACAAAATACAAAAATATTTTGTTTTATTTTTAATAAGTTAATAATACTGCTTTAGCTGGATCGTAAATATAAAATTTAAAATTGTACATGGTGTAATAAACATAATTAAGAATCAGATTTAGTGTAAAAATAACTTACTGGTTTTTCTACAATATTTTAGACTGGAATATAGTAATTCAAAAATGATTAATATCGAACTTCGAAAAACTGAATTTTGAAAAAGTTGGAATTTTTGAATCTTCCGCATAAAACCGTCCCGACTAATTGTAAGCGCGCGTTATCGCGAGACAAACGCGTTGCTGCAACGCATAACCATTACCACTTTTTGGTTTCGAGAAATTAGCGCCTTTTTGCATAGCACCGTCCCCGCGCGGCGATACTGTTTCGGTATTGCAACGGTCTTTTGTTCTTTAATTCCTTTTAGACAACTAGCGACCTTTTATTAAATACGTATAATACTAAAACAGTAGTAATATTAAGTTAGATTTGGTGGTTGTTTGTCTTTTTCAGAATACAGATAAAATACATTTCGTATGGAAATAACAAATTTAATAACATTTTAGAAAAAAACCTGTATTTAAATTTAATCTATAAAAATGCTAAATTATGTTTAAGAGGAGCTGAACACTATTCATATCGTTTAGTAGGTCACAGAAAGACAATATTTACATTTCTATTCTATATACGTATAAAGAGAGAAGACCTGACTGAAATATCAACGAGCACTAAGAAAAGATTTTTCTAAATTCATTTCAAAAAGAAAAAAAGGGTTGAAAGTTTGTATGGAAGTCCGTCATGAAACTGGAAGCATGAAACTTTGTTTTTAGGTGAACAATACCTAGATAAAGAAACATACATTTTCAGTTTTGTAAAATAATACCAGTGAATGGGTGAAAAAGGGGATAACTTTTTGGAGAATAATTAAAGATAAAGTTACACGTGTTTCAACATTTTCTAGGATTCCATCCCTGAGGGGCGAAATAGGGGATTCTATGTTTTTATTAAAATTGAAGGCGAAGCCGCTGACAGAAGCTAGTATTTAATAAAATAAATTCCGAATAGCTTTTTAAAATAAATTACCTCCACTAACATCGCTTTCATCTATCAACGGATAACAATAGCCTTTTAAAACGCCAATTAATTAACGCGGATTAACTGAGGTACAGACAAGATGGCGGATTGGCCATCAATGCTTAATTAACATTCCCGCGCACCTTGTGTCACGGCGGGAATTCAACTGGTATCACTCTTGACTATTGACAGCTGGCTCGCAGTGTGGTAACTTGCAAGTTGTCTTGGAATTTTAT
The DNA here is from genome assembly GCA_023373885.1 of Hestina assimilis. NCBI lineage: Eukaryota > Metazoa > Arthropoda > Insecta > Lepidoptera > Nymphalidae > Hestina > Hestina assimilis. The sequence goes on along the minus strand of CM041744.1, from coordinate 1,485,093 downwards.
TATCTGCTTTAACCGGTGGTGGGTCTGTTATTGTAAGAGGCCGCCTAGGTAGGTTTTTTTTTATTTGAAAAGTTGGGCATGTGACTTTACTCGCTTGATGGTAAATGGCAGTAAAGTCCATACCTGAAAGCGGCTAATACAGTTGCAGAAGGCAACCGCGTTAGCCACCCTCGTCTATTTCAAAAACATGCGATCTACCTGATGGTAAGCGGATATCGTATCCTATGATTAATAACTTATTTCACTGGCCACATGGCCTTTAAACCGAAACACAGTATACTGCTTTACGGCACTGCGGTGGTAACTACCTAGCAGGCCTCCTACAATAATATTTGTATAACATAATTTAGTCTTCTGAAAGATATTTATTGTATTTCATTTCTATTTTTAAATGCTTATTTCGAACATCCTACCACACCGCGAGCCGATACCCACAGAGCCCGTGAGACGAACATTCGACAGCGCCCGTTACCGAATCGACACCGGAATGTACTACATTAATGTAACAACGCCTGACTACTGTGCAACTTTTATTCGGGTTAAGACAGTGAAGAGTTGAATTTGCTTTTATTAGAAATTTGTTAGATAAAATGCCAATGTAACTTCAACTTCCGCGTTCAAATGTTAATTAATTTTCAAAAGTGTATTATTACATTTAAAATTCTAGTATTAATTGCTATGTACGTTTATCTACGACACTTAAGAGTAATCTATATAATATAAAATTATATTAACATATAGAAGAAGTATTAAAGCTGATATAACAGCTTTAAACAAGAATATTTTTGATAATGGATAAAACAAAATCTTTTCTTTTATTTAGAAAGAAAGTAAAAACAATAAGTCTTAGATTGCAAGTCTTTCTTTTTGTCTTTTAAGGAACTCGCAAATAATATCCAATGTTGTTTGCCTTAATATAGTTATACATTTAGATCGTTTATAATTTTTGCAAATAGTTTAACATTGTAACATTGTAATAACTGCTGGTGAACTTTTTTAAATAAAATAAAAAATCGCTTTCACGGGTTGTTTTGAAAACTGAATAAAAAAAGGAATAGTTTTTGACAAGCAAAGATAATTATTTTTTTATGGAAAAATAAGAACAACACTCAGACAAAACAATGCACTCGTATCAATCGTACGTCCTATATCTCTTGTCTGTATTAATGTGGCCAATTTGTAAGAGTGCGCGATCTTCCTTAGCAAGTGAGAATTTGAAGATGCACTCAATTGTAGCCTTTAGCCAATAGTATTATAGTTCAAAATCCCTCAATATTTCTGATTCCCGCCGACCCGATGCGTACACGTTCGCTTTAATTCGCAACACTAATTAGAATTTAATTAAACAACGAATCGAGAAATGCTTAGAAATGAATGTATCTTATTAAGTTTTTTCGGTAAATTAATTGATACATATTTGATCTTGATCCGAGGATAATCGGTTAAAATCCTACTCTATAGCTGCTCGATTTTAAAAGGTTTTTATTCACTTTATTCTGCATTCTGCAGTTGAATACTTAATGGTATATCATAGACAATAACAGTTGTATTTTTTAATTTAAATTAATTCAATTTTTTTATTTTTGACTATAGAAAGTTTTAGTATGCTGTTTTAAAATGGATAAGATTATTAAAAAAATGTAATTTAAAAATAAATAATCGTATTTATATATAATGTAAGGAGCTTTCTCAATTTCTAAATGCTATTTGCGGATCAAATGTCAATCAATTTGTTAATAATAGCAAAAAATTCGAAGATGACTCTCAATAACATAGGCCTATTGTATCCTTATATCATGTTTAATAGCGCAACTTAAAATAGTATTAATCGTGTTCTGAACAGAATATTATACACATGACAAAAAATAATAGTCTAAAATACTAAAAACAACGCTTTTATTTACTTTTCATTTTTAATTTACATTTTTTTAATTATCAAATTGTCATCGGTGCTTGAAAGAGGTCAGAATTATGTTGAAAGTTTAACTTACATACATTTGAACCTCAAAAGCGTGTAAAAAAACTGTAAGTATAACTTATGATATCACAATTTTAAATATGAAAATATGAACAAAAGAGCTAAGTTATTGTAACCTATAATCCGATCAAATTCGTTTTATTTATTTTAAATCGAAATAACGTTAATAGCGTTAAGAGACAAAAGCTATATCTGATTGTAGAAGTTAACAGAACAAGGGAGAACTCATTTATCCACCTCAATACAAGATGCAGATAGCATCTGAACGACATCACGATCTTCTAATAAAAGGCCCAAAATGCCAATAAGACGTGGATATACATAGACTGGATGTGTCAAGCTTTCAACGCTAATGGATTAAATTATACGTATGTATAGTTATTTTAGCGATAGTATAGCCATGCTCTGAGCTAGCTTGATCGGGGAAGTACTACCCTCTCAGAGAAAATCGGCGTAAAGTGGTAGTATCAGTAGGTAGTTGCGTTTCGTGCGATAAGCGAGAGTGTCGGAGGCTCGAGGTCCTATTCCCTCTGTGCCCTTTTATTTCCTTTCTTACCCCGTCTCTCCTGTTTCTTGGGTTGGCAACGCGCATGTGATACTTCAGTATCGCAAGCATTCATAGGCTGCGCTGATTGCTTACTATCAGACGGACCGTATGCTTGTTGCCAACAATGCCAACCATCATGAAATAAAAAAAAAATCAATTCAAGAGTTCTTCCTAGTGAGTACTTTTTTACAATAATGCATTAATTACCAGATAAAATAAACCTTGAAATGATATTATAATCACTGAAAATATATCATGTATTTACAACTACATATTTTATTATGTATACATATGTTATAAAATAGAGATACTCTGTATAGTAATTGCTTAATTGTATTGATGCGAAATATATATCATGTAATAGTGAAACGCGTTTAAAACGCGAAAATATAGCAATTCTGCATCGCGCTATCAAAATTTTCTATGCTTGTGAGCAGATACAGCTTACCAACATCAGCCGTTGGATAGTGGTTGATACTCGCAACAAAATTCTACCCACCAGGACATAGCATCCTCTCTTCGTTTTGAAGGGACATAGGTAGCTCCCATAAGTACAAAAAATAATATTTTTTTTTTCGTACGCTTGTCTGTCACATCTATTAAACTTTAGTTCATCGTTTAATGTTACTTTATCAGGTATCGAGAACAGTTAATCCGAGATATGAGTCAAACAAAGAGATCCTCGATACAGACCCACGGCTGACACGCTTATTGGATGGAGCTTAGAAAATATGATACGGTATACTGTAATTCTTCTTCGTCCTAGCACTATTCCCGGTATTTTATTTTCTACTCAGGGTCTGCTTATTACTCTTATCCGGATTTGACGGGTTACTAGTTTTTACACAGAGCGATTGCCATCTGACCTCCGCAATACTAAGGGCGAACCAGTAACTCATTGGATAAGAGACATTTACTTATCAAGAGTTAACGATTATTATCAGATGTTATGGGATAACAACTTTCTGTAAGGTCAAAGGTTATCATTATCTACATATTAGAATAAATTAGTACAATTTCGGCCACCTCCCACCGGTGACGCTGTCAAGGCCACTAGGGCCACCAATAATAGACACTGAAAAAAAAAACAATTTCGGATATTTTCTCAGATTATCTATAATTATTCATATTTTTACATAAAGTATTTTGTGTATTATATTAGACAAAGCATCTCATGGATGGAACTATATTATGTTGCCGCTTTTGTACCCTTATTTCAAAGGAGATAAGGCTATCTGAATCTGTTGCTGGATACGACCAAAAGAAATTGTTATACTCGTTTATCGGAATGGCAATGTTTTAATTTATTTGTTAATTGTCAAAATGTTGATATACTTCCCATACGAGCTATGAATTCTTTCTCTGTCTACTTGTATATATTTTTTTTATATTTTTATTTGATATGGAGGGCAAATTACTGCACTCCACCTGATGGTAAGTGGAAGTAAAGTCCAAGCGCGAAGGCGGCTAATACAGTTGCAGAAGGCAAATGCGTTTGCCACCCTTGCCCTGCCTACTCGCAGCATGCTTCTTCACGCCTCATTTGAAGGAGCCCAGATTATCCGAAGGAGGAGTTCCACTTTTTGGAAGTGCGACGAAAAAAAGAATTGGCAAACTTCTTTGTTCACGATGGAATCGATGAAACCGGAGACCAGCACGCGTAGTTCTTGAATGGAAAGGTTTTTGTTTTCAAATTTTGATGAAATTTAATAAAGAATTGTTGCCACAGCAACGTGGCCACTTTGCAATACAACAAAGCAACATAAGATACCGCATCAAAATTTCGTACATCGAAACGAATCGGCATCGTTACATCCCATTAACCGTTCGAGTTTAGGAACAAATTTGAGTGGATGTACTAACTTCGATACAGCTTGTTCGTTAACGGCTTATCAAGATACGAGTGTGATTGTAAGGGTGTAAACAACGATTTGTAATTTACTCGCAGGTAGCCTCCATTGTAATTGGGAACACGGGCGCAGCCATCATTGGGCCTAGGGAAGGGCAAAATAACTATTTTTATCAAAAGTTTTTTTTATGTAAGAAGGGGCACACAGGCAGGAGGCTAACCTGATGTTACGCAGTCACCGCCGCACATGAACATCTGCAACACCATGCTGGTGCGTTGCCGACCTTTAAGGAAAGAATACGCTCTTCTCTTGAAGGTTCCCAAGTCGTGTCGGTTCGGAAAGACCGCTGGCGGAAGGTGATTCCACAGAGTGGCTGTGCGAGGAATAAAATGTCGAAAACTAGTACTACTAGTGTAGTTATTTGTTAAAACCTTTAAAATATATCCTACCTACCTACCTATCTACCTCGCTACGCCCACGTTTGGCAAACTGTGATAACTGTGTTCTTACCCTTTTGAAAATAAAATATGGCCTGCACATATGAAATACAGTTCTTGAATGAATATATAACATTTACAAGTTAATGTTGTAGTTCATGCAAAAATTAAACTATTCCGCAGTCGACCCATTCCGTCGGATTTCAATAAGACCGTCGTGTGTCATAGTTTAAAATTGGTCGTTGTTAAACAATGCAGTTAGTATTTGCGTAAGTTTAAGCGACCGTGAATTATAGTTCAAGTTTCGAGTCTTCATATTGTTTACCTTGTCGAGCATTTACCAATGCTAAGTGATTAAGAATACTGTTGTATGGACTGGATACTCGTGGAGCGGCTTGTGATAAATATTTTAGAAATCATAAGTTATATACTCAAGTCGAGACTTATGTGTCTTTGTAACAATTCCAAAACAATATTTTGTTCTAGTATAACACTATACTCTCATTGGTTGCATATTTCTAAAACTAAAGAAGCCTCAATAGGTCAAGCGTTAACACTAGAGTCTCGGGTTCGATCCTGACCTCCTTGGGCTATTGTCGTACCAACTTCTAGCGCAAGCTTCGAGGTTATTTGGAGGGGCAATAGAAATATTAGTAATGCTTTGAAAGCATTGCTAATATTCTTTAAAAAAAAAAAACAAGTACATAATTATTTGTTAATTTGCATGAGGCGGAACCAAAGGTCCGGCATGCTAAGTTGGACTATCATTGGCTATTTTTTGTATACATCGTGACAGTAGCAAATAAGCTTAGTCGCCTATTATTAAACGATTAATATTTTACGTATTTTTTATATTTCTTTAAAGATTTATGTTATTGCAAGATATCGAAACTTTTTTGCAATATAATCTGATTTAAAAAAACAATGTGCTTATATTTGAAAACAGTGACTGTAGATTTGACTTGCCGGTTCTTCTTTACATTTTGAATCGGCGGCAGTTTCTGTATTTTAGACGATTTAAAAGTACTTAAAGACCTATATGAATAAAATTTTGAATTTGAACTACCAACTAACTTACTAAGTTTAGTGTCTCCTGCATGTAAAATTATTTAAACGAAAACAACTCCATTCGTCCCAAAGCCTCGTAGCGGTAACAACACAAGATACAGTTCTAAATTCCAAGTTAAACTGAAGTAAGTTACGTGAATCGGCCGATCGGCTTTGTAAGCCGGGACGCAATTATCATTAATTATTATTAAATGTGACGTTTCTGTGATAAACGGGGGCCAGATAAGTTGAGCAAATAACTCAAGTTCGGGTATCGAGGGTCTCTGTTTTGAGACGTGATTCCTGCCTGATAACCTGAATCTTTTTAAGTTTGATATCAAGTGATAGTTTGTAACTTAAAATATTCTATGAAATAACTTGATTTTTATTTTATTTTATTGCCTAAATCGCATAAGGATGGTTTCAATTCAGCATTTTTACGAATGTATAACGCCTTATTCTACACATGCAATTCGTACGAGCGTTGACGCGCTTATAATATCGTATAATCGCGTAATATTCATTTGATTAACATAGTCTTATCCGCGCGTTCGCCGTTTTAAAGCGCGCGTATAAACGCTTATGGCGAAACGACCATAATGTTGACTTGATAAAAAACGCTGGTCTGTAACCACCCAAAAATAATAAGTTACTTTTTAAATGTAATGCCATTTTCTATTTTATTTGTTATGTATAATAAGTGTGGAGTTATTTTTAGTAACATGAGGAAACTTTATTGGTTAATTCATAAAATGTTGTATTTTTTAACAATAAAATAACTGTAAAGGCTCAGTGGAAATCTTTTTGATAAAATTCAGATTACTTATAATTTCAGTTATTCTTATAATGATTTAATTATGATAGTTCTTATAATTTGTAATTTCCTATTGTAACAGAATTGTCACTCTGACAACACGCTGGGCAATGGAAGGGTGGCCATCGGGTGGGCGTTATGGTCGCCATTCGCGCACTCATCCATGTGTTTTTCTTCTTACCGTGTGGTTATTGGCCAACCTAGTGTCAGATTTGTTCAGGTTGCCAGTATAGGCCATTAAATTTATAAACGCCGGTACTTTTTTAGGTGCCCTCCAAAGTACGGAGACGCTGAGTTGAAATACCACTATGCGATCACCAATCTAGTGACTGACCGCGCCTAAAGTTGCTTTACCCACAAATCGTTTACGGTTAATTGAGCGCACCTGAAGCTATGAGCCTATTAATGTGGATGGCATAATTGTCATCGGATTTCTTATGTAATTTTATCGAACAGTCGTTACAGCAGTGTGATTAAATTAAAAAGATGGAAAACCAATCTTATAAGTGATACGTCCCTTTAACTGTATATATTCTTTGAAAATAAATAAATAAAAATATTGTCAAACAAATGAGAAGGCTAAGTTTGACACGCTTAGAACAAAATGTAAACACACAACCCCATGTAAGAGATTTGTCATTAAAGCATTATCTTATTATCTATTAATAACGCATATCCATCGGTCGTTTATATCGCCGTAATCACAATAAATAAGGAATAATGCGTCGGTATATTCATATATTTAAGCGAAGAGTCACTTGGCCTGAGTTATGACATCTACCCACCGTTTAGGCTAACCGAAGCCATTAGCATTAATTTAAAATATTATTTATCGTTAGGCCTAGACGGAATCTTGCTTTGATGAGGAATTTTGTTAATGTTTGTATATTCTGGAAATATGAGGCAGTACAAATAATAAATCAACGTCATACAATATAATATAATAGATACCCGGCTTTCTGAGGCCCAAAGTCCCTTCTTATCTTCTCCTATCTCTGTGGTTGGCAATAACCTTGCGATACTTCAAGTATCGCAAGCCTTTATAGGTTGCCGAGACCACTTCAACAGGTGGACCGTTTTCTTATTTACCAAACGTCATGACCTAAAAAGTAGGGTTCCATGAAAAACAAGAGACTTTGGTAGACCTAGCCACTGCGACCTGCTAAGTACTATACTTCAGGTCGTTAGATTGCGCTCCGGAGCGCTACCTCCCTCCCGATGACGTCCCAAGCCTAGGCTCGACCTCGACCTCGCCCTTGGAACGGATTCAACTTGTGCCCCCGCTGGCAGTCCATCTCTTACCAGCTGAGGTCTCCAGACCCGGCCCCCCCACCGGTGACGCTATCAAGGACACTAGGGCCAACAGTAATAGACACTCCGAAAAAAAAAAAAACTATACCAGTCCTGACTACCGAAGTTCGGACAGAAGATTGAAGCCAAAACCTACCTAGTCGATATGGCACGTTCAGATGACGTCCTAAGGACGGACGGAGGCACCCTAAGGACGGAATCAAATTTGAGCCCCCGTGAGGGCTGCCCTTTATCACGGCTGAGTCTCTGTACTCGGCCCCCGCCCGGTGACGCTGTCAAGGCCAGTAGGGCCAACAGCAAACACATTCTGAAAAAAAAAAAAATCAGACTAAAACTACAATGTTCTTAACTTCTTCTCCCTAAGGTTCTATATCCCCATTTTTATTAAAGTTAAAATATTAAAGATAAAAAACCTACGTACTATTTCAATGATTATAATCTCGTTAGATGTTAACTGTAAAATTACTTTAAATAATCATAATTACGAACTGTTACAACGAATTGTCGGTTTCGTATTTCGTAATCTATTTATCTTTTTAATGTTTTAACAGCCTACTGTTATGGAATAATAAAATGGATTACATTTTTAATAATCGTGAAGTAAATAAGACGACGTTGTGGCGCAGCGGTAGCGAACCTGCCTTAAACGCCACAGGTCACGGGTTCGATTCCCGCTCGGAGCATAATATGTTTGTATTGACCATGCAAGCATATTTTCCGGTCTGGGTGTATTTGTCTTTGTCATTGTGAATGTTTCCGGACCCCCGACACAGGATATTACTATCCTAATTGGGGCTGTTGAGTGTGCAATGTTTGTTTAATGTTTTTTGTTTAATATTAAAGGTGTCACTTTACTTGAAAGTACAGTGTTATTATGTATGAATTTTTTTAAACATTTGTGTTCTATGTTATCAGATATTTTACCGCGAAGCAATATACCGCATTTTGATTTGAAGGACGCATTTGTTTTAAGGCGTCGGGATTTGACGACCCCATCGCCCGCTGTTGGGATAACCTCTGTCACAACAGAGATTATTCCACCAGTGCAATCAGTCACACTGGTGGTAGGTCTTTGTTGTAAGAGGCCGGCTAGGTAGGTACCACCGCAGTGTCCAATATTCTGCCGCCAAATAGTAGTGTTTAAGCACTACTGTGTTCCGGTTTGAAGGGCATTGTACGCTAGTCAAATTACTGGGCGAACGAGATTTAAGAACTAATATTTCGAGGTTGGCAACGCGTGAGTGGCACCTACTAATGGTGCTACAAGCGTTCATAGGCTGCGGCAGCCACTTACCATCAGGTGGGCCGTATGCTTGTTTGCCAACTTCTAACAAAAAAAAAAAAAAAAAGGACAATGTAGCTAGTGGAATTACTGGGCTATGGAGAATTAAGAACAAAAATCTCGGGGTTGACAACGCGTGACACACCCATAAATGTATGGTGTAGCAAGGACTTTCTTTGGTAAATTATGTTTTTTGGAAATTATAACTATTCAGATACGCATTACATAATTGGACGCAAATAAGCAATACCATGTCAACCCACAAAATTGAAAAAACTGAGTTATATATGCAGAAGTGTTGGTAAATGGGTGAAGAACATTTTTCTTTAATATTTGTAGGATTTTAAGCTTTAAAACTTCTAAACAAGACATTTTTTAATCATGCAATTAATGTTAAACGTTGTGGGTTATAGTATATACGAAATATGCAGTTTGTATACTTATTTTTTGTGAAAATAAGTAAAATAACTTACATAAATCTGAAATTGCCAAAAACTTGACCAATAAATAAAAAAATCATATAAAGCAAGTTGTTCAAAATTTTTAAACGCGTTTTTCTCCAAATGACATTCGTGTGGGTTGACATGGTATTGCTTATTTACGTCCAATTATGAAGTATGAATAATATTTTACAACGCCATCTACTTAAGTAGCTTTAGTTTAAGTTGCTAATTTACTTGCCGGGTCGTTAAAGCAATAATAGTATTATTACCCGCCAATACATGTCACGACGAGTCATATTTTCTCATTCATTCATTTTATTTTTAGAGGCGTCGGGATGTGACGACCCCATCGCCCGCTGTTTGGATAACCTCTGTCACAGCAGAGATTATTGCACCAGTGCAATCAGTCACACTGGTGGTAGGTCTTTTATTGCAAGAGGCCGGCTAGGTAGGTACCACCGCAGTGTCAAATATTCTGCCGCCAAATAGTAGTGCTTACGCACTACTGTGTTCCGGTTTGAAGGGCATTGTACGCTAGTGAAATTACTGGACGAACGAGATTTAAGAACTAATATCTCGAGGTTGGCAACGCGTGAGTGGCACTTACTAATGGTGCTGCAAGCGCTCATAGACTACGGCAACCACTTACCATCAGGTGGGCCGTATGCTTGTTTGCCAACTTCTAACATAAAAAAAAAAAAAAAAATTTAGAGAATGTGAACTATTATGGTATCAGTTAAATAGACACGCACAAACATTGTTGTTCAAAACTACCTTCATTATGCGAAGGTGTTATTACCTATGTTCTACGTAGTACAATACCACGTTCATATTTGTATACTTTGGAGAGAATTTTTATTTTTTTTTGGTACTGTTTTAGAATGACTTTTTACGAACGCAATAGGTCACGGGTTCTATTCCCGCTCGGGACAGATGTTTGTAATGACCATAATTTTTTTCCGGTATGTGTGTCACACACAAACACATTTTATCTGGTTCTTAGACATAGTACTATTCAAAAGGCGCCCGTTTATTTATTTTAAAACATTGACAGTTATTTTCAAAATATTTTCTTTTTTTAATTTTAGCTTCATTTTTGGTTTAATTTGAGTTAAGAATGAAAAGTTGATGTATTTGCTTGTATTTTTTTTTGAAACAGACTTATCTGTTTGTTGAAAAATCAAGCGTCTAAAAATGTAAAACTTGTTTTGCCAAACTTAAAAACGATGACGTCAGGATTTAAATTGTATAATAACATTTTCAAATGTATCCAACTATGAACAGACACAAACCATATCCACCGATAAGCCCTTTTGTATCTTAAAATAAATAAAATGGCTTAAATACGAGTATGTCCGGTCAGGGACGCACCGACGGTTCGCATCCAGGTATATGTGCTTGATTGACCCTTTACATTTAGATACGGATACACGTTTTGTTCTATGTGGATATGTGACCCAATTTAACTTATATTTTTAGTTGTGTATATTTTTATAATCCGATGGTGGCAGGTGCTTGATCCGCCTGATGGGAAGTGACCATGAAAAGTTTCGAAAAAATCGTGAAAAAAAAACTGTTGCATTTTGGCGGTAGACAGGGCATTACCATTTTATTATCAGGTGAAGTACAGTCACCTTCCCCCAGGGATAACAAATTAAAGACTGGAAAAATTAAAATAAATCGTAGTTCACGATTTAGATGACAATGCAACATTGCTTTCGCTCTTTTCTGATAGTTGATTGTCTCACAATGTTACAACAAGTTCTAGATGAAATGATAATTAATATATTGAAAAAGTATTATACATTTTCGTTAATTAATTTTATTTTGTACGAAAACATTGTCGGAAAAACAGTTTCTGAATTCCAATTATTATTTAAAGTCTTTTAGCAAAAATAGTGATGTACATTCAGTTAACACTAGAAACAAAAATAAACTTTGTAATCTTAGCTTTCGTCTGCGTAAAGTCAGTAATTCTTTTAAGGGGCTAGGTATTCGCATTTTTAACAAAATTCCAGATTGCTTATTGGTACTGCCAATAAGCAAGTTCCAAATATTGCAAAAAAATAAACTTATCAATAAAGCCTATTATTCGTTAGAGGAATATTTTTACGATAAAAATGCATGGGACTCTTAATATTGCTGGAACTCATTCATGAACCAAATTTTATATTAAAAAATACTATTGTAAAACAAACATATATTTGAAAAGAGTAACTGTCGAGTTTCTTGTCGGTTCTTCTTGATAGAAGCAACCTTCCGAACCGTCGGTAGCGCTTGACTATTCAAAAGTACTTTTTAAAGTCTACTTGAATAAAAATAATTTTGATTTTTTTATTGCGTTCAGAAAATCGAGTATCGAAATTTTTGATGTTGCCTATATTTGATAATGTGTCGTCCGACGACAGAGTAAAGTTTGTAATCACGAATAAATATTTATAAGTCACTAAAATGTTTTTAATTACTAATAAATCTTTTAAATTATAATATTTAATTTACCATTCATCAAAAAAGGAATCTAGATTAATCTGGGCCAACAACCGGCAAATGTATTCTGTTATTTCCTTTTGAAATCCTACATTTTTCTCTGACATAAAACAATACAGCAATCAAGCACGCAAATTAAGTATTAATGTAATACTAGATAGGTATAAGCTAAACTAACAAACACGTTTAAGCAGCAATCACCTCACCGTCAATATCCGCTTGTAATCCTAAATCATTGAACATAAACAAATTCAGCGCACCTGGCCGCACAGACCAATAAATAGCCGGCAAGAAAAGCAAAACGTATGCGTCCCATCGCCGGCAAAGCCCTGGTACAAATCTGGCCAGTGGATAGCCGGGCTGATCGACAAATCCAGCAGATTACGCGCTGATACAGGGCCATGTTTATGAGACAGCGCCGGACTCCGCCGGACTCCATACCCGATACAGGGCTGGCACAAGTATATACCGATTATGTTTAAATAATAAATAAACACGACACAGACGAAAACATATGGTCAGAACAAATATATGTCCCGGGCAGGATACGAACCTGCGACCTGTAGCGCTTAAAGCAGGTTCGCTACCGCTGTGCCACAACGTCACCAAAAATTATATTTTGAATCTTGTATCTGCTAAATAAATTTAAAAGCTAGTTTATTAGCTAATTATAGTTAGCCTAAATTGCTAGAATGTCTTGAATTGAGTTAGATGTCTGAAATATATAGTTTAATTTAAATTTGGATTACAGGGTTGTCAATAGCGATAAGTAGATTAAATTGTCATTTCATTTAGTTTACTACTTTCATATTTGTATTCTATCAGACACAGAGTAGTTTAAAAGTAAACATAAATTACTTTGTCCATAAAAAATACTGCACACAGTATAGAAACAGAACAATTCATATAAGCCAAAACTGATATAAAATCTAAGTACATTTTGAAACGAAGAACTAAAGTAGGACATATTAGTGTAACAAATACGAATTTAAATACGAAGTTATACAGATATAACCGAAAACAGCAGTAGATAACCTCGCACGGATAACGGAATCGTAAACAGAATTCAAAAAGTTTAAAAACGGAACAAACCGTATCCTAGGTAATAAAATAAAATAAAAATGCAAATTGTGTATTAGTTGGCAGCCCTGGCTCCGATACGGAGATAGAGAAGGTAGTCGAATAATATTTCGGCTTACAAAACGAGTCCAACTTTTAATAGTGTACCGTCATGTTTATGTTATGGGCCCCGGAATCGAAAGACAGGGAGCCTCGTGATATAAGGCCCGGGCGTTAAAAGCTTTCGGGGTTCTTTGTAGATGGTCTCAAGTCGAGATTTGTTTATTGGCTTTTCAATGTCATGTATCGCCATTGAAATTTCTTTGGGTGGTACTTTTTCGTAATTTTGTATGGTTTTGAGATAGTAATTACGTATTTTTATACGGATTTGTCGACGATTTTTATTGGGACAGATAGTTTCATTTAATTATTATATGAAAAAGATTAGTTTTTTGTTAATTTTTCAATTTTATAAAACACGTTATAAAAAACGTTACATTAGTGATTAATTTTTATTATTTACCGATTTTTAGTCTTGTGTCTCTGAAATAATTACAAGGTCGTAAATTAATTATTATTAAATCTAAAAATCCTCGAATTATTTTAGACAAAAAGCTTTTTGCTTAGAATATTCAAATAAACACGACGCCATCTTTCATTATTATAAGAACATCAGATGCGTGATTGCTTGTCAGTTTTGGCTCAAGATAATCCGAAATATGGTTAAAAGTTGATAAGTTGATTTTACGCCGTCAATCCGAATAATCTCCGAAGCTCTATTGAATGACAGAAAAACGTCAACTTGTGACATGCAATGTATTAAGAAAAGACGTTGTATTTTAGAAACAACAAGCAGCCCGGCTAATCGTTGATGTGGCACATAGGCGTCATGTTTTCCAACAATTATCGTCATATTTCAAATAATTATAAATCTTAAATTATACACCTGAACCATCCGTATGAATCTGTATTCTGGTGAAAGCCGAATGAAAATCCTTAGTTATCAGTATTTCAAGATTATGAAAATAATTTCATAACCGACTTACATATAGTTGCACGTAAATAAAGTTTTCCCAGTGAGCTCTGCCTGTTATCTTTTATATATCAACGAGGTCCGTTCCGTATCTAAGATGTCCGATCATGAAATTTACATAAGACCCCTTCAAGATATACCTAAATACAATACAGCTCAAACTATCAAAATCGTAAGCCACTTCCAAAAAAATAGTGAAGCTACATAAAATATGTTTCCCCTTAAAGATTATCTTGGAATAATCCTTTATTATAATCGAAGCCCAACGAAGCCTAGTTTAACAACTACCCTGGAATCGGTAAACGAAAAGCTTACGTACAAGCTTTTTATTAATGGCAGAAAACACTTAAATATGCCCAAATATAATATTTCATCGAAACACATAGAATATCATTACCAAATACATTTTTATTATAAAAATCTGTCAAATTGCATAGCAATTTGTTGACGGGATTTTGCTCTGATTTTACACAATACAATTGAAAAAAAAGTTAACCAAAAATAAAAAAATAAACAAAAAGCAAATACAAGCTAAGACACATTTATGATTTATGTATTACACACACATTTATGTTTTCTTAGTCAACTATAAATAAGTCAAAATCCTTCTTGATACCGCCTGTGCTGATATGTCTAAAGTACCAATTAATGGTTTAAGTTCGTGTAACACTCAATCCAAATTGACAGACAACAAGAGTAACATCTTGAAGCGCATTGCTCGTAAATCGACTAACTCAATTTACGCCAGCGGCTATTGGCGAGGTATACCAGCCATATTGATAGGCCGTTGTCGCCTTGAGATATGGCCCGGCAATTTGTACTGCGAATTACTGGTAATCAATTAGTTTGGGGCGAAGAAAAATTGCTGATGAAAATTAACGTCTTCTAAAACTGGGGTTGTCTGAAGGAGTATAATTTATATTAATCATTTTTGTAATAGCGGTGACATGGTTATTTAAAACCAAATAAAATTGTTAAATTCAAAAGATAGCAGTGCTCAGAATTAACGATATTTGTTTTCGGTTTGAAGTTAGACACTGTAGTTAGTAAAATTACTGGGCAAAGGATATTTAAGAAACAATATCTCGAAGTTGGCAATGCATGAGTGACATCTAAAAGTGCATGTTACAGCAAGTATTCATAGGTTAGGAAAACCGCTCGCCATCATGTGGGCCGTATGCTTGCTTGCCAACTTAGTGGTATAAAAAAAGAACAATGTTAAGATCAAATCTTCTGGCATTTTCGACTAACACTTTGAGTAAAAAGTTAATATATTTTTTATAAGAATTAAAATAAAATTGATTATCTATTAAATCTGTGTCAGAATTATCTTCAACCATAAAATATTGAAGAGTTACTCGAGTAAACTTCTTTTCCCCAACCAAAAGACTTAATTAAGTTGAGCTGTTTCGTAATAATAACATAATACAGACTTACACAAAATATATAATGCAACATATCAAATTAGTCAGCCCGCCATGTCGTCAAGACTGAATCCACCCTCGACGTGCGGGATTAGTGCGTATTTACTGCAAATTAACCCAACAATTGATGACCAATTGATCGTCTAATGTGCGCATATGGCCATTATATTAAATCAAACAGGTCTCGATGGCACTCAGGATACCTGAACAAAGACCCATTGATTTAAGGGCATACGCTTGAGCTGGATTGCCTGTATCCTGTTAGGTAAATTGATGATTTGAATCGCTTCAATGCAAATGTAGGTAATGTGGATTACAAATGATTTATTTCATTTGAATGTTCAGCTGCCATTAACGTTATAATTATTGTGAAACGATATACGGATAATGCGCTTAATGCCACTATATGTATATGTATCTGACAACTTTCATTACTATACAAAGTTATAAACTGGCTTAAATAGATTAAGAATATTACTGAAAACAGATTTAAAATGTGAAAAAATGAATATAAGGATGTTAGATAAAATTGCGCTACGGTAACAGATTAAATTAAATCGTGAATTCAGAACGATAAGAGACACACTGTGCACGTAAAATACGCGGCAAACAAAAGCCGCAGATTAACATCTAACTACTAACTAGCATTCATACTCCCGCCCACCGCAATTGCACAGCGATAATACCAATTGTAAACCTCGCGACGATCTCACCTGACTAACTGCCTCTAACTGGCACCAACCGGTTCTAGCCAGTTCGCGTCGCCGGAGACTGGGGTAATCCGGTGCAATCCAGTTCACAAACTTTGCGCCGACGTGTTTGGTTTGCGGTTAACGCGTTTCGCTACTCATATCTAAATCTGTCAACCTTTTATGCGTATTCTATAAAATAAGAATCATTTTGTATTTCATTACAATTATTATGCATATTTTTAAAAATGTTCTTGTATTTTTTATCATACTATTTTGCGTCACCGCATATATTAAAACTAAATTTTCGATATTTAAGGCGACTATGAAACTTGCAAAGATGACGTGAACATAAAAATACCATCACTAAGATTTTATTGGCAAGTTCTGAAAAGATCCACGATATGGTTTCCAGGTTCAACGAGGCGTAAACTAAACTGGGTAAAAATAAAAGAGCCTTACAATTATCCTACCCTTTTAGCGAAATGTCACTGTGGCTCCATAGAATCGCAAATGTCCCAAATGTACCCGTAAAGATTCCACCAGGTTTAATGCAGCGTGATAGGTGTTAGTTTGTTTTGGATCACTGCACATGTGCATTGGTTTATATTTACAAGCTAAACTTCGGAAATCATGTAACAATGTGGTATTTTCTGCTCCAACGCAAAACAAAATTAGGTATTAAAATGATTTTCAAGTATTTTTGATGTGCCTATTAAATTTCAAATCATGTAAATGTTTTCTTGATGCAAATTAAAAAGTAAAAGTCAGATTATTAAAGATGAAAATTAATCTTAAAATTTCGGTATTGAATAATGATTAAAGGTAAAATTGCAAAACACTTACAGACTAAGTAAATAAACAAAGCACTATTACTGCAAACCTAAGACTAGAAGTTTATGTAAATTCAGCTAAGCTAGCTTGAACCGGTTCACACCAGGCGTAAACCAGTTTAAGGCGGTTTGAGCCAGTGCCGGTGTGGGAAGTTTGTTCTGTCACTTGCTTCGGATAGGTTGGTGTTTAGCGGGTCTAATTGAAGATATTTCCTTTGGCATTCCGTATTGTTTTAATAGTTTAACTATTTTGGATTATCAATGATGATATGAAATGAGAATTTGGATGATATAGTTAACTAAATGTGAAAATGTTATAACGATGACTTTAATATGATCGAAATTGACGTTTTATACTCTTATTATATATATGGATGGGTCTTCGATATGTAAAAAATGTTGATTGGATTCGTTGGTGCTCTTTCGAAAAATTAACATAAAATTAGTCAAAGCAACTTTACTCGGCTACGTTACTAACATCGTCGGCGGTGCGGAGTAGAACAAAGCGAAACGAAATGAAGTGAAAAAATAATTTTTTTTTAGAAAAAACTAAGTACTTAACCATAATGTGTGTTTACCGACTTCTGTTGCAGAAAAAAAAAATTTTTTGCTGTATATCGTCAGTATTTTCTTCTACACCCTTTTTTCATTTCATTTTGTTTCGTTTTATAACAGTAGTTGATAAGACATAATGTATAAGGGAGGGTAAAAAAAGGAATCGTTAAAATCGCTTTACAACCATCAAAGATGTCACATAAGATACACACAAAATCAGAAGAAAAAAACACGACTATTTTTTATATCACGAAAATTATTTATAACACCCTTTTGAAAACTTTTTTTTTAAATATTACAATTCAAATTCTTAGACTTTCCATTATATTCGAGAAAAAGGGAAAAAAATATTTTAAAGGTCCGTACCGTTTTGCCATGTCAGAGCTTATCAGAAGTATAATCCGTGACACGAACGTCAGTCGAGAGAGGCAGCTGATGTCGGATTACGGGAGGCTGGCAAAAAATAGAGCTGCTTTTTGATTTTACTTTTTCTGACCAATTATACATGAATATATTAACATTGAGTTATAAGTATTGGGTAAATAAGAAAAGTTCTTAAGGTAGATGAAATATTATACAAAAACTAGCGGGCCCGGCAGACGTTGTCCCGACGAAAATCTGGGACCCTATAGCAGCACCCGCTAACTGTGAACAGAAGTGACACCTGTGAAAATTATTGAATTACTAAAATTGCTATTAAAAAATAGCCGTTGATGGTAAAAGAGTGAAAATTTTTGGTTGTATTGATTTTTAATGCCACGTCATAAATAGTAAAAATATAAAATTATGTCCAAAAAATTTGGAGTGGACTACCCCACGTTTAAGGGGTACGAAAATAGACATTGACCGATTCTCAGACCTACCCTGAGATGCACACAAAATTATATATATACACGAGAATTTTATATGTATATATTAGATTATAATTATATAAGTAATTATTGTTAATGTGTATAGGGTATGGTCCTATACATACGAAGAGCGAAACTGGAAGTAGGCGTACACTTACTATTGTCCGGCGCATAATAGTTTAAACCAACCTTAATTAATAATGCAGGGCAACACTTACGAATCGAATCTCGGTCCGATAGGCATTAATCATTTCATTGTTGCGTCGGGGTGACACCGAGTCAGACTACTGTGGATTTGTTGACAGGGATCAAGCCTGTCGGACAGCGGGATTATTCTGGTACGCTCATTTTATATGTATTCGATATTTTTGGTTTAAAAAATAATATGTTGGATGCTATAATATTATATTCTTTTTTTATTATTATTATTTTTACTAAAAAAATTGTGTGATTGGGTGACCCCGTCGAAGTTCCTTACATTTTTTTATCCACCAATAGTGAGTCGAAATTAAACATGTATATTTCAATAGGTTTTGTGATATAAAGAGACAGGGCAGAAAGAGCCGATAACCCGTATTTTATATACACGAGTGTCAAAAAATTCTTCTCCTTAATCCATTGCTTGTCCACAAAAGAGACACAATAATTGAACGCAAATAAGCAATACCATGTCAACCCACAAAATTGAAAAAACTAAGTTATATATGCAGATCTGTTGGTAAACGGCTGAAGAACATTTTTCTTTAATATTTGTAGGGTTTTAAGCTTTAAAACTTCTAAAAAGCTATTATTTAATCATGCAATTTATGTATTATGTTAAACGTTTTGGGTTATATTATATACGAAATATGCAGTTTGTATACTTATTGGTCTGTATATTATGTATGACCTGGCCTGTATTTCAGGCCTTGACCTTAGTTCAGGCACCATTTTCCTAGAATATCTGTGTAATATTGTAACGAGAAATAAACTTATATTCACCAATATACCAGTAACGGAAACTATTGATATAATAAAACAACAGCTTAGTGTAAACAACTTACCTACTGAGTATCTGGGATTGATAGAGTTTTGCCTTACTAGTGGATACTTCCTCTGGCGAGGGGATTTCTACCTGCAAGTAGATGGAGTGGCAATGGGCTCACTAATAGCACCAGTTGTGGTCAACATATTTATGGAACACTTCGAGCAGGAAGCGTTGAAAAGTGCGCCATCAAAGCCAAGATACTAGTGGAGATACGTAGACGATGTGTTTGCTATAGTCACTAAACAAGGTGTACAACAATTATTAGACCATCTAAACAAAATACATCCAAAAATAAGGTTTACTACAGAGGAGGAAAAAGACGGAACTCTCCCATTTTTGGATGTACTAGTGAAGCGGGAACCTAGTGGAAGCCTGGTACATTCAGTATTCAGAAAACCGACACATACTGATCGTTCCCTTAGAGCGGATTCCCATCACCACCCGTCGCAATTGTCTTCGGTGCCTCGCACTCTCATCAACCGTGCACTGCGTCTATGCGATCCTCAATTCCTTGAGTCGGAATTGACACATGTGCGGCGGGTGTTAGAGTGCAATGGCTACAACTGGCGACAGAGTCACCGTCTAGCAAACACGACCATCAGACAACGGCCTCATATCGCAGAGCGAGTTCCAGCCTATTTACCGTACATGCGAGGGGTAACGGATAAGATAGGACACCTGTTACGCCGCAGATGTAGCATCAGAACAATTTTCCGCCCCATGACACAGATTGCAAGGCTTTTACGATCACCCAAGGATCTGGAACCTCTGGAGGGCCCTGGCGTCTACGAAATTCCGTGCGATTGCGGCAAAAGCTACATTGGAGAAACGGGGCGCAGCATCACCACCAGGCTCAATGAACACATCCGCAGCATTCGCAAGATGCAAGTGAACACCTCGGCGGTGGCAGAGCACGCCTTCTACTCCGGCACCCCTCATTATATTAGGTTCGATAAGGTCAAAGTGCTGGCCCGCGAAAAGAATTTCGTATCGCGCAAATTTCGTGAGGCAATAGAAATCGACCGTCGTCCTAATTTTAATAGAGACAAGGGGTGGGCCCTGCCACCGACTTGGAAACCTGTGCTGCTAAGTGCGACGCCGAAGAATATTGGAAGTGTTGATGAGTGTGTAGTGGATATTGTGAGTACATTCTGTGCACCCGTGAACTCTAATTGTGACACTAGTGCATCGGTCTCGCCGGCTTCACCACCGTCGCCAGCGCATCCCCCGCCCGCCGCCCTGTCTAGCCGCGCGATACGAGCACAAGCGCGCAGTGCGAGACGGGTTGCAACCGCGAACGTAGCCCACTCACCCTGATGAAGGACCTCCGATGAGTCCGAATCTAGTCGGTACTTAAACCGATTGAACGTGAGTGTTAGCCGTTTAAATTCTACATTAAGAAATAAACTATTATTATTATTTAATATAATCTTTGTTACAGCTGATTTTTCATGTTATGTCGAGGTCCAGAATAAGTCGCTCGGGTCCTAGCGAGTGTAGTGAACAATCACAAATGAATGGGCCCGAGACAAAAGGCAAGTTCCTTTGTACTAATGAAGAATGGTCATCCCGCGTCGTTTGTTAGTGTGTTAGGCGTTAGATTAATTTCAGGCCACTCAGAATCTAATTTTCTTAAGGTGACTCTCTAATTGTTTTCGTTACTAAGTGTTAATTAATTTAGAGCTGAGTCAAAGTCAACTGAACTTCATGCTTCGGACTGCACGTGAAAAGTCAGTCCCGGTTTTTATCAATGGCAGTTGAAATATCGAGTAGGTATACGGGTGACCAGCGGGCTTACCATTAACTTTCGATCGCGATCATCACAGCCGAGTGCACCCACTGATCGGTAAACGATCGGTAGGTTAAGCAGCTTTAGGCACGATAAGTCACTAGATGGATGATCGCATAGTAGTATTTTAACTGAGCGTCTCCGTGCTTCGAAGGGCACGTAAAAGTCGGTCCCGGTTGTTATCAATTTGAGAATAGTCTCTGAACAACTCTGGCATTAGGTTGGCCATTAACCACTCGTTAAGAAAAAGAAGAACCATTAACTTTAGTAACAATTCTATTTCGATCCAATTCGATCCTGACAGTAAAAAGATTCAGATTTTATATGAGCGTAAATTAGCAGTATCAGTACTGTTGCGTTTCGTATGATGAGTGAGAGCGCCGGAAGCCTAATCTCTCATCCCCTCTGTTCTATCCTTTCCTCCCCATTTCTTCACTCTTATTCCCTTGGGTTGACAACACACATGTGAAGTATTTCAAGTATCACAAGCGGTCATAGGTTGTGCGACTGTTTACCATCAGGCTCACGTATGCTCGTTTGCCAATCGTCATGACATATCTAGTTACATATACAGTAGCACAATTTCATTTCATAACACTTATTATGTTGAAAAGTGTTCGTGTAATTACAGCGCAACGAGAGCATAAATATGCCAGCGCTAATATGCTCCCAGGTGCATCGTGTATGATACTCTGATACCGTCGCGATAACATATGCGTTGAAATGCTCTATATGAAATTGTTACATAATTTCGTAATATAAATGCGAAAGTAACTCTGTCTGTCACGCTTTCACGCTTAGGCCATTGAAAAATGAAAAAATTAAAAATGTTTACTATGCCAAAAACTTTTCACAATTACAAAAGTTGTTGGGACCTTCTTTTAAGTATGACAATACTTGTACTCGAAGATTCCGCTCTTCCATAGAATTTCAGTCAAGAAATTTCTTAACAAGATATAATTAACTAATATAATATAATTAATTTCTTACTTATATTTATCTTATTGTTTATTAATTTATGTATGGATATATGTGTATCAAGTGTGTGTGTTTGTGAGTGTGTGTGTGTGGATCCCATTGACACAATTTGGGGTACCGATATCTATCTCGGCTACTAGCCAATGTCTTTCCCAAGGTCTAGTAGACTAGATTTTAGGAGTAGTAGAATACTAGTGGACTAGACATTGGCTATATAGCACACGGCTTATCAGTCAAAAACTGACCCCCAGTTTCTCGAACGTTGATCAAATTAATGTCAACTTAATATTCCAAATATAGAACGCTCATTGAATAAAGATAATCGTTGATCAATAGGCAACCAATGAGCGTCTTGTATTTGCTATGTTAAGTTGACATGAGTTTTGATCAACGTTCGAAAAACTGGGGGTCAGTTTTGACTGATAAGCCATGTGCTATATAGCCAATGTCTAGTCCACTAGTATACTACTACTGCTAAAATCTAGTCTACTAGACCTTGGGAAAGACATTGGCTTAACATTGACAAACCGGGGGTAAGAGGGAGGGGGACTGCCTTTATTCCAGCTTCAGACCACTCATGGACTTTAAAAACAGAGGCGCTTGAACGTTGGAAACGAATATAAGCTATTTATTATTGCATAAAACTTTTCACGCTTACGAATTTGCAGGCGAAGTCTAGTTATCTTATAAGTATGAAATCAATTATATAACAAAATGAACAGTATTTTGCACAAAGCACGTACATAGTGCATCCCCAAACGCCGCCATTAACATCTAATACCAATATATCAAGTGTCCGCCAGTCCGCCTTATCAATTTATAGTCCCGCTGTATCGAAACTTTGTCCCTGCAAGTGCATCTTGCACAAGTTTAATAATAAATTAAAACGTGTGATATTTAGTCGAAACTGCTTCTATACAGCAGTAATAGCGGTCTTTGTCTAGTCTAAATGAAATATGGGTCAAAATTCATATGTTATACATTTTGTGTTTCAATGAGATCAATTGATTCAAGGATTTAAGGGATTTAAGGGTTTCTCTATATAAATCAAGTCGGGGTCACCACTGTGGAGGAACGAGGTATGATATGTCTCTCCAGCATTAAGGGAGGATCCTCCGACCAGGCTGGTGATATTGCCTGGCGGACCCAAGCCCAACGATACAATTTAGGAAGTTGTATATATACTTTATTAGTGTAGAACGCTTTGATAGCGCGATTCAGGACTGTGACGATCTTGTTCGTCAATATAGTGACGTAGTATACCATGTAGATGTCGCTGTAACTTTCTATAGCTTGATGCGGGATTAAGACTATCTTATATATTTATCGCGTTGCGTTATTCTGCGTGTAGATGTCGCTACATTAAAATTGCGAACCTCCTCCGTTACGCTCAGAGCGCTTCCTCTATGGTTTGGCCTCGCAGGAGGCACCCTAAGGATAGAATCAAATTTGAAGTCCCGCGAGGGCTGTCTTCCGAGGCCGGGTCTCTGTACAGGCCACCCTAACCTGATGACACTGTCGAAGCCAATAGGGCCAACAGTAATAAACAAAATCTGTATGCACCAATTTTTTTAAGTGCGAGAGTGTCTGAATAATAGATTTTGCCCCAAAATGCCTTGAAAAATGTCAACATTGGCTGATTTGAAGCCAACGTACAAACTTTTGCTCCAACGTGACGCATGTGGTCCATATCTCTTAACAGTCTTGTCTAATTCGCGGCTGTGTTCACATCGCTTTATTGTCAGCATAAATTGATAGCCTCTCTTATAAAGCCACTGGAAATGGCTTAGAAGAATCCATAAAATTAGCATGCATAAACATGCAGCATATCATAATAATATGATATGCTTTTCAATACTAACAGAAATATACTAGTTATAATATTGGTTAATCCAATTTAAATTAATATCAGATTAAAATATTTGACATGACGGCGGATTTAAATCTTTGAAAATAGCGTTATTCAGCCTTAAATCAGAAATATCAATATGTCCTTATATTATTTAGTATATTTTCAAGGCTATTGTAATTTAAATAAACACATATATAGTCACGAAAAGTTTGTTAAGCGTATTTTATACTTCTTATTATCGACCAGAAACAATTGTTAAAAAATAAAATAAATTTAAAGTAAATTAATTACTTTTCTTGTCGTTTTCTATTTCTTTAACTCCTCGTAAAGAGTTCAGGTGATGCCCGGTAAGCGACGTTTACTGAATTAATTTGTGGGCGTACGTCGACATCAGCCGACATCTGCCGATTGAGTACCTGAACGTAGCTCGTTCGGGCCACGCTGTTAATAGCGGCTATTTGTTACACCATTATTTATCTGTATTCTTCGTTAACTTATTTTAATTTCAGTCCAAAAAACTTTCAGTCGAACGTCAGTTTAAGAGAGAGCACATTTAAGTAATTGCTTCAATGTCAGCGTTTAGTTTACGACGTTGTTGGACAACGGTAGCGAGCCTGCCTGAAGCACCACAGGACCATACAGGCATGTGTCCTGAACACATGTGTCTGGGTGTATTTGTCCTTATGTGTACAGACCCCGAAATAGGATATCACTATCGTAATGAGGGCTGATAAGTGTGTAGCTTTTATTTATTAATTTCATTTATTTATATACAACGTTTTATTTGGGATATAATTAAACACAGATTTTTTATACATTTTAATAATGTAGCTAATTTTTCCTAAGTATATCATATTTTATGTTTTTGTGTCTTCACTAGATAGCGTGATAAATTTACGGGTAGGTTTTTTGTAAATGTTCTCAAAAGACGTTAAGCTACTGAAAGGATTTGGATGAAATTTTTGATATAAGATAGTTGATTACCTTAATTAACAGAAAGGATAATTTTTATCCCGAAAAATTTTACGGAGCAGTGGACACATTATTACTAATAATTTAAAAAAATACGGAATTCAAAACAAAAAAATATAATACCAGAAGGGAAGCACCAACTCTTAAATAAAAAATAATCATCAAAATCACCCAATCGAAAGTTATGAGGTGGCAAATATAAAAAAAATACAGTCGAATTGAGACCGTTCTCCTTGAAGTCGGTTGAAAACGAAAGTATAGCTTCTGGCATTACATAAGAGAAGTCTATATCATTCTACATCTTGCATCACTTAAGCTAATGAACCGATTTAAACAGAATCATTATAATTCATGGTGTTATTATAGTGTTGCAAGTATGGGTTGCGTATGGGCATTAGCGCACCTGTCTCTAATGGTTCCGTGATTTTCTAACCGCTTTATCTTGATTAGTTATGTATGTTTAATTATGTTAGTGAAAGTATTTGTGGTCTATTTTAAAGGGTTTTGACAATGGTTTTATTAACTTATACAATAAATAAATAAATAAACGCTGCACACTCAACGGCCCCCATTAGGATAGTAATATCCTGTGTCGGGGATCCGGAAATACATACAAGGACAAGGACAAATACACCCAGACCGGAAAATATGCTTGCATGGACAATACAAACATATTATGCTCCGAGCGGGAATCGAACCCGCGACCTGTGGCGTTTAAGGCAGGTTCGCTACCGTTGCGCCACAACGTCGTCAAAACAATGTATTATAACTGTTATAATAAGAATTTACCGGCGTCTGTGTCGAAGCAGAGATTATTCCACCAGTGCAATGCGTCACACTGGTGGAAGGTCTTTTGATGCTTAAGGCCAGCTAGGTAGGTACCACCGCGTTGTCAAATATCCTACCGCAAAGCAGTAGTGTCTTTGGCATTACTGTGTTTCGGTTTGTAGGGCACTGTAGACTAAAATTGCTGGGCAAAGGAGATTTTAGAACCAATATCTCGAGGTTGGCAATGCGTGAGTGGCACCTATTAATGGTGTTGCAACCGCTCATAAGCTAGCGCAACCGCTTACTAACAGGTGGGTCGTAAGCTTGCTTGCCAACTTAGTAAATTGAAAAAAATAATCTTTCTAATTATCATATAGGATCATAGGTGTCGGAATTCTTCAAAATGAAAGTGGTTCATATATTGCCTTTAATTTTTATATATTTTAGGATTTCACTACAAAATTGTATAGCTATTCATAGAACATACTTAGCCTTTGAGTGAAATTACTGTGACCCGTTTTTACCATACGGCATCCTAAAAATTGCTACACAGTCAACGGCCCGAACGGAATAAGGAATAATTTGTGTTTTGCGTTCTGAAGCTCACTAAAATACTCACACCAATACCGGACATAATTTGCTTGTTTGATCAATGCAAACATCGGCTCCAAACGAACGAGAATGGAACTTGTCACCGAGGAGGCTATAGTGGGTTCCCATGACGTTACCATCTTGTCATGGAACCCCACATTCCTCTTCATGAAGAATCTGGTTGCGGATTTCGTCCCCGTCTATAAAACAAGGTTTTCTAGTATTGTTTTACAACGGCCCTTAACAGAAGAAAAGAACAGAACAGACGAATTAATAACCTGCTTCATTGTGAAGTCGTTTCAGAAGTGGAAATAAATTTTTTGCGCTGTAAAAAGTATTTTTATTTTTGGTCACCTGGTTTTCACCTTTACTTGGTAAATTGACAGATTGTGTCATGTGAAATGGCGCTACTAAAAGTGTCTATTATAGGAGAGGACGGGAAACTAACTATGGAAGTGGTTTTAATAAAAAAATAATATATTTCGTTGTGCTTCAAAAACTGTTGTTTGATGTGAAAGAAAAATATATCAGTATCGATACTTAAAATTGTATTTTTATATCATACTTTTCTAGTAAAAGCAGATAACCAAGTATTACTTGGAAAGTATATTAGAAACTTCCAATAGACGATAATAACGTAGTTACCCTGATCGAAGCTGTCAATTAATGATATCAATCATATAAATTAAAAAATCACACAACACACAAGACTCAGGCTCATATGAAATTCCAGTTTAATATTATATTATAGATAATTGTAATAAATAAATAAAAAATTGAGGGATCGAGGGACCCCCGTCAGAAACGAAATTCCTTAAGTTTTTTCTTCAACTCCGAATGTTCTTCGAATTAAAATCTGTATATTTGAATAGGTTACAGGGACGGAGAGAGAGAGAGAGAGAGGCATTTCATTACTAAATCGCACTTCCACGTTAAGAAACTTCGTTCCAGAAATTGCTTCCATACTTACTTATCTGGTCACCGCTATCAAAAATCGTAATTGATTTTTCACGGGCGATGCGTCAAGCGCGAACGCAAATGGCTTACGTCGGCCATATTGAATTAGTGCGTGGACGACGCTGTCGCGCGAACACAAGTGCTATCGAGGGTACTTTATACAATTTTTTTTGACATTCTTTAGTTTAAAAGAAATGAGTTTTTTTTAATATAAGATATCTATAATTATATTGTGTTCATCAAATTTTAATTTTATGCATGTTAAACAATGGTTGATTGAATCACTTCATATTTAAATATTAAGCGAATAAATTAATACAATACAATTATAATTTTATGTTTTTTGAACTGTTTGTAAATATTAAAATTATATGTTGATTATTGTTATAGTTTTAATAAAAATAACTCCGGATACGATTACTATCCCGAGACGAGATAGATATTTTTTTTTGATCACACAAATATTTCCTTCAATCTATAACTTTGTAGTGATTATAAAGATTTAGGTTTTTTTTGGAAAACCGTATAATAACTTTAATTTAGAAATCTACTTTAACTTATGCATCTGTACACTGTAAAAGTGTCCAAGTTGTAGGCAATAGCTAATTGTAGTATTTAAAAAAAAAAAAATTAAAAAATCTTGATTCGTCTCCATCATAACTGTATCCTACCGTTGTTCACTCATAAAATTAATTAAAAAACACTTCACTCCGGTGATTTCGTCCAAATTGATTGAGAGCGGGCCCGTGGGCCGTGACGTCACTAATGGACAGACAGTGTTTTGTTTTTTAAGGAAACTTTATCGAAGTGAATGCTTAACAGTTTTATTATTAAAGCGAAAATGTGTCCTCTGACATCAATATTATGATGTAAAATCTTTAGTCTAATTATGGTATAAAAATCTTTTTAATAATTTGACGACGTTGTGGCGCAGCGGTAGCGAACCTGCCTTAAACGCCACAGGTCGCGGGTTCGATTCCCGCTCGGAGCATGATATGTTTGTATTGACCATGCAAGCATATTTTCCGGTCTGGGTGTATTTGTCCTTGTCATTGTATATGTTTCCGGACCCCCGACACAGGATATCACTATCCTAATGGGGGCCGTTGAGTGTGCAGCGTAAAAAAAAAAAAAAATTTACTAAAACTGTTACTGATTTTTCAAAAATAATTTTTATTATGGTGATTTAAATCCTACTATGCTTGATATGTAAAAGTAATGTTTTTGAGGATCGACGGATGGGTGTTTGTTAATCTTTCACGTAAAAACTACTGAATGGATAAGAATAAGGCACATAATACAGTTTAATAACTGTATTAATAAATAGGATATTTTGTATCCCATATGTTATCCAGGTAATAAATAATAACCTTTGTGTGTGCTAAATATCATCCACTTTTGTACAGTTTTCGTGTGAAAAACAAACATCCATCTATCTAAACAAACTATCGCGGTTATAGTAGATGTAGTATCTCGTTAAGTCTAGCCAAAAATTATGACTTCGATTTAAGTCCCCTGATAAAATATTAATAAATATAAACAAATTAATATTATATTAAGTTAAAGATGCCGTATCGCCTTATTATCTAAAACGTTCTTAGTCTATAATTTCGTTAACTCAATTAACCAAATCTGCCTTCATTCGTACGCTATTGTGCCGGCCTCATAAATTGACAAACTGTCCAACTCTCATGAACAACAGGAATAAGTTTCTGCTTACGGTCAGTGCGCGGGATATTGATCACATACGGGTGAATATTGTATTAATTAACGGAAAGAAAATTTACTAAAACACGTTAAAACAACTTTGAGTCGATACCAGTGCTGTATTGAGAGTACTTATCTTATTTTGTCTTACTAAATAAGATAAGTACTCTGAATACTGCACTGGTATATATATATATGCATATGGTATAACTACTTAATTTCACATTTGTTTTCAACTCACAGAAAATATTTATCTAAATTATTTTTAATATTAAACAAGCATACGGCCCGTCATGGTAGTCAAACAGTACATCTTTTCAGAATGCTTTTCTTTTTGTGAAATATTTATACCTTTACCCTTTAATTAACTACCTTAATTATTGGATTTATTTTTATAACTACACTTATGATATATTTGTAACGTTGTAAGATAAGCACATTTTATAATGCATTTTTGTTCTGTTTCTCAAATTATTAGCTATCTGAAATATAGAAAGTATAATCCAAAATCAGTTGACCAAACGCAGCGGGACCGTCCGTTCCGTGTGTTTCCATCCAGCGGTCCACTGGCACCGCCCATGATTTAAGGTCCAACTTGCACCGTGGACGAATGGTACCACGCTTTGGCTAATGAACCATGAATTTCTATTTGTTGTACTGTTCAGGTAATTAAGTAATAGGTGTGTTTGTCTTGTTTATGCTCGTACGGTATAAATACGACAAACTTTATAAGTATTATTGATACTTGAAAATGGGAATTGTTGAATATTTGAAACATTGTTATACCTAAATCTAAATATTTATTATTGAAATTATAACGAGTTAAACCCATTTTACGCTCATGCTAATAGTCTTAAGAATGCGAAAATATCAAAAATACGTCTCAAACTTGATTATATATTAGCCAATTATATTTTTTTTTCATCATTATTTATATATTTTTTGATTATTAGTGACTTTATATTACATATTACATATTTCGAAATGGTAAAATAACTAATATTAAAATCAATATTGTATAGTAATATTTTTGTAGTCACAGAAATTTGGAAAGAATAAGTGACATGACAAATAATAACAAAATGATTTTAAATATACTTTATTACGTTGAAGAATATAATTAATCATTATTTTATTAAATATATACGTACCTACCGTCCAATAGTTGTTAAAAATTAAATTACATCTAAGTTAATTCTCATAAATTACTACAATTGAAAAATCCTAATAATTATTACATAATGCTACCGACCTACCCTCAATTTTAATTATCACACTCAAAAGCACGATTCTTCCAGAAGTCGGCTAATTCTTTGAATTTATTACAACACTGCCTTCTTCTTCTAGGACTACAATTCACAGGATTATCTAATACACTACTAAACTTCCTAACCAGAGTTGTAACAGAGTCTAAAGTTGATTGATCAACTCCATCAATAAATGAAATGGAAGAGTTAAAGTGCTCAAATGCTTCTTCTATATGTCTCTCAATTTCACTGAAACGCGTATCTTCTTTGTCAACAGTATCATCAAAAGACAGATCAGTTCCAGAAATGCTACATTGAACAGTTTCTGGAAACTTCTTTCTAATTGTACCCGTAGCTGTTGAAAGTTGTTCGATTGATTTAAAGATATCATCAATTGTATCACATATATCTTCAATTGACGCAGCTGAAGTTATCTGACCGTTGACGAAGTAGAACTGCTTTGAAGACTCCTTTTCCGGATCGTCTTTTAAATTACTAACAAAATCGTTGTATTCCAGAGCTGAAGTTGTAGACTTCTTAGATAACTGCCTTCCAATCTTCCGTCTAACCTTCTTGAATAAGAATGAAGAATCGAACGTAGTTTTCAAATCTAAGTTGCTGAATACTGGTTTCAGTCTCGGTGTGTCGTCTTCTGTGTCGATTTCAAGGTCTATCGGTTTCCCCCATTCTTCTTCCAATCTCCGCCATTGCTCGTTTTCGGATAAAATCGCTTCGATATCCATCAATGAACTCATTTTGAATTTTGACAGTTGCTTCTTCGGTGTCGCGATTCGAACTGAAGCTGACGTTGATTTGTCGCATTATTAATATATATTGCTATCTCTTTTAGTTGCGTTTTCAATGAATACGTGAGGAATATCCTGACATGTACTTAACTAATGAGTTACTACTAGTTATTAGTGAACATTTTGTATACAAATTACTTTGTTATCAGTAATTAACTAATACTTTTCTAAAAATTTCATTCAATTTTATCTCTTAATGTTTCAAAGTAAATTCAAATATCAAATCTGATAAAAGGAAAGCGTGTTATGAATTTTAATGTCGGGGATAAAACTATAATGTTTGTTTATTATTAAAATTATAAAATGATAATAATAATATATAAAGGCCTCACGTTGCTCTGAACGGGAGGTAGCTTCGTAATTAAATCAGTATTTCACTGTTACGACCAACAAATACTATAATAAATTTGTTTTAACTAAACACATTGCTTTGATTGTTATGTTCCGTTATATGGGGCTTATTATTGTGTTATATCTCATATATTATGTATATTACGATTGGTGATTTATATCTTGGAACTATTCCACGGTTTGATCGGAATGGTATAAGTGTTTTTTGTCAATAGCTTTATGTTTGGCGTTTTCTATAAGTTTATTAGTAATTGTTTAGATAATAAAGAGCGAATCAAGTTCTCAAGAGTTTGAATAAAGTAGTACGTAGTTCTGTGAATGTTTGTATGTAGGTATGTATGTATGTGTCTTTTTGACAATATGAATGACTATCATTGTAATCTATATAATTTTTTTCGTTCTCTTTTTGAAGTTATACTTCTTTTGGCGCATTAGAGAAAAATGATGAGACTAAATTTTTACGATGCGCGCGCACACCGTCACAAAAAACTGACACCCTGAAGTTAGCTATAGTCAAAATTTTTTTGTGAAAGTGACGTTTATTTTGATATTGACAGATCATTTCTACAGATTATTTGTGATATTTAAATTATTTAACCAGATAATGCGTTATAATAAAACTTTCAATGTATTAAGTACCTTTTTTCTATTGTTAGTGTCGTTTTTCTACAAACGTAGAATAAGGCGAAAGATAAAATTTTGAAAAGATTTTTATCTTGTTACGCCAAAGAAGTATAACTTCTAACGCGTGTACATAAGTACACACACACTTTTTTTTTCTTTTTCATCATTTTAAATTGATGATTTGCTTGATATTGACAAATAGAACTTTATGTGTAATAAGGTTTTGTATAATGGCACACTTAGGAGCTAACTATGAGTTATAAATTATTAACCTTATTTTGTTTTTGCGACATTATGTTATTTAACTGTAATAATTACTAATTAAAAAGTCATTTATATGATATATAAGAGATTAATAAACTGAAGACTTTTTTATGTGAGAGACACAAAGGTAGAGCAAAAGAAGAATTAAAGTAACATAATCTTATAATGCAGGTGATCAAATAATGGTAAAGAAAATAATGTTAATATATACTAGTTTTAAAATATAATATAATTTAATTATAGTCAAGTATTTATCTTAGCCATGTCTACTCGTTATAACTAAGTATACAAGGCCAATGCTAGCATATTTCAATTTCAATGCCATAAACAAACAAAAACCTTTATAAAATCATAAAAAAAAGACGCATACGATATAACGCAACATAAACTACCCAGAACTTATTGTCTTTCATAAACATCCAAATCTACTGTACCTTAATCTTATTATTTATCGTCGAGTGTAAAGCGTCCGTGGCAATTAAACGCATCCAGTGCCGGCCGTGTATCATACACAGTAATCCCAGGGACAGAATGATAATAACAAAAAACAATAAAAATAACGAATTACCCCGCGAACTGGGCTTGATTCGGGAGGAGCGGAGTGCACAGAGACGTCCGTTGAGACGCTGTTTGTTCATGTTCCATTCGTCAGTGGCGGATTTAACGGCAATTTGGGGACCGATTTTTTTTTGATGCCTCATAGAAGTCAAAAAGATTTCTAAATGACGGTTTTCTGATTTTTTACAGGTAGAAATCGGCAACAAATTTGCCGATGACTTTCCCCCGTCACTTGTCATTGTACATTGCGAGTAGCAAACTTCCATATTTTAGAGATAAACAGCTATGTCGTCGCCCCCCAACCAGTAATCGGCTCCTGCGACCTCTGCCCACACTTTGTATTAGTGAAAAGCGAAATTGAAAAAATGTATTTCCCTCTTCCCACTATTAACCAGAGGCAAAGGCGGCTAAAACGTTACAGCTTATGCCTATATATCCATGATTGGAGGCCATGGCACCAATGCAAGTAGAACATAATTATACATTATATTTTGACTTCACTTATTCGTTATAATAAAATACTATATTATGTCACCAAATGTTAAAAGCATAGATAACTAAAGCATGCTATTATTTGTATCGTAGAACTTATACAGAACGATATAAATTTTAATACAATAAAAATTATTTTATTAAAAAAAAAAATCTGTTCGACTCCATTCTCATATCAGACCTTATTCCAAATCCGAGTTCTGTTTACGCTCATTCTTAATATGGGACAAAACTGTTGGAAGAACAACAGTTTTTGTTGTATATTTTATGTTGTGTGACGCCATAACTCAAGATGGCTGACACGACACCCTGAGCCGGTGATATACTCGCCTACTGGAACTCGCCTTATTTATAACGGGGCAGTTATTTTTATTTATACTTATGTTTTATTGGTTTATCGCGATACGGACTGTTGGTTGCGTTTTGGATTCTCTTCAAGTGGTTAGTTATTGATATTATATATCATGTAATTTTCAAGGTTTTGGCCATGATATTGTTCAGTATATTAAGGTTATTTTTATTATCAACTTAAATTTCTTTCAAAATAGATAAAAACAATTTTCTCAATCAATGTTCTTCCACCACTTTAGACCTAAACAGCTTGGCTCTTAACGTTTTGAGTTAAACTTTTACAAATAAAAGGTAAAGTGCTGCTTTATTTTTCCGCTTCAAACTTCTTTGAAATTAAATATATGAGATTTAAGATAACATTAAAAAGGCTTTATAAGCACAAAATTATTAGGTCGTAAAAATGCCTTGTACCGAACTATTAGTAATAATACCTAAAAATAATTGGTCTGGACACCGAGTGAATAGTAAAAGTCAATAACACCAATATGTCTATCACTACATAGTATAAAACAAAGTCGCCTTCTCTGTCCCTATGTATGCTTAAATCTTAAAACTACGCAACGGATTTTGATGCGGTTTTTAATAGATAGAGTGATTGAAGAGGAAGGTTTATATGTATAATAACATCCATTAAATATTTATGTTTAAATTTTATTTATCATCCATTAAGTGGAGAAAAAAAAATATTTGAGGTTTCTAATGTGATATCGTAAATAATTACATTTCACGGGTGCGGGCCACGGGCAGTAATGAATAAATCAAAACTACTGGATCAATTTTAATAATTTTTTCAGTGAATGAAATTTTTTCAGCTATATATTTTATACCCGTGCGAAGCCGGTGCAGGCCGCTAGTTCAATAATAAAATTACTGACACGTTATACAAGATACTATATAACATCGGAGTAACTTAGATCTTAGCTCATTACTTTAGTTATTATTTGTTAAATCAAAACTACAAATGATTTTAGAAAGCTATCTAGCCAATTGGAAACTCGATTATAAACGATTTTTAGGTTGTCTCAAGTTTGCTTACTTATCAGCTTTCACTAATAAGAAGTTTTAATCAGCTTATACTATTTGTGCGACACGACATTTGTGTGTCCACACGAGCGATGTCACGTGTAGCTCGTTGTACATATTTCTAGACGCTTGTAGTTATATTGCATCTTTCCGGTCCGACAAGTGTCTGATATTATTTTTAAAATCCGAATCGTTGATAATAATTATACATCACGAAAACACTAAAACCCACAGCGCACCGTATTGATTGCTGTTATTTCACGTCCTTAAATCAAAATAGTGCAATTTTCGACGGTGATTACGGCCGCGTACGCCATTATCGGCCCGTTGCGAATATAATCAGTAGCGTCGTTGTTAAGTTTTGATTTATATCTCTCAGTACGGCAGTTTTTGATGGTCGCGTTCTAGTTTTATGGCTTAGTCGAGATAATTTCGTGCGATATCGTTTGTGTGTTATGACGTATTAGTTTTGGAGATGTACGATTAGTAATTTAATTAAAACGACACTGAAGCTAGCGAAATGACTGGGCAAGGTAGATTAAGGAGTTAATATCTCGAGGTTGGCAATGTGTGACATCTACAAATGGTGTTGCTTGCACTCATAGGCTACGACAACCGCTTACCATCAGATGGGTCGTTTGCTTGCTTGCCTACTTAGTCTTAAAAATAGGATTTTGGTTAGACTGTTGAAGTCATAATTTTAACTGAATAACAAAATATAAAAAAGTATATAAAAGTGGTGCATTAAAATTCGAAAATAGAATATTTGGTAAAAAGAAAACATTGTTTTGAAATTTTTATACAAAAGACTTTTACTTTATTACTTGAAAACAAAAAACCGGTCAAGTGCGTGTCGATTTCGGAAATAAAGGGTTATATTCAACCTTAGAATGCAGAAATTAATTTCAATCCGGCATTTTCATTCACTACGAAAGATTAAAAATATCTAGTTTCTTGTATTTTAGTGTAGATTCTGTGATAATTTAAACTTTCTGCCTATACAGATTGTCAGACACCGACTGAGAGATAGACGGACGGACGGATGCTTAGATAGATTCCATTGGCACCATTTCGTTACAAAAATTGTTTCATTAGTTAAAATAAATATTTAAAAAATCTATTGTTGTCTTTGTTTACTAGGTACAAGGTGACAAGCTTTACAAGATATTTTTAAATATATATAAATCCATTTCAAAACAACTACCTAGCTAATAATAATTTCATTTAAAAAAAATGTGCGGTCAGGAACGAAGTTCCTTACGTTTTTTCTTCAACTTCGAATGTAATTCGAAATGAAATCTGTATATTTCAATAGGTTATATTTTAAAAAGAGACAGGGACAGAGAGAGACAGAGAGAGAGTGAGAGAGAGAGAGAGAGAGAGAGAGAGAAAGATAGTTGCGCATCCGGCTACGTATTCGATACACACACGCACACATACACAGCATACGGAATTTCGTTACGTGACCATTTCTACTAAGTTGTACTCCCCGTAAGCCGCATAAGAACTTCGTTCCAAAAAAATAACGTTAACTAAAACTAATAAATATTAGCCATGTAATTATCATAAAATAAGATGCGTATGCTCATATGACAGGCGTTTATCAGAATGGCGGTGTTATCGTTCGTAAAGCTTTCAACCGGCGCGATTTAGTGGTAGGGGGATGGGGACCGTGTCGTCATAACAGATTGAGTTTGATTAGCTTAGCTGTGATATTAGATACTTTTAGCGTTGTTTCATAATATATGTA
This sequence comes from Hestina assimilis, assembly GCA_023373885.1. Classification (NCBI taxonomy): domain Eukaryota; kingdom Metazoa; phylum Arthropoda; class Insecta; order Lepidoptera; family Nymphalidae; genus Hestina; species Hestina assimilis. Next base: position 1,448,346 of record CM041744.1, on the reverse strand, counting down.
ATCTATACCTAATTACGTGTTATTGACACCGTTGTGGCGTTGTGGGTAGCGTGTCTGCCTCAAGTCTCGACGGTTGCGGGTTCGATTCCCGCTCGGGCAGATGTTTGTTAAAATTTCTGTCTCGGTCTGGGCGTTTGTCTGTGGGTCTCCCCACCGTGCCTCGGAGAGCACGTTAAGCTGTCGGTCCCGATTGTTATCACATAACATCTGATAATAATCGTTAACTCTTGATAAGTAAATTGCTCTTATCCAATGAGTTGCTGGTTCGCCCTTAGGGTTGCGGAGGTCAGATGGCAATCGCTCTGTGTAAAAACTAGTAACCTGTCAAATCCGGATAAGAGTAATAAGCAGACCCTGGGTAAAATAAAATACCGGGAATAATGCTAGGATGAAGAAGACCTAATTACGTGTTATATTATGTTATATATATTATCCTATCAAACACAAAAATTCAGGTCTCACAAAACGATACTTATACGAAAAAGTGTTTTTTTATTTCAGGACGGTTGGCAAACAAGTTTGCAGTCCGCCTGATAGTAAGCAGTCACCGCAACCTATGAACGCTTGCCTATTGAAGTATCATGCGCGTTGCCAAAGGGATAGGAGAGAAGGATGAGAAGAGAAAAATGAAGGGTACAGAAAGAGGGGGAGTGGGAGATTGGGCCTACGGTGCTCTCACTAATCGCATGAAACGCAATACTCTGTTACTTTACGCCGATTTTTTGTGAGAATGTAGTACTTCCTCGGTCGAGCCGGCCTGTTTGTAGTACTGTAACTGTGAATTCTCACTTAAAACTATGACTGAAACTTAGCAATTGCATGAAACTAAAGTATTTAAATCAGTAGAATATGTATCCGTACTGTTGTCAATTTGAATATTATAACAAACTAGCGGCCCGCTCCGGCTTCGCACGGGTATAAATTATATAGCCTATGTCATTCACTGAAAAAATGATTCAAATCGATCCAGTAGTTTCGATTTATTAATTACTGCCCGTGGCCTGCACGCGTTAAATGTAATTATTTACGACATCACATTAGAAACCACAAAAGTTATTATTTTTTCTCCACTATATAATGAATGTTACTATACATATAAACTTTCCTCTTCAATCACTCTATCTATTAAAAAAATCGCATCAAAATCCGTTGCGTAGTTTTAAGGATTTAAGCATACATAGGGACAGAGAAAGCGACTTTGTTTTATACTATGTAGTGACGAAACAGCCAAATTGTGATTATAAATAGCACAAGAATATAGAAAAATTAAAATTTGTGCTGTTTATGGATAGTGTTTTTGACGAATCTGTGTCGAACCTGTCAGGGACAGATGTTTTTGAAATGGCTGGGTGTCTTGTGTGTGTTTCCAGACCCCGACACGGGATCAAACTATTCTATTGAGAGAAGTTGACTGTGTTGCGATGCGTTTATCAATCGTTATCAATCTAGTGTTATATTTTAAAATAAAAAAAAATAAAAATTATTTAAGAAGTTTTATTTATTTCATACAGTAGTTAGCGATCTAAGTCTATTATAACATGCAACATCAGCAGCATTAAAAGCGCGTTTCCTACCCAAGGGTAGAAAGGGTCAGGAAAGGGGAATAAAGGGAAAGGATGAGAAGAGGTAGGGAGTTTGGGTTTAGTTACTTTTTTTTTAAATCTTTATTTAAGGAGCTTAGTCAGCTTTGACTATGCCACTCCATCAGACCTTCTATCACATAAAATAAAATAAACACCGCCTCGTTTCACCGTCGTCGCAGAGCGACCTCAACCATTTTAAACACTAATTTAGCCATTTCCGAAAGTGGGTATGCCAAAATACTATTGCAGGCTCCAATATTTTTAAAATCTTTACACTTTCTTATCAAATTAAATCTATAGTCCTCATTCCGGACACATTCCGTCACTATATGGAAAACGTCTTCTATTATTCCACACTCCGCCCAAAGCGGAAAAGGTACTTTTTTCATTAAATACGCAAACTTACTTAGTGGGATGTGTCCAGATCGAGCTCTAAATGCTATAATTACGATATTTCTATTGAATGAGATATCATGGGTTGAGTTACTTAACGTCGATATTTCGTGGGAGAGTAGTACTTCCCAAGTTGAGCTGGAATATTCATGCCGAATACAGCAACAACTCTTCAAACCAAATATTAATAAAGATTATGATTATCAGCAAAATTAATAAAATTAACTTCCATAACATTATGAATCATGGAATTATGGATCCTTTTGATCATTATCCTAAATCATATTTAGTGGAGTCATTACCGTTATTGACTGCGATGATAAATAATCATCGCCGTCCAAATTCTAATTTAACGTTCTATTTATAATAGCCATTTATTTTGGCGCGGAATAAGCTGTCGAATACGCCATATTGGTTTGTATTTTCCATGGTTACATTTAGGTTACTTACAACCTAAATATAAACTAACCTGGTTTACTGATGTAAGGTTTTTGATTGGAAGAGGTCGGCTAGGTAGGTGCCGCCGCAGTGTCGGTTTGAAGGACACTGTAGCTAGTGAAATTACTGGGAAAAAGAGATTTAAGAACCAATATCTTGAGGTTGGCAACGCGTGAGTGAAACATACAAATATATGATGTTGCAAGCGCTCATAGACTTCTCCTCCTCTTACCATCAGATGGGTCGTATGCTTGGTTGCTAAATTCTAGTTCTTAGTATCTTAGAAACACAAATATATTTTTTTTTATGTTAAAAGTTGGCAAACAAGCATACGGCCCACCTGATGGTAAGTGGTTACCGTAGTCTATGAGCGCTTGCAGAACCATTAGTAGGTGCCACTCACGCGTTGCCAACCTCGAGATATTGGTTTTTAAATCTCGTCTGCCCAGTAATTTCACTAGCGTACAGTGCCCTTCAAACCGGAACACAGTAATGCCTAAGCGCTACTATTTGGCGGCAGAATATTTGACACTGCGGTGGTATCTACCTAGTCGGCCTCTTGCAACAAAAGACCTAACACCAGTGTGACTGACTGCACTGGTGGAATAATCTCTGCTATGACAGAGGTTATCCCAACAGCGGGCGATGGGGTCGTCACATCCCGACGCCGGTAAGGTAAAATAAAACAGAGTCATGCTGTTCGGCATGAAAGAGCAGCTTCGATCATGGAAGTACTGGGTACCTCACACTGTTGCATTTCTATCGATGAAGGATATACCAGGAATTTCTAAATCTGCATAGAATCTGATATAGGTATATATAGATATAGGTATAATGACGGTGGTGTCACAATTTATTTATTCTCACCTCTTATATATTAGGAATAATTTAGAGTATTTTAGCAAAAATAGTGATGTACATTCAGTTAACACTAGAAACAAAAACTTTGTAATCCTAGCTTTCGTCTGCGTAAAGTCAGTAATTCTTTTAAGGCTAGGTATTCGCATTTTTAACAAATTTCCTGATTGTTTATTGGAACTGCCAATAAACAAGTTTCAAATCTACATAAAAATAAACTTGTCAATAAATAATTCGTTAGAGGAATATTTTTCTGATAATAATGCTTGGGACTCTTAATATTGCTGGATCTCATTCAAGAACCAAATTTTATAATAAAGAATACAATTGTAAAAACATATTTGAAAAGAGTAACTGTCGAGTTTCTTGTCGGTTCTTCTCGATAGAATCAACCTTCCGAACCGTCGGTAGCGCTTGACTATTCAAAAGTACTTTTTAAAAGTCTACTTGAATAAAAATAATTTTGATTTTTGATTTTGATTTTGCATAATATGCTTATTTTTCCTCTTCGTCTTCTATTTCTTTCTCTTTTCCTCTTTCCTAAATTTTATCTTAAGTGCTTTTAGTGAAGATACTAGATAGGCTATTGCAACTGTTTTTCACGAGGCAGTTTGTATGTATTTATGACACCGTTGTGGCGTTGTGGGTAGCGAGTCTGCCTTTAGTCTCGACGGTTGCGGGTTCGATTCCCGCTCGGGCAGATGTTCGTTAAAAATTTCTGTCCCGGTCTGGGCGTTTGTCCGTGTGGGTCTCCCCACCGTGCCTCGGAGAGCATGTTAAGCTGTCGGCCCCGGTTATTATCAATATCATCGGATAATAATCGTTAACTCTTGATAATAAATTGCTCTTATCCAATGAGTTACTGGGTCGCCCTTAGGGTTGCGGAGGTCAGATGGCAATCGCTCTGTGTAAAAACTAGTAACCTGTCGAATCCGGATAAGAGTAGTAAGCAGACCCTGCGTACATAAAATACCGGGAATAATGCTAGGATGAAAATGAAGAAGTTTGTATGTATTTATAGTATTGCTGTAACACCATTGGTAAGTGTGAGAGTCTTGTTTTAATGATCTATTATTATAGGTCTAAATAGTTTCAAAATTTTCCATTTCAAGTGACATCTCATGACTCTTATCACATCTCATCTCATGAGAGATCTCATTTTTTTGGTGATAATTTAAGGAGCAATAAAGTTTTGTATCAGAACTCTGGAACAAATGCCCATATGGACATGTTTTCATATGTAGTAACAATTTTGTGGCAGGTTGTAACATAATATATAATGTATTTTTTTCAAATTCAACGACCTTTACTAATCTAGCTGCAGTGCGGAGCGACAATTATAATAAATAAAATGTAGAATAAAATAAGAAATTTAATTTTATAACAGTTTCGAGCAATTACTAGTTTAATATTTGTCATAAAACTTGTTCTGACACTAGAAACTATCCCACAAAGTACCTATAAAATATAGTGTTATTTTGGATATGAAAGTATCCTAAAACTGCAGCCAAATAGTCGGTCTATTATCTAAAAATGTAGCCAAAATTATACACGCTATATCAGTACGTTTAAGTATGCATACAGTGTGTTCACATTCGGTGCTAAATCCAGGACATACAGGGTGCGCGTGCAATAGGTGCGCCAGATATTGCCAATACAAGCCTGCAGATTTAAGATGGCCGACGTCGACTTGCCTTGTTTTAATTGGTCGGTTCGGAAGGAATTGTATAGAGCTGCTTCTGATTGGTAAATTGATATTGTTGTGTTTATATTTTATTCTATATATTTATTTCTTCTTAATTTACAAATTTAACAGAGTTTAATTTTTCAAATTTACCCAGGTCTGCTTATGACTCTTCTTAGGAAATAGGTTACCAGATTTTACACAGAGCGATTGCCATCTGACCTCTGTACCCCTAAGGGCTAACCAGTTACTCATTTTATTTTAATTTTATCAATGTTTGTTATAATTTCTTTTATATAAAGAATATTAGCAATGCTTTTTCTAGGCATTACTAATATTCCTTGCGCTAAATTGGGTGCCATAATAGCTTAAGGGGGTCAGGGTCGAACCCGCGACTCTCACGTTAACGAAGCGGTGTCGGCCCTTCTACCATTGAGCTATTGATAACCTTTTATGCGTATTTTGGTAACTATGGATGACGGTGTGTACTTTTGATAATGATGTGCTCGGAGATTAGAGGATGGGATTCTTATATCATTTGTATTTTTTCTTAAACGCTACACACTCAACGGCCCCCATTAGGATAGGTTATATCCTGTGCCGGGAGTACATGCCTGTATGGTCATTATAAACATCTGCTCACACACACATCACAACGTCGTCAATTTTAATGTACAGGAGTAGTTTTGTAGCAGTATTTTTTCTATTCTTTAGAAATCGTGTAACTAAAATGTTCAGTGTATATAAAACAAAGCACGCCTACAACGCAGACTTGTTATGAAAGTGAAAACAATAAGTTACTTAAACTACGTACTTTCGTGTATTTCGTGAGTTTTTTGGCGTAATTTTTATTCCAAAATTCTGCACCCATTGTTTTTAAGGTATTGTTGTTGCTTATTATACTTTTTATAAGAAAGAACACATTATTAAAAGAAAATTTTCTTAAAATTTACTATTGTACTCGTTAGACTTTACAATAATAAACTGATTAATTAAATAAAAATTATAAGATTTACAATAGAACTTATCTATGGAAAGCTTATATAGAAATGAATTTAAATACATAAAATTAAATACTTCAATTTAAATAGTGTTCTCTTCAGAGCTTCAAGTATGTATATATTCCAACTTAGGCATTATAATTGTTAGTATTTTAATTGATAATAATTATTAAAATCCTAGAAATGAAAATATTTTTTTCAACATTGCATTAGTGGGTTAAGCTACTTTAGTCTTAGTCAGTCAATAGGTGGGTGACCGCATAGTTCTTCACAAGTAAAAAGGCCCGACTGTTATGAATTTGATTATACTCAGACAATAAGTCAAGGCTTAGGCATAAGGCATAGGCCTGAGACTTGAACAACTCTGACATTTGATGGCCACTAACCATAGATAAGAAGAAGAAGCCATTAGTAATCCTACTAATATTATAAATGTGAACGTTTGTTTGTTTGGATGTTTGTTACTCAACCACGCAAAAACGACTTAAGGGATTTCGATAAAATTTAGCGTACAGATAGCTTATTCACTTGGTTTAGGTAAGGAACCTTGCTTGAGATTATCAATGAACGAATAAACGGACATTTAAAAATACATAACGTCGTCGTCGGGCATAACAACGACTAACGCGAACGACTATCGCGAACGACTATCGCGAATAACGCGAGCGAAAGTGGTGTTTCTAGTTTAGTTAATAAAATTTATAGGTACTATCAGCTCCATATAGTTCTTCGATGTGGCTCAAACCGCACAGCTCCGAGTTACGGCCGCGGCCGCGTGTGGACAAGCGTCCGTATTGCAACGCAGTTTATTGCGGCGATATCGCTTGACAATCGCCGGACAACTAGGATTTTGCGAGCGGGTTTTGTACGATTTTGCGGAGGAACCTGTAGATGATAAATAGCTTTTTCGCTACTTCTATATAGCTTTTAAATATGTATTGATTGAGTAAATAGTACAACGGTATGTAATGACTTTGATTAGCGAAATGCGAATATTATCGTCTCGCTGTTATTTGTGATTTATTTTGAAGTTGAAGTTGTAGTTAATAATTTATTAAGTATTTTACTTTGGACACAGAGTTGCACAGCTGCTTTAAAAATAATAACGATATAAATTGATCACAAAAATATTTTGGTAGCTTCATAGTAACTATTATTAGAAGTAATATGAAAAACAAAGGTATGGTAAAAACTTGTAGACCTATCTTCTTCAAAATATATGTGGTTGAAAGTTCTTTTGATATTCTACAATCTCAAATTTTTCCATAATTTTAAATCCCATAATTCAAAAGTTAGAGGGGGGGGGAGATAATTTTTATGATTTTAGGAGCTAATATCTGAACAACTACTGACATAATAAAAAAAATCAAGATTTTACTTTTTACTAAATTTTGTATAGGTAGGGCCCATAGGCATGACGAAATTATAAGGATTCCGTTTTTGCCATTTGGCTACAGAACCTTAAAACGGAAGCACCAAGTCAACAAATATAATTTTCACGGGTGATGTATATCTGTTGACACCATAAAAACAAATCTTAAAAAAAGGATAATATAAATATTTAAGGGCTCCCATACAACAAACGTGATTTCTTGACGTTTTTATTATAGATGCTACGGAACCTGTCCTGCGTAAGTCCCACTCACACTTCGCTGGTTTTTCAACATGATAGAACAGTTTTATAAAAGTCTATCTACATATTTGCATTACCTTAGATTACAGGCCATTCAGATATACTTTGTACACAATGTTAAAAATAGAAAAATATATAAAAAGCTATAACCCCGCGCCCCTGGTCCACTCGTTTATTCTAATTACTGATAATTATCGTTACTGCTGAATCGGATGCAGTTTTAATTCGCAATGCAGAGGCTAACGAGCGGAACGATGGGTTTTTGATAATGTCATTAATATGGCTTCCATTGTTATTGCAGGTACGGACGGACTGACAGATCAGTATTGGAACTATATAAAAATATTTGGTGATTTATTTTCGTTGAATAAAATTGGACGCAAATAAGCAATACCATGTCAACCCACACGAATGTCATTTCGAGAAAAACGCGTTTGAAAATTTTGAACAACTTTCTTTATATGATTTTTTTATGTATTGGTCAAGTTTTCGGCAATTTCAGATTTATGTAAGTAATTTATTTATTTTCACAGAAAATAAGTATACAAACTGCATATTTCGTATATAATATAACCCAAAACGTTTAACATAATACATAAATTGCATGATTGAAAAATGGCTTTTTAGAAGTTTTACAGCTTAAAACCCTACATATATTATATATAAACGTTCTTCAACCAACACTTCTGCATATATAACTCAGTTTTTTCAGTTTTGTGTGTTGACATGTTATTGCTTATTTGCGTCCAATTGTGGATTTATATATTAATTGCCACTGTCCGCGTCTTCGCCCGCGTTAAGTGAGCATTAATGATTTTTTATACAAATATTTACTCGTAGTTCTCCATGTTATATTTCAACCCCTTAAAGCCTTTTTTCGCAATAAAAACTAGCCTTTGTCTTTTAAAAATGTCTAGTCTATCTCTGTATCATTTCATCAAAATCAGTTCAATTTAGGTATGAAATGTGACAGACATACGAATTTAAATTTCGAGATTAATGTTTTTTTTAAACAGAAATATGATTGTATTTTTTATTTGTAATATTAAAAATTATTTTGCAAACAATCAAAATGTTAAAAATGTTAATCTTTCGAACGTCCCCGGGCGGGACGGATTTTGAAAAAGGCACCTGAGTGACAACCAGCCGTCGAGATAGTGACGGTTTGGCTGAACGGGCACAAATAAAAATGTACAACTATCAACAACTTTATTATAACGGAATAAGGTTTGAAATGCATTGCATTACTTGTATTAAAAAATTGGCATCCAATAGGGTAAAACCATTACTATTTGCAGGAATGTAAAATCTTAATACGTAAGTATAAAGTTCAAATTTGACATTTACAGTTGTTATTAATTTTTGTGCAGTATTGGTAATGCATTTTTATTTCTGCGCGTATATTGATCCTTATGCACTTGTTATAGGGTACATAAGGGACGGTTTGATGTGTGTATTAAAATTGTAGGTCTAGTAGTCAGACGTGTTTTGCTACGCGGGACATAGTGTCAGTAACGAACAATGAGTTATGTTTTATGATAGAATCGTGATGTCGGATTTTTTGATTTTCCACTGAAATGTATAAAATGTTTTCCAAAAGAATATACTATAATTTTTTAAGAAAAAATTACGAAACTTCTATGTTAACCTAAATATTTAACACCGAATTGTGTACACGTTTTCTTAAATTAGTCCCGTTTTATTTGAATTTTCTCATTCCTTTCGACAATTTTATGTAAATGAACATTTTTTTTACACACGCCGGTGTACGAAGAAAACTAATTTCGACTAAATTTTTTAAGAAATACACTAATTTAAAAATTGGATTTTTTTATGCGACTACAATATTATAAGGCCCACCTGATTGTAACCGGTTGTCGTAGCCCAAAGCGCTTGCAACACCATTCATTTGTAGTTTTTACCCACGCATTGCCAACCTTGAGATATTGGTTCTAAAATTTTCTTTGCTTAGTAATTTCACTAGCTACAGGGCCCTTCAAACCGAAACATAGCAATGCCACACACACTACTGCTTTGTGTTAAGATATCCGACATTGCGGAGGGGTGGTAAATAAAAGGCCTAGCTACCACCAGCTTAAAACCCTACCATCATTATCCGCATATCGAACAAAAACTAAATCTTGCATTCACAAATGCGATAGCGCACTAAAGCCATCACATTAAAACAACTTTACTGTCGAGCGATTTCCGAATCGACGCCATATTGTGCTGTCCGCAATTTTATCGCTACAGTCCGCGATATACGACGGAATTAAAAATACATAAACATGTGACGTTTTACGATAATTACACGTGCACTTTACATTGGTAGGTTTATAATGCTCCGCGTAAATACGGCGAAACTGTTTCGGCCATTTTAATTTTGGATTTAAAATGCTAACCTCATTAACGTTGTTTTTTATTGACATCGCTTTTAATAAATTTTATTGGGATTTAAGTTTATAAATACTTTAATATAATATTATATTATTTTAACAACTAGCGGCCCGCTGCGGTTTCGCACGGGTATAAAATATATAGCCTATGTCATTTACTGAAAAACTGATTAAAATCGATCCAGTAGTTTTGATTTATTCATTACTGCCTGTGGTCCGTACGCGTTAATATTTACGACATCACATTAGAAACCTAAAAAAAAAAAATTTCTCTCTACTTTTTAATGGATGTTATTATACATATAAACCTTCCTCCTCAATCACTCTATCTATTAAAAAAACTGCATCAAAATCCGTTGCGTAGTTTTAAAGATTTAAGCATACATAGGGACAGAGAAAGCGACTTTGTTTTATACTATATATTATATTATTATAACAATGGAAAATCATTTTATTTTTTGTCGACTGTTACAAATTATTAGGCAAATAAAGCTAAGAGGTAATTTAATCTAAATTTCTATTTATCTTAATAAAAATTTAACGGCTAAAACTCGCATTCAATCCGTTTAGGTACCGACTAGTTTCAGACCCATCGGAGGTCCTTCATCAGGGTGAGTGGGTTACGTTTGCCGTCGCGATTTAAAACGATTGATAGTGAGTTTTAGCCGAATTTTTTTATTAAGTTAAATAATGTATCACGATAGTCTTAGCAATTAAATTGCTAAATTATTTCTAAATGAATCAAAAAAACAATGATTAGTAGTGAAAATCATAAAGCTTGTTATTTTGCTCTGGCAATGAATAAATTTAAATGTTGGCAATATTAAGCATTTAAAATTCACTCTCACATACCTCTCACACATACAAACTTACGCATGTAAGATTTTGAAATGATAGTTGAAACCTGCCTTAATCACAACAGCTCACGGGTTCGTTTTCCGCTCAGAGCAGATTTTGTATTAACCATACAGGCGTGTTCCAGTTTGGGTTGTGTTTGTCCTTGTCCTTATGCGTGTTTTCAGACCTCTGATACAGGATATCTCAATCGTAATGGGGCAGTGACTGTGCAGCGGGCAGTTTAACTTGTATGTATATATTAAAAACAAAAATTTCTAAAATAATAAAGGTTTCTTAAAACTTTTTATGACATTTTTCGAAGCCACAGCCATTAAAGGCGTGACGTCGGTGTGATCACTTCAAAAAAGTAATAAAAAATGATCATAAAATTATGACGTTATGTAATGATATAATAATTTTCCCGGAACAACGGCATGCGTACATTAACACGCGGAGCCGCGGTCGAGAGCCAGTACCGTCGTAAAACGTATAAATAACAATGTTTATCCGATTTGTCTGTCCATTCGGCGTAATTAGCTAAACTTAACGACTCACTTATTTAATTTAACGACCGACGGCATAACATACAAAACCATTTTATATATATATCATTTCGCTAAACGCTAATTCTCATATTACAATTAAAACGCTTCGAATGAACGTAATAATGAACGTTGTTTAGGGGATATATTGTAATTGACAAATAAACATTCATGTTCTAATATTAACTGATTAAAATAAAGCGATGTTAGTAATGTTATTAGTGACTTAACAATGTTTTAAGCCTTTGTTTAAATTTAATTTAACTTAATAGTTAAAATAGGTACAATTTTGAATTTTATGTTTATTATATTTATGAATTATGTTTATAATTATATAATACCATTGTATTTATATATTTACGGCGTCGAGACGTGACGACCTCATCGCCCACTGTTGGGATAATCTCTGTCACAGCAGAGATTATTCCACCAGTGCAATTTGTTACTCTGGTGGTAGGTCTTTCGTTGCAAGAGGCCGGCTAGGTTGGTACCGACGTATTGTCAAATATTCTACCGCAAAGTCTTTCTCATTACTGTGTTTCGATTTGAAGGGCACTGTAGGCTAGTGAAATTACTGGGCAAAAGAAATTTAAGAACCAATATCTCGAGGTTGGCAAGCCGTGAATGACATCTACAAATGGTGTTGCAAGCGTTCATAGGCTACGGAAACCACTTACCATCAGTTGGCTATATATATTGTATGCTTGCTTGCCAACTTAGTAATATAAAAAAATTAAATAAATAAAATAAAGCATGTAATATTTATGTATAATCAAATATTTATGTACATATATAACGGTCGCGGTCTGGGCGTTTGTCCTGTGGGTGTCCCCACCCTACCTCGGAGAGCACGTTAAGCTGTCAGTCGCGGTTATTATCAATAACATCTGACAATAATCGTTAACTCTTGATAAGTAAATTGCTCTTATCCAATGAGTTACTGGTTCGCCCTTAGGGTTGCGGAGGTCAGATGGCAATCGTTCCGTGTAAAGACTAGTAACCTGTCAAATCCGGATAAGAGTAATAAAGCAGACACTGGGTACATAAAATACCGGGAATAATGCTAGGATGAAGAAGGATGAATAAGAATATTTAAGTATAATCTATGAGAGTTAATACTTTTTAAATTAAAAAAGGTAAGGATAAGAGTCTGCCCATTGGCGGTAAGGTACGGCCGGGGACTTTCATTTGACGAATCGAATAAATAAAAATTTCAACGATGTCGATTGTATAAATCGCGAATAAATGTTTTGATATCTTCTTCAGTTATATTTTTATTTATTACGAAAAAATTCGCTGCCGTGCTATGTAACTAATGGGCACAGGCTCTTAATATACTATAGATACTTTCAACACTAGAGGTATCACAAGATTAGAATTTCTTGCGCTCGTATTGTGTCTTAAGAAACATTATTTACTAACAAATGTTTCATTTATCTGGAGCCAATATTTCATCCTGGACCTCATGGATAGATGCTATTATAAAATTAATCAAAAATCATTCCAAATACACGGCACAACTTAAAATACCCAATAAAGTATCAAGAGGTCGTATGTCTCTTTACATATCGAAAGCATCAAAATCGTCCATAGCTGTATATGACGTGATTGCACGGAACCAATCAGTCTGAATCGTATTGACGCGAGCAAAGCTGTTTAACCCTAGTTTACGATATCGCATGACGGACACGGCTCGATATCGCCTCGCCGCAGACGCTAAAATACGCGGTCCACTACTAGTTTATTGCGATTGCCTACCGATTATTGCTGATAGGTTTATAGAACTAGAAGGATCTACTACCGATCTGTATAAAAGGCTATTTAATCTATATAATTATATAAAAGCAGATAGCCGGACTAAGTTATAAACGCCCAGCCGAAACCCTTTAACTTAGAAAGCCCCGGTGACGCAGTAGGTACACATTAAAAAAAACTAGAAAGCTGATTTTTTTTAAAGGTATTGCTTTTAAAATGAAACGCGCACTTCGAAATAAAAAAGGAGTTACAACTATCGAAATCCGTCATTTTAAAACTAGAAACGTGAAACTTTGTTTTTAAGTTAAAAATGAATAAATATATTGTATTTTAAACTTTTTTAAAATTCTATATCTTGTATGTTATTGTAAGTCTATGGGAGGTCAGTCATTTTTGTCAACTAGAATAATGAAACTTTGCTAGTCGGTAAACAATTATTTTACGGTAAACTCTTGTTTATTTTTTCCTAAAATTCCACCCCTGAAATAGGGGTTGAAATAGGGGTTCAAAGCTTGTATTAAAATCAACAAGGCGCTGGCAGAAGCTAGTCTACATATTATTAACAACCCTTATTTTTTATAGCGATATTAGTAATTCAATAATTTTCACCGGTGCCACTTCTGTTCACAATTAGACTCAGTCAGTGGGGCTGCTACCGGGTTCCAGACTTTTTTCGGGGTAGGACAACGTCTGCGGGCCCACCAATATACTATAGGAATACTGTATATATTGCATACATTTTTATTACAAAATCCCATAAACATTCGATAAGTTAACTATAGCCAAGGCTCGTAAGATTTTAATATTTCATAACAGTTTTTAAACACAAGTTAAGTTTATTCTTATTACGAGCGAACAGCCGCTATCGGCCGGAGCGCAGTTAAACTCGATTTATACTTTCGATTACAACCGCTGCTAAATAAAAAACAAATGAGCCGGGAATTTGTTTCTCTGCTGCGGTGAGGTGATAGCTACGTGTGGATACGATGTTCTATACTTCCAAATAATATAATATGAATTTATTTTATATTATACTAGCTTCAGCCAGCTTCTTCGCAGTTAACAACAATTTTAATACAAACTCTAAATTCTCCCTCTATTTTACAAACTTTGAATGTCATAATATTTCTTCTTCATCCTAGCATTGTTCCCGGTATTTTTTTTTTTACCCAGGGTCTGCTTATTACTCTTATCCGGATTTGACAGGTTACTAGTTTTTACACAGAGCGATTGCCATCTGACCTCCGCAACCCTAAGGGCGAACCAGTAACTCATTGGATAAGAGCAACTTACTTATCATGAGTTAACGATTATTATCAGATGTTATCGATAATAATCGGGACCGACAGCTTAACGTGCTCTCCGAGGCACGGTGGGGACACCCACACGGACAAACGCCCAGACCGAGACAGAAATTTTTAACAAACATCTGCCCGAGCGGGAATCGAACCCGCAACCGTCGAGACTAAAGGCAGACTCGCTACCCACAACGCCACAACGGTGTCAATGTCATAATATTTATTTATATCAAATCAACAGCCTAAAAAATAAGTTTCAAGCTTCCAGCTCTAAAAATTAAGAAAAAGGGAGATAAACAGGTATATGGAAGGCCATAAAACTTTTATCCCCCTTTCAGACCCTTACAATTTTTTTTTCGTATTAGAAAGTAGCCCATGTCCTCATGCGCTTCAGTACTTTTGGCGTGAAAGCCTGACTGACGAAAGACAGACTAATTATAATATTAGTAAGGATTCAAGTATACACATAGAGGGTCGTAATTGCATTATAACTGGCATAATGTTACATTGTACTGAGCCCGCTTTTAGCTCCTTTTTTATTTAATGCCGGCTGGCAAACAAGCATACGGTCCTCGTGATGCTAAACAGTCACCGCAACCTAGAACCGCATGCGATATTGCAATATCATATGCGTATTGCCAACCGTTGTGGCGTTGTGGGTAGCGAGTCTGCCTTTAGTCTCGACGGTTGCGGGTTCGATTCCCGCTCGGGCAGATGTTTGTTAAAATTTCTGTCTCGGTCTGGGCGTTTGTCCGTGTGGGTCTCCCCACCGTGCCTCGGAGAGCACGTTAAGCTGTCGGTCCCGGTTATTATCAATAACATCTGACAATAATCGTTAACTCTTAATAAGTAAATTGCTCTTATCCAATGAGTTACTGGTTCGCCCTTAGGGTTACGGAGGTCAGATGGCAATCGCTCCGTGTAAAAACTAGTAACAAGTAACCTGTCAAATCCGGATAAGAGTAATAAGCAGACCCTGGGTACATAAAAATACCGAGAATAATGCTAGGATGAAGAAGATGCGTATTGTCAACCCAAGAGATAGGAGGGAAGGGATGAGAAGGAAAAAAGGAACGGAACAGAGAGGTGGGAGATTAGGCCTCCGGCGCTGTCACTCGCACAAGACGCAACCTGCACTTCTCACTGCACTTGCACTCTTATAGGTTATAAGTTTTTTTTTATATCTATCTATAACATTTCAGATATCATTTAACAACAATGTAACTGAAGGGAATGGCGTGCCTCAAACACTGGAAGTATTTTCCGACCAAACCGGTGCTAATACCTGACGGATCACAGACCAGTGCTAATACCAGACAAGGCGGTCCAACGCTTGATGTTGCAATAAGAAAATTTCGAAAGCGTAATGCAGGATTGTAAAGATCTTGTGTTTATCCGTAGTTATTTTTAATTTTGATGTTAAAAATATAATCTTTGAATATTATAAAGCTATATCCACACTAAGCGGACTTCGTCATCTCGAGGCGCAGCATTCCGCTATTACAGTTAATGTACGCTAGATTTGAATGTACTATCAAACTCGCGGCGTTACTTCTCGCCTTATTACTAATTTGTCGTGTTTTCTCATTACAATAAAGTAGGCAAATTAAATTTTACAACCGGATCCCGCCCTGTCTTATGAGCTACGCTGCTACGAAATGCTACGAAGTTGCTACGTTTTATTTGCCACGACTGTGAGTATTGTATTGTATGTATATTGTATATTATACAGTATGCTATATGTATATATGTATTTAAAAATTTAAACACTAAAATCGTGTAATATGGGCAGTATTACTATTATTTAAAAATTAAAGTTAAGCTATTTTATAAGCCATTTTTATATACATTTTGTCGTGCTCGTGGTTTCGATTCCTGCTCGGGTGGGTGCTTGTATTGCCCATACATTTCTTTCGGGCTGATTAGCTGTGCTTGTGTTAAGAGTATAAGCAGAACCAGAATCAAATACCGGGGCTAATGCTTGAAAGAAGAAGACCTCTAATTTGTAGGTTTGACTTAGACTTTTTTCTAACTAGAAGTAGTGTTATTTGACATTAATTTAAAAGCAACTCACCGCTGTTATGCATTTAAGTATGTTTGTCAAACAAAACCACAAGATACTGCTTTATAAAAAGTCTTTGTTAAATTCAAAGCTTCTACCGATTTATAAAAAAAATATATCGACGAAGCTGAAAAGTTAGCTAACTAAAATAAATACAGTCATTCAGTTCTTTCCGCCGGCTAAGAAAATCCTCTTAAGCTGAAGAAAGTTAAAAAATAATTAATGATTTCGTAAATATTCATACCTCGGCCGGAGTTTAGAGTTAACCCTCTGGGATTGGGGGACATACGAGTGTCTATATTGTATCAGAACGCAGTGGTTTTTCTTTATTCCAAATGTATTACTAATTTTAATTATTTAAGAAGTATTTTTGATATTGTAATTTTGAATTACATCAAATTGTGAAATATATTTTAAAATAAAACTGATAGCTTCAAGCAATTGAGAGAAAAAAAAATTAGAATTAATATATCAGTGTGTATTGAATAAATGTTGACTACATAAGCGAATGGTTATGATTAAATTATTAAAACGTTTTGCATAAATATGTACTCAATAATAAAGAATTTCTTTTGTAATTGTATTTACATATATACATACCTTACATTGTTACTCTGTGTCTTCTATGCTTAAAACGGTCGTCATTTAAATGAATAATTTCCCGCATGTTTTCAAACTGAAGGGTTTGTCGAAACAGCCCCGATTTAATTTAAGTCGCGGCCCGTTATCGTCGGTGCGCCATTGTTTTTCTTCTCGAAATTTTACGCTCAATTTGACGTGATTCCTTTTTTTTACGATTAATTTGATTTTAATTAGTTCGCATTGTTTAGGTGTGGAGTCTTGACTATTGAGAGTTATGTTCATTTATATGTATCCTAATAATATAATATTTATTAAAAATGATATCATGATATAAGTTATATTTTATTCATTTACTAAAATAGAAAAAAAAAATCCTGGAGGCTTACCATTAACTTTTATTTCGATTAAAATGACGACCTAAACCATTTATTTCATACCTTGACAGGTACGAAATAGATATTTATACATAATGCGTAATTATAAAATCGGAATCTATTTTCTGCCAGAATTAAACTAGACTGAAATAGAATTTAAACTAATAGTTAACGGTAAGCCCAATGATACTATGTTCTGAACTCAGAAATCTTAATACATTATTATTACTAGAAATGTTACGTATATGAAAGTCGTTTATTCCTTACAAATTTCTCCTAACTCAGCTGTCGCTACTACATACCCCGAGCATGACAATATTGTAAGCAAAATTACAGCAATGGTAAGCAAATCAATGAACGATACTAATGCATCTTTTGGCCACTCATGGCTCATAAGTCACAATTCAGCGATAAGATCACGCGGATATGCGGCATCTAGTTCGCTCATTGTTAAGATTTCTATGGCTCTAAATGACAAGACTAAAAATGTTGTTAGTTATCTTTAATTATTTTTGTCATGTTTAAAAAAAACTAAGTCTATATCTCTCTAAGCCTATTTTCCGATACTTTTTTGTGGAAGTATATATTTAATACATACAAACATGTAACTTTAAAGGGAAACACATTACAAAAAACCCAAAAAGATTACCAAACACGTCACCATTAAGATAATTGTTCGAAAAAAACTCTCACAAATCCTGACAGACTGCAGCCTGAAGGGAAAAATCTTCTGTATATCCGAAGATATTGGCGTCTGTTGACATATTTACGAGCTCCTCGACTATTAAGTGGTGATTTAGTGCAGGCATATCGGGATGGATACGTTTTTATCGCGCCCATATATCCAGTCGACTTGGGCTCTATTATGGGCGCCGCTGGATCCAGAGGCTCGGTAGGTTTGGTTGTAGTTATATGGTAATATGCTGTGTAAATTCAGAGGCTTAAAACATTTTCAGTTAAGTTGATATCGATTTGATTGTGCCTGTAGTGTTGGTGACACGTTTTTACGCTTTATTTAAAATAGATGTTAAACTGTTTTGACTTATAAACAGTTTTGTTTAGAAAGAGTTTCAGAGGTGCAAAACCTTTTTTTTTTTCTTAATATTAATAAAAACTAAAAATAATTCTATATTTAAAGCCCCTTTTGTAGTAACATAAATGTTGAGTACGTCTTAATATATTCTTTGTTACACCTTCAAAATGCCTTAACCCTTCATCGTGAGCGGGTCGCAGGACGTTAATTCTTTGGGCTTAATCTTTGGATATTTGCGCGTTTGATGAGGTAATCACGGCTATTGTTTTAATGCTGGCAGACCGCGGAAGGTTTTCATACAACGATATATAGATACTGGAAATTTTATTTAAAGTCACATAAGAGTTCCCCTTCATCCTTGAATCTTACTTTTAATACTAACTTCAGGTAGCAGTATTCATACTGTTGCTTTCTATTCGGTTAGTGAAAGCGCTTTTTTTTACCAAATAGGTCACGTGATTGTTTGTTCTGTAAGCTATTGATATTGTTAATAATAACTTAAGCAAATCTATGTTTTAAATAATAACATCATCCAATGTTCGCGGGTTCGATTCCCGACCGGTGCAGATGTGTGTGGCTATTAAGGCATGTGTCCTTACGTTTGTGTGTACGTCCGGATTTTATTTATCTTTTTATTAAAATAGTCTTTATTAAAAAGCGTTATTGAGTCAAATATCAATCTTATATTGCAAACTTGGACTATAATATCAAGCAGATCCTGAAAAAATATATGAATAACAGGGTTATATATGTAAGGCCCTTTAAGTGTACCTCGAAAGACGTTTCTAGTACGCGCTAAATCATAGACGTAGTCTTAGGTATAACAATATTGAGGCCGGCACACCGCGTCGCGCTTCTAACACTTAATGCTTTAATCTTGAAGCGGTGGACGAAATGAGAAAGATAACGTGGATATACTTGTACTTTGAATGTCAGTAAAAAGTAAAAGTATTTTTTTACCACAGAAAACGGTGATTTGTAAGACAATCCACTATGGGACCTACTTCTGTTGTAGAATTTTTTTTTTGTTTTAGTTTTTAAGACCTATATGGTTTTCTCTTGGGTGCCATTGTCAGAACTGAAACAAATTGGATTGAAATAGGACCACACGAGAAGCACCGGTTTTTCAAATAAAAACCAGTCATCAAAATGGGTTCACCCAGTCGATAGTTATGAACAAACAAACTTAAAATAAAATTCAGTCTTATTGAGAACACCCTCCCTTTTTCAAGTCGGTTGATAAAATCGGTAAAATGATGATGGTTACTTTTAACTTTTATACTTTAAGACGAGGATAGCCTTTTTCGGATTGTGTATTATTATTGCTGTTGGCTCTATTAGCTTTGACAGCATTAATGGCCGGGGTCCGGAACATCACTACATAGTATAAAACAAAGTCGCTTTCTCTGTCCCTATGTATGCTTAAATCTTTAAAACTACGCAACGGATTTTGATGCAGTTTTTAATAGATAGAGTGATTGAAGAGGAAGGTTTATATGTACAAAAATAGTGGAGAAGAAAAAAATTTGAGGTTTCTAATGTGATGTCGTAAATAATTACATTTAACGCGTACGGGCCACGGGCAGTAATGAATAAATCAAAACTACTGGATCGGTTTTAATCATTTTTCCAGTGAATGACATAGGCTATATATTTTATAACCGTGCGAAGCCGGACCGGGCCACTAGTAATAATATATAATTGATAGATTATTATAAGGTTCTTTATTTATAAATAAAGAAGTGACTCTTTATAAAAATAAATAAACGCTACACACTCAACGGCCCCCATTAGGATAGTAATATCCTGTGTCGGGGGTCCG
Source organism: Hestina assimilis (assembly GCA_023373885.1). NCBI lineage: Eukaryota > Metazoa > Arthropoda > Insecta > Lepidoptera > Nymphalidae > Hestina > Hestina assimilis. The sequence goes on along the minus strand of CM041744.1, from coordinate 1,428,055 downwards.
GAAACATACACAATGACAAGGACAAATACACCCAGACCGGAAAATATGCTTGCAAGGTCAATACAAACATATTATGCTCCGAGCGGGAATCGAACCCGCGACCTGTGGCGTTTAAGGCAGGTTCGCTACCACTGCGCCACAACGTCGTCAAATGCAAGATTTTATCTAATGCAAGATTATGATAAAGACTATAGAAGTTAAAATAGATTTACATTTAAATAAAATTAGGTAGATCCACGCAAACCAAACCATTTTACCTTGAAGGTGTCTCCCCCGACCATAACTCTTAGAGCTGCCCCCGTCGACGCGTTGAGGAATTATTATTATGCGAATAAATACTCGAATGTCACGACTAAATGTCTCAGAAAGGGGGGAGGAGGGGGTCTCTAATCCGAGCTACAAGCGCCCCTTCGATACGGAATTCAGTAGTGAAAGCTTTTTTTGATGTTGTCTGATGATATTTATTTATAAATTAAAAGAAAAATCATAATGTGTGCGATCCTTTAACTTGGAATGTAATTGTCAAATTTATATTTTTTAACTATCCTTTTCATTTTATTTCATAATATAGTATTATGAAACAGTTTTTTAAATTATGGTTATCAAAGGTTTGTAGTTATGATAAATGGAAATAAAATAAAAAAAAATTGAAATTATCAAAAATAAACTAAGTAAATATTTCTATATCTATATAAGGGACAATGAATTTCGATATAAAACAGATTTTATTTTATTTTATTTATCAATTTCAATCTGTGTTATTTTATCTTTTCATACTCTAGTCATCCCTATTATATACATAGCCTTAGATAAGATGATAACAGCAAAGGTGTTTCTTTGGTCATTTCAGCATAACGAACTTACTTATCTCCCTAGCTATAGCAAATCATTGAGACACTCGCACTGCGACACGGAACTAAGAAAAAATTGTAAAATAAATAATAATACAACCAAGCAAAAAATTTAGTTAGTTAGTTAGTTTAAGTTCTTCTATGTTTCCGCCGTTGGGACGATAAACCTCATCGCCCGCTGTTGGTATAATCTCTGTCACAGCAGAGATTATTCCACCGGTGCAATCAGTCACAATGGTCGTCTTTTGTTGCAAGAGACCAGCTGGGTAGGTACCACCGCAGTGTCAAATATTCCGGTTTTAAGGGCACTGTATGCTAGTGAATTTAATGTGTAAAGTAGATTTAAGAACCAATATCGCGAGGTTGATAACGCGTGAGTGGCACCTACTATTTGTGTTGCAAGCTCATTGGCTACGATAACCGCTTACCAATCAGGTGGGTCGTATGCTAGCTTGCCAGCTTAGTAACATATAAAAAGTTTAATCCATTAATAGTCTTCTTTGGAACTAATTACATCACACCATCTCTTTCTAGTATAAATGTGTATATAAGTTAACTTTATGAACCGTCTGTCTGCCAAGTTTCTGTTCACACGATTCTGATTAGAGTGCAGAAAACCCATATACAAAAATCTTACTAACGATTTTATAAGTTGTAACATCGTTCACAACATTCTTTATATTTTCGATCGTTTTAAATTATAAAAATGAAAATATTATTTTTATAATTTTATTAATTGTGGTAGGCCTTTTATTGCTATCGTAAAGCATACTGTGTTTCGATATGAAGACACTGTAGCTAGTGAAATTACTGGGCTAAAGAGATTTAAGGACCAACACCTCAAGGTTGGCAACGCGTGAGTGACATCTACAAATGTATGGTATTGCAAGCGCCAACCGCTTACCATCAGGTGGGTCGAATGCTTGCTTACCAACTTAGTCTTTTTTTTTATGTTAGAAGTTGGCAAACAAGCATACGGCCCACCTGATGGTAAGTGGTTGCGTAGCCTATGAGCGCTTGCAGCACCATGAGTAGGTGCCACTCACGCGTTGCCAACCTCGAGATATTAGTTCTTAAATCTCGTTCGCCCAGTAATTTCACTAGCGTACAATGCCCTTCAAACCGGAACACAGTAGTGCCTAAACACTACTATTTGGCGGCAGAATATTGGACACTGTGGTGGTACCTACCTAGCCGGCCTCTTGCAACAAAAGACCTACCACCAGTGATAAAAAAGTCGCATAAAAAAAGAAAAAACATACATACAATAAACACAAATACATTAAAAATTAAGAAGGATGTTTTTTCGTCTCATACCAATTATTCTGGATGCAGCCATCTCGCGTTTTCGGTCTTTACGCCAAAATGAGTGTTATTCGTTTTATAGCGTCTCCAAATTTCGCAGATCTTAGGTAGTCTGACACGAGCGACTGTACCGTAACGTCTTGTTTAAATCAAGCGGGAATGATGGCAATAACAGTTAGCGAGGAGTTACGACGAGACGAGATAATGGCGGTCCGGGAGATTTCGTCTAAGTAATTGTTAATTCTGCGCCACCGACGCCCGCTCAGCGATAATTGTTTGTTTTTATTCCACGGACGAAATCGTGGCTAGCTATGGAAATTATTTTGGATAAGATATTAACGTATTTGTGTAATTTGTAATCTATATTATCTCCAAGATTCTAGATTGCTTCATTAGATAAAAGTAAATAGATAAAAAAGATTAAAGATAAAAAGTTGCTAGTTCAATTGTGACCAAAGTATTTAAAGGCGAATGTGAAGCCCCTACGTTTACTTTGACCATAGTGGTAACTATGGGTTGCTAAAGGTTGGTTAACCAAGGGAAAGTCAGGACATGTATAGTATGTATTGGTATATATGTATTAGTATGTAGTATATGTATATATGGCGGCAGTAGGTTGCCGCCACCGGTGGGCTCCTCGGGGCAAGCGCCGGGGCGTCGCGGTTGTATGCTTCAGCGACCCCGCGACGTCCCACTATGGCGCTAGATGAGACCTTGGAGTTTTAGTGGGTAGGGGCTCGGCTCCGAGTCCACACACCTCCTGCGCCATTGCACCCGTCCCGGCGCTCGAGTGCGTAACTGCATTTATCCAAGTAAAAAAAAAAAAAAAAAGGAAAGTCAGGACAGCTAAAAAGAGCTTTTTATTTTGTAATTCTTAAATTATTTTATTCTCTCCGCAAATCAAAGAGTTCATAGATGGGTCGACATAAAAATAGGGTCACTATGATCGTCACGGTTGAATGCGCGAGTGATCCCGTGACGTCCTACTATGACGCAAGGACCATGGGATTTTAGTGGGTATGCAGGTCAGGTCCTATAAGGACCATTGCACAGGCTTCGAGTCCCACACCTCTCAAGCCATTAGTCGTTACTGCATTTCCTCAAGTAAAAAAAATCATTATGATAATCTAAAACTCGTAACTATTGAGTAAATTTTAAGTCGACAATGACAACGAATTACATAAAACTTTAATTCCAAATTATATAAATATCGAATGGTATTAGTTAATTTCAATATAATTATGTGTAACTAATATTTTAAGACAAACAAAAAGTGATCATTAATTAAACTCATGATATCACATAAATTCATCACAATATACAAATTCCGATAGAGAAACAACTCGAATACCGACAAGCATTCCATTACACCAGCATCCCACCAAATGAACTATCCTACCCTTGACAATATAAACGTCCTCGGCTATAAATCGCCGCACATGCTAAACTAAGATAGACACATTGGGATGAGACAAGTCAGCAGTGCCCTTATCACAGTCCCGGTTATTTACGGCCTGGCCTGAGTTATAGCCAATTTACAGGCAGTCATTAAGGCCTTAATGGCCTCAAGGTGTCCGGGTGAAAAGTTTGTCGGATAACTTAGGCACCGTCAGCGTTCCGCTATGATGTACGACGGCGCGTTTTTGTCATGCATTGTTAATGGCTTGCTAAATGATAAATCAGGGGAAAATTTTTAAGTTTCACGTGTAATGTATTTGTATTAAAACTTTGCTGAGATGTTAAAGATTACCTTGGTAATTTAGACGTGGGAGGAATTTAATATATATTTATAAAAGACCTGACTGACTTTTAAACGCCCAGACTAAACCTTTACACCTAGAAAGCTGATTTTTTTCGAAGCGGTTGTTTTTAAAACTAAAACGCTTACTAAGAAAGGATTTTTCGAAATTCAACCTTTAAGGGGGTGAAAAAAGGGTTGAAAGTTTCTATGGGAAGTCAGTCATTCTTGAAACTCGAACAATGAAAATTTGCCGTTCGGTAAACAATTAAAAATAAGGAAGCAAGTGTTCTACCGTTTCCTAAAATTCCGCCCCTGAAGGATTGAAATGGGAGTTCAATGTTTTTATTAAAATCGTTAATCACACGGACGAAGCCGCTAGCAGAAGCTAGTTCAATTTAACACTAGCGCAATAACATTTTTATGTCAATTACTTTTAGCAAGATTACTATTAATTGATAATCATTTTAATGAATCAGTGCCTAAATCAATCAGTCCTTCAGTTGGATTTCATCAACTATTTTCTAGCTTATAATAATAAAAGTATTAAACGATAAGATTAAAGGCTTATTGAGCAGTTAATGGTGACAAGGCCAATGGACAAGCCAAAAAACCATTTAATCAGCTTGTCAAGCGTATGTCGCCAATGGGCGAACGGCGAGCGGCCACAAAACGGCCGCGCTTGACAATAGGAAAATTCATTATAACGAGTCGACAACGCTGCGAATGATAACCTCATTTGTATTGGATGAATCAAACGCACATTAAAGCATTGTCGTACGGGGAAAATTATTGTGACGCCTCTCGTTACTAGCACACTTCGACGCTGGCGACCGTTGAACAGGGATGTGTGTGGAGTTGACATTGTTATAAAAATATGTTGAAGTCACAAAGTTTAATTGCTGTCTTTTATGACAAACTTAAAAAGCCACAGAGAGCATAAACAAAGTCGCATTTAAATATCGATATCGATATAATTATATTCCGAAAGGTATGGAAATTTTCATAAGCTTTCAAAATACCACGTGACTTAAGCGTATTTGACTTTCGAAATAGAATCAACACGAAGTGATTTGACGCTTATCTAGCCCCTCAGGTCATGCCTTCGATTCTCGCTTGGACCAGATGTTTGGATGACCATAGAGGCGTGTGGTCAGGGTGTGTTTATGCCTGTCGTTGGGTATATTTCCGGTATCAAAACACATGAGAATAGGATGAAAGAAGACATGTCTGCATGGTCAATACTAACATCTGGCCTGTACAAGAATCGAAACCGCGACTAGCGTCACTATAAATTTTGTACCTTGTCATTGCAGAAGGTGCGTGATTAAAATTAATTTATGCTAAATGTAATTGAATACGTCTCTATAGATTTCTTAGTCTGAAATTTTGCATTATCGCCCGCCAGTATGACAGGTCCGTGATATATACTCGGACGTATTATAAAAGCGATAAATAAATAAATTTTCGGGAAATTTAGAACGCGTTATTTTATTGTCGAGATAATATAATGGACGCATTGTCGCTTACAGGGCCTTTGTGGTTGTTACTAATTGAATTACATTGATATTATCGGGCTGAATTCGTTGTGCGAACGATTGGGCATATTTACTAACAATAATAATTGTTGTAAGTGATCCATATTTATATTACAGGAGATATATAGAGGTAAAAATCCAGAAAGATCCTATATTATAGATCCATAGCAGGTAAGGTAGCTCAGTCCAAAAATCTATAGCATATTTTACAATCATTGAGACTGACATAATCAAATTGTCACTTTAAAGAGTAGCAGGTAGTAGGTAAAATTAGACTCTTATGAACCAACTCCTTGCGCGAGACCGCCATCTCGCCGAAGGCCGCGGAGAAGGTTCGCGAGGACGATGCCCATGCGGACCGATCTGAAGACGAACCAACGGCCTGGAAGCACCGCTTTGCGCGTCTGCTTCCTGAGGGTGTATATAGCCTCTCCACACGTCACCAAGAAGGGAGAAGGTGCACTGCTACACCCGGGCACCCTTTCTGCGACGGGGGCCCGCACAGGCGGGTCTTTTCGCAGACATGTCGTGGTTGCTTGCGCAAGCGACCCTATGACGTCCCGCTATGGCGATGAAGGTTTCGCTGAGTTTTAGTGGGTATTGCCGCTTGATTAACAGGCGGCTGAGTCTCACACTACCACTGCCTAGTGTACTTGACGAGTACACTACGTGCTATGTGGTGTGCGTAAATGCATTTTATGCAAAAAAAGACTTGTACCGTGTACCATGTAATCGTGTAATACACCCATCACCGGCAGGAACCGATTTTAATCGGTTTTATCTAGTTTTTGTGGTAAATGACAGAGGCGGCGGTAGGCTGTTTTGACGTCTGCGGCGCGACATACAAATAAATATATACTCATTTTTGTTGATAATGAATCGTATTTAATGCACATCTGGGCGTGACTGCGGTTGTAAACTGTTTGTCTGTCGAGTAATTATTTTAATTATAATAAGGACTCGGCAATCTGTTTTTGATATTTCAAATTGTCGCAATAATAATTCAATGGCAATGAAACGATAATTTGTGCGTTTCGGCTATAGCTTTTGTAACTGGAAATGTATTGGTCAATATTATATTATTTAAATTCATGATTTTAATATTTTTCATTAGTTTATATCGGTAACCCATAATATAGTTAATTAATTACTCCACTCAAACATCTTTATGGGATTGAAGGAAATTAGACACACAGATTGCTTATAAATTGGATTAAGACATAAAAAAGTTTTAAGCAATGATACAATTTGTATTAAAACTAAGCAAAAAATACGTACAAACAACTAGGTTCAAATTGTTCTTCTATTTTCTTACCACTCACACATTTTTTTATTTTTCTAATGATATCACAGGTAGATGCTGGTATTAAAATATATTTTGGGTTCCGTAGCGAAATAGTAAAATGGGCTCTATCTATATGAAATTTAGTAAATAGGTGTATTCTATGAACGGCTACACAACTGAAGAAGTGAAATTTATAAAATTTAGGGTAACAGTCCATGCATGTAACTGAGATTTGCAAAAAAACCCAACGTTTGACAACGTGTAAGATATCTTTGGATAGTTCTTTCAAAATGATAACAAGTTTTGATTTTCAGAGATATATAAGATTTTTGCCAAAACTTTGTTATTCATATTACTTTTAATAATTACCATGAAATTACCAACTTAATTTTGCAGTTGATTTTAATTCATTATTTTAAGTTCTTAAGATTCACCAAGCTGCGGAAGCCTTTAGTTTCCACTGTGCGTGGTGGGCGCACTTGACTGGCAATTATTTAATATAGAAATATTATATACTTTACTACATTCATTAGATTTATAATATCACATACATTCACATTTTAACAATTCATTTTGCTTGCGTAAGTGATATATCTTTACATAGTATAAAATAGTCGCTTTCTCTGTCCCTATGTATGCTTAAATCTTTAAAACTACGCAACGGATTTTGATGCGGTTTTTATAGATAGAGTGATTAAAGAGGAAGGTTTATATGTATAATAACATCCATTAAAAAGTGGAGAAAATAAATAATAATTTTTGAGGTTTTTAATGTGATGTCATAAATAATTACATTTAACGCGTGCTGGCCACGGGCAGTAATGAATAAATCAAAACTACTGGATCGATTTTAATAATTTTTTCAGTGAATGACATAGGCTATATATTTAATACCCGTGCGAAGCCGGAGCGGGCCGCTAGTATTATTATAATCTGCGCATGTCACTTGACAGCTCATGAGTTTGTCACTGATGTGCGTAAGCGCAGATATTACTCAGCGGATAGATAATTTATTTAGCCTCACCAAATAAGTTTAAATCCATCCACTTAGTTTTTCTTACATTATAATATTTGAAAAACCTACTTTAACATACTTCATTACTAGTAATAATATAAATGCGAAAGTAATTTTGCCTGTCTGTCGCGTTTTCACGCCAAAACTACCGAGCCGATTTAAATGAAACTTGGTAGACAGGTAGTCTAGAGCCTGAGAAAGGACATAGGCTACTTTAATGCGGAAGAAGAATTCTTCTTTACAATTGTAAATAAATAAATAAACGCTACACACTCAACGGCCCTCATTAGGATAATTATATCCTGTGTCGGGGTCCGGAAACATTCACAATGACAAGGACAAACACAACCAGACCGGAAAACATGCCTGTACGATTAATACAAACATCTCCTCCGAGCGGGAAACGAACCCGCAACCATCGAGGCTTAAGGCAGACTCGCTACCCACAACGCCACAACGGTGTCAAAAATTGTAATTGTAATCTTTAGAGCTAGAAGCTTCAAACTAATTTTTTAGACTCTTGATTCAAAGTTTGTAAAAGTTTTACTCCCAAGGGTGTAAAATAACAATAGGGAATAGAAGTTTGTAAGGTTTATGTAAATGTTTTACATGCGGGTGAAGCCGCTGGTAGAGGCTAGTTATAAATATGATCTAAAAAGAGCCATAGCCCATCACATCACAGACGCTAATAAATCTCTTCGCTTCACACGTTGTTATAGTTTGCATTCGTCATGTGTTAGCTCATCTGTCCGTCGTCGCGCTGCGCGGGCGCAGATCGACACGACTCAGCGAGATTGAGAGCTGGGAATCATTAGATATAGTGTAGAATTTATAATTATTAGAGGGAACATCAGAAAATATTAAAGGTATGTACAATAATGAATTTAATTTTAACTTTATTTAAATTGGAATAAGTATGCTACAGTGTATACATCGCCAACAAACTGCACTGCAGTTTGGCAATACTTTTGCAAAGATTAAAATGTATGTACTTGTTGGAAGATTAATTAAAAAATAGTGCAATGTGATGAATATTAGCAATTCTTTTTCAAGTCATTATTAATATTTCTATTATTATTGAGGCTACTGAGGCTTATTTCATTGATGTAATGTTAAGATCGCTATCTGGTACAGTAAAAATTGTAATCTTCTATCAGTAGTGAATAGTGCATCAATGTTAAATATTGATAACAGCAATCTTATGTATACAACAATATAAACTTTTATATACATTTTTATTTATTTATTTACTTATTTATTTATTTATTTATTTATTTATGTACCAAAAACAGCAGTACAGTAAAAATACAGGTATAGGACAAGTGTACATAGGATAACTTATCTCTAATAAGAGATCTCTACCAGAAACCCCAGGAACATAGAAGAAGATTTATATCGTTGTGTAGGTACAAGGAAACAAAAACAGACAAAAAATGATAACTACATACTTAATTATACTAAAATATATACAATACATATTATACATACAATAAATATATAAATCATCAAATATGTAATATTAGATAAAATACATATTTATATATATAAATACATACATATATATACAATAATACATACATATTCGGTTACATCGATAAGGACAAATAGTACTTTCTTAATCTACGTTTGAACGCAGTGCTGCTTGGGTTGTTCTGCAAGACATTGTCTGGTAAAGAATTACACAGACGTGCAGCCATTACGGTAAAGGATTTGGCAAAGAAAACTGTGTTGTACCGTGGCACTTCCAGTGGTTTCAACCTAACACATGAGCGAATGGGTCTGACTCTGGTTGAGCACGAGTGGAAATTTTCTCTGAGGTACCCTGGCGAGTTACTCTTTATATGCTTTAAAATAAATTCTGTCTGTCGCACCAAAAGTTCTTATCTTTTTTAATGCATGACGGTTGGCAAACAAGCTTATGGTCCATCTGATGGTCAGTAGTCAACGCAACCTATGAATGTTGGCGATACTTTATGTATCATATGCGCATTGCCAGCCCAAGGGATAGGATGGGAGGGATTAGAAAGCAAAAAGGAAGGGAGCAGAGGGGGTGGGAGATTATGCCTCCGGCGCTCCCACTTATCGCACGTAATGCAATAGAATAAGAAGTGGAATAAGTTATATTATAACAAAATAATTGCTATTTTAATCAGCTCTTAATATTCTTAGCACTACAATAAAACAGTTCGGTATGTGTTGAAGGATTCATTCGCCCGATGACGAATTGTTCGAACGATCCCACGCCGCGCCGTCTCAATGTAAACAACTCATGTGGTGGGACCATGAATTAAAATAATTCTGAGACGTAGACGACTTAGTTCTGTAGATTCTTATAGAAAAATTGGATTTAAGTTTTTGAGTCGAGAGAAAGATAGAAAATTAGGTTTAATCGCGTCAGTGCGATTTCACATTGGTTTAAAATATTATGTATTCGCTAGCTTAGCTTAGCTTTAGTATCAAACAACAACGTAGCATCGCCTCGATTCCCAATGACGTCCAGCCGTGTTTCGGTCTCACAGTAAGCAACATATGGACGAAATCAACTTTCTGCCTCCCTGAAGGCTGGCCCTTTTTTCTCGGCTGGGTTTCATTACTTAGCCACCTGAGACCGGTGACGCTGTCAAGGCCAGTTGAGCCAACAACTATACACAATCAGAAAAAAACATTATGAATTCTTAAACTCATTCGCAACGCAGAGAGTAGACACAATAGTTAAACAATTAAACTGAGCCTTATCTGTTTTAAACAACGTAAATTAGTATTAATTTATTTGAATTATACTGAATTTTTGATATAAAATATGGTCAAACGAATCACGCGCACCTTTCTTGATTTAAAACCCGTACAAAATATGTATATACTGTTTTAGTAACGGGTAACGATGGATTTATACGTGCCTTCTGATTCACCGTAGTATCGGTTTTTACGATATAAATATTTACACTAATACAGTGTTGTTGAATATTGTTACGATATGAGCTATATCGCTGAGTCAAGCGATGTATAGTTCCTTGAATTTTTTTTTGAAGATGAAGACATTTATCACGTTTTGTTGGAATGTGTCCGGAACGAGTCATTTACATCGTATATTAATTGTTATTTAAAAAGTAATTTAACCATTGCAGATTATATAATCTTTCTTTCTTTTCCAAAATCTGATAGTGCTAAGCTATTGTATAAATTAACAAACAAATGCTTAAGTTTAAGATGATTTTGTTCAATGTTTAATTAACAGAGCGGCATAGTCACCTGTAGTGACTAAGTTCTTTAAATAAAGATTAAAAAAAAAAAGATTAAAAAAATATTTAAAAACAAGTTTTTTCAAGGCATTACTATTGTCCCTCCAAATAAGTTAGGAGCTAGCTTGGAGTGGGTAGGACAATAGCCCAAGGGTGTCAGGATCGAAACCGCAACTCTCGCGTTAACGGAGTAAAGTCGGTTCTTCTACAGTGGACCTATTGAGGGTTCAAAGGGGTTTATTTTTCATTCTCACTCGCAAATCGATCGCAATTATTGTCAATCGCGGGTGGCAATAAAAGTAGGAACTTCTATCATGTGGTGTGTATACGTTTTTTTTCCTACGATGAAAAGTTCGCTTTGACACCGTTGTGGCGTTGTGGGTAGCGAGCCTGCCTTTAGTCTCGACGGTTGCGGGTTCGATTCCCGCTCGGGCAGATGTCTGTTAAAAATTTCTGTCTCGGTCTGGGCCTTTGTCCGTGCCTCGGAGAGCACGTTAAGCTGTCGCTCCCGGTTGTTATCACATAACATCTGATAATAATCGTTAACTCTTGATAAGTAAATTGCTCTTATCCAATGAGTTACTGGTTCGCCCTTAGGGTTGCGGAGGTCAGATAGCAATAACGTAAAAACTAGTAACCTGTCAAATCCGGATAAGAGTAATAAGCAGACCCTGGGTAAAATGAAATACCGGGAATAATGGTAGGACGAAGAAGAAAAGTTCGCTTTTAGTCGCTAGTATGAGGGATAAATACGGTTGCTAGGTTACCGGGAGGTAGTGTTAGGCTAATTAATGTCATCTTGCCTGGAGAGAATGAGGCAATTTTCTCCCTCGTAGAAGGAAAAAATTAGCTTTATTATAAGTGGTTCACTAGTGGTAGGCTTTTTATTGCAACGGCTAGGTAAGTGCCACCGGAGTGTCAGATATTCTATCGCAAAGTGTTTTGTATTACTGTGTTTCGGTTTGAAAGATACTGTAGGTAGTGAAATTACTGGGCACAGGAGATTTAAGACCCAATACCTCGAGGTGGCAACGCTGTAGCGTTAATTATTATTATTAATTCTTCTTCCCTTTATTGTGCCCTACAAGGGTTCCTCTGTGAACTTATTTTGTAATTACCATCAAGACAAAGTGTTGAGCATAATTATAATTATGTAAGTTTAAAATAATTACGTATTGATTTGAGTTGGCAGTGTCTCCCATGACATACATTTAATTAGTTAAGTCTTAGCGTAAGTTAAAATTATCTGCAATTTCCACTCCTGTCGCTCCAATCGGGTGACGTTGTCGTGTTGTGACTAACCCTACCTTGCTTTATAGACATAAATAAATAATAAGATATACTTAAACAAACAATAATTAAATGCACGAAAATAAATCGCATAAAACTACGAAATTGGCACGTTAATCGTCTAAGCGGTTAAGACCCTTGTTACTTTGTAATCGTAATAACCCGTGTTCTTTTAGAGCATCAGAGGCAACAGGTTTAATTCGACAATGGAAAACAATAATATCTTATTTATTATATAGTTTAATTATTTTAGTGTAATATGATTATCATAATAAAATTATTTATATAAGCCAATAAAGGCAAAATGGTGAGATAATAAATATATCCCTATACTTTCAACACCTCTTACGAGTAGCTGAAAATAGTCCGCTCCTCCGATTCTTATATACTTAAACTCTACAGTAAAAGTATAAAGAAGAGGAAGAGATCTTCACAGTGTCATGTCATGTCTTTAGTTTGTCTCCTTTGTCACAATAATCTATATAGTGCGTTTCAAATGAGAATAGGACTGGACTCGTACCTAACTTCATACTGAGTAAAAGTAGCGTTAGCACAATATACTATACTTAATAATTATATTAAAATAAATATAGAAGTTTTTATTTATTTATATAATATTAGTTAGCTTTAAATTAGTATATAGCATAATTTACTTAAATATATATCAATAAAATTCAAAATAAAATAAAATAATGAATTTGAAAATTAAAAAAAATTCAATCATTGGTTCAAGATGGGGCATTTTTCAGTCCTAGTCATATTTGAAACGCATTATATGTTGGTGCATGGTGAAGTATAGAACCTATTAAATACGTTGGATTAGAAAGACAATATTTAAAAATCGGTTATTCTAACGAAGTGTCACAATAATGGTTACTTCAAGATTTCATGACGCAGAAAATTTCGTACCGCAAATAAAAAGACGAATCGTTGAAATTCAATGTAGCAGTTACAGTGCTGTGGAATTTATTGTGTTACCTAGTAAAGTGATTAAAAGCATTGTTCCAAAGATTCAAAAGGTTAAAAGCTCAACGCTATCCTTAGCTTAGTTTGATTCAAAAGAAATACTGATAAAACCACAGGCGTGGTTTTATATACATATACAAAATCAAAAGGGTCTACCCAAGGTCTGCTTGTTACTCATATCCGGAGTTGACAGGTTACTAGTTTTTGCACGGAGTGGTTGTCATCTGACCTCCGTAACTCTAATGGTGGACCAGTAACTCATTGGATAGGAGCAATTTACTTTCAAGAATTAACGATTATTATCAGATGTTATGTGATAACAACCGGGACCGACAGCTTAACGTGCTTTCCGAGGCACGGTGGGGAGACCACAAAAGCCAAACGCCCAGAACGAAACAACAAACGAATCAGATGTTCGTTGTAAATAGCCGAGCGGGAATCGAAACCGCAACCGTCGATACTAAAGGCAGACTCACTACCCACAACGCCACAACGGTGTCAAAAATCAACAACATTAACTAATTAATGTTATCTCTGTAATAAATAAACAACAAAAGTATGGAACTTTTGTATAACTTATGTATCGTATAACAAACTGCACATTAAAACATGTATATCCAGTGGGTATTAGGTTAAATATTCTAAACATGCATTCTAAAAAGCAGAGCCCGTTTACACGTTGAATTTAATATCTGTTTAGTTGTGCTAAAACCTCTTATAATTCTGCCGGCACCGCACACTGCTCGTAAAGAGGGCTGTACACTTGCAGTTTTTGTCTCTTGAGCTTGTGGTCACCGCATTGTTAAGGGGAAGCTGCTTTGTGATCTTTCTTTTTGTTAGAGGGGCAGGAGGCTCATCAGCAATACCAGAGGGCAACCTGACAAGCAGACGCTTTGGTTTATGGTCATCTTTTTTTTTTTATGTAAGAGGGGGCAAACGGGCAGGACGCTCACCTGATGTTAAGTGATCACCGCCGCCCATGAACATCTGCAACAACAGAAGGCATGCAGGCGCGTTGCCAACCTTTAAGGAAAGAATAGGCTCTTCTCTTGAAGGTTGATTCCACAGAGTGGTTGTGCGAGGAAGAAAATGTCTTCTAAATCGCGCTGTTGTGTATTTCCAGACATCGAGGTGGTATGGATGGAACTTAGAGTTTTGTCGCGATGTCCGATGGTGAAATTCTACCGGCGGGATCAATCCAAATAATTCCTCAGAACACTCTCCGCGAATTCTATACGCGATAGAAGATGCAGAGTGATCCGACATCTCTACCCAATGCCAAAGGATCAAGCCGATCGGAAAGGGCTTGATCGTCGACAATTAATTTAGGTCTACCCATGTCATCATTTTTGTAGTTCAAATCAATAATATTTTTCGTTGTATTTTAAAATTAGAAATCTTTGCAAATATTAGCAATGATTAAATATTTTAGTAATAGATGTGATGTGATGGGCTTGATACAATATAAAGTTTATTGTCTTCTTTTTACGGCATTATAATAAAAGTTAGATTTTAAATTTTTTTATTATTATTATACTTATTAACCTTCATTGTATATTTCAAGGTAATTCAGTTAAATAATTATACTTATGTTCGCTTAAAAATTTGCCTAATAAATCATCAAAAAATCATCTAATAAATCATCAAAAATATATTTTTTTAATTATCAATATTTTTCTCACTCGATAGAACTTCCCATTAAGTAGAGTCCAGGTATTCAGCCCAGTATTTATAGAGGCGTGTTTAAGAGACTCAGCGGCTTCCGATCTTCGCTGCTGATATTACTCGAATATGTGACTTTGCATCGCACATTAACAGCGTAAAACGTGCATTTTCATGCCTAATTAGTTTAATATTCACTAAGCGCAATGCATTTTTTTTCAATTTTCTACCATCTTGCATTATATTAGGCACTTGGGTTTTCTATATTCTGTAAACTAAAATCTAATCTCTTAATACAAATGAAGGTGGCAGTTACAGTAGATTATAAAGACTTGAGCTATTTTACTTTTAACAAGCGTGTTGAGGAATGGGTGAAATAATAGGAACAGAAAGCTTCCTTGTCCACAGACAGACAAAGGAGACGCGATTCGCACTCATTGAATGAAACCTGATGAGACGTTTATTTTAAGCTAACATGTTATTATTTTATCATTATACTAGCGGCCCGCTCCGGCTTCGCACGGGTATAAAATATATAGCCTATGTCATTCGCTGAAAAAATGATTAAAATCAATCCAGTAGTTTTAATTTATTCATTACTGTCCATGGCCCGCACGCTTTAATTGTAAGGATTTACGACATCACATTAGAAACCTCAAAAGTTTTTTTTTCTCCACTATTTTTATACACATAAAGCTTCCTCTTCAATCACTCTATCTATTAAAAAACCGCATCAAAATCGGTTGCGTAGTTTTAAAGATTTAAGCATACATAGGGACAATAGGGTCGGTAGGTTGGTTTGACGGCGTTGTGGCGCAGCGGTAGCGAACCTGCCTTAAACGCCACAGGTCGCGGGTTCGATTCCCGCTCGGAGCATAATATGTTTGTATTGACCATGCAAGCTTATTTTCCGGTCTGGGTGTATTTGTCCTGTCATTGTGAATGTTTCCGGACCCCCGACACAGGATATTAGTATCCTAATGTGGGCCGTTGAGTGTGTAGCGTTTATTTATTTATTTATTTATTAAACAAGCATATGGTCCGCCTGATGGTAAGCAGCCACCGCGACCTTTGAAATACTTGAACTATCACCTGTGCAATGCCAACACGAGAGATGAGAAGGGATACAGGGATGGCAACAGAGGGGGTGGGAGATTGGGCCTCCGGTGCTCTCACTCATCACGTAAAACGCGACAGTGCCAATACTTTTACTTCGTTCTTCCTAGTCAAATATTAAAACAAAAATAATTACAAATCTCTTATAAGTTGATTTAAATGATTATACTGACCAAAAGATAATTAAAGTGTAATATAATAACATTTACAGGAAAAACATACCCGAGCGGGTGATTACAGAAAAACGCGCGAAACCCTCCCACCCGGGGGGTGAAATGCAAATATGAAATATGAAAATGAAGATGGCATGTAATAAAAATGATATAGTGGGCTCCGTAGAGCCATTTCGACGAGCGTAGTCGTCTCGTCAGGTTTATACAGCGCCGTCTATCACTCCTTGACGTGGCTCCCTCCTTGGGAGGTCCGGCGTTGGATTTATGGGGAACTGTTGACGTTTTATTTCGGAGGACACGCTGTAAAATGTTTAGGTTAATGGAGGTTTTTAATTTCTGTTTTTAGTTTATGTTTTGTTATGAATTTTAGTCATTATTATTGTAAATACGTAATGTTTTATGTTGAAAAATTTATCGAGAAAGTGATAGACAAGATTCTTTTGATTTCAGTTCAGACATTTTTTCGGTCTATAAATAAACTCCACACGCTCAAAGGCTCCCATTAGGGTAATTATATCCTGTGTCGGGGGTTCGGAAACATACATGTCGACAAGGACAAAGACACTCAGACCGGATCAGTATGGTCAATACAAACATCTGTTCTTAGCGGGAATCGAACCCACGACTTGTGGATCTTAAGGCAGTTTCGCTACTGCTGCGTTTAAGCCAGTTTCGTTACCGCTGCGCCACAACGTCGCCGATCTATATCTTCAATGATGTTTGTATTTTCTGTTTCCGGATAGAGGATAAAACTAATGAGATATATACTATTAGGAGTCACTGAGTATGTAGTGTTTATTATTAAAAATAAATGCAAAAAAATTAAAATGTTTTAATTTAAAACGAAAATATAATAGAAATTGTTGTCCTTTTCGTTCAATAAAAACTAAATCTTACAGGTCAACATCCTCTATTCAAAATTCATTCTAGATGTATATATCTTATCTATGTTAACGGCAACACATGTGTATATAACAATTCTAAAACACATATACATCTAATTTACTAAGATAGATACAAACGAACGTTCACATAATTCTTGATACATGGCATGTCAATATTCAATACACGAACGAACACCTGCTGCCTTAACAAAAAAAGACATAAATCGACAATCTAAGCATACATCAAAGAATAATGCCACGACATACGCCGAACAATAGGGAAATTAATTACCGACGCCAAACGATTCTAGATGGAATGACAAAAACCCTTGGGGGGATGTATAATGGTGTGAAATGCGAGATGTAGCGGTTCGCGATTTCATTTTATAGTTTGTACATTATAAGTGTTATTACGCTTTGTATTTTTAATTTGTTGAGTTTTATTGTTAAATGCAAAGCCTTTTAATTAGTATAAAATATAATGTAAAAGTTGGTTCAATATTTTTGAATAATCGTTGATCTACAGTTGCTATTTACAATTATACATTAATTCCAAGAGCATTACCTTCTTCTTCCATCATCATTTTTGTCGGTATTTATCCAAAATCTGCTTATACTCTTATCCTGAATTGACGGGCTACTATACAGGCTGAATGCGACCTGACCTCCGCAACCAAAAAGTGGAACTCATTGCCGGCTCACGTGTTCCCTTCTTCTTAAAATCTGGGCTCCTTCAAACGAGGCGTGAAGAGGCAACTTGCGGGTAGGCAGGGCAAGGGTGGCTAACACGGTTGCATTCCGCAACTCTGTTAGCCGCCTTCGCGTTTGGACTTTATTTCCACTTACCATCAGGTGGAGTAGAGTCATGTACCCTACTATCCAAATAAAAAAAAATAAAAACGCCTAGAACGCAACAAATACTTATAACAAACTGACTGCCGAAGCTCAAAGCTGGCCTGCTACAAGCCACAACATTCGTCTCCAAAAGTCTTTGATAATTAGCGGTCATTGTAGCTATTGTAATGAATGAACTTATTTTTAAACATTTATAATTATCCTTACATATCTTTTTTAATATTTACTTAATAGACAATCAATTATAAAATTTTGTAAAACGAAGTCCTTAAAAATATAATATTATATATAATGTTTTTTTTAATAATTTCTACATTTTAAATAAGCGTGGGCCGTCCAACAACAATATAAAACTATTGTGTGTTTGTAAACTGTTCGATGACCCCAACTTGAAAGACTTAATTCTTAGACGATCAAGTATTTTAAATAGTTAAATGTACCGACAGTTGTGTTGTTGAACTTTCATAATTAATATAGAATAACCGCACTACAGAAAGGTAATAAATTCTACTAATATTATTTAAAGTGAAAGTTTAGATGTTTAGATGTTTGTTATTCAATCACGCAAAAATGGCTGAACGGATATGGTTGAAATTTGGTATAAATAAAGTTAAAATTGTAAGATTCCTCTGCGATAAATGAATTATAGAACGTATCAACTTGGAATATGGTATATATTACTTCATAAAAAAATAATTTTTAGATGGTCGTCCGACATTACAACTTCAGTAGCGGGAGCAAGCCGCAGGTTTACCAGTACAGTAAAGTACATTATATCTGTCTTATATATAAGATTAATAATTTAAAAAAATAGGATACAATATTATTTTACTCTATTGCTTAATTTGTGCTAGGAATGGCTAAGAAAACCGTAGGGCTAGGCGTTAGTTTATAAGGAACAGTTCTAAATCTGTAACTCTCGCCAAAAAATTTGATACTTCTACCGTTGATCTATGAAGGCTTTATTAAGATATTTTTTTTTATTTATTATAGTCTCTTAACCTCCATCGTGAGCGAGGACATAGATGAGGTCTACGGTGGAGCGAGCTTACTTATAAGAAGCCTGTGTACTCTCACCTTGAAGAGGTTCAGATTGTATGCATTCGGAAATAAGGACGCTGGGAGAGCATTCCACTCCGTGGCCGTGCGCATTATATGCGAAGATGGAAAGCGCATAGTGCGAGTTTTGGGTATATTGATCAGGTGTAATTTAAAAAGTCTCGAATAAAATAAAGTATATTTCTTTCATTATATATTACCATAACAAAACCAGTTAAAAACAGATTAACACTGATGTGTTTCTACACTTGTACTGCCCGCCAACCCCACTTTATCTAAAGGAGCGCGCGCAACAAAATTATAAAAGGGTAAATAAAACAGAAAGCTTACACAAGTCATAAATTTGATTTATAGAGATTAAAAAAGGCGCTTTAGAAACGGCTCGAACGAAAATTTTCGGTGGGACGAATCGGGAGACATCGGTATGGTCAGAAGAAAACATTATAAAATTAATTATATAATTTATTATTTAATAATATCATATAAGTATATGAAACATATTCTCAGTTCATTCGAGTGCGCCATTTAAATATAAGCAAAAAATCAGAAAAAATTAAGGAAAAAAAAATAAACAAAAGACGTTCATAAAAATTTTTTCCTCTCGTGGCGTGCCTAAGAAATTGTGACTTCAAAAACAACTTTATATTTATATTAAACATAACTTAAAACTACATATACCTTGAAACCATAGTACAATAAAAATAGTATATAATTTAAATTCTATTCAAATATTTCTGATATAATATATTACTTTATTGTGTATGGATTGTATGATCTTAATGGTAAATAAACTAGCATAAAACGCAACAAAACCTTTTTTCCAGTCAGTACCCTTCAACGCTGTCGATGGGCCGCGCGTCTGTGAGGGGGTGTAAGAAAATTTACGGCGACCGACATATTTCAGCCCAGCGTTAATCCACCCCCTTAATGCGTCGCTTTGTTTACCTGCTGACCCTACCTAATCGACGATTATTCGGCGCGCGTCAGGTAAGACAATAGTGAGAGAGTTAAACGGCCCGTATAGTTTTATTACGCGAAATGATTCTTGTGTAATTTGATGCAGTTTGAGTCATCAATAATTGTTTTTTTTATTACATACATAGCTCATTTTAGTTAGAGTTAATATCACACATTTTATTAGTGATGATTAATGTTCATATGGGAATTCTTTGGAGTTTGGTTTAATTGAATAATTTTAATATAAAAAGATTGTTAACTGACTAAAATAGATAAATTGTCAATTGATTTTTGATACTAATACTATAATAAACATTAAATTAATTCTTTTAATCTGAAAACTTTTTGTTATTTTTTTTACAAATGCAATGTAGGCAAATAGAAATGGGCGAGAAGGATCTTGTTTCGGCGTATCAAGGTATGAAAAATGCAAATATTAGAACCCTTAATGTTGCAAGTTGCAGAAGGTATATAATATAAAGGAATATAAAACAAAATAAATAAATGCTACACACTCAACTGCTCTATATGATGTACTTCATAGTTTTCCGTTCTTAACTGACCCGAGAGACGGGGGTGACGTCGTCGGACGTCAAACGCGTGACGTACTGCTTACGTGCGGGAGGAACTATTCTGTGCTCAAATAGATATGAGGGTGTTTGGTACTTAATTTTGATATTCACTAATTGAATATAAGACAGTATGTATTTAAAAATATAAATGGTTGTTTTTAGGAATAAATTTTTTTTTTTTTTTTTTTATGTTAGAAGTTGGCAAACAAGCATACGGCCCACCTGATGGTAAGTGGCTGCCGCAGCCTATGAGCGCTTGCAGCACCATTAGTAGGTGCCACTCACGCGTTGCCAACCTCGAGATATTAGTTCTTAAATCTCGTTCGCCCAGTAATTTCACTAGCGTACAATGCCCTTCAAACCGGAACACAGTAGTGCCTAAACACTACTATTTGGCGGCAGAATATTGGACACTGCGGTGGTACCTACCTAGCCGGCCTCTTGCAACAAAAAGACCACCAGTGAAAATGATGTTACAAATTTTGTTTTATTTTGACTCGCTTATCTCAGAAACAAAGTTACGTAGGTAGTCCGTTTGTTAATGAAAGTTAAAGGTTTATACTTAGTAAGCTCGCGTGGAACGTAGGGAAGAACCTGAAGCTAAAGTACTTGAAAATCGTTAGTCCAGTGATCTTTTGTGTATGTATATATCGCACCTTTAGGATGAAAGCGACGTAACTCAAACAAGCAACATCTTGGGAATAAGTTTTAAAATATTGACACCTGCACAATCTTTTGTATATTATATTTTCTTAGTTATTTACGTCAGTTATTTACTCTCGAATATCGCTATGTTTGGACCATTGTTACATTGAAAATTTCGTTTTAAGTCATTTGAACTCTGATAATTAAATTTAGATTTTTTTTAATCGTGACGTTTTATTGAATAGGTTCTTAATATATTTTTTTTAAAAAGCGGTTTTATCAAAACTCCGATAAAAATATAGTATTACAAATGTCTTGAAAATTATATTTACTGAATCATGAAAACATTTTTTCAACTTTTTTATTTTGTTCCACTTGAAGTCGTTCCGTTGTTGATCTTCAGGGAGGGAGGTGAACCTCAACGCCTGTCATGAGCTGTCAGGACGAAGCAAGGAACTCTTTATGAGAGTGACATTGTCTCGTAGTATATTGTAGTAAATAAAGGTCGTCTGTTTTTCGTTGCTTTAAATGTAGTATGTTAGGGTTGAAGTTTTAAAAATTATTTATAACCATTAAGTTATTTCTGTTTGTAATTAAATACGTAATAAAATTTAATACTTTATAATTTTTAACCGCTTTTAAAAAGCAGAAAATTCTTTTTTTTTTTATGTTACAAGTTGGCAAACAAGCATACGGCCCACCTGATGGTAAGTGGCTGCCGCAGCCTATGAGCGCTTGCAGCACCATTAGTAGGTGCCACTCGCGCGTTGCCAACCTTGAGATATTAGTTCTTAAATCTCGTTCGCCCAGTCATTTCACTAGCGTACAATGCCCTTCAAACTGGAACACAGTAGTGCCTAAGCACTACTATTTGGCGGCAGAATATTGGACACTGCGGTGGTACCTACCTAGCCGGCCTCTTGCAACAAAGACCTACCACCAGTGTGACTGATTGCACTGGTGGAATAATCTCTGTTGTGACAGAGGTTATCCCAACAGTGAGCGATGGGGTCGTCACATCCCGACGCCTATGAATTCTGCAGACATTTACGTCTCTTATACTGATTTTCATGCTTTCTCATACCTAAGTCCCATAATTCAACGCCTCACAGGCGTTTAAGGTAGCTTGATAGTTTTGTTTGTAGTCGAAAAGATTTGTCATAATCCCAGTTACATATTTGAGATGGTTTGAGATAGCCATCCCAAACAACGCCGGGGTTAAGCCTTGTTCAAGTTGAGCACTTGCAAGGGCTATCCCGTTCTCACGGTCCAGTCTCAATAATCAGTCACTCCGTCTGATGGTGCTGTTAATATTATCAGGATTTAAGGCAGTGCAACAAAAAACGCTTTGTTTTAATTAATGATAACAATTTAAAGAAAAGTTAGTAGTTTCCAGGTCCAAAATAGGAAAGTTTGTAAACAAAATTATGGCATAATGATGTTGGCCTCCACTGATTTATATTATGAAAGAACAGTGTATTGGTGACGTCACGTCTGGCCTTAGCATTGTCACCGGCTTGGGGCGCAAGTAAATAGATCCGGCCTTGAAAATGGAACAAAAGACAAGGGTCCTTGGTGTGCCTCTATTCGAACCGAGCCGACCAAGGTTTATGACGTCATGACTATTTATTCAATACCTTACAAAGTCATATTTATTCTATGTACATTTTATGTAACGTCCTTAACGTCAAAACCACTTAACCGATTATGATGAATTTTGATACATACATACAGATGGTTATAACCTTTTCTATAGGCTATTTTTGCTTGGAAAATAAAACTTTAAAGGGATGAAACTTGAAAGGGTTGAAACGGGTGAAAGTTGTATGGGAGAAGTGTTTTTATAAATTAGAAATCTGGTGTGGCTGAGTCAGGGGTTTTGAGCTTATAACCTGCCATTTTATTAGTCCCGAGTTGCAAGCGGTTCCAATTGACTATGGATAAATATATGTATATAATTCTTTTGTCATACACACGGTATGTGACTAAACTCTTCCTAAGTGGCTGGACAGGTTTTGATGATCTCTTTGTATGTGTTCCAGTGGATTCGAGAATGGTTTAGATGCACAATTGGACCCTGTTGTGACGTGCTACTATCGGGTCCCAGTTTTTTTTTTTAATTTTTGAGCAGGACAACGTCTGCCTCTAGTAATTATTAATTACTATTAATTATATATTAGACTGCTTTAAAAATTCGACAATTTTTTTTTTCAAAACCCGCTGTTAAATGTGTAGTAAAAAAGAACCGCTGGTAGAAGGGAAGTTTTTGAGATTGAGTTTTTCTTTTTATTTTATTTATTTATTTTTATAAAGAATATTAGTAATGCCTTTTTCAAGGTATTACTAAACTTAATATTCCTGTTGCTCCTCCAAATAAGCTCGAAGTTTGCTCTAGGAGTGGGTACGACAATAGCCGAAGGGGGTCAGGATCGAACCCGCAACTCTCGCGTTAACGGAGCTGAGTCGGCCCTTCTACCGTTGAGCTATTTATGATTTAAGGTCGCTCATCGCGAATTTCTATTTATAATTATTACTTTACTTATATATATTTAAATCCGTAGTTAAAAAAGCAATGCACAAGAGATGCTAACAATGTAACCCAAATAGAATCTAATAACTTAACAGAATCCGACAATAAGAAGAAAATAGTATTTTAAATATTTCTAAACTGCGAAATAAAAGCGTAATTGAAAAATACGGAAGTGTACTTTCACAGAAGTACTTCTTATGCAAATGTTTCGAGTAGATTTGGATATGCGATGTTTAGTTCAGTTTTCGATTTGGCAACCTTCTTGCAATACTTTTGACTATATTCTGTGTTGAAACTAAACGAATACGTATTTTACAACATTTTATAATATGAAGTAAAATACATGAGATTTATAAATGTATGATACTCATTTAAATTTTTGGTATTAGTTTTGAATTTTATTTATGTTTCAGAGTTACTAGCAACGCTTTTTTTTATATGCTATAATATACATCTATGTATATCATAGAATGTAATAATTTTAATCTAAGAATAATATTAATGTAAAAATTAAAATGTATTAAAAAAAAAGAAAATATTGTACTTTAAATTTCTATAAAATGTTGAATATATTTTGAATATAGAAATTTGTCTGATATCATCATCAAGATATTTATAGTAACAATTTTCATTGATTAAAAAAAGGAAAATATAAGCATCAAAATAGTCTTTTTTTCTAACGAAATTATATTCCGAAATAAAGGCCGACGAGTAAATTCAAGCCGATCGTACAGTTCTAAAACCACAACATACAGACAAACTTTTTGTACTTAGAGGCTATATACATACATAAAGAACGGAGACATTAACGAACAATAGGAGCGATAGAATTTTATGATTCTCCGGACGTACGAAGCCGTAAATACTAACTATTGGTACAAAACTAAACAGAAATAAAATAAAAGTATGTAGGTAGAATTAATAATATACATTTATAAATAACGTATTTAATTATACATATATATATATCGTTTAGTTTAGTTATAGTTGTAATGAAAAAATATATATAGAGAGCCACTAGAGGTAATCTAAGATAGATTTTTGTTTTGAATGACTGACGGATCAACGCACAACCTCAACCGCTGATCGTAGAGACCTGAAACTTGGTGGGTGTGTTCTTTGTATGACGGAGTGAAAAAGTGGCGTAAAGTTTGTATGGAACAACGTGATTCCTTGGTCCAATCTACTTCAAATTTTGCATTAAACTTTTTAACAGAATTGATGGAAGAGGTGTTTCGTATTTTATTGAAATTGATCAATTATTTTAATGTAAATTTTATTTTATTTCGACACATGCTTAAAAACTCAATCCAATTGTATTAAAAAAGTTTGAACTTACTTAAAACATAAGCAAATACTCTTTAAAATTGAAATGGCACGAAAGTTAAATCCCATATTAGTAGTTATCTTTTTTTAGGTTTTCTTAGCTTAAAGATGTTATCCCACTGCTAATTAATCTTTAAAACAGTTTGACCGATTTTAACGCGACTTTCACTGGCAGATAGATGAATTCATAAGGAGAAACTTAGGCTACTTTTATTTTATAAAATATAAACGATCTACATGTATAACTATTTTAAGGCAAACAAGGTTCGATATTATCGAATCTATATAATATATTTTATAATTTTTGCAAATAGTTTAACATTGTAATAACCGCTGGTGAACTTTCAAAATAAATAAATAAAAAGAATAAAGTTGCAATAAACAACATATCGGTATCGGTATCGGTAAAGCTAGTAATATTATAAATGTGAAAGTTTCTATGTTTGGATGTCCTCTTTTACATAAAAGGCGTCGGGATGTGACGACCCTATCGCCCGCTGTTGAGATAACCTCTGTCACAACAGAGATTATTCCACCAGTGCAATCAGTCACACTGGTGGTAGGTCTTTTGTTGCAAGAGGCCGGCTAGGTAGGTACCACCGCAGTGTCCAATATTCTGCCGCCAAATAGTAGTGCTTAGGCACTACTATGTTCTGGTTTGAAGGGCATTGTACGCTAGTGAAATTACTGGGCGAACGAGATTTCAGAACTAATATCTCGAGGTTGGCAACGCGTGAGTGGCACCTACTAATGGTGCTGCAAGCGCTCATAGGCTGCGGCAGCCACTTACCATCAGGTGGGCCGTATGCTTGTTTGCCAACTTCTAACATAAAAAAATAAAAAAATAAAAAACGTCTGAATGGATTTCGATGAAATTTGACACACTTTTTGACATTTTATTAATTGTTACCTTTTAAATCCCGGAATAATTTATAGTTTGATGGCAAATTGAGGATCAAATAGGAAATGAAAGCTTGTATTGGAAACCATGTATTTGTATTTCAATTAACGCCTTATTAAAATCGCATTCGCTGATGTAGTCGCGGGAAAAAGCTAACATAATTATATATTTTACATCAAAAACTTGATGAACAAACGCTAAGCCTGCCTGATGGAAACAATAATAGTTATTTAACATCGGGGGGTGCAAAGTGCTTCTCCTGATATAGTGGACTTGTGAGTGTTGTAACATCAGACTTTAAGCATTTGGTACTCAACAGTTTGGTGAGGAAGAGAACGTTGGATCTTCAGACCAGAGGGAAGGAGCCTGAACGTCCAGTTAGATCCTACACTTATCGATACAACTCAACATAAGGTCGATTCGTGGAGAAAACTGCAAAGGTCAATTATTTAACATAATGATAATGTTATGCATTGAAAAAATTGAGATTTTTGACAAAATTAAATTTGACTAACTTCGGGAACAAGCGTGTAATATCAGGTTTAAAACACTTCCATGACTTCCAAAAAGCTTGTACCAGATGACCTCTTCAATATCCCTAACAAGTCAGTCTTCAATAAGATACAATTTTTAATATAAATTTTGAGGTAATAAATAAATAAAATAGGTATATTATATAACACAACCGAATTTTGAGCACATCCATTTCTTTTAGTCTTCGGGAAAAGATGGCAGATTGTAGACGGTTTTCCGTTAAGTGGAAGTAGAGTTAAAAGTTATATAAAAGTAAATTAAAAATATATTGAATTCACATCATTCTTTATAAAATTTTTGTCTGTCTATTCGTTTGGAAGCTTGAAAGCTATTATTCCGATGATGATGAGGACGTGCTTACCTTGCAGGATGGAATCAAATTTTGAGCCCCTTGATGGCTGTCCCGTTGTCACGGCCAGGTCTATGTCGTAGCTTTATTAATTTAAATTTTCAGTTAAAATATCAGACTGTTTAAAGTTTGAAGCACATGTTCTGTGTACATACTTAAGGCATTCATTTTTAATTATTTAGGTTTATTCGTGTCAGTGGGCTGAATTTGTTTCGCCTGAAATCTTAAACAAATTTTTGTGTCCCCCTGAAGCAGTACTGAACAAAACTCTGTCTTTTTCTGGACCTCTGCAAAAGTATAAAATTTAATGATAATCATTTGAATAGTGAAATCAAGTGATAGTTGTAACAAACAAAGTTACACTAGCATGAAATTATTACTTAGGATTATTAAAATGAAAGTACTTGCCCTTAAGAAGTGCAGCGGAGACGTCTGAAGGCAGGTGAAGAGGTCAAACTCAATCGATCGCCTCGTCCACTCGTTTGAACTTCAAACTACGTACTTATATTTATATAGGCAAACTCAAGATGGAGTTACTGTATAATAATAAACGTAATGCTAAAATTTGATACAATTATGAGTGAGTTTTGACAAAACAAGTTAAGTTGTTATAAAATATGGGTGATTTTAGAATTGAGAAAATTATATCAAAATATTTTCATATTTATCATATTATTAATTTCGTTCGTTTCGATTCAAGTTAGTTGTTTTTAAAAAGACTAATTTATAACTCTATCTACTATAATAGATTGGAAATATTGAAATATTAGTAGTCTTCTTGAGACTACGAATTCAAATATTTTAAAGTGTTAATTAAAATTACAGTGAAATAAAATAAAATAAAAAATTGATGACTGTTGAATTGACGAGGTTGTGGAGGTCGTGGGTTCGATTCCCTCTCGGTACACATGTTTGTATTTACCATATAGTCATGTGTCGCGGTCTACGTGTGTTTGTGCTTGTCGTTGTCTGTGTTCCCAACCACCGACAGGATACTAATGGGGACTGTCGAGTGTATTATATTAGGAGTCGTAGGAACCAATATCTCGGCATTGACAACGCATGACTGATACCTCTTCTTCGTCCTAGCATTATTTCCGGTATTTTATGTACCCAGGGTCTGCCTATTACTCTTATCTGGATTTGACAAGTAACTAGTTTTTACACGGAGCGATTGCCACCTGACCTCCGCAACCCTAAGGGCGAACCAGAAACTCATTGGATAAGAGCAATTTTCTTATCAAGAGTGAACGATTATTATCAGATGTTATTGATAATAACCGGGACCGACAGCTTAACGTGCTCTCCGAGGCACGGTAGCGAGACCCACATGGACAAACGCCCAGACCGAGACAGACATTTTAACAAACATCTGCCCGAGCGGGAATCGAACCCGCAACCGTCGAGACTAAAGGCAGACTCGCTACCCATTAACGCCACAACGGTGTCGCATGACTGACACCTACAGATGTGTAATGTTTCATGTATATAGGAATAAAAAATATTTGATTCTGATATTTAATGCAATCAGACATAGTCTTCTTCATCATCCTAACATTATTCCCGGTATTTTATTTACCCAAGATCTGCTTATTACTCTTATCCGGATTCGACAGGTTACTAGTTTTTACACGGAGCGATTGCCATCTGATTACCACAACCTTAAGGGTGAACCAGTAACTTATAGGATATCAGCAAGTTACCTATCAAGAGTTAACGATTATTATCAGATGTTATGTGATAACCAACAGGACGAATAGCTTAACGTGCTCTCCGTTGTACGGTGAGCAGACCCAAGGACAAACACCCATACCGAAACAGGTATTTGTAAGATCAATGCAAACATTTGGCCGAGCGATAATCGAACCCGCAACCGTCGAGGCTACAGGCAGATTCGCTATCCACAACGCCACACCGCTGTCGCTATCAGTAAAGCTACTTAATTATTCCTGTACAATTTACGTTGAACTGAGACGATATATGAGAAATTATAATAATTCCCGAATTATGTGTCTCTTAACACTTGCTGCTTGAGCTATGCAAGTTTAATGGCGGTCACTTTGTGAGGACGCTCTCCCTCGGGATGGCTTTTGAAAACTACATACGTATGTATCCATAGTCAGATTTATTACGACATTAAAATGTGATATAATTATTACTAGCTTCAGCCTGCCCGCTTGAATAACTATTTTTAATCCAAACTTTGAACAGGCGTTTCAACACTTCAGGGAATTTTAGTGTCTCAGAAAACTTAATTTTATGTTTCTAGCTTCAAAAATTAAGGACTTCAATACAAACCTTCATCCCTTTTTTCACCCCCTTAAAGTTACCAAAAAATTCTTTCCTATTTCTCGACTACGTCTTAAAATTAATATCTGTGAAAAAGATCAGCTTTCCAGATCTTAAAGCTTAGGGCTGGGCGTTGATGAGTCAGAGAGGCAGGTCTTCACTTTCTGTATATAAACATAACAGGCGTTAAAGATAAGCTTTCCAGGTCGTAAGACTTAGACTGGGCGTTGATGAGAGAGATCTTCTTCTTTCAGAGTATAAAAATAACAGGCGTTAGAGGCATCGAATTCTTTGTGTCAGGGGTTTGGTAATGCAATAGATAATTATTACCAATTCCTTGGTTCTGTTTATTTTTAATCGAATATACAGCTACTATAGTGTGCCTTAGGCGTCTGGAATCCTCTTTTATTTTTCTTAAACTATTACTCAGATATTATTATAAACGCTACAGACTCGACGTCCCCCATTAGGAAAGATATATCCTGTGTCGGGGGTCCGGAAACATACAAGGACAAGGACAAATACACCCAGACCGGAAAATATGCGTGCATGGTCAATACAAACATATTATGCTCCGTGCGGGAATCGAACCCGCGACCTGTGGCGTGTAAGGCAGGTTCGCTACCGCTGCGCCACAACGTCGTCAAATTGCTCGATGTATTATTATGCCAATCCTTCCATATTTTATTTTATCATATTCAGTTTTGTTAGAAATAATAAAAATATTAAAAAGCAGAACATACATACACAACGGGTATAACGATACATAATTGCAGTTCGGTTCGGTTCGGTTCGGTAACGCTGTCAAGGCCAGTTAGACCTGAACCAATACACGTTCCGAAAAATACAGACCGAATTGATAGACAATATCGTATCGTGCTTAAATGGAAACAGTCGTCCACCTGCAGGCATAGCGCGTCTCCATACGGACTGTCTTACCGAAACACTCCTTTGTAAGGGTCACATTCGATACCAACTCTGCATATTTCAAGCAAACCGCGACCACAGCCAGCTCCGTAAACGCTATCTTTACACTGACCTCCCAACTTTAAACTACCATCACCCAACTTATATACAAGCAAAACTAGCTCTTAAATCATTGAAATAAGTGTCTTGTATACTTTTTGGGGTGGTTTTGTAAATTTGTAAAGATGCAAAAGCCGAGTGGTGGTCGCGCTTGATATATTAGTAGCTCCAGTCGTCCAGATGTGTGCATTCAATGGGACACCTATGTACGTGAGATATTTGCGTTTTGATAACGCTCTTTGAGGGAATTTGCCGAAAGCATTTTCGATCGTTTGAAATTTGAATGAAGGTTTTAAGTGGGAATTGATAATGGTTTATGTTCGATAAGGCTTTGATTTTGTATTCCTTTTAGAATGAAATAGTTTAATGTTGACTTGCCTGTGAAGAATACTAATTAATTTGAATGATATGTAATATTTTCTATTATAAAAACAGTAATTATTTTAACACTGTTAGCGTAATTGTTAATTATATCAAATAACAAATAAACGCTTCATACTCAACGGCATCCATTAGGATATTACATAAGCTACTTATGTTTCCGGACATATACTTCTTGTGTTTCCGGACCCCAAACAGCCACACCGGACACATGCCTATATGATCAATAAACATCTGCTCCGAGGAATCGAACTCGCGACCTGTGGGGCTTCAGATCGGTTTGCTACAAGTGCAAAAATAATTCCGTCTGTCTGTTATCTTTTTACGACACCATGCTATCTTACTAACATTTAGTATTAAGGTAGTTCGAACTTAAGAGCAAAATATGAAATACCTTTTATCCTGATAAATTAAAACCATACTCCATTACGAGGTCTCGGATGAAATCTAAGTTTTTGAAATTCTGCATCCCATGTAAAATATGCTCAATACTAACAGTACAAAACTTGTCTCGCAAAGAAATAGAAAAAGATAGAAATAGAAAAAGTTATATTTATCAGGTAATATGCCTTAGTACCTAACATGTTGTACATTGCGGCTGATATTCTTCATAGAACAACATCAATCAAACTAATTACAATAAAAAAATATCACTGTTTTTATTTTCAGCTTTAATAAGAGCAAGTAATGGCTCTGTGAGTACGTGTAATTATTAAGCAGAGCAAGTGAGCAAGTGTTATAAGTTAGTCTGGCTACAGCCAGCGGGCTGACGGGTCATCACATTTTTGTCAACGCCTAGCGGGCTGTAGTTTTGAGCCAGTTGAAAATTAAAAATACAAGGGTTGAAATTCTCAACATTCATCTCGAATGAGTTTTTTTCGTAATTACGAATGCTTGATTTTGATGAATATTTTATTAACAACTTCCCGTTGCCCCGTAGCTTTTAAACCGACTCTAAAAGGAACAAGTTTTCGGCTCATCTTATATCTACTATATATACTATGTATACTGGTGGTAGGTCTTTTGTTGCAAGAGGCCGGCTAGGTAGGTACCACCGCAGTGACAATTATTCTGCCGCCAAATAGTAGTGCTTAGGCATTACTGTGTTTCGGTTTGAAGAGCAGTGTACGCTAGTGAAATTACTGGGCGGACGAGATTTAAGAACTAATATCTCGAGGTTGGCAACGCGTGAGTGGCCCCTACTAATGGTGCTGCAAGCGCTCATAGGCTGCGGCAACCACTTACCATCAGGTGGGCCGTATGCTTGGTTGCCAACTTCTAACATAAAAAAATCTTAATATCCTCGGCTTCTTAATTTTTAATACTATGGTGATGGCAAGACAACTTACGTCCTATCAGGAAGCGATGTACCATAGCTTATGTCACAGCACTAGGAGTTAGAAATGTGTGGCTTTTGAAGACCTTTTTTATTTATCCTTGGGAAACGCATTTTGGAACTCATACTTCGCTTAGTAATACTCAGTAATACCCAACGATCTACCTACACTGTAGACGCCATGGGCATTTATTATGTTATTCAATTCGTTTGATAATTCGAGGGATAAAAAATAATTTGTTATTTTTTTACTAAAATATAATTTATCACAAGAAAATAATTAAAAAACACAACGCGAAACTAAATAAAAATAAAAATTTTCGTTTAAAACAATGCCAAGCCGAAACCAGCGCTTCACCTATTATGATACACGGACAAAACAAAACTTCATCTCAAACTTTGAAATGAGGCTAATTACGCCTTCCTTCACCAAGGAGGTTTCTTTTAAAAAATATATACTATATAATAAGTCCATTGTTTACCGAGTACACTATACAA
Source organism: Hestina assimilis (assembly GCA_023373885.1). Classification (NCBI taxonomy): domain Eukaryota; kingdom Metazoa; phylum Arthropoda; class Insecta; order Lepidoptera; family Nymphalidae; genus Hestina; species Hestina assimilis. The sequence continues at coordinate 1,395,735 of CM041744.1, read as the reverse complement.
AGCTGCTGCGGAAGGCAGTAACCATCACGCATCGCTGATAATTCCCCGCCAAAGCTGAAAATGAACTGCATATCACTGTTCTGTATCACGCTGGTGTACAGGCTGTCCGAAGTTGTAGTTTTTGGTTTTAAGTTTCCTATTTATGTATTTCTTTATATGTTAAATGCTACACAAAACGCTACACACTCAACGGCCCCCATTAGGATACTAATATCCTGTGTCGGGGTCCGGAAACATTCACAATGATAAGGACAAATACACCCAGACCGGAAAATATGCTTGCATGGTCAATACAAACATATTATGCTCCGAGCGGGAATCGAACCCGCGACCTGTGGAGTTTAAGGCAGGTTCGCTACCGCTGCGCCACAACGTCGTCGTTGTGATCGCTTTTTTTATTATTGTTTGATATATTTTATACTGTAGTGTACGTGTACTGTCAATAATAGCTTTTGCCAGCGGCTTCGCTCGCTTGAATAACCTTAATACAAACTTTGAAATTTTAGACAATGTTATAAATTAAGAAAATGTTGTGCGTTAAATAACTAAGTTTCATGGTTCTTCTTTCCAAAATGACGGATATTCCGTACCATTTTTCTAACAACTTTTGCACCCATTCAGTGGTAGTATTTTAGAAACGTTAAAACAAATATTTCTTTATGTGTAACTGTTTTCCTAAAAACAGAGTTTCATTTTTAGTTTAAAAATGACGGACTCCCATGCAAACTTTCTAACCCTTTCTCGCCCTCTTAAAGTTTGTTTTCATAATCGTAAAATATACGACGAATCGAAAAACAAATTAATCACTTGAACGCATTTAAATGTTAATTAAATGTATCAATTTATTAAAAAAAAATATAAAATGTATTTTTTAATTTAATATCCGTGAAAAATATGAACACAATTTACCTTCGTAATCAGCCTGTACATTCCTCCTTAGCGCTAGTTAGACTCTAGACGGCGCCCGCCATGCGAAAAAAATTAAAATAAACAAAGAGAACAGTCGTCCCACACCCGGGGGGCAGTTGGTAATAACGCTTTTGTCTTAGATTAACTTTTAAGAAAGCCTTTATTCTGGCCCTGTGTCGCATAGTGTGACTGTTTTGAAATTAGTGGCGATTTTTTTATATACGCTGAAAAGGCTCGTCTGTTGCTCGTTACTGGTTGACTTTTTAAAGGACCGCGCCTTTGTTTTTTCAACTAATATTGTAGTGACGTAACTGTCGTATTTGTGTGTGTTTTTTTTGGGTGTGAGTGATTATAGAGTGCTCAGACGTGAAAGGATGTTTGTATGTTCATTCGAGGTTTTTGACGTGGTGTTTTGTTGTACCGTTGAACTGGTTTGGTCTAGTTTGATCTGCTTATTTTTGATTACATTTAGTAGTATTTTTTGTAGATTTTATGGGGACATTTTAACAAAAATAAAATTTGCAAATAAAAAGGTAAGGTAAGGTAATAAGGCAACACACTCAACGGTTTAGCAATTAATTTTATTAGATTAGCCCCCTGTGTCGGGGGTCCGGAAACATACACAAAAACAAGGACAAACACGCCCAGACCGGAACACATGGCTGGCATGGCCGTATGGTCAATACAAAACGTCTGCTATAAGGGGTTGTCGAACCCGTAAACTGTGGCGCCTAAAGCAGGTTCACTACAGCTGCGCCACAACGTCATCATGACGTTAGAGGTATTGAAAAATAGCTACTGCACTTTTGTTTCGAAATTAATCTTGTATAGATACACGTTATATCTTAGAAAACCATCGCGTGTTCGCTGAGAGGAGCATGACTCTACTACAGTTAGACGTTCCGGATTAACAATAAAATGACATATTTATTGAAATATAACAGAAATAATAATTGTGTGCGGTGTGTGATTATACCTATCTATCTATAGGGAATAGTTGCAATTCCAGTTATAATTGTATATCATGTATACAATGACGATGTTGTGGCGCAGCGGAAGCGAACCTGCTTTAAGCGCCACTTCACACTTCAATTCTTGCTCGAAGCAGATGTTTGTATTAACTATACAGGCATGTTTTTTGCTCTGGATTTTTATCCTTGTCCGTGTCTGTGTCTCCAAACCCGGACACAGTATATTAATATTCAAAAGGGGGCTGTTGATTGGGCAGCGTTTATTATTATTATAAACATAAATAATTTAAAACTTAAAAAATCGTTATTTCAAAAAGTCCTTTGCAAAAACAAAAACCGTGTAAAAATTACATCTATAATTCATATCTTACATAGAACTTGTTCCACATAACGCTAGCACCGACGAAAGATAAAAACAACGAAAAAAAATAGCAATTCTTTTATAAACGGTTCAGTACATTTTCCTCAAGCACGAAGGCAAGAGGAATTAATGCAAAACAAAAGTCTCGGTATCTAGATGGCTGGTGGGCGTCTCTCGCAGTAAATTACGGAATGGGCGTCAACCCACCGCCATGTATCAATCAGGCACTACCAGATTTATGGGACAGTTCGCTTCGAAATCGTTAGCCTTCGCGACGAAAATGTGTTACTGTTATCCGCCGTCTTCCCAACCCCCCACCCTTGTTTGGGACTAATTTCGGGATTTCTTTTTTCGTTTGGAAAAAGAATTTCTGCTGTTCGAAGGTGTACGTTTTCTTTATTGCGATGAAATTGGAGATTGTTTTTATTGCTTAAATGCCATTATTCTATACCAATTTAAAATTTTATCAATACGTCTATAGACATAAATCAAATTGAGGTCATTTGTAATTTTCCGGCGTCGAGACGTGACGACCCCATTGCAATTAGTCACACTGGTGGTAGGTCCTTTGTTGCAAGAGGCCGGCTAGGTAGGTACCACTACAATATCAAATATTCTACCGCCAAGAAGTAGTGTCTTAAGCATTACTGTGTTCCGGTACTGTACTGTGGTACTGTACTGTGGTACGGTTTGAAAGGCACTGTGGGCTAGTGAAATTACTCGGCAAAGGATATTTAAGAACCCATATCTCGATGTTGGCAACGAGGGAGTGGCACCTACTAATTATGTTGCAAGCGCTCATAGGCTACGGCAACCGCTTACCATCAACTTAGTGATATAAAAAAAATCCAAGAAAGTATATACTTTGATAAAAAAAAAACAATTTTTAATTGTTTTTATTTGTCAGTCTGTATGTCTGTTTATTCCGGCTTTCATTAGCAGATAGCTGATGTTATAAAAATAAGTAACGCTACTTTTATTTTAGTAAGAGAATTACTGTTCCGTACCAAAAAGAAACCACTCGAGCAGAACTGCGAGCGCAGTTAGTCTCAAATAAATAAGGTGGATCATAAATGAATCGTGAAATAATTTTTAAATAGAATCACCGATGAGGTCCTTTGTGTCATTGTGGATTGTGATGTTGACATGAATGGAAAAATGTAATGCGTTCGACGGGACAATTTCCTTTTCACTGTTGAACTGAAACGTGACGCGGACTGACGTGACACTCGCATTCATTTAGCATTACACATCTAAACCCCGCTCAACTGGCATTGTGTATACAGAATTATAAATATCATTTAGTAGTCTTTCTCTTATCGAGTGGTTAGTGGCCAACCTAGTGTCAGAGTTGTTCAGGTCGCCCGTAGGTCTGTGACTTGACTTATCGACTGTTGTCAAATTGTCAACAGCCGGGACCGACTTTTACGTGCCCTCCGAAGCACGGAGACACTCTGTTGAAATACCACTATGCGATCACCCATCTAGTGACTGACCGTGGTCGTTTACCGATCAGTGGGTGCACTCGGCTATGAGCGTCTCAATTTTAATGGTCAAAAACTTAGTAGTACTAAAATGATACAAGCACCTAACCTGATGGCAAGCAGTCACTGCAACCAACATGGGTGTAGCCAGGATTTGGCCCAGGGGAAGGCAAAATTTTTATTTATAGGCCATGGCCATGGCCATGGGGCAAAATGACTATTCTTAAAATGTATTATAATCTTGCATATCTGAGTATTTAATAAGGTTCAAGGAGTAGCTGCCCCCTTGCTCCCAACGCACTACACCCATGGCAACCAATCCAAGAAACAGGAGGGAAAAGATGAGAAGAAAATGAAGGAATAGAACAGAGGTAGCGGGAGATTGGGCACTAAGCTCTTCGCACGAAACGCAATAGTATCTACTGTTGTCGTTACTTTACCCCGATTTTCTGTAAGAGGGTAGTACGTCCCCCATTTGTGCTGGGAAGAGAATGGCTCACTACCGTATTTTTTTTTTGTCGGGGAGGAAATCTACTGCCAGATACCCGGCGTCCTGGGGAGGAACAACCGGGTTGTGTGGGGTTCCATGACAAGGTCACTACCGTAAACGTTATCTTGATAACAGTTGACAAGTCGAGTCAGACGCCTATACAGGCGACCTGAACAGCTCTGACACTACGTTGGTTACTAACCACTCGATAAGAAGAAGTTAGATTAAAACTCCTCACCAAAGAACCTGCTAAAATGTTTATCTCTGTGTGTGTTATTAGACTGTGCGTTTTAAGTCTATTAGTATGAGGTAATTTCATTTGCGTCCCACATTCAAACTTCCTCTTCAACAGTCTAGCGCTGCCGTGAGAAAATATCCAATAATAAACCAGTATTACCATTCGCTCAGTACAAATTATAGATGCCGCACCTTACTACTGATATAATCACAGTTTTGTGAGATGTCATGAACCTATCCTACTAATATAATAAATGTGAAAGTTTGTATGTTTGGATGTTTTGATGTTTGTTACTCTATCATGCAAAAATGGCTGAGCGGATTATGATGCAATTAGACACAGATATAGATTGTTACATGGATTAAAACATAGGATACTTATTATTCTGGAAAAGTGTTAAGTTCCCGTGGGATAACTTAAAACTAACTACAAGATTTGACGATCGATACTATGGGTCTTATGGAATCCAGACTAATTATTATGCTTATTTAATCTAATATTATAACTTAAAATATAAGCTGAACCGATTTTAATGATTTTTGAAGAAAAAAAAATGTGACGTGGTGAATATTTGTATCGGAAACTATTTAGTTGTATTCCAATAAAGATGCCTCATAACACAACGCTATTCACGCGAGTAAAGCCGCGGGCAGATACTAGTATTATTGTATGTTCTTATGGGAATTTTTATTTTGACATATTAAATGAAACAGTAAAAATAATCCATTTGTATATATCAAAAACCTATTTAATAGCAAACTAGCGCTTGGCCATATACCAGAGAGGCTTTCTGTGGGAAAGATCAGGGCTATGTGAGGTTCCATAGCAAGCTGATGCAACATGAGGACCAACTAAAACCACCTTAGCCTGTGTGACATTTGCCACGTAGCACGCGACCAGCCAAGCACAGTGCTCTGCCCGTTGCTGGTGGAGCTCTCCATGATTCTCTCCAACGCTTATCATGCAAGCACGCATGATTGTCAAGACCACGCTGAATGCCTCATCAGGATCACTCAACACGAACGCATAGGTTCACCACCCTACACGCCCACCATCATCGTTGTATTAACACTTTTTATGCCAAGGCCAGTAGAGGCAAACATTAATACACAATCAGAAAAAAAATTTTATGCCAGAGGTGTTACGTGTGCGATGGCGAGAGTTAGGCATGATGTGAGGAGGAAAAAGTATATAAATAAAGTTATAGTAGTTCCAGCCTCGGGCACTCTTACTCGTTTGAATGCAACAACACGGTTACCACTACTTCGCTTCGACATCTTGTAAGAGAAGGGGAAATGGGGAGAATGGGAGGATTTCTTTATGTCGGTCAATTGATGTCAAACACCGCAATGCTCTACTATATAATATTTAGGTAAAGTAATATAAGATTAACCCTTCCTGTAATTATTTTCTTATTCTGTTTCTATCAAATCTGAGAAAAATTTCATTTCAAACTTATTTTGAAAATGGTTCGCATAAAACCCATGTCGCCCACCGTACACCACGATAAATGGCCGACACGTAACGATCACGATGCGATAAACAGACCACCACTCACCTGCTCTGCGTGTATTTACGATACGCGATTTACGTCTGTTGTGCTACACACGAATTTATCGCCGGCCGTGTTTCCTTTACGTCATTTTGACCCATAATTCTGATTGTTTTGAGATTTAGAGTTTGTCGGAATGAAATTTCCCGTCTGTATAGGCTTCGTGGCTATTTCGGAACGATTGTTTTTGTATTCAACAAACTGCTGATAATAATCGTTAAGGATAGACCGAAGAATCATTAGAATTCAACAGTTACGCGAAATACCAAAAATAAGTACGGAATAAATACATTCCACAAGAATTATAATGAATTTCTCAACGGAAACTTATGAAATGCTCAATCCTATTTTTTTACCTTAAATTAAAGAATTGCATGCATTGCAATTAGTGATGAGATGAGATGAGATGGGGAGTGTTAACGATATTTGCAGTAATACCAGTGTCATCATCAAGGAGTGGATACCAGTGTTAAATCAAGTTTCCGTCATGAGATCTCACCACTTTCTGTAGTCGAAGTAAGGTACAAAAAAACTGCGTTGCGAGACTTGGATTTTTTTCACATTTTATGCTTTTGATGGGATTTTAATATTTATTCAATTATTTTATTAATTTTCTTCTTAATAAGGTATTATTACTATATGAGATTTTTTTAATAATATAATCTTTATGACAATAAACACTTCTCAAAGACAACAGCTTGAACTACCTATTAAATGTACCATAAGAAGTACTATATACAGGTACAGTCGTTAATTTAAATTCAAATGAACACTCGATTAGCCGTCTTGAGCTACAGTGACGTGGATAAGCGGTACAGTCGTTGAGATAAGGTGCTTTCATTACCGCGGTGTCGCCGCGACGATGGATGGCGACAACAAATCGCGCCTGAGTTATTTGTAGCTCAGCCGACTGTTGCGATCTTTGTTGTGAATTACTTATATGATATTATATGAAATTTCATTTCGAAATCTTAGATATATGATATTCTTCTTCTTCCTCCTTTCTTAAGCACAAAAGGGCCGGTTCGATCGGGGAAGTACTACCCTCACACAGAAAATCGTCACCAAGCGGCGTAACAGTATCATTAGGTACTGTTGTGTTTCGTGCGATGAGTCACAGCGCTGGAGGCCCAATCTTCCACCTTCTTTGTTCCCTTCTTTTTTTCTCTTGTCCCTTGGGTTAGCAACGCGCATGTAATACTTCGAGCACTCATAGGTTGCGGTGACTGCTTATCATCAGGCGGACCATATCCTGTCATGATATAAAAAAATAACCGTCATGTGCGTTGTGCACCACGCACAGTTGAAACTAAAGGGTTCTGCAGCTGGGTTATGAAGAATCTTAAGGACTTTAAAAATAATAACGAATTAAAATCGACCACAAAATAAGTTGGTAAATTCATAGTAATTATTAAAAGTAATATGAAAAACAAAGTTATGGGAACAACTTATATATCTCAAAATTTTGTTGACCTATCTTCTTCAAACCAAATGTGGATGAAAGTTCATGTGGTATTCTACAAGCTCAAATTTTTCCAGAATTTCAAATCCCATAGTTGAAAAGTTAGAGGTGGGGGGGACACAATTTTTACGACTTTAGGAACAAATATCTCAACAACTACTAACTTAAAGAAAAAAGTCAAAACCAAACCTCCTTATCATTTTAAAAGACCTATCGATAAATACCTCACACGTTGGCATATAATGAAAATTTTTTTTTCAACACTCAGTTACATATATGGACTGCTACCCTTAATTCTTATATATTTTAAGATTTCATTACAAAATCGTTGTGCGGTTCATAGATTACACCTTTTTAGTGAATTTCGTATAGATTGAGCCAATGGTCTCCGAGTAAAATGACTGTGACATACGGACGGACGGACAGACGGACAGACGGACGGACGGACAGACGGACATGACGAAATTATAAGGGTTCCGTTTTTGTCATTTGGCTACGGAACCCTAAAAAGTACCTTCGCTTCAAATTTGATCGATGAAGCAAAAATTTTCAATTTTTTTTTTTTTGTAAGAGGGGCAAACCGGCAGGAGGCTCACCTCATGTTAAGCGATCACCGCCCGCCATAAACATCTGCAACACCAGAGGGCATGCATGCATACTTGAAGGTTCCCCTCTCTAATCAGTTCGAATAGACCGCTGGCCGAAGTTGGTTCCACAGAGTACAACTACATACATATAACTTAATGATTAGAATCAAGCCTAATCTTATCGTTACCTCAAATCATTAGACCAGCAAAGGCTTGGAGTCATGGCCTTTAAGTGTTAAACAATACCCTATTAATTTGATGAAAGTATATTCACATTGCGTAACTGGTAATAGAGAGTTATTGTTTTTATTATGATTAAGTGTTGGGAACTAGAAAGTGTTTGTGAAAAAATATAACCTCCCACGGTCTTGTCATTTGAATATGAAGTTGCTGACTACATAGTGTAACTTAGTTAATATAATTTCAATGAATATTTGATGTTATATAAGATTTCACACGGTTTTATACACGTTTCTATTTGTTTGTTAATGAATTTCGTCTTAAACCAACTCTGATACTGAAGAGTACAATGATATGAGGTCAGCAGCTTGACACACACTACAATAGTGGTACATATTGTTAAGGGAATAGAGAAAACTGAATAAACGCTACACACTGAACGGCCAACATTAGGATAGTGATATCCTGTCTCGAGGGTCCGGAAAAATGCACAAAGACAAGGACAAACACCGACCGACTGAAACATATGCTTGTATGGTCAATACAAACATCTACTTCGAGCGGGAATCGGCTTGTGTTAAGGCAGGTTCGCTACCGCTTCCCCCCCAACCGCAGAGGTCAAACTCTGCGGTACCCTGGGCTTGTTATGCCGGGGGGGCTCAGTAGCCGGGAGTCGATTGTGCAGGTGGCACCTTCGACTGCCCGGTGAAGCTAACAGGGTCAGACGGTTCGGGCGTGGGGCGTTTTACGCCAGACCGCGCCTAGGAGGGTGGTGTCGTATGGGTCACTCCGGTACTTTTCTGCTTATCAGAATGGACTGCGAGTGGCTCCTGCGACACCGGAGGTGTGCTTAGCCGGGGCCTTCAGCCCCGGTCGGGCGGTAGAGGAAGAAAACCTCTTAAAAAAATAACGACGGTCGGTCGTAGAGGGAAAAAACCTCATTAAAAAGTTAGTCTCGGCGGGGGAGCCCTAGGACCCAGGGCTCCCTTGGTTGGGTTTGCCGGGGCCTTTCGGTCCCGGTCGGAGGGGCGCGAAAGCGCCGTGGAGTATTTTATATATGTATAGTATGTATTAGTATGTATATATGGCGGCAGTATGGTGCCGCCCAAGGTGGAGGCCGAAAGGCCTGGCGCGTTCGCGCGCGGAGGTATGTATTGGTATATATGTATTAGTATGTAGTGTATGTATATATGGCGGCAGTAGGTTGCCGCCACCGGTGGGCCCTCGGGGCAAGCGCCGGGGCGTCGCGGTGGTATGCTTCGGCGATCCCGCGACGTCCCACTATGGCGCTAGATGGGACCTTGGAGTTTTAGTGGGTAGGGGCTCGGCTCCGAGTCCACACACCTCCTGCGCCATTGCACCCGTCCCGGCGCTCGAGTGCGTAACTGCATTTCTCCAAGTAAAAAAAAAAAAAAAAAAAGGTTCGCTACCGCTTGCTTCCTCCACCCTAGAGGGGCTACGGCGGAGGGACGGTACTAGTCCGTCCGCACGCCATCGGGGCGGGAAAGGGTGCCCTGCGATACCCGGGGTACCCTTTCGGCGACGGTGGCCCGCACAGGCGGGCCGTTCCGCCGAGGCGTCATGGTAGTTTGCGCAAGCGACCCCATGACGTCTCACAAAGGCGATGAGGGTTCCGCAAAGTTTTAGTGGGTATTACCGCCTGCTTCACAGGTAGTCGAGTCCCAAACTACCACTCCCTAGTGTAATCCTCGGAGTACACTAGTTGAGTGGTGTGCGTAAATGCATTTCTCTGCGAAAAAAAAAAAATAATAGGTTCGCTACTGCTGCGCCACAATGTCGTGAACATTGAATTTTCATCCACAAAATAAAATATCTTAAATTTGAAATCATTTAGTACATTATGTACTCTTAGAAAGTATCTATCTAAGTTTAGACGAATTAAACTAAAAGAAGTGCAACACCACTAAAATCGATGTAGTAATAAATTCGGCGAGCGTACCAGTAATTGAATTATTTAACGAAGCATAGCAGATGGGTCTAACATCGCTTGCACATCGCGTGCCAATTTCTTACTTGCTTAAATAATTGAGATTAAGATTATGAAATATGTTTTTTATTCTGTAATTAGTCCGTCATAATTGGATATGGTGTTGTTAACAATAAAAAAATGATTGTAGGATTACATAGATAAGTCATTTGCATCAGCAACTATTGTAATAATGTTAACAAATATGCTTAAAACCCCATTGGTTGAAGATTTTTTTTATGTTAGAAGTTGGCAAACAAGCATACCGACCACCTGATGGTAAGTGGTTGCCGTAGCCTAGGAGCGCTTGCCAACCTCGAGATATTAGTTCTTAAATCTCCTCTGCCCAGTAATTTCACTAGCGTACAGTGCCCTTCAAACCGGAACACAGTAATGCCTAAGCATTACTATTCGGCGGCAGAATATTTGACACTGCGGTGGTACCTACCTAGCCGGCCTCTTGCAACAAAGACCTACCACCAGTGTGACTGATTGCACTGGTGGAATAATCACTGCTGTGACAGAGGTTATCCCAACAGCGGGCGATGGGGTCGTCACATCCCGACGCCGATAATGGTGGCGGACCTAGTCTTGTAGTACAGGTTTCAGAGTTCAGGTCGATCGTATAGGCCTCGGTATCGCCTGTCTAAAGTTGTTTAACCGATGGTTTCCTGACTAGTGAACAACGGATATTGTATTAGCAACTAGACATGTATTCTATTTAGTGTTTTAGCTATGGGATATTTACCACGGGCCAAACCTCGATAAGACTAATTCTTCGAGTCTCTAGGACATGGCCATATTATTAAGACACCTGTTATTAAAAATCCATAATTTTAAAATTACTAGCGGGCATGGCAGACGTTGTCCTGCCACGAAAATGAAAAAAAAATTGAGACCCGATAGCATACTGGGTCCAAGTATTAATCTAAACCATTCTTAAATCCACCAAGAAAATTATCAAAATCGGTCCAGCCGTTTAGGAGGAGTTCAGTGACATACATACGTACAGCAGAATTATTTATAAAGATTTATGGATATTAAAGGCTAAACTTTATTGAAATTATGGAAGTCTATATGTGGACGCAAATAAGCGATACCATGTCAACCCACAAAATTAAAAAACTGAGTTATGCAGAAGTGTTGGTAAATTTACCATTTTGTGAAAAAAACATTTGTCTTTAAAATTTGTAGGGTTTTAAGTTTTAAAACTTCTAAAAAAGCCATTTTTAATCATGCAATTTATGTATTACGTTAAACATTTTGGGTTATATTATATACGAAATGTGCAGTTTGTATATTTATTTTTTGTGAAAATAACTAAAATAACTTACATAAACCTGAAATTGCCAAAACCAATTGACCAATGCTTAAAAAATTTCATATAAAGCAAGTTGTTCAAAATTTTCAAACGCGTTTTTCTCGAAATCACTTTCGTGTGGGTTGACACGGTATTGCTTAATTGCGTCTATGTATGGTATCGCCCAAATAAAGAACCTCCTCATTTTTAAAATAGTATAAAAAATTAACCGACTTAAAAATACGTTTTTGTGTAAATTCAACACAATATTAACAACGGCGTTTGTGTGAACCGAAGTGGAAGTATACTATTTTGGTGTTGTCGTACAAAGTCCAGGAAAGGAAATCCTCAAAGTGTAGGAGCTAATCATCATCATCATCATCATCATCATCATCAGTGTGGATTTTTTGCTACCTATGCTTAAAATAATAAATATTTTGTGGCCCCAAAAATGATACTATGTGGTACTTAAACTGCCATCAATTTTCGATCCAAAAATCTTCAAAATCATAACCAAATTACAAACTAACTCACAAAACAGGCACCGAGATTTATTTCTTATTCTACCCGCATCAGCTTCAAAGTGCTGGCTAAGCGCAACTCCTAATTCGCCGGCCGTTAATTAAACCTCCGGACCCCCAACATGCTGAGATGAATTTTTGTCTAATATGTCCGTAACAAGCTGACTATGGGGTAATATGATTACGGACGGTTGACTCTTAAGGATATGTGGTATCTGATCATATTTTAATACATTTTATGTAAAATAGCAGCCTAATAATAAAATATTTAATATACTTCTGAGTATAGATAACAGCGATTAAAACTATTGTAAATCAGTGCCTCACATACTTGTATCAGACCCTTATGAGTAGCTCCTCAAATGTCATTCCATTTTGTTTGGGTAACATGCATACACACTACTACAAACACAAAAATACTTAAAAAGTGAGTGATAGAAAGGAGGCCAACATATTCTATCTCTCTTCCCTGTCCTCCCCACACCCCTCATCTCAGCTTATAAACCTTTGGTATTGCTAGTAAACAGGCTACGATAATTGTTTTTTTTGTGTAGGTTGTTGGCCTTACTGGCCTTGATTTTCATTTAACGAGCAGTTTTCTTGTTCACCAATTGTAGTAGAATAAATAGGTATGCAATTAATTTACAAATGCTAATGAATACATGCATGGTAAATTTGGGCATTTTGCTACCGTAACGGTAAATCTGCAGGATACCACAATGGTATATAACGTGTACCACACACGTATGTTGTATTTGAGATAGGTAATACAATTCTATGAAAGGAATAAGTCAATTATCAAGTTAGCAAGAGTTTAACTCACTTCTTATCAGAACTACAGTTTATCTATTTAGCGTTTTTTTCGTTTGCTATGCATCATTTTTGAAAGAATTTGTGATATTATTTATGAAACAGAATTTTCCGTTTTAAAAATAGTACGCATTTTAATGTTATCAAATATAGTGGACTGCGACGCGTGGATTTATCGGCGGCTAAAAAAAGTGTTAAAAATATTCTGTCCGTCAATCTTAATATAGTTGTCGAAAAAGTATTTTATGTATTCATCCCGTCATCCAAACTATGGCTCATCAATGCAAACAGATTTCGGCTTTTATTTATTTTTCTAAAAAAAGTAACCACTCTTACCTATCAATTCAGTAAATAGTCGACCTTTTACCATTATAAAACGAACAAAATGATGATTTGAATTTGTTAGATACTATTGCTTGTTTTGTATTGGGATTTATGTGGAATATTATAGAAAGTGAGTGATGGATATCGCGCTGTGAATTATTGTTGTTCTAATAGGCCTCGTGAATAAAATGGCTTTGTTACACAACGTTATGTATCAATAATATAATTTAAAATATTTATTTTACTACGACGGTTTTAGGAAGAGATTTAAATGCGGATAGTAATGGTTGACTCTTGTGGGGGCATTTCGATTGACTATACATACATTTGTTTATTTCTAGTTTTTGCACGACGACCATTATGGCGTGTTGGTAGCGAGGCTGCCTTTAGCGTCAAGTTTGTGTTTCGGTCTTAGCATTTGTCCTTGTGGGTGGTCTCCCGCTGTGCCTCGGAGAGCACATTAAGCTGTCGGTCCCGGTTGTTATCACCGCCGATAATAATAGTTAACTCTAGATTTGTAATTTGCTTTTATCCAATGATTTACTGGTTCACCTTAGGGTTACGTAGGTCAGATGGCAAACGTTCTGTTTAAACCTAATAGCTTGCCAAATCCGGATAAGAGTAATATGCATACCCTGAGTAAATACCAGGAATAATCCTAAGGAGAAGATTAATTTTTGCCCATGGCTTCGCTTAGGGAAAAAAAAATTATAACAATTCCATAAATTCTTTTCCAAAAACATTTCCCTCCACTCCACTCGCACCACCTATTGTAAAATAGACTATACATACCTATAAGCTACAAACAAACATTGTTTTTTTATATTCATAAATATTATTATTAAAAACATATTTCGGTGTGATAGTCGGTCATACGGATTGGTGTGAATCGTATCAGTTAATACCGAAATGTTGATCGTCGAGGCTTAGAGCTACAAATAAAAAAAGCTAGCCGTCAGTTATGTCTGTACGTGTCAACACTAATTATTCAACCTTTCAATATTTTTCATCCCATCATAAAAGGCTATTTCGGAAAATTCTTGCAATGGATTACTGTTCAGCGGTTTCAATATCAAATGGAATGAGATTGGTATCAATCGATCGGTGGGTCGCATTTATGGATTAATATTAAAACTTAGAATATGAACGCTTTTTCATATTTTTAGATCGCAAATGCAATCTCAGATAGATCAAAATAGATCGGGATTACTTATTAAAAACCTAAAAAATATACTAATTTATCCTATCCTATCTTTGAATTTAGTTCGAAAATATGATAATAGATGGCGCCACACGTAGTTAAAAATAATTCTGCAACTAATTGTTTAAAAAAAAATAACTAAAATATGTCTATATATGTGATGAATACGCATTCGTAAAATCCCACTTGTTACTCTTACGAATGCATTCAGGGTATCTGAGGTCAAAGACTTAAAATTATGAACAAGCCCTTCCATACAAACAACATAGCCAGAAGATTCGCTGGTGCTCATTCGCACTAACGAAACCAAACAAATTAGTCACAAGCGTGCAACACCATTGTATGAAGTTAGCGTCACGAGCTTGCGATATAGTCGAATAGAGTTAGAGTGTGTTTATACGCAAATCTTTGAACATTTGTTTTGTATCGAAGGGCCGGTTTCTTGTACGTTGATCAAATTGATGTCAACTTCACACCAAACACAATACGCTCATTGGTTGCCTGTTGATCATCAACTGTCTCCAAAGAAGTTAGGGTTAGGTTTACCAATCAGGCCAAATGATCTGAAGCGCTATTATTAATAAAAGACAGCTTTCTAATTTTTAGTATAAAACATAATAATTTCAACCTTGGGTATTTTCTAAAAACATATTAAAAGCGATTTGATAAAGCTTCCATAATAGCTTAATGGTCTGCAAAACCCACGCGACACTGTCACTTGCATTATATGCGCCCTGACTGCTCGCGGCGGTTATCAAAACCAGAAATGTATATCAATTGAATCTTTGATCATAAGACCTTATTATTTCTAACCGACTTCAAAACGGAGAATTTTTTATAGCAGAGAAAGCAAACGTACAGGAGGCTCATCTGATGTTAAGTGATCACAGCTGCCTATGGACATCTACGACACCAGAGGCGCATTGAATAGATTCTTCCCTTGAAGGTTACCAAGTCGTATCGATTCGGAAAGACCTCTGAGAAACTGGTTCCATAGATTGGTTGTGTGAGAAAGAAAATGCCTTCTAAATCGCGTTGTTGTGGATTTATGACATCGATGTTATGAGGGGGCATTTTGGGGCAATGTCTGATTGTGAAAGTTACAATTAATCTGGATTCTATTATATTACTTATATTATAAATGCTATACTTTGTTTGATTTTTTAAAAAGAATATTACCAATGCTTTTTCATCAAGGCATTACTAATTGCCCTCCAAATAAGCTCGTAGCTTGCGCTAGGAGTGGGTATGACAATAGCTCAAGGCGGTAAGGATCGAACCCGCGACTCTCGGGTTAACGGAGCGGATTCGGCCCTTCTACCGTTGAGCTATTGAGGTTTCCAATTTTTTAATTAGATAATTGCTATACAATATTCTTGGTATGTCAATTTGACGACCGTTGTGGTACAGTAGGTGTGATCTTAAGCGCAAAAGGTCGTGGGCTCGATTTCCGCTCCGGGCAGATATCTGTATTGACCATACAGGAATGTGTTCCGGTCTACCACTACCTTTGTGGAGTGAGTGTGTTCGTATTAAAATCGTTATTCAATCGAGTGAAGTCGCTGGCAAAAGCTAGTATTGAATATACTTCACAAAAATAATAAAACATTAAAACAATATCTTTACTCTATCACGAAAAAATATCCACCCAACCTTACCTTTTCTATGACGATTAGTATTCATGTTAAAGACAAGAACCGTAATGGAGTCCAACAAAAGAAACTGCTTCAAACAATGAGTACAATACAACGTGAAACAATAATTACCCATCTAACCTCGGGCTATGCAGATAAACAGGGGCTTTGTAAAGAGATTTATTTTTTATTCAATTAGCCGTTTAATATGGTATCGCGTCTTTGAGTAGCCGCTTTTGAACGCAACGGACGTACGGTAGGGCTGTGAACTTTGAGATGTAGAAAATTTATTACTTAAAAATTAAATCTAAGAATGGTTTTAAAGTTATCGTAAAAGAGTAATAGAAGTATATTGAAAGTTATTATTTTTATAAAAGTTTTTGGAACTCCATTTTTGTTTTTCTATTCTTGTACATATTTTCTGTAAAAGTAAAACTTATTGGTTTAAATATTTGTAAACATTTTCCTTACCATTATTAAGGAGCGCCTCAAGGAGTGGTTCAAGCTTAGGCCCCTTGGACTATTTTTTTTTGTCGAGGAGGAAATCTGTTCCCAGATACCTGCCCTCCTGGGAAGGAGATCCGGGTAATGTGGGGTTCCATGACAGGCGGTCGGTTATGGGGAACCACTAAAACCTCCTCGGTGGCCGACCTTAGTGAAAGGGAGAGGGTCATCTCACCTCGAGCATTATTTCTAGCTAAGCTCAGTCCCTGTGTCTGTCTTTGTAGTAGTAACATATATGTATAATAACTGTGTAAAATATGGATAAAGACACGGACTGAAGCGTAGTTCTATATATTATGCCTTGTTATATTATTAGTTAACATTCGGAATTTGACTTTAAAATAATACAAATTATTTCAACTAGTAAAATGCATGTCGACTGTCTATGAATGCCTGCATACACATGCCTTAGAAGTAGATAGTACCCATTGTAAGAATTCTTCATATGTATATAAACTGTTTAATCGTTTTATCTTATCTGATGTTTTTACATTTAACACTAATGAATTATACAGAGAAGTGTTTAACATTATCTTGATTTAAATGATAAGCAAGTCAAATAATGTTTTTGTTTTGAAAATATTATGGATGATATACTTAAAAAACTATCTGGATCTAATAAACATATTTTAATATGTGGTGATTTCAATATTAATTTGTTAGACAGTACTTCTACCACTATTCGATTCAGATCATTGTTAAAATCATATAACCTTGTAAATTTATTTTTAGAGCCGACTAGAATTACCCACTCGACAGCTACTTGTATAGATAACATTTTCAGTGATCTAGTACCACTCAGCAAATCAATACGTAATCAGCTTACCTCTGATCACTGTGGACAATTCGCTTCGTTTGAAACAAAAACTGTTAAAAATAACAATGAGAAAGTTATGTTTGTTCCTATGAATACAAAACGTATTGAGAAATTTAGAAGTAATATTCTATCAATAATCCCATACATTCAAGATTATGACCATCCAAATTTAACATATAATAAATTATTCAAATTAATAAAAAATGAATTTAATAATATTTTTACTTCTAAAACAGTCTATGTAGGTAATAAAACGACTTTTGGTGAATGGGCAACAGTTGGAATATTTAAAAGTAGGCAAAAGTTGTATGAACTTTATGCTGAAAAAACTATTAATCATAGCGTATCTTTTATCAATTATCTCAAAATGTATTCTAAAATTTTTAAACAGGTTTGCAACGCGGCTAGAGTTCTACATATTAAAGAAAAAATTAAAAATTCGCATGATAAAATTAAAGCAACCTGGCATGTGATTAATTGTGAAACTGGAAAAGTCAAATCTCGCAACACTAACTTTTCTTTAAACATTAATAATAAAAATATTTCAAGAGACCAGGATGTTGCGGCAGCTTTTGAGAAGTATTTTGCTGACATTCCAGCTTTGACAACTGAATCATTAATTTCTTCTCCAACCGTTGCTGAATCACTACTTATTAATAGTGTCAAAACATGTGAAACTAAGTTCAATTTCAGTTTTGTGAGCCCCAAGGACATTATTAATGTATTCAAAACGATTGATATGAAGAAAACAGGAGATTTATGGGGCATGTCTGTAAAAGTAATAAGCTCAATTATAGATCTTATTGCACCGTATCTCGCGACCATATTTAATGGTTGTGTCAAGTGTGGAATATTTCCTGACTTAATGAAATATAGCAAAGTGATACCGTTATTTAAGTCTGGCTGTACATCAGACCCATCTAACTTTAGACCCATATCGGTGTTACCGACTCTTAGTAAAATTTTTGAGAAAATAATGTTAAATCAGATGCTGTTGCACTTTAATAAATATAAATTAATGCATAAAAATCAATTTGGTTTTACCAAGGGTCGCTCGACGTCTGACGCAGGTATTAAACTTCTTTCTAATATTTATGATGCCTGGGAAGAGTCACGGGATGCACTTGGTGTTTTTTGTGATTTATCTAAGGCTTTTGACTGCGTACAACACGAGACGTTGGTCAGGAAGTTGAAGCACTACGGTATACGTGACACTGCGCTCGATCTTCTTATTTCTTACTTACAACATAGAATTATGAAGGTCGACGTAAACAGTAAGAGATCTCCAGGTATAAATGTAAATATGGGAGTCCCACAGGGTTCCATTCTCGGCCCTTTTCTCTTTCTAGTTTACATTAACGATTTACCATATTTTGTAGAAGGAGCTCAAGAAATAGTATTGTTTGCTGACGACACTTCTTTTATTTTTAACATTAAAAGACATAGTACTAATTACGACGATGTAAACAATGCTCTTTCTAAGGTACTTCATTGGTTCAGTGTGAATAATTTACTGTTAAATAGTAAAAAAACAAAATGTATTAAATTTTCAATGCCCAATGTAAGACAAGTTCAGTCTAATGTTATATTAAATGGAGAATTACTAGAAATTATGGAGTCTACAGTTTTTCTTGGAATAACTGTAGATTCTAAACTACAATGGGGCCCCATATTGCTAAATTGGCGAATAGACTTAGCTCGGCAGCATTCGCGGTAAGAAAAATTCGCCAATTAACAGATGTAGAAACAGCCAAACTAGTTTATTTTAGTTACTTCCACAGCATTATGTCATATGGAATTTTACTTTGGGGTAACGCGGCTGATGTAAATACAATTTTTGTGCTGCAAAAGCGAGCTATTCGTGCAATTTATAATCTTGGTTGTAAAGATTCTTTAAAAGAGAAATTTAAAGAAATCAATATATTGACTGTTGCTTCTCAATACATTTTTGAAAATGTTATGTATGTACATAAGAACATTAATGAATTTACTAAATGTAGTGATAATCATAACATTAACACTAGGAACAAACATAAATTAACAATGCCAGTTACTAGACTGCATAAAATTAGTAACTCTTTTAAAGGTAACTGTATACGTTTTTACAATAGGATCCCAGAAAGCGTTCAGAAACTTTCTATAAATAAATTTAAAAAAGAGATCAAAGAACGTTTGTGTGGTAAAGGTTATTATAAAATTGGTGAATACCTTGAGGACACCACGCCTTGGGAATGAGACAGTCACTCCAGGCTTTTCAGTGATTATAATATGTAAACTAATATCAGTTTAAAAAAATACATATAAAAAAAGATAAAACCCCTGAGTTTGTTTCGCCGGTTCTTCTCAGGTAGAGGTTTAATTTTGGAGCCGGTGGTAGAATCTGACTTTCAACAAATAAGTGTAATGCTTTTTATGTTGAATAAAAATATTTGATTTTGATTTGATTTTGATAACAACATACATACAAATGAAGTTGAGTGACACGAAAATAATTTGAATAAAAATATTTTGAAAAAACCGTGACGGTACAGTCAATAGCACATCTTGACTGTAGCCTTATGGGGTTTATTTAAATTAAGGTTAAAGCTTTTGACTTTTGATTGGAGAGACCATGATCAGTTGACAATGTCTTAACTCTTTGTGACATCGTTATATTTATTATTTATTCCATTACATTTGAAGAGGGTCCACTATTGTTAAAGTCTCGAAAATTCTAGTTGCTTATCTATACCTTTATATTTGACACCGTTGTGGCGTTGTGGGTAGCGAGTCTGCCTTAAGCCTCGACGGTTGCGGGTTCGATTCCCGCTCGGAGCAGATGTTTGTATTATTCGCACAGGCATGTTTTCCGGTCTGGTTGTGTTTGTCCTTGTCATTGTGAATGTTTCCGGACCCCCGACACAGGATATAATTATCCTAATGGGGGCCGTTGAGTGTGTGGCGTTTATTTATTTATTTATACCTTTATACCAAAATTATAAAGGTGAGAGAGTTTGCTTGTTTGGTTGAACGCGCTAATCTCTGAAATTACTAATCGGATTTGAAAAATACTTTTTGCAATTGACAGCACATTTCTTGTGGAAGGCTACAAGGTATACAACATCAGGACACGGTACATAGAAGCCAAGCAATCGGAAAGAAAGTGCGGTCGGGTGATGCGATACGGTGAGTTTGTAGAACAGCAACACAATAAAATTACACAATTAAAAGTGAATTGTTCATATTTTGTTTACCTAAACAGTAACTATGTGCACGACGCGAGCGAAGCTAAGGGTATAGCTAGAATGTTACATTCAGTAAATCGGGACTACATACTACGATACGATACTTAGAAGTCAAGCAATGGGAAAGAAAGTGCGGATAGGCAATAAGTTGCTATAAGTTTTTTTTTTATGTTACAAGTTGGCAAACAAGCATATGGGCCACCTGATGGTAAGTGGTTGCCGTAGCCTATGAGCGCTTGCAGCACCATTAGTAAGTGCCTCACGCGTTGCCAACCTCAAGATATTTGTTCTTAAATCTCCTCTGCAAAGTTGAAGGAACAGGGCGATCGTATACAACGGAAGCGAGCCGCGGACACAAGTAGTAATTTATAACTGAAACATAACTTATAAACGTAATAATAATTAGGAATATATCAATTAATAAATATTTGAGTGTTGTTTAAGTATTCATCCTCTAGTCTGCTAGTACTCTCTGCGGACGTAATAATTCAATTTCCAATTGTCCATCGTAGTCTAATTACTTATGATAATTTGAAGGCAATGCGTGATGATTAGATTAGGAATTCGAAGATTATAGATTAGGCTTTGATCTAATAAATGGTGGTTATGTAGATTTATGTTAAACTAGTTGTTGCCGCGGATCCACTCGCGTTATGCTGTTTTTTGATGCTCCCACGGGAGCCCAACATTTTTCCGAGATAAGTATCCTTTATGTTAATCCAGGCAATAAGCTATGTGTGTACCTCTTCATCCAAATTTGTTCAGTAGTTTTTCGTGAAAGAGTAAAAAGCATCCATTTATCCATCCAAACATCCATCTATTCTCACAAAATTTCACGCAACAATATTAGAATTAAACATCTGATTTTTTTTCGATAAGATTTAAGTGAATATCTCTAAAATCATAGACTCACAGAAGTGACACAAACGATTATCTCAGATTTAATTAATAAAGGAATTCGCCGAGTAAATTTAAACACCAAAAAGCTAGCAAGGTTAAAGCACAAATGATTGTACTGACATCTCATTAGCTTAGCGGGAACGGAGCCTCGGGCACTATTTTATTGTGACATAATTCATAAGAGCCAGCGATTTTAGATGATATATAGATGAATGTCCGATTCTGAAATATGAAAAACATGATACATTAAAACTGGATATTGAATATGATTTTAAATATAATCCATTATCTGTTTTTACATTTATACCTTTATTTTATCATCGGCATTGTTTTCTCTCGAGACTAATAGTATTGGCCCTATAATATTTATTTCAGTACCACAGTCAATGGTTGCGCTTTTGATTTTTGCATAGGTTTATGTACTTATTTTTCTTGTTTTTTGAACTTGTCGCTCTCTTTCTCTATTCTCTTTCATGTAACTAGAAGGACCTATAGGTATTCTTGTAAAGTCACCATAAAATCATTCATACCAAATCATATAATTCAAATATATTTTATTAAGTTTATTGGTCCTGTTATTTTTTACTGCTACTGGTTTGAATTTATTGTCGCTTTCGCTCATAATATGTCCCACGTCATAAGGTACACCGTAAAGTGCGGCACATATCTGTATTTTTGCCGGATCAAAGGATCGTTGCGGGTGACGTGCTTTTGAACCGATAATCAAATTAGCATTGGTTCCTTTTTGAACAAAAATGTGTCTATCAGTGAGCTGATCGCAAGTTTGCTATTGTTTTTGTTGATCGCTCAGTATTTGAAAGGCGTCGGGATGTGACGACCCCATCGCCCGCTGTTGGGATAACCTCTGTCACAACAGAGATTATTCCACCAGTGCAATCAGTCACACTGGTGGTAGGTCTATTGTTGCAAGAGGCCGGCTAGGTAGGTACCACCGCAGTGTCCAATATTCTGCCGCCAAATAGTAGTGTTTAGGCACTGCTGTGTTCCGGTTTGAAGGGCATTGTACGCTAGTGAAATTACTGGGCGAACGAGATTTAAGAACTAATATCTCGAGGTTGGCAACGCGTGAGTGGCACCTACTAATGGTGCTGCAAAAATTTGATATACTAGTTCAAGAAAATATAATTAATTTTGTAATTATTTTCATATTGTTGAAAAAGCAAATGCTATTTTTTCACAACTTTATAATTTGCTGTCCCCGTAGCTCCGTTTTGACAAACATTTTAAAAATTGTTTTTTTTTATACATAAGAACCGTATATACTTTCATATGCATATTTTAATGAACAGCTGTTGATTTGGAATTATATTTATTTGTATAAATGATCATCAAATACTACTAAATGATATGATTATTTTAAGAAAATAACTCTTCGGATTAACAATCTTAAATTAAAGAAGTCTTCTCTTGATTTCGCCTTAAATTGCTGAATCAATTTCAAATCAAATGCTATACAAACCCATAATTTTCCATCCGACCGAGAAATCTAAAACTATAGTATTATATATGGTTAATATTTCAAAATTGTGAAACCAATTTTAACCAAATGCCACGATTCCGCTCAGTCCAATCTCAACCCCCTTTAAGCCCTAAATTTTGGTACTTTACTGATTTAATGACGTCACACGACGCCCTCTATCGAATGTCAACTCGCATCGTTTCATAAAACCCCGTAGGAAAGGTCATATCCAACAAAAAACAACATTGAAAACTGCACCTTATATTCTATGTATAAAGTTGAAATCCCATTGTATGTAAGTTATAGTTAAGTTTCATATATTCGCAAGTATAATGCATAGGTTAGATATTTGAGTCACGAATCCATTTTATGACTAATTCCATAACTTTGTATGTGAATTCGGGATCAGGTACGGTGGCAGTAGTGTTTACAGTGTCGTATCTCTGTCAAATCTCCTTGGAATAGGCCTAAAGGGATTTGCTTTAATAGCACGATTGTTGTAACGATGGAATCACAAGTGCTATTTTGTTTTTCAAATAATTTGCTTTTGCTGACACCGTCGTGGCGTTGTGGGTAGCGAGTCTGCCTTTAGTCACGACGGTTGCGGGTTCGATTCCCGCTCGGGCAGATGTTTGTTAAAATTTCTGTCTCGGTCTGGGCGTTTGTCTGTGGGTATCCCCACCGTGCCTCGGAGAGCACGTTAAGCTGTCGGTCCCGGTTGTTATCACATAACATCTGATAATAATCGTTAACTCTTGATAAGTAAATTGCTCTTATCCAATGAGTTACTGGTTCGCCCTTAGGGTTGCGGAGGTCAGATGGCAATCGCTCTGTGTAAAAACTAGTAACCTGTCAAATCCGGATAAGAGTAATAAGCAGACCCTGGGTACATAAAAATACCGGGAATAATGCTAGGATGAAGAAGGTTAATATACTTTTGCAGAGTCATTACTTGTGCCTAATAGTCATTACGTGGGAAAAAACGGGTTAGAAATGCAACCTAGAAAGCTGATTTTTTGATATTGTATGGAGAGGTTTTTAAAAAATTTGCATTAAATTGTCGACCAAGATTGCAATGCATTCTTCACCATCTTGAAAAATAAAGGTAATTCTGTTTTCAGGTACAAAAGTTTGATACTTATTGTGCTCTAAAATTAAAGTCTTATATGTATATTTTTCATCTACTGTTCATCATTGTTGAGATATCAAAGAAGAAAATCAATGTTCAGGACGACGTTGTGGCGCAGCGGTAGCGAACCTGCCTTAAACGCCACAGGTCGCGGGTTCGATTCCCGCTCGGAGCATAATATGTTTGTATTGACCATGCAAGCATATTTTCCGGTCTGGGTGTATTTGTCCTTGGTATTGTGAATGTTTCCGGACCCCGACACAGGATATCACTATCCTAATGGGGGCCGTTGAGTGTGTACCGTTAAAAAAAAAAAAAAATAAAAATAAAAAAAAAAATTAATCTAATATATAAAATTCTCGTGTCACAATGTTCGTTCCCATACTCCTCCGAAACGGTTTGACCAATTTTGATGAAATTTTGTGTGCATACCGGGTAGGTATGAGAATCGGTCAACATCTATTTTTCAAACCCCTCAGTGATAAGGGGTGTCTACTCCAAATTTTTTTTTTTTTTTTTTTGGATAAAAATTTTTTTTTTATTATGTGGCGTTGAAAAATACATACGACCCTAAATTTTCACTTTTTTATCACCAACCCCTGCTTTTTAATAGCCTTATTAGTCAATCAAAAACTTTCACCGGGTAGAGGGCGCTGCTATCGGGTCCCAGATTTTTCGGGGCAGGACAACGTCTGCCGGGCCCGCTAGTAATATAATATATAGCACAATATATTTTTGCCGGTGGTAGGGTTTTGGTAGCCGCCTGGTTCGTTTATTAGATGCCACCTTACGTTGGTGAAAATCTCGTAACGTGACTGCTTCAGCGAATTGCGTTAGTCGTATCGAGGTCAGCCAGCGTATAATCAGTTGCATCTTGGGTAGCCAGAGCAAGAGTGGCTAGTCACTGTCTGCAACGGTATTAGCCGCCTTCACTTTTCGACTCTACTTCCACTTATCATCAGATGGAACAGTGTCATCTGCCCCTGGGCTAAATAAAAAAAATTGTGCAGTAGTTGGACCTTCGTCGGTAACGAAGTTCCTTAGGTTTTATATTCAACCCCGAATGTAATTCGAAATAAAATCTGTATATTTCAATAGGTTATATGATAAAAAGAGACAGGGACAGAGAAAGAGAGCTATGCACCCGTCTGCTCACTCACTTGCTCATTTGCTTGTAGTAGACATTTCGTCAAGTGACGACTTCTAATAAATCGCACTCCCCGTAAGCCGCGTCAAGGAACTTCATTCCAAAAAATAGATTAGTAGAATTTCTAGATCTATTCTAGCACAGCTGCGCAAACGCTATCCCACTTATAGTCAGATGGATACCCACTCTTACCAAATAACACGAAGAAGAGATTGGTGTGTAATTCTGTTATTGTGTAACAGAAATTCCGAGATATTCATATTATTTGTGATATCATTTTTCCTTTCACTCGACGCAGTATGCGTCCGAGTAAATATAAACCGTATTAGTTGTAATAGGTGTGATAATCGAATGTTTTGGTGTGTTTTCATAATTTTTTTACAAAATTTATTTAACTAGTAATAAAAAAAAAATTAAAATTATTTATTTATTTTGACCCAATAAAGTCAAAAATTTAATAAAATAATTCCGTTAAGCCAAATCTTGGTCTGCATTTTTATTACGACAGTAATTTTAAAACCACTAAGATGGAATATGTTTTATTGTGGAATTTCTTAATTGGCTTGCTTTAATCAGTTGCCCTTTGCTTTAAATATACTATATTTATGTATAGTATATTTAAAACACCAACATGTTAAACCTCAGCTTTAACATGTTGGTGGTTGTTTGTTTGTTTGCTAAAATGCTCTAATCTCGGAAACAAGTGGCTTAAATCAATAGGCTCTTTTTGTATTGAATCGTCCATTTATCGAGGTGGGCTATAGACTATAATATAACATCATGCTACGATCAATAGGAACGGGGCATCAATGAAAAATGTGGTGAAAACAGGAAAAATATTTCTTTTAAGAGCTTCCATTGTGTGCGTTTCGTAAGTGTTTATACTTACTCAAAGATTTAGTATAATGGAATGGTTCCCTTTTAAAAGTTCTAAAAAAAGTCATCCACAGCATGTATCCATCTTTTAAGGCTAACTCACTATTATCTTTTTTATGGTAATCAAATTTGAGTGAAAGTGGAGCCGCGGGTACAGCTGGTAATAATATATAAACAATGAGAAGCAACAGCTCTATGTAATTATAACGATCACAATAATCCGTGAAAGACATGCGCAAGCGTAGCCCTACTTTACAATCGCCATTCCGTCTTGTTACATTTGTTTTAACATTTGACCTTTAGTATTATATCAATCTCCTTTCCAATTTGCTTTCTAAAATGTTACTAGTTATAAAATTATCAAATCGACTATATAAAATTATAGATTTAATAGTATGATCGTATTTACGATGTAATTGCAAGAGATTACAGTAATTGCTCTCGTAGAATTTACGACATCTAAACTAATGTTATACTTCTTCTTCTTCGTATCGAGTGGCTAGTGGCTAACCTAGAGTTGTTCAGGTCATCCGTAGGTCTCTGACTTGACTTTTCGACTATTGTCAAATTGATAACAGCCGGGACCGACTTTCTATGTGCCCTCCGAGGCACGGACACGCTAGTTGAAATATCACTGTGCGATCCACCGTCTAATGACTGACCGCGCCTAAAGTTGCTTAACCCACTGATCGTTTACCGATCAGTGAGCGCACTCGGCTATGAGCGTCTCATAGCGTCTCATAGAGAAACTATACCACCGAATTGCATCCTCAACGGCCCAGTTACATCCTGTGTCGAGGGTTCACCCAGCCCGGAAAACATGGCTGTATGGACAAAATAAGTACCTGTGGTGCTTAAAGCAGGTTCGGTTCCGCCGCGTTACAACAACGTCAATTAAGGACCTAATGGAGGCATAATTATGTCGAATAAATTGAGCATGTAGCATTTATTTATTCAAATTTTTATGTAAAAAGATTAATCGAGTTAAAACATATTATAATTTTTATTAAGATTTCGTGCTAATGAATAAGCATACAAGAAATTCAGACTTAATTACTTATCAACAAGAAATCTGGGGTATATGACGTCATAATTAATGTAATATGGAAAAATTTTAGTGGAACGTTAGTTAATTTAGATTCAAAATAAATTTCGTAATAATTATTCTAAATGCGAACGATATATTTTTACATAAAAATAAATAAGTAGACCGTACGATGAGATGTTCAATTAAAAAACTTTGAGTTAATTTTTTTGTTTAATCTTTGTTATTAGGTATCAAGATTATTTGCGATTCTTCTCTTGATTTCATTATGAAATATACGACAATAATCCTTCAAGAGAAGAGCCTATTCTTTCCTTAAAGGTCGGCAACGCGCCTGCATGCCTTCTGGTGTTGCAGATGTTCATGGGCGGCGGTGATCACTTAACATCAGGTGAGCCTCCTGCCCGTTTGCCCCTCTTACATAAAAAAAAAAAAAAATACTAATCCCACTAATATTATAAATGTGAAAGTTTGTATGGATGCATTGAGGGATGGATGGATATTTGTTACTCAATCACGCCAGAATAAAATTGGCAAAGAGATAGATTATAGTCTGGAATAACACATAGGCTAATTTTTATCCCGGGCACATGTTGGATTCGCGTGTTATCAAAAACTACATTATGTGAGCAGAGCCACGACCACAGCTAGATATATTATACCATTACGAGGTTTCTTTTCCCCGAAGCGCAATGCTTCTATATAAAATGGCCTAAGTACATTATTAGCTATTGAATTTTAATAATGCCTGGTTGAAAAGAATTCAAGGATTTATGAAAAACTTTCCCAAAATAAAAAGCATAAATATATTATGGAAATGCAGTTTATGCTTCAAATGTTGTGAGGGTCAGATCATCAAATTTTCTTGTTACTACTTTAAGAGTACTTAAAAAATTGACAAAATGAAACGAATAGATTTTTCAAAAAGATATCACAGGATCTAATACAAAATAATGTCTGTTAATGTAGCGCAGAACTCTGAATTAATTGCTCCGAGTGTTCGCGGCATGTGCGGATAAAGGTTTGCATTAAACGTTTTAATTTGAATTAATTACGTTTTAATACGCGGTGCGTTTCATTACCGACGTCATATTTATACCGATTACAAATAATAACGCCTTCATATAGTAACGAGTGTAGAAAATTAGACTTTAAATTGTTAAACGCGATTGTTTCTAGTTAATTTCCGTGCGTAATTGCGTTTAACGATAATACGATTTGAATGTACGTTTTCAAATTTATTTGATTACATTAGGTGTACACAGGGGTCGGTTCTTGGACCTATATTATATATAATTTATGTCAGTGGTAATTTATAGCATAGCATTGATTTATAAATTATAGAAGCAAACTTTTAACATTATGAAACATTTTTTTAAATAATGATAATGATAATATCTTTAGACAAACACACTTTCTTTAGCAATAAATCAGTAAAGATGAAGTACAATTCATCATCATTTGCTTTTTAATCTCGTTATAATCTAAATTATCAAAGATCATGACATGATTAAAGTGAGTTAGTGGCGAGGTCAAACTATTTTTTGGCTTAAGCTGCTAAGTTGCGTGAAGCACTTATACAAAGACATCAGTCATTATAAAGGCGAGACATTATATATAATGCAATATTTATTTTATAAATTACAAAAATAATTTGAAAGTGTTTTTTTTTCTATAAATGGTGTTACATATTGTCTTATTTTTAGTATTTCTTAAGTCTACAGCATTAAAAAGTAGGAAAACATTCTAAAAATCGTAAGTGTGTAGTGTGGTATTTATATTTTATCACAATAGAAAATTTCTTTTTCGAATTAAATCGAAGTCTCAAATAAATATTTCGAAATTAAATGACCGCGCACAATGTAGTTCACTTTATGCTGTATCTCTTATTGTATATTTATTTTTAAGATCATAATCACTATTAAGCATAACTTTATCTTTGTTATTAATATTTTTTTAAAGATTAAAATCTACTTTTATTGTTAGTGTGATTGCCACCTTACCCAACACTTAACATTGCGACAGCGCTTCAGATGCATTAGCGTATCGAGTGGATTTCGTCTGATTCATCTAAATAGAATGATTTGAAAGTATATATCTACTATAAAAAAACTGTACAGGACTGTCTGTATGTTGAAGATATTTTTGAAAAATAAATTTGGATCGAATATTTGGAAGCTCGTCTCTTGTCTTTCAGTATAACCATATTGGCTTGAATTATCAATGGTACAAAACGCCACAGGGATGGAGTCGCTAATTAAATTTATGATTATATCTAAGGATGAAAAAAAATCTTATCACACATTTTGACAGGTCCTTGATTAATTATATTGTATAAATCTAGTTTATAGAGGCTATTTCATTTTGATACTGCTTAATATAGCTACTTCCCGCGGTTTTGCATACTCGCTTTTAATTTGACAATTTCGGCCTATGGTTGCTTGCTATAATCAACGTGTAATGTAACAAAAAAATGCTATACCGGATTATTTGGTCCTGATACCTGGTTAGCTTTATAACGTAGATAATATATTTTATAATGGGAAATGGTTATTCAATTAATGAATAATCAATAGCCAGATCGCATTATGTATCAAAATCGTATTTAAAAAATTAAAAATAATATTAAATTCTATTGACTAATAAAATTCTAAATTAATTATTAATTAATGTATAAGATTAAATCATTTGTTTCATAATACGTTAATTAATAAAACAAATAATTTAATAAATAAAATTAGAAAATATTTCAAATTGAAAACATCACATTAGGTTTTCGAAACATGATGAAATTATATTGTAAATAAAACTGTTATATAATACGACGATGACATAGAAGGATTATGTAAAGGATTTATATATTAACATAAAAACGCCATAAGAATGCACCGAATTCGTTATAAGATCACCGACCTAGAACCATGTGTGTCAATGGCACAAGCGACTGTCTTGTCTGCTTACAAAAAAACCATGTATGTTAATATTCATACAACAAAACATTAGGTATAGGATGGTGTGGGTTATGAACTTCGAGCGATTTATTAAAATCATATAATAATTACCAGTCAAGTGTGTTGTGGCCCATGCATTCGACCGTGCATGGGCCACAACAGGGTTCTGCAGCTTGATGATGAAGAATCTTAAGGACTGTAATTTTATTAGCGAATTAAATACGACTGCAAAAATGAGTTGTTAATTTGATAGTTATTATTAAAAATAATAATGAAAAAAAATAACACAGCTATGGGAACAACTTTTTCGCTAACATTTCTAAACGTATATTCTTCAAAATTAAATATTATTGGAAATTCTTTTCGTGATCTACAACCTCAAATTTTCCAAGAATTTTAAATCCCATAGTTTAAAAGGATACAATTTTTATGATTTTAGAAGCAAATAGCTCAAAAACTACTGACTTAATCAAAGTCAAAATCGAGCCTCGTTATTATTTTTAATGTACACGCATATGTGTATATATACCTCTATCTGTTATCACAGACGGATAGACATGACGAAATTATAATGATTCCGTTTTTGTCAATTTTCATATTTATAACAAAGAAGTTTTCTCCTACTCTCAGATAGTGTCGACTTAAAGTGAAAGCTCGTATTTGCCACCCCTTCATCATAAGCACGATGCTACTTCTGATGTTGCTTATGAACATAGTAAACAATGGGGCACATTGTCACATTGTTGTACAAACATAACTTAGACCACACATAAATGTGTTTAATAATATAACACAATGTTACATAAGTACATGCGACCATATCACGTCTTTACGCGTAAGGTGTTTGGTAACCGAAGCGTAAAGAAAGAGGGTAATGCGATTTACTGAGGTTAAATGTTATAATGATACGTTTTTATGTGTGATGTTGTCAGAGTAATATTGTTATCGTGTTAAGCTGCGGTCATATATAATTTTCTCATTGCTTCATTTTATGGTAACAATATTTGGACGCAAATAAGCAATACCATGTCAACCCACAAAATTAAAAAATCTGAGTTATATATGCAGAAGTGTTAGTAAATGGCTGAAGAACATTTTTCATTAATATTTTTAGGGTTTTAAGCTTTAAAACTTCTAAAAAGCCATTTTTTCAATCATGCAATTTATGTATTTTTAAACATTTTGGGTTATATTATGTACGAAATATGCAGTTTGTATACTTATATTTTGTGAAAATAAGTAAAATAACTTACATACATCTTGAAATTGCCAAAACTTGACCAATACATAAAAAAATCATATAAAGCAAGTTGTTCAACATTTTCAAACGCGTTTTTCTCGAAATGACATTCGTGTGGGTTGACATGGTATTGCTTATTTGCGTCCATTTTTAGAAGTCGAAGAGTGGTGCTTTTTGTTTCTGAGTGGATATATGTATGTGGTCGCGCTATCTACTACAAATATATATGTACCATAGATATGTACTGTTGCGTTTGATGACTTTAGACAGCGCGAGGCCAATCTTTTGTGTGCTATGTCCCGTGAACACCAGAGGTTCAGTGTCGGTGTGGCTGTCTTTGCTTTGAGCCTCGACTATGATTTTTTTAATAAATATCAGTTTGGGGTCTGTGCGTTTGTCTTTGTATGTCTGCCCACCGTGCCTCAGAGAGCACGTTAAGCTGTCGGTCTCAGTTCTTATCATACCATCTTATAATAATTGTTAACTCTGGATAAGTAACATTTCTCCCCCACCGTGCCTCGGAGAGCACGTTAAGCTGCCTACCCTGGTTGTTGTCATATCATCTGATAATAATTGTTAACTCTGGATAAGTAATTTTTCTCCCCTACCGTGCCTCGGAGAGCACGTTAAGTGGCCTACCCTGGTTGTTGTCACATCATCTGATAATAATTGTTAACTCTGGATAGGTTATTTTGTCTTAACCAATAAGTTCGCCGTTTAGGTAGGTCAGATGGAAATCATTCTGCGTAAAAAGTAATAAGCCCGTCAAATGAGCATAAGAGTATAAGCTGACCCTGAGTAAATAAATACTGGGCATAGTATGATGAAGAAGATGGTGGTCCATTTTGTGCCTTGATAACCGTCTGTAGCGGAACCACTGCTTGTTAGCAACACACAGATATATTACTTATAGCTGGGACTAATATTAAACCCCGGTTTCTTAAACGTTGATCAAATTCATGTCAACTTAACAAAACAAATACTAAACGCTCATTGTATGCCTCTTGATCATCGATTATCTTTGTCCGGCGTCGGGATGTGACGACCCCATCGCCCGCTGTTGGGATAATCTCTGTCACAGCAGAGATTATTCCACCAGTGCAATCAGTTACACTGGTGGTAGGTCTTTTTTTGCAAGAGGCCGGCTAGGTAGGTACCACAGCAGTGTCAAATATTCTGCCGCCAAATAGTAGTGCTTAGGCATTACTGTGTTCCGGTTTGAAGGGCACTGTACGCTAGTGAAATTACTGGGCAGAGGAGATTTAAGAACCAATATCTCGAGGTTGGCAAAGCGTGAGTGGCACCTACTAATGGTGCTGCAAGCACTCATAGGCTACGGCAACCACTTAGCATCATGAGGGCCGTATGCTTGTTTGCCAACTTATAACATTAAAAAAAACCAATTAGCGTTCTATAGGCCTCTTTTCGCTTGATATAAAATAACAAGGAAATGAATTTTAAATTACACGTGATTCTTTAGTAACGCATTATGATATAACAAAAAGACATTTCATAATGAAAACGATAAAATAGGCATTAAGTTATAATGAATATTTAAATTAAATCTTATTGAGTAAACTTTATTTAAAATATGCGCAGATGACCTTTTTTATTAATGGTATTTTGATTGAAATCGCTTCATGGAAATAAACAATTACATTTTTTGCCAATTTTAATGTATGCATTCGAAATTGGTAAATAGTATAAGTCATGGAAAAATCTTAAATTCATTCTGCTACATGAGATTGCATTCAGATTTTTCTTTTTTTTTATGTGGGATGTTTAATTTGGTGTTATATGTTTCTCGCCGCCAATAAACAGTGATCGGGTTGAGTCCACTTAGCATCACAAATTCATTGGTACCACATTTATAAAAACCGACAAAGTGAGTGTCGCACTCGCACATAAAAGGTTCAGTGCCACCGTAGGATAAAAATATCAAGTTTCTTGTATGGGGATTGGGGACCCCTTTCATTTTGAAACTAAAATTGTTTTAATTATTTGTTATTAGAGCGACCGTAAATACATAATTTATTACAATTCATTATATGTAACAATTCACAAGATACAATACAAAACGTCAAAAAATAAAGTTGTTTGTATGAGGAAAATAAAGGAGTTATTTTTGTTTTTGCTGATTTAGTGGTAACAGAAATTCTGTGAAAATTTTAATATAATACATAAATAAAATACATAAATTATGGTTAGATACAGACCCTGACAGACGGATGGAGGCTTAATAATGTCCGTTCCGTTCCCAAAAAGCCCACTACGGAATAGTTCATTTTAGAATTAGTATTTTGACACAGGGAAAATCTTTATCTTTCCTGAGTAAATAAAATTACATAGCACAGCTTAAAGATGTTTAGTAAATTTATTATAATTATTTCATAGATAAAGTTTTTAACGATGACTTCGATCACCAAGATGATGATTTCTAAATTAATTTCATTTCCGTGTTGCAAATTGATACTATTTAGCATAATGGCATTTTCTCACATCATTAATTATAGACATAAATTAGAATTTCGTTATTTTGTCAGTTACCAGTCTAAAGTGTTAAATCAAACCTGACACGACGGTTTTGTACTCCTTGTTGACAACATGCTGTGTGCATTTTATTTATTTATATTTCCCAATTTTTGTTTTTGAATTTATTTTGAATTGCAACAGGAATCAAAACACCTGGAAAAAAATCCCAATAAATGAATAATAAGGCTATTTATTTATTTATTTATGTTTTAATTATTACTTCAAGATTGGGTAGTGTTTTAACTTTTTAAAACTTCTTTTAAATTGGTACATTAATGTTTATAGAGGTAGAGACATGCCATGAAAATTTGTAAGTGCATTAGTACCACTAATTGCGGTTATTAGTACAATCAGTTTAGATAGTTATCATTTAGTCATCAGTTCAAATTAGTGCAGTGAAAATTATTCAAGAACTAACTCGTGTTACCCCGGCAAGGGTCTTGTGTTCAAGCCAACTAATGCAACCCAAAACAGCAATTTACCACCCTAAAACACATTTACTACCTTTCGTTACGAAAAATATGCTTGAAAAGGTGAAAATAACAAATGAAAGTTTGTATCAAGAACCATTTATTTCTATTGTAATAAGGGTGTCACATTAAAAGTGGTAATTGGCGAAACCGCGGTCACTGCTAGTTAATAATCAGTATCTCTGAGAGAATGGATTTGTTTTGTTGTACTCTGAGTGAACTTACTAAGAATGCTATGTGGTATATATGTTATAGTATGTTATTTTATAGTACGTTAGATATATTTGTAGATTAAGGTACATGCTACACTAGTGAATTGGGTAAATCCTGTAAGGCTAGTTGTAAATTGAGAAATTAAATAAATAAATAATAAAAAATATTATAAATAATTTAAATAAAATTATTTAAAGTTATTACATATTTTAACGGAACGAAGCCGGATGACGAGGTTAAGTGCATTAACTTTAGTCATAACAGTCTAACCTGTATATGCACTGAATACGTTTTTTATTACAAAATACAACAATCTCCTTTGAGAGAAGTTATGAAATAAGTAAGCGGTCAAAACCTACATTCTAAAAATGATATACAGTAATTTGTTTTATGTCCAAAAGCATTTTTTCTCGTTTTATTAATTTGGTAAAATACGATAACCAGATTTTTTAAAACAGCGCTTGTCTGATCATCAGGCGCAAAGTTATAATACAGCATGTGGAGCGCACTTGCCTAGAAGATACCTATTCACTCTTGATTTGAAGGTTCTAGAAGATGCCTATTGATTTGAAGATAGGTACCCAAATTCTAGGTGGTGGTGACCGAGGCCGAAAGGGTGTCGACATTTGCAGTGCGTATCAGGAACGAGGAAGCGTTTCGAAGATGTTTAGGTGCGAAAACAATATAAAAAATTTACAACAATATAGTATAATATTGAAAATTTTCATATTTTACCTATAATGAATTTATTTTCTAAATTTAGTAATATTATCTTTATTTATATTTTCATATGTACTTAAATATAGTTTTAGCACAACTGCTGTGTTTACTGTCAGTGCTACACTACTCTGACAAACTCGGCGCTCGCTGAAAATCAGTGTTGGGACAACGTTGTCTCAACGTTCACTGAGCGAGTGTCCGTTTGGTGACATTTACACTGCTGCACTTATGATGCATTATGCTTTGGTTTTTTATTGGCATAAAAATTTGTAAAAGTTTTAAATAATATTGTGTTTATTATAATTAGTTTTTATTGTTTAGTTAAGGTTCATTTGTTTGTTTTATTTATTATTGTATATTGCAATATCATAAAACTTATAGTTATAGATTTTATAGTTTTATACTTTAGAGCATGTTATGTTAGCAGTGTAAATTGTGACCAATAAAGCTTTTATTATTATTATTATTAAAACGACAACGAAAAACATAAATAATATGATATAAAAGTAAAGGAAATTATTGAATTTGTATTACAGGATATTGACGTGAAGATTTCAGATATGATTCCGTATATCATTTCCACAGTGCTGCGAATTGCATATAGGAAATGAGGCAGCACCTAACTCCCAAAGATTTTTTTTTTCTATTTTACAAGTTGGCAGGCAAGTATACGGCCCACCTGGTAAACGGTTGCCGTAGCCTATGAGCGCGCGCAACACCATTAGTAGGTGCCAAGCACGCGTTGCCAATCTCGAGATATTTGTTCTTGAATCTCCTTTACCCAGTAATCTCAATAGACTACAGTGACCTTTAAACCGGAACAGAGTAATGCCTAAGCACTACTATTTAGCGGTAGTATATTTGACACTGCGGTGGTACCTACCTAGCCGGCCTCTTGCAACAAAAGACCTACCACCAGTGTGAAAATATATCAGATAAGGTAAGTTACCTTGCCATGATATTAGTGTCTGGTTAATAAGAATAAATTTAACAGAGAGAAGTAATTTAAGAAATATTTTTACATTCTGAATATGTGTATCAGGACTTATTTCATATCTATACTAATTATGCAATATTTAATGAAGATTGTTTCAATCTAGTTGCATTACAGTGAGCGGTCAGCTACTTACATTCGATTACGAATATAAATGATGCAATAATACTTCTGTCTTAATCTTCCTTATGCACTAGAAGCTGTAACTTTTATCTACCTGGCCATATTAGATCTACATTATATCTTACATAGTTATGATGGTTGGCAAATAAGCATACAGTCCGCCTGATGGTAAGCAGTTGCCGCAACTTATGAACGCTTGCGTTACTTGAAGTATCACATGCGCGTTGCCAGCCCGAGGGATAGGAGGCCTCCGGCGCTCTCACTCATCGCAACATTAACTACCCTGTTATTTTACGCCAATTTTCTCTGGATGGTTGTACTTCCCCGGTCGAGCCGACCCATTTTTGCTGTGAGAAACATGGTCTCATGGTCTACTACCACTACTAAATATAAATATGCTTACGCCTAACTTGCTGACAGTTCTTGCATTTGTATACTCTGTTGTATTTCTTCTACCTAGCATTATTCCCTGTATTATACGAGTATTTTGCCCAGGGCCTATTCTTGTCCGGCTTTCACAAGTTACTAGTTTTTACACACAGCAATTGGCATCTGACCTCTGCAACCCTAAGGGCGAACCAGTAACCCATGGGATAAGAGCAATTTACTTATGAAGTTGACGATTATTATGAGTTGTTATATGACAACAACCGGGACCAACAGCTTAACGTGCTCTCCGAGGCTCGGAGACCAGTGAGAACAAACGCCCATACCAGACCAGCCCAGTTTAAAAAAAAAAACATTTTAATATTCATAGTATTTAATTACCGTTAAAATAATCATGGCCACCTTCTATAGTTTTATTAAGTTTTAATAATCGGTATAAACTTGTAGATTATCTATAATTAAATCGATTTTTAAAGAGTAAACATAATTATAAACGCTTACTGCTAAAACAATCAAGTGCTCAATGATTCGTTACACAACCAGACAATTACTTACAGTTTAAAAGCCCTCTCTAAGGTAGAGGTAAATTGTAAAACGCAAACAAATATTATTAAAGTAAGGTCAAATAAAATCGATTGTTTCAAAGATTTTATATACTAGGTGTGAAATTTTTTTGGAAGAAAAGTATCCTATCTGTTAGTCTATATAAAGACCTATGTGTGAGCTAAATTTCATATAAATTTGTACTGTAGTTCTTGCGTGAAAAGACTCAAATTGTCATCTACTCTTTTCTCATACTTAGCGCTGTCATTAACATTGGAATTTTGATATGAACTGATTTTAATTAAATAAAGACATTATGTTACCCGACAATACACTTTATTCTTTTTCATCCCGACTTTTTAGATTAGATGCGTGGACAAACAATTCGACATACAGACATTGCTAGAAATGATGAAAGGTAGTTAGTCACATGCAATACTATAGTATTGTAAAGTTTGCGGCCTTCTGGTATAAGCTTTTTTTTCAATTATTTTATTAAGCTTGTAGTTTGTAGTTTCAAATTTAATTTTAATTGTAACCTTATATCTTTAAAACAATAATTTTGAAAACCTTTCAGATAATTAAACTTAATTTCCCATTACCTCTTAGATTTAAATTAATCAAGATGTCTTGTCTAGTTATTACATGTTTCATTATGGCTTTTGTCACAATGCTATATTACGCTAAGCGGATCCCACATTTTACAACCTGGCCTCTCTAACAGTAATAAAATAATAAAGTCATATAAATATTTCGCAATCATTTCGAATGAGTCATCAAAGTGACGGGCGTATCTGATTCGGGCTATTTGTGTTAATGTGTTAAAATTTTACAATTTAGTTATAAGATTAAGAGATAAAAGTGTTTAGCAATAATTCCTTACCTTTTAAAATACAATGTCGTATTGTTTGTCTCTATATTTCTACGCTTACAGCAAGAAATCCACTGGAAAGATTTACTGTACTCTTTGTTACTAAAGGTAGTCTTGGATATTATATGAGTTCTTAATCTAGGTTTTTTTTGGTATGAGAAGACAAACGAGCAGGAGGTTCATCCGGTGGTAAGCGATTACCGCCGCCCATGAACATCTGCAACATCGAAAGGCATGAAGGTGTGTTGCCGACCTTTTAAGAAAGAGTAGGCTCTTCTCATGAAGTTGAAGGTGTCGTGTCGATACAGAAACCAGCCACCAGCGATAGCTGGTCCCATGTCCCAGGTCCTGAGTCGTTGTGCGAGGAAGAAAATGAGTTCTAAATCGCGTTCTTGTGTATTTCCAGGTGTAGAGCTGGTAAGGGGCGACCACAACGACCAAAGCAGTCCGGACTCGTGGTCACTGTAATTCCGTCTGAGAAGTAAATTAATAGACCACACATATCAATATCCGTATAATACAGTTTCTTCTTCCGATTCATAACTATGTTCTTGTTGTTCCTCTTCTTGTCTTTTTTATGTTACAAGTTAGCAAACAAGCATACGGGCCACGTGATGGTAAGTGGTTGCCGCAGCCCATGAGCGTTTGCAGCACCATTAGTAGGTGCCACTCACGCGTTGCCAACCTCGAGATATTAGTTTTTAAATCGCCTCTGCAAACCTCTTTACCACCGCTTTTTTCTTTCTTACTTCTTTCCCCCCATTAGTGGTATAAAATGTTATTATTCTTAAGGAAAAAAATAGTTTTGTATACAGTTTAAATGCTAGTCATTGATCAAAAACTATAAAAAAATAAAATCGAAGAATTTTAATTTTGGCAGTGGCTGTTTCTATAGCATAGACTTTTATTAAAAGAATGTTGAAGTATACTCACTGTTACATAAGCTGGCAGCATGCAGATCAGAAGATCTTGATGTTGACTTCGCGCGTCTCGACACTCCGATAGCAGGTTATCGCCAATCTCCACTATTACCACAATTATCTAATAATAATCACTAATTCGGCTTTCTAACCAAATGATTTACATTAAAGTGTTACGAAAGGCAGATGCGATTCGAAATTTCGATAATTTATCCCATATTACATATCATAATGAGTCAGAAATGATTATTACAATAAGTATAATTTCATTTGCGGAAAGGAAAAATAAACTTAGTATTTCATATGCATATTAGTACACGTCTCACCCTCAACAACCCCCATTAGGATAGTTATATCCTGTGTCGGGGGCCGGAGACATTCACAATGACAAGGACATACACACCCAGACCGGAAAACATGCGTGTATGGTCAATACAAACATCTGTTCCGAGCGGGAAGCTTAAGGCAGGTTCACTACTACTGCTCTACAAGGTCGTCATATTATTTTTGTTTTCCCCAAAACGAGCAAACAATAACACGGTCCACCAAATCGTGAGTCGTCATCATAGCCTGTTAATATATTATAAGGCAATTTGTAGAATCGCAAGCATCTTGCTGACCGACCATGACGATGATGATGATAAAAAAAGTGAAGAAAAGAGACGTATACTGTAGAGGTAGTACGATACTATGGCTATTTGTTCTACAAGACTCTATGTCAGTCGAGCCCACCCTTTGATCTTGAAAGGACCCAGGCTCTACAGTAGCAGATGCAACTGGCGTAAAAAAACAAACACAGAGTACTGTTGCGTTTCGTGCAATCTTTCCTCCTATCTCATGGGTTGGCCACACACATATGATACTTCAAGTATTGCAAGCGTTCATAGATTGCGATGACTGCTTACCATCAGGCAGCCGACAATCGTTATGAAGTTTAAAAAAAACTATAACAAATGAAGGTTCAACCCAACGAATGTCACTTTAGTCGGGGCTTACCATTAAACTGAGCTACATCGCAATTTCGTACCATGACATATATATTTACGTTGTCCTGCCCCGAAAAAATCTGGGACCCGATAGCAGCACCCTCAACCCGAGTCTAGAAGTGACACCGGTGAAAGTTGTTGATACCAATATGGCTATAAAAAAATAGGGGATGACGGTAGAAGGGTGAAAATTTAGGGTCGTATGTATTTTTCAATGCGACATAATAAAAATATTTAAAAAAATTATTCAAAAAATAAAATAAAAAATTTGGGGTGGACACCCTTATCACTTAGGGGTTGAAAAATAGATAGTAGCTGATTCTCAGACTTATTGAATATGCATAAAAAATTCATAAGAATCGGTCAAGCCGTTTCGAAGGAGTATGGGAACGAACATTGTGACACGAGAATTTTATATATTAGAAGAAGAAGATATTTATGCTCATATAAAATATGAATCGATTTACTGTTGGAATTGAAATGGATCGAAATAGAATATTTACTAAAAGTAATGATAAGCCCACTGGTCCTGGTAATGGTACCTTTCTATCTTCATACTGTTGCGTTATGCTAGTGAAGTAGTGACCGGTAGTTTTTTTTCTTTACGGCTGTCATCACTGATCCTTTAATCGTGAGCCATCAGTTCCCATAGTTATAAAATCACATTCAGCTTATGTAAGAGTGATCGGTGAATGTTCTTAGCGGGTCACTCGTTAGCTGTGACGTATTGAAGGTCGTTGGTACGTTTCCATTGATTTTGTATGTAAAAATATTCCGACAGTTTTGGTCGGACTGTCTAACGAATGTTTGTTAATTTTTTTATAAATAATGGAAGCAATACTTTTTCCTATTTTTCCTCCAACTAAGCGTGTAGCTTGTACTAGGAATCTGCAACTCTCGCATAACAAGTTCGACTTTCTACTGCACACGCTGCACACTCAACGGCCCCCATTAGGACAATGATATCCTGTGTCTGGGGTCCGGAAATATATACAAGGACAAGGACAAATACACCCAGCTTGGAGCATAATATGCTTGCATGGTCAATACAAACATATTATGCTCCGAGCGGGAATCGAACCCGCGACCTGTGGCGTTTAAGGCAGGTTCGCTACCGCTGCCCCACAACGTCGTCAATTTACCTTTATTTTTATTTACTATTGAGCTACTGAAGCTGGATATTCAAAGTCGTATCTGTTACTGTCTTGATTTCTACGACTTGCATTACGCTTTTTTTTTTATGTTACAAGTTGGCAAACAAGCATACGGCCTACCTGATGGTAAGTGGCTGCCGTAGCCCATGAGCGCTTGCAGCACCATTAGTAGGTGCCACTCACGTGTTGCCAACCTCGAGATATTGGTTCTTAAATCTCCCTGCCCAGTAATTTCACTAGCGTACAGTGCCCTTCAAAACGGAACACAGTAATACCTAAGCACTACTATTTGGTGGCAGAATATTTGATACTGCGGTGGTACCTACCTAGCCGGCTTCTTGCAACAAAAGACCTACCACCAGTAAGTACTCAAATGGAACGTTCCATAAAAAATGTTTCATGTCACAAATAAGTGACACCGTCTTTGTTGTGAGCCCCTAGCAGACACAGGCATAATTTAATTTGAACAAGAAACACTTTGTTACCGCCATAACAGTATCGTACTTAATCATTTTACTAGGAGCCTGCCATTAATACTTATTGCGATTCATATGCTACTTAAACTGAGATCGCTATTTCGTACCTATATACTTTCGTACTTATATACAGGTCATGTTAGTTTATAAATTTGAATACTAATTCAATTGAATTGCAATAAAATTAACGAGGAAATTATCGATTTCAAAATATATTTGATTTTCTTAAGCAGTTCGGTAAAAACCGTGAGTCAGTGGAAGCGTACACAACGAGTCAGTGCTAACTCTTAAACCTTTCTCCAAATGGCTTCACATGACGTAAATATTACTTACACTCGTTTGTGTTTAACGTGTATATGTGTGTGTATGAATGAAAGTTATTAGAGCATGGGTGTGCATAGAGTAACGCATAAACAACATTTCTTTAAAATATTCTCCTTTAGTAATTTTTATGCTTTTATAATAATTATTATAAGTATACTCAACAACAACACACAACAGTGATGTCACTGGTTTTTTTATGTCATGACGGTTGGAAAACAAGCATACGATCCGACTGATGGTAAGCAGTCACCGCAACCTATGTATGCGCGCGGTACTTGAAGTATACACGCGCGTTGCCAACCCAATGGATAAGAGAGAAGCGATGAGATGAGAAAAAGGAAGAGAACAGAGAGGGTGGGAGATTGGGTTTCGGCGTTTCACTCATCGCACAAAATGCGACTATACTGATACTTTTTTTTTGTTGTCGGGGAGGAAATCTACTACCCGATCTGATACCCGGCGTCCTGGGAGGAACAACCGGGTTATGTGGGGTTCCATGACAAAGTGGAAACTTCATGGGGACCCACTAAAACCTCCTCGGTGGCCGACCTCAGTGTTTTTGTCAGGTTACGGGAACTCTTGGAGAACAAACCAACGCGACCTGACAATTACAGTGCCCCGATTGGTAGCGGAGCTCGGTCCCGCGAAGGCGAGATGGTAAGCCCCCCAGCGCTTCTATCACCATCCCCTCCTCGTCCTCCTTAGGGCCGCTCATACTGATACTGTTACTTTATGCCGGTTTTCTGTTAGAAGGTAGTACTTCTCTGGTGGAGGCGGTCAATTTGTGAAGGGAGGAGTTTGGCTCTTTTTCTACGAGACGTGTTATAAATTCTAAAATATACATTCTTGTACAAAATATGTGATCACTGCAAAAGTACACTAAATCTAACAGAAACGTATCATCAAAATCGGTTTATCACCGTCAAAGTTATCGTGTTACATACGAATCTGACGAAATCGTAATGAATTGCTAATTATGCAAGTGATCAATCAAAATGAACGAATTGTCTCATACAAAA
Organism: Hestina assimilis; assembly: GCA_023373885.1. Classification (NCBI taxonomy): domain Eukaryota; kingdom Metazoa; phylum Arthropoda; class Insecta; order Lepidoptera; family Nymphalidae; genus Hestina; species Hestina assimilis. The sequence continues at coordinate 1,352,679 of CM041744.1, read as the reverse complement.
ATTAATAAAATATATAAGTAACAGAAACTTGTTTTTTAAAGTTAATGATCGTTAAATGTTGTAATAATTTTAATAAATCAGTGTTTATTTTATTAATGTCATTAAAAATTAAGAAATGAATATTAATTTTTAAATTTATTTAATGACACAGATACACAATGACAAAATTTTAGAAAATAAAAATTTGTGAAAGCCATTTTTTTCGATTTGAAAGATACGGAATAATTATGTCTGTATGCTTATTGAACTGTGGAGTTTTATATTTCTATAACAATATATACCTAATACCTATATTACCTATCATTATAATTTATTCATATTATAAAGCTGAAGAGTTTATTTGGTTGAACGAGCTAATATCTGGCACTACTCAAATTTGAAAAAATCGTTTTGCATTTGATAGCACATTTCTTGAGGAAGGCTATAGGCTATATGACATCACGATACGATACTTAGAAGCCGGGCAATAAGAAAGTGCGTATGGGCGATAAGATGCGGTTAGTCTGAATATGAAAATCCTTTATGTGGACATATAGATTAGATATTGTACTTTTCTAACACTCTCTAACTTAATGCAAACGCATTTATTCTTAAAACACAACATACAACAACTTGAAACTATTTATATCTTGCAAAAGTCACGTCTCGGCAGCTTGAAGCAAGACGACATTGCCATTGAACTCTGACATAGAACAATGGAGTCAGAACCATAGATCATAGATGTTGATAGAAGTGGCGTGTGAATAAAACACGACCACCTAAAATACTTCACTAAAAATAAATACACATTTTTTTTTATGTTAGAAGTTGGCAAACAAGCATACGGCCCACCTGATGGTAAGTGGCTGCCGCAGCCTATGAGCGCTTGCAGCACCATTAGTAGGTGCCACTCACGCGTTGCCAACCTCGAGATATTAGTTCTTAAATCTCGTTCGCCCAGTAATTTCACTAGCGTACAATGCCCTTCAAACCGGAACACAGTAGTGCCTAAGCACTACTATTTGGCAACAGAATATTGGACACTGCGGTGGTACCTACCTAGCCGGCCTCTACTAAGAAGGTATACATGATTGTATTATAAGGCTATATTTATTATAAATTAACCAGACAGTCAGCGTCCTGGGGAAGAGAACCAGGCTATGTGGGGTTCCACGTCTGACCATGACGTCCCACCAACCTCCTCGGTATCCGAACTCGAAAAGAAGCCGTTTAACACCAAGACTTAAAATAAAACTCATCATCATGTCGTATGGTTATGCACTGTAGGAATTCTCAAATCACTACCTTTAAATGTGTTAACCAATACCCCACTGCCGGCGACAGAATGTGTAGCTCTTTTATGCCACCAGACAATCTATAGAGTGGGCATTCGCTAGTGATATGGACTCGCACGCAGGTGATTTTTTAAGCCTCCATTTATAAAGGTGGTTATAGGAACGACCGTATCCTATTCTAAAGCGGTTCAGTTTGATCCATACTGGAATGGGGTGGTAATTGGTCAAGAACTACCTCCTCGTGGTTCACCCCGGGCAACGAACTAGCTGTCAAGCGAAATTCGTCAAAATACTCTTGACCCCTTAATGGGCTACCAGATTTGGTTGCTAAAATGTGCTCATACTGCATTTCCAGCATGAATCTCAAAATAAAACTAATCTGAAGACATCACCAATCTCAAATGCCAATAACTGGCATTGACCTCAGTGAAAGAACTCATAGCTTACATGTCGATTTCATTGTTAAGTGATGTACGTACATTACGTAATAATCAAACAGTTTGTCTTTTATCACACCTCATCACTTGACATTGAGTGACTTTGACCTCTGGCTCGGCGTTTCGCACTCGTGTTATTTGTTTAGAATAATTGATTTTACTATATATAAAGTTACTTATATTTAAAACCACGCCTGTGGTTTTAGCAGTATTTATTTTGAATCAAACTAAGCTAAGGTACTCTAACTCTAGGTTAAAGTTAGTTAACTTTATGAACAACTTATTATCAACATTGCTTCAAATCGCTTTACTAGATAACACAATAAATTGTGCAGCACTTTATTAACTTCTGCGTAGGATTTCAAAGATATTTTAGTACGGTACCTTAAGTCCTATTTAAAATCAGTTCAGTCATTTGAAAAATATGCCGAAGCAAATAGACAGAGAGGTAAAAATTTTATTTATTTCTTTGGCTCTAAGCCGTATATACTTTCATATACATTCAGTAAAATCTATTATTTTGTCATTACAGACAAGCACTAGTTTTGTTCTTTTGTATCTTAATTTTGTTGGTGAAGACAATAATCTTATACATATTTAAAAGAGTTCCATTCTTCTTTAATCAGAACGTCATTAAGTTTTTATAAGACTAGCTTTTAGCCATTTTATATTGGCAAACAAGCATCTCGCCCACATGATGGTAAGTGGTTAACTTAGCCTATGAGCAGTTATAAGACCTCTTATTTTTAGAAGTCGCCCAGCAATTTCACTAGTTACCGGTATCATACCCGGTTGAATATCTGACACTGCGGTTGTACCTACCTACCGGCCTCATGCAAGGGAAAGCCTACCACATCGATAGCCATTGGGTGGTTGGGTTTGCCTAGTCTTTGTGTGTGTTTCCGGATCTCCGACCCAGGATTGCACTATCATAATGGGGGCTAATACATGAATCAACTCATGTAGCGTTTATTTATAATAACCCTTTAAGTATCAATAGCTTAACTTGAAGGAAATTGAAAGATTCCGGGCCAATCACAATCCCATAGGACTATTTGAACTTGGATTAGTAGAAACTTGCTTTCCACCGGGCAAGTACTCCCCGCTCACAGAAAATCGGTGTAAAGTACAGTAGGTACTGTTGCGTTTTGTGCGATGAGTGAGCGCCCGGAGCCCAATTTCTTATCCCACTGCAAGCACCCTTACAAACAAGCGAACCACAGGCTTGTTTGCGTCATGAAATAAAAAAGAAATATTGTCGTATCTACTCCAACCTAAACAAAATAAATATTCATATTTCACTAAGTATTTTGTCAGGATTTCTAAATTTTTAAATTAAATCGTTACTATGTTAAATTTCGTAAGTCAGTCTACGAATTGAGGCGTAACGCAATAAGTGTTATATTAATGATTTTTGATGTTTCGTCAAAAGGGGTGTGCGATTGATTTATGAATGATGATACGATGCCTGGAAGCTAGTATTATATACACATAATTACATCATTCAGCGTAGGCGGTGCCGTGGGCGATTACTAATAGATACACTGTATTTTAGTATCAGATCGGTTGGCTTTCACTAAACTAGTATAATATCTATAATCATTTTTTTAAGTACTAGCGGACACGGCAGACGTTGTCCTACCCCAAAAAAAAGTCTGGGACCCGATAGCGAACGCCCTAAGGTTTGTATGTGTTTTTAATGTCACACCATAAAAAGATAAGACATTTTTTTTTTTTTTTATGTTAGAAGTTGGCAAACAAGCATACGGCCCACCTGATGGTAAGTGGCTGCCGCAGCCTATGAGCGCTTGCAGCACCATTAGTAGGTGCCACTCGCGCGTTGCCAACCTCGAGATATTAGTTCTTAAATCTCGTTCACCCAGTAATTTCACTAGCGTACAATGCCCTTCAAACCGGAACACAGTAGTGCCTAAGCACTACTATTTGGCGGCAGAATATGGGACACTGCGGTGGTACCTACCTAGCCGGCCTCTTGCAACAAAAGACCTACCACCAGTGTGACATAATAATTTTGTCGAAAAAATTAAAAAAAATGTTGAGGTCGACTACCCTTGACATTTAGGGCTATAAATAAATATGTTTACCTATTCTCAGACCTACCCGACATGCACAAAAATCATAAAAATCGGTCGAGCTGTTTCGGAGGAGTTTAGACACAAGCATATATTACATATTTTTTTATTTCTTTATATTATTGCGGTTAGCAAACAAGCATACGGTCCGCCTGATGGTAAGCAGTCACCGCAACCTATGAACGCTTACGATACTTGAAGTATCTTAAAGCGCGTTGCCAACCCAAGAAACAAGAGGGAAGGGATGAGAAGGGAAAAAAGGAAGGGAACAGAGGGGGTATTCGGCCTCCGGCGGTCTCATCGCACGAAACGCAACAGTACCTACTGATACTGTCACTTTACGCCGATTTTCTGTGAGAGGGTAGTACTTCCCCGGTCGAGCCGGGAAGGCTTTTTTGTATGTCCCGTTGTCGGTCCGATTGGATATTATATTTTATAGTTATATATATAATTTGCGAAATAAACTTTTAAAACAAAAGTTGTTGCAATAAGCATATATGGCGTCCGCTATTACCTTATGTTAATTTTCTATTGTATTTAGATTTGACGGCTTCTGTTTTAAATAGTCAAGCATTTATTAACTACCTTTTGCACTTGACTTTATTTGGTAGATAATACAATAGCTTTTTTAATGTAGTTTAAGTTTGTAGGTTTTTTTATGATTTTATCGAGTTCTTTTGATAACCCATTTACCCCGCTGACATAAAACAAAAAATATAATGCATATATATAAAATAAAAGTGTGATTTTATAGTTACGGACAGATCGTACCGTACTGTTTATTATTATTAGATACACTTATTTAAACCTAAAGAGTACATGTCCAAATAAAACCGAATAGCTATCGTAAAAGACATTTATTTTGCAACAGGTTACATTAAGGTTATTTAGTAATACAGTGATTCTAATCAATTATTGCTCTTTTTTATTTAGCCCTTAAGGCAGATGACTCCACTCCATCTAATAGTAAGTCGAAGCAAACGCAAGACATCTTATAATATGCAACTGGTTTTACTCTGGCTCACCTCAAAATCGGCTGACAAAGAGTCACTTCACAAGTTTTACCACCACTATAAATGAAAGGCGTCGGGATGTGACGACCCCATCGCCCGCTGTTGGGATAACCTCTGTCACAACAGAGATTATTCCACCAGTGCAATCAGTCACACTGGTGGTAGGTCTTTTGTTGCAAGAGGCCGGCTAGGTAGGTACCACCGCAGTGTCCAATATTCTGCCGCCAAATAGTAGTGCTTAGGCACTACTGTGTTCCGGTTTGAAGGGCATTGTACGCTAGTGAAATTACTGGGCGAACGAGATTTAAGAACTAATATCTCGAGGTTGGCAACGCGTGAGTGGCACCTACTAATTGTGCTGCAAGCGCTCATAGGCTGCGGCAGCCACTTACCATCAGGTGGGCCGTATGCTTGTTTGCCAACTTCTAACATAAAAAAAAAAATGTCTTAGAATTCTTCCTACGACATGCAGGTTACCTCACGATATTTTTTTTCACCGTTAACCGCGATATAAATTGGAAACACATTATACACTTGAAAACTCAGACGACCTTGCTCGATTTGGAAGGAGGGGGGAAAATCACTGTGCCCTGATGGCTAGTGGAGCTTGGTCTCGGCGGGGCAAGATGGTGAAGTCCCCCAGCGCTTCCCAAGCAAATGCGCATGCCATTCATGACCACACCGACTGCTGTCCTCCTCAAGGCGGTACAACACGGACGCAAAAGTATATTTTTCTATCCATATTGGGCCATCTCAGCTTTGTTACTTTTGAAGTAGGCTAAGGTGATAACATCTCAATATAATAGGAATTTATGAAAGAGAATCGTAATATCATTTAAAAGGCAATTTTATTTTGGTGTTGTAATTTCAATAAGTTCAATCTCATCCTTAAAAGGAATTATTATTTTTTCGATCTAGATTTAAGGTGGCGTCAGACTGTTAAAATTACTTTCTTACATAGATACCTTTTTAAAATCTTTCTATTCAATATTAACCAACTTTTATAATAACAATTAAGTAAGTTAAAGAAATGTAACAAACAGTTTATTTTCTATGCTTTATTTTCATACTTAATTTCCACATGCATTTTTTTTGGTTTTCTTATTCTGTACTAAATTTTATAACCCTTTTTTATATTTAGCAAATAACTATACAGTATTATTTAAACTAAGAGAATTTAAAAAAGTAACAGCAACTGACCGTCATGGTGAGAGCCTAAAGATTACCCTAAAACTATTGCTCTAGTAGTTATGGACATCAGACTCATACAAATGACTATGTATTTCAAATAATAAGTTGGTTTTTTTATTCATCACTTTGGAAATAAAAATGTTTGGAAATAAAAATGAATAATTAGTTATATAAATGAAAAAAAACTTTACATCACTATCCTTGGATTATGAACAAAATTTTAAAATACGATCAACTATAAATAATGATCACAAGAAAAATACTCTTTAAAAAAGAACATAACAATAAAATATGGAACATATATCTTTTCTTTTTATTATTTTTTAAAAACCTTACATAACGATTCGTTTTAAAGGTGTGACACCACCTCAATCAATAATTTTCTGTGTTCGAAACGCATCTAAGAAACCTTGGCACAGTTTTACGCGATAATATCGTCTAACTGTAATAAAATACACTTTCGTATTTGCGTAATATACCTACATATACTCCTACGGATACACATTATTGACTCAATAATTGTTTTAATGCATTATTTATAACAACCAAGGAAAAAAATCAAAGACATATTATTACTGTTATTTAATTAAAGATTACCTTAGGACCCTTAGGACCTAAAAAACTAATTTATTGTTAAAAAAAAAAACAATCTTTAGTTATTAATATCACGAAAACCAAGCAATGTATCGAAAAATAGTATTGTTATTTTGTTGAGTTCTACAAGGAATTATCATCATATTCTGGCGCTATACGAACTGTGGTTTTCCGCATTGAATATCTTTGCTTCTGCGGAACCCATATTAAAATAAAATCATTCCATATGTCACTCTCACAACTGAGAATTTAATGATACCTCATAAGTTAAAATCCGTCAAAGCGTTTAGCCTGTAGAGCGTCACAAAGAAACAGACATACATACATACGCTCGAAAAACATTACCCTCTTTCGGCAGTCGGGTAAAAAAGTTTTGAGCTCGAATTCAGGCAAATTCTGAAACTCTCAAGTTGTTCTTAATCACATCCTTTGAATACATATCATATATTACGAAATACATATATTTTATTCGCGCTGTTACGTAATACTGTTTCTAAGCCGATTTTGATGATCATTTATATGTGTTATAGAGGATATGTTTTGTGTTGGTTTCATACAATTTATGTATGTAAGAAAAATAGAAAACCAATTAAAAATCTGCTATTACTGTATCCACGTTATTTTTATATCATAAGTTTCAAAGAGTTGCAAGAAATATTTATGCATATAACTTGTTACATAAATAAATAAATAAACGCTACACACTCCTGACATCCCATTAGGATGGTTATAACTTGTGTCGCTCCAGACTGTGTTTGTCCTTTTCATATACATACAAAAGTCAGACACAGTCAGGCCTATGGCGCTTAAGGCAGGCTCCCTACCGCTGCACCACAAAGTCGTCAAAATTAAATCGTTTATATTTGTTTATGCAGTTTTTGTTTTGATTCACCTTTTTTTTTAATCAATAAACTAAAATATTTTTTTGCAAAAAAAAAATCAAGATCAACGCGGATGAAACCGGGCAAGACGTTAGTTATAATGAATTAATCAATGAATTATATTTTTTGAATTTGACATACGAAATGTAAATATGTGAAAAAGTGATAGTAATTTTTTTTACCAAGGACTGAACCGGTTACCCGATGCCAATGTCAGAACACGCTAAGCTTAGTTTTAATGACACACAGACCTACAAGTGTAATTATATATAAGTGATAATTTCATAAACTTGTCACATGAACTTAGAATACGAGAACGTTTAATACGTTCTCTTGAATTAAAATATTTAATGAATTAAAAAAAAAAACAGAGTTTGTAATGTTAAAAAAATACATTTTATTTTCGTATGTCTCCTGCGTCTTAGGACGGATATTTTCAAAGTATTTACAAATTAATTACAAAGATTTCAGTTCCTAAAATGATTTGGTTTATATGCCTTAGCGTTTGAAATCGATTTTTAATACTATCCAAATATATTTGATGATTTAATAATCAAAAATATTGTGATATATGTATCAAAATGTTATAAACAATATATCATATACATATAATAAGCACATACATCCACGCATGAGAAATAATCATGTTATAAAAACAAGTCACGAATGCGTACAGTTTCACCTTACACTCATCTACAATCGTATTAGTTTTATTATTGTTAAAAAAAAAAAAAAATAGTTCACTCGTAATCCGTATTCGTCCTCGCCCGAGCACCGCCGGATGGCCCAAAGTAAAAGTAGACAGCTGAATCTTCGATATAAAAGCGGCTGACCACACTGAGAGCTATCATACAACCTCCACCACTCACAGAGTTCATACAACAATCATGGCCAAGTGGAGCATTGTAAGTGTTAAATGGAGTGCAGTGTTTATGGATACATATTACGTTCTAGTGTAAAAAATCAGTGTATGTGATGTTACGGAAAGGGACTTGTGATTCTTCATGTGATATTAACGGGATATGTTTGTTTGTTTGTTTTGGATATCCTGATATACAATTCCGAAAATTTTTGTCTTTAAAATCTTTAAATTATATCATTATTTTAGGTCATTAAAATTTTGAAGTATTGATAAAAAACTAAGACTTTTCTCTCGTTCCAGGTCGCCCTCGCCCTTATCGGCTGCGCCGTTGCTGAGCCCCCAGTCGGCTACAGCTACTCCGCTCCATCTTCCCTAGTGGTAGTTGGAGGAGGACACGGCCACAGCTCTCCTCTCGCCAGTGGCGGCCACTACACCTCCGTGCCCGTCGGCCACCAGAGCTCCGAGGGCTACCACATCGACCCCCATCTACTCGACAAAATCAGACACATCATCCTCAAGGACGAGATCCATAACCAAGCTTACCAATCAAGCATCGGAGGCGGTCATGGTCATGGTCACGGTATCTCATCTCACTACGGACCCCCAGCTCCCGTATACGGCGTACCCCACGAAAGAATCGTAGGCGTTGAACTGGAATCCCTCCAACAGGGTATCCAAGTCGCTCAATACCACCAGGCTGAAGAAGGTTACGCCGGCGGTTACGCTGGTGGTTACGCCGGTGGTTACTCCGGTGGTTACTCCAGCGGTGGCTACTCCGGTGGTCACGGTGGTTCATACTCCACAATCGGCGTCCCATCCGGCTCTTATGGAGTTCCATCAGTGTCATCCTCATACGGCGCTCCCCATCATTAAACGAAATCCGAAAACTATTAGTCATCTCATTTCATTTTAATATTATGAAACTCATGTGATCGTATAGACGTTAACTGTATTATATTTGTTGTTAATGTAAGTTTCTGTAAATAAATCTATCTTTTGTAAAAAAAAATATGCCCATTTTATTCAAGCCTCTGCCAGCGTGATTAACGATTTTAATACAAACTTTGAACCGCCATTTTAACCCTAGCACGTGTTTCTTTATTTTTAATTGATTATCGAATTGCAAAGTTTCATGCTTATAATTTCAAAATGATAGACAATTCGTCTCAAACTTTAACTTAAAAAAAAAGTTTCGTTCGAGTTTTAAAAATAACGAATTTCCATATAAACCTTCAACCCCATTTTTCACCCCTTTTTTAAGCCTTGAATTTTAAAAAAATCCTTGCTTAGTGCTCGTTAAAGTTTTAGAAACATCTGTATAAAAATACATCTTTCTAGGTCTAAGGGTTTATAAGTCAGTCAGATCTTCGCTTTTTATTTGTAAAAAAAATGTACGCACATTTTATTTAAGATAACAAGTATCTTTCGAAATGCATTACGTAATAACTTTAAACTGTCTTAAGTAAAGTGGAATGCATTATACGTAACATTGGTCAAGCCTTAAGAGGTACTCGAAAAACGCATTAAACTCGCATGAATGCAAGGTCTCATGATCGGATCGAGTTCGCAACGAGTTGAAAGTGCGATTCCATCGATCGAGTTTATTATGAACATGTCAATATGACGTAATCAGTTATCGAAAGATGTAGGAGCAACTTTTGTTTTAAGATAGTGGTGCGGCTTACTTTTACTTTTCGAGCAACCGGTTAATACATCGAATTATCCAATAAATCTTCCAATTCATTAATATATTTACATAATTAAATCGACCGATATATTATGCTATAAGAATTCTAAATAGTCTTCGCAATCTTTTCCTTACTAATATTATAAATGCGAAAGTAACTTTGTCTCTTTGTCTGTCGCGCTTTCACAACAAAAATTTAACCGATTTCAATTAAATTTGGTGCACAGATAGTCTACAGTCTGAGAAAGGACATAATAATTTTTAATGCGAAAAAAAGGTTGTAAGGTTTTAAAGGGGGGATGAAAAGTTGTGTGTCATTGGAAGAGCTAGAAGATTGAAACTTATTTTTTAGGTTGTTGATTCGATATAAATAAATATAAACTTTAAAATTTGTGTAAAAGAGGGGGTTCAGAGCTTGTATTAAAATCGTTAAACACGCGAGCGAAGCCGCTGGCAGAACCTAGTGTTGTTATAATCCCACTAAAAAATGTGAAAGTTTGTGTGAATGGATGGATGTTTTTTACTCTTTCACGTAAAGACTGGACAGATTTGTATTAAATTTAGTACACACATAGCTTATTACCTGGATTAACATATAGGGTACTTTTTATCCCGGAAAAACGTTGGCACAGTTATATAATATTGAGATTGGTGTCTTATATGTGTGTTGGCGGACATGAGGTAATGTTTTAGCAAATTTAGCGTTGAAGTCAGTATTCTAGGTGCAGATGTACTTTCTCTTAGCCGTTCTCCAGAGCTCTACCGAATCGTTTCGTAATGCTCGGACTATAGATATCTTTATAGATCCTATGTATTTTAACCTGGTGTAAAATACATGACCAAAATATTTATAAATACATAAAAATAAATAAAATTTACACTATCGTGGCGTTGTGGGTATCTAGTCTGTCTTTAGCCTTGACGGTTGCGGGTTCACTTCCCGCTCGGGCAGATGTTTGCATTGATCTTACAAATATCTGTTTCAGTCTAGACGTTTGTCCATGTGCGTCTCCCCACCGTGCCTCGGGGAGCACGTTAAGCTGTCGGTCCCGGTTGTTATCACATAACATCGGATAGTAATCACACTTGATAAGTAAATTGCTCTTATCCAATGAGTTATCGGTTCGCCCTTAGGGTTACGATCGGTGAGGTCAGATGACAATCGCTCTGTGTAAATACTAGTAATTCGTGAAAAATAATAGGAAATCTGGACAAGAGTAATAAACAGACCCTGAGTAAATACTCGCATAGTACCGGTTTTTTTTTTTTTTTATGTTAGAAGTTGGCAAACAAGTATACGGCCCACCTGATGGTAAGTGGCTGCCGCAGCCTATGAGCGCTTGCAGCACCATTAGTAGGTGCCACTCACGCGTTGCCAACCTCGAGATATTAGTTCTTAAATCTCGTTCGCCCAGTAATTTCACTAGCGTACAATGCCCTTCAAACCGGAACACAGTAGTGCCTAAACACTACTATTTGGCGGCAGAATATTGGACACTGCGGTGGTACCTACCTAGCCGGCCTCTTGCAACAGAAGACCTACCACCAGTGAGTTATATTGTATGGAATAAGAAGACATACAAATAAATAAAATTGAAGTGTCCGTTAATTCTAAATTAATAGCCTTATTAGAGGTAATTTAGGCTACTTTTCTTTTAGAAAAAGAATTGGGGTTCAGTGTAATAAAACCACACGAGCGGAGCCGCGGGTGAAGCTAGTACGTAATAATTATGGCTAGTTTTTAATTAACGTCAAGTTGCTACATATTACAAATTATATCCTTGAAATATACTTATAAAAACAACAGCAGACATCCATTTTGATGCGGTCCTTATATTTGATGATTATGTGAAATATGTAAACAGGTCGCTTAATTAATCAATCAGCATCGAAATCGTCAATTAATTTTCATATTTACATAGCGAAAGAATTAAATATTTTATCACTATAATTATATGAATATATATTGCTACGGCTTTTTTATGTTATGACAGCTGATAAACAAGAAAACGGTCTGCTTGATGGTAAGCAGTCACCGTAGCCTCTGAACGCTTGCGATACTTAAAGTATCACATGCGCGTTGCCAAGTCAAGGGATAGGAGGGAAGGGATAATATGGGGACGAAGCAAGGGTAAAGACGGGTGGGAGATTGGGCCTCCGGTGCTCTCACTCATCGCACGAAACGGAGCAGTACTGATACTGTTACCTTGTCCTCGTGTAGTCTGGGTTTTCTTCTTCCTAGCATTATTGCCGGTATTTACCCAGGGTCTCCTTATTACTCTTGTCCAGATTTGCGATTGTCATCTGATCTCCCTAAAGGGCGAACCAGTAACTCATTGGATAAGAGCAATTTACTTATCAAGAGTCAAAGATCATTATCAGATGTTAAGTGATATCAACTGTGACCGACAGCTTAACGTGCTCTCCGAGGCACGGTGGGAAGACCTACACAACAAACGCCCAGACCGAAACAGATATTTGTTAGATCAATGCAAACATCTTTCCGAGCGGGATTCGAACCCATAGGGCCACAACGGCACAATTTCAATGGCTTCAAAACGAAATGTCAAAAAAAACAATGAAGATTTACAAGAAAACAATTCAATACTAAACTTTATAATATTGGCCTATTCTTACAGGGCTGTTACACAAGGAAATAAATTAAACTGAAATGACAGGTTAGCGAATTGTGAATAATTATAAATTTGACTTATGGACTACTCTATTAATAACTCAAACTCTAAATTATTAAACTTACAAAATGATGTAATATATTTAGGTACTCATTGCCATATTCTTTACTTCTTAAATGATCAGCGGGTTGAGCAACATTGAGCGAGGTCAGTATCTATCTTATCTGTGTGACTACATAGTGTTATTTTAATTGAGCATATTTGACAATAGTCCATACCGAATTACTGGGCAGAGGAGATTTAAGAACCAATTTATCGAGGTTGGCAACGCGTGAGTGGCACATACTTATGGTGCTGCAAGCGCTCATAGGCTACGGCGCCGACTTACCATCAGTGCCGTATGCTTGTTTGCCAACTTGTAACATAAAAAAATCTTATGTTACTTTTTTGTATAACTGTACTTTTGACGACCGTGGATACAGCGTTTGCGGATTCGATACTCACTCGGGGCATATGTTTGTATTGAACATAAACGTATGTATTCAGGTGTGCTTGTGATTGTTTGTGTTTTCGGACCCCCGAAACAAGATATAAATACACTAATTGTTCCGTTGAGTGTATATCATTTATTAAGTAGCACCGTCTGCGGCTCCGCTTTTCCTTTATTGCACGGAACCCTAAAAACTTTTCAAAAATAAAAGTAGTCCAAGTAACTTCGTTTGACATCACGTATCTGCCAATGTTAGTCCCGTTAAAATCGGTACAGCAGTTTCAGAAAGTTTCAGAAAGAGAGAAAAAATTTCAGAAAGAGAGAAAGATAGACAAAAATTTTAAAAATTGTTTTTTTTTCTTTTATGTAATTACCGTATACACTTTCATATGCATTTAGTGAAAAGCTCTTAATTTAAAATTACAAACAGACACTTCAATTTTATTTATTTGTATAGATGTGTATGAAATACATCACGTTAATCGGTTGAGTAGTTAATGTGTAAACAAATAAACTTACAGTCTTATTAATGATATTAGTTAGGATGCAAGCATCGTTATTGAATTCAATCCATGACTGTTAAATCATATTAAACACTGGGGTTTCTTTCTTATCGAGTGGTTAGTGGCAAACCTAGTGTCAGAGTGGTTCAGGTAGCCCGTAGGCCTCTAACTTGACTTATCGACTGTTGTCAAATTGTCAACAGCCGGGACCGACTTTTACGTGCCCTCATATTTGCCCTGCCCTGCCGTGCCCTTATATTAAACCCATGACCGTTAAATCATAGAAAACATAACATATTAAAATATGTAAAAACGCAGAGTTTTGTCAGACTTGATCCTATGACCTTTGGCTTAGATTTACCTATTCTTCCATTAGATCATTCCGAATTAAAATAATTAAGTATATCATTACATAATAGGTTTGATGAACTCGGTAGTTAGTAACAGTAGTGTTTTGAGGCCAAGTTATAAATAATTATATAATAAGCTACGGTCAGTGTGATGACTTAATAAGATTAAATATAGGTAACAAAATAAATTAATTTGGAATGTTTAACACACTGGAAGCTGGCGCGCAAAAGGCCCCCTGCTTCCAGACCTCCTTCTTCGGATCAGGTCCACGTGGGGATCGCCGTCACAATCACTGTCCGTGGTCTCCTTCAGCGAAATGACGGTCTAGCAGAAGGAGATCATGGCAGACCAGGACCTCTCGTCCCAGAGTATGACATCCACCACGCTCAGCAACGAGAGGTCTCTACCCACTTCGACCCATCAGGGCATAGCGCTGGGGAGCCCATGCGGCGCATTCTAACTTAAACACCGCTAACACGAAAAAATAAATAAACGAAATCATATGAAAATATATAAAGCACAAAATAATTGTATACAATATTTGTATGTGTGTGTGTGTGTATGTATTCATCCGTCAGTCCGTATATGTCTCCACGTTTTACTTAGCACCGATTTCTTTTATAGAAAATATTTATAATTTTTTTGTTTTAGTTTTGAAATCGGTATATTTTTTTTCTTAATCTCGGTGTACTTTTGAGATACGAATGATAGTACTTAATGATTAATGCAAATTTAAGACTTATATGGTTTACTCACGGATGCCATTGTCAGATGGACCAATTGAAATGGACACGAGAAGTTCCAGCTTTCAATTAAAAAAAGAATCATTAGAATCGGTTCACCCAGTCGAAAGTTAGGAGGTAACAAACATTTAAAAAAATTAAGACGAATTGACAACTTCTTCCTTTTTTTAAAGCTGACTTTACGCACCGGCCATTACCTACCACTCAATCTTTAGTCTAAGGTAAGCTAAGGTAACATAAAAGGACCAAAAATTTTCAGAAACAGCAATGTCAACTTTTTGATTCCGATACTTTATAAATTTAATGACCAACTGGTTCAACATGAGTAACCAAAATTGGTCAGTCACCTCACTTCATACAGAGCTTGTAATGACACAATGTCAAATATTTCATTCTCGCAGTCGAGGTCAGAGTCAAGACGAATTTTAGGCTACTGGGAGTTTACCCAGCTTAATTATAAATACATGGATAACCGAGTTTGGATTTTTTTGGTAAGTTATTTTACACAGATTTTCTATGAAAGTGATCATCGCTGGAAAGCTCGTGTAATACTACTAAAAGCTTCTTTACGATACAAAACAGTAGTAGAGTCATGCTTCTCTCAGCACAAAAGCTCGACCGGGAAAGTACTACCCTCTCACAGAAAATCGGCGTCAAGTAATAGTATCATTAGGTACTGTTACGTTTCGATGAGCGACAGCGCCGGAGGCCCGATCTCCCACCCCTTCTGTTCCTTTCCTTTTTTCCCCTACTCATCCCGTCCCTCCTGTTCCTTGGGTTGGCAAAGCGCTTGTGATACTTCAAGTATGGCAAGCGTTCATAGGTTGCAGTGACTGCTTACCATCAGGCGGACCGTATGCTTGTTTGCCAAAAGTCATGACATAAAAAAAACAAAAATCCTTGTTGTGTAAAAAAGGTTGCAAGAAATCTTAACCCTAACCGCTCGGGGAAATATTTGTATTACCATCTATTGTGTAGGTGTCCAACACAGTATATTAAATTATCCTAATGAAGGCTGTTCATACAAATTGTTGCGTAGCGTTTTTTAAGTCTTTTAAAAATTAACTTTTTTTACTTAAAAAACTTAAGTAATATTTTAAAGCCGTCAAATTAATTAATGAATCTTTGCTTTGCAAAAACGCTTTTTATAACTAAATATTATATAATTCATTTCCTTTCGCATGTGTATTTAAGTAGTTAGTGCGGATGCGTGTTTATGTAATAGTTTGACTTCACTTGTGTGTTGTAAACCCAATATATTTTTTACAAGCAATCATCTTAAATACGGTAAATTAAATAAGAAATAGGCTCATACGTAGAAGTTCTTATTTCTTGGTAGACGTTCAGTGGGTTAAATAATTTTGGAAGCAATTAGTTTGACCGTTGTAGTGCAGTGGTAGTGATAATGGCTTGATTCCCGCTCGGCGTATATTTTTGTATTGATCATGTGTATAATATTAAATAATATAACTCCACAGAAACTAAACCACTTATTAATATATGACCTCACACTCAACGGTCCCCATTAGTCGGGGTTCCGGAAACATACACAATGACAAGGACAAATACACTCACACCCGTAAACATGCCTATATGTTCAATACAAACATCTGCTCCGAGCGAGAATCGAACCCTTGACCGGTGGCCCTTAAAGCAGGTTCGCTACCGCTGTGCAACAACGTCGTATATATGTAAAGAAAATTAAAATAAACAACATAAGTAAGAAAACTATAATCTTGAACATTGTAAGGTCGACAAGGTCAGTAAGGTGAGGTCAGCCTTGTTATTACACAGGCTCAATAACCTTTCACATTTCACCAAGAACATCACACTTAATCTTGACATTTGAGACTCATCTTTTACGATATTTTATTAATAATGCAAATAAGAAAAAATCTTTTTGATAACGATTTTAAATTGACTCGTATTTATATTTTATAATACATTAAGCTTATTTTATAAAATACATATGTTGATTTGTAACTAAATAAAGAATTCTTGTAATATTTATAATAACATTTTAAAAATACGAAAAACATTTGTAGATATAAAAATAATTGTTTAAAAGTCCCGAAAAGCGTAATAAAATAAATAAACGCTACACATTGTATGTCGGGGGTCCGGAAACATACACAAAGACAAGGACAAACTCCCTGACCGCAAAACATGCCTGCGTGGTTAATACAAACATCCGTTCCGAGCGGGAATCGAACCCATGACCTGTGGCGCTTAAGGCAGATTCGCTATCACTGCGCCACAACCTGTTGTTTCAAAAATAATAAGCGTTACATACTCAAACGCAACGAACTCAACGGCCCCCATTATAATAGTAATATCTTGTGTCGGGGGTCCGAAAATACTCACAAACACAGTACAATCACCTAGATCGTGATGTGTTTTTTTTTATGTTAGAAGTTGGCAAACAAGCATACGGCCCACCTGATGGTAAGTGGCTGCCGCAGCTTATGAGCACTTGCAGCACCATTAGTAGGTGCCACTCGCGCGTTGCCAACGAGAGATATTAGTTCTTAAATCTCGTTCGCCCAGTAATTTCACTAGCGTACAATGCCCTTCAAACCGGAACACAGTAGTGCCTAAGCACTACTATTTGGCAACAGAATATTGGACACTGCGGTGGTACCTACCTAGCCGGCCTCTTGCAACAAAAGACCTACCACCAGTGTGACTGATTGCACTGGTGGAATAATCTCTGTTGTGACAGAGGTTATCCCAACAGCGGGCGATGGGGTCGTCACATCCCGACGCCAAATACGAAAATAATGATATATATAATAATAAAATAATGATAGTGTCGGTCAATACGAAAATAATGATGTATCTCTGGGGCGAGAATCGAACGAATGGCGTTTAAAAGCAAGTTCGTTACCGTTGCGTCACACTGGTCGCGATGATCGTCATTTCGATCGTTAATGCTGTTAAAATAATATATTTTTGCGAAATTTAACATGTTGCATATTCTTAGTGATGGTATTGATAATTTCGCTTACGGCAAGATCTATCTATCAACTTCGCAAGGGTCTTATTTAGATTGTTGTAATACAACTTCTTGGTAACTTGCTTCGTCATTTACGATGTAAAATATATAGTTATTATCTTTAATTACGTATGATGACCGTTGTGGCGTGCTGGTAGTGAGCTTTGAGCTTCGACGGTCGAGGGTTTGATTCCCACTCGGATCAAATGTTTGTTATAAATATCTGTTTCGAATGAATGAGTGAGAGATAATAATCGTTAACACTTGATAGGTAATTTGCTCTTACCCAATGAGTTACTGATTCGCTCTTAGGGCTGTGACGGTCAGATGACAATCTCTATGTAAAAACTAGTAACCTGTCATATCCGGATAAGAGTATACATTTGTTAATAGTTTTAATCATTCATATTTAATTTCATCACGACGCTGTGGCGCAATGGTAGGGAACTTGCCTCAAGCGCTACAGGTCGCGGGTTCGATTCCCGCTCGGAACACAATATGTTTGTATTGACCATGCAAGCATATTTTCCGGTCTGGGTGTATTACTATTAACTTACTGATATTATAAATGCGAAAGTAACTCTGTATCTCTCTCTGTCTGTCGCGCTTACACGCCAAAACAACTGAAAAGATTTAAATCAAATTTGGTACACTGATAGTCTAGAGCCTGAGGAAGGACATAGGCTTCTTTTTAATGCGATAAAAGAGCTTTTAGGGGTTGAAAAGGGGGGATGAAAAGAGTTTTTAGAAGCTTGAAACTTATTTTTTAGGATGTTGATTCGATATATTATGACATAAATATTTTGTAAATGGGATTTCAGAGTTTGTATTAAAATCGTTATTCACGCGGGCGAATCCGCTGGCAGAAGGTAGTATGTATATACATTAGAATACTATTCTATAGGACGATTCACAGAAGGAATATTAATTTAATAATGAGCTAAAAGACAACTAACCCTTAAAATTTTATTTATAAAGATGATCTCTTAAATATCACAAATGAAATCGAGGTTATTACGTTGTTGTAAGCAAATGAATGTTTGTAAAAGCTTTAGTATTTTAAGAAAGGTTTACATAACAAGAGAATTTAGTATTTAAAATAATACAAACACGATTTCTCTTCACAATTATTCCATCTGACTCATTCAATGCAAATTTGTGTGATTTTGCGAATAAAAAGACATTTTCTCATGAGCATGACGGTCGATTATAAATAAATTCTGAGTATTTATTTTGTATCTGACTTTGCTTTTATCTTTTTAACACTATAAAAGCGCCAAACAAACACACAACAAGTTGTGGCGAAGTGGTACCCGCCTTGAACCCCACAGGTCGTGGGTTTGATTCCCACTCGGAAGCTTATTTGTATTTACCATACAGGCCAGTGTTCCGGTCTCAGTGTATTTTTTGCTTGTAATTGTGTAAGTTTCTGGAACACAAATACAACTCTTATAATTTGAATACTCAGTTATCTGCGTATCATTTATTACATTAATAATAATTAAAATATAATTATTTATAAAACAATAAACTCAAATTAAAATTCAAAATTACTCACGTTTCTTCATTAATGAGTATCATAAACATTACTAAAAGAATTTAAATTTATATACATATTCGATAAGCGACCACCGATATCAATCTTTAATTGATAATCTTAAATCTTCTGTAAACAAACTAAAAAGGCAATGCTACCATATTTGTAAATATAATTAACAACAATGTTGCCAATATAAACATTTCATTTATGAAATTGAATATCATAGAAAATAAAAATATTATAGAAATGGCATAACTGTATTTTTTTTAATAAACGCTGCACACTCAACGGCCTCTATTGCAATAGTGATATCCTGTGTCGGGTGTCCGGAAACACATACAAGGACAAGGAAAAATACACCCAGACCGGAAAATATGCTTGCAATGTCAAACCAAACATATTATGCTCCATGAGGGAATCGAACTCGCGACTTGCTGCGTTTAAGGCAGCTTCGCTACCGCTGCGTCATGGCGTCGTGAAAGCATTTATTGTGTCGTTAAGATGTACTTTTGCCACGTCACTTGCAAGCCATGTCAAGCTGTGTCTTAGGCTTTACGTCACCTTATAATAGATAGATAATATATATTACGAATAGTGTTTTTGATCACTGCAATTTAAAAAAAAAACGACTCTATAACAGTAAACAATTCATGCCACTTCTGCCAAAAACTTGGTCTAAGCTATAATTAAATTCCCATGATTCACGTGATGCAGTTAATTTGAATTAACGGGTCAGCTTTGATTCGCAGTTGCATTATTCTAATGTAAATGCAATAAGTAATTTGATGACTTAACAGCATTTTCAACAATTACAAAACTTTTTTCTTCTACGTCACACTCAACGCTCAAGTAGCCGCTAAGACACAGAAGGAAACCAACCTCAGGCTCACACGTGCAGTAAACCCTAAGTATTCAAGAGGTAGAGTACCCAATGGCTTCATGTTCTTTCTAGTATTATGTTAGTCCTATCCATATTTAACAAGCTACTAATTTTTCACAGAGTGATTAACTAACCTCATTGGATAAGAGCAAATTACATATCAAGAGTTATGTAAAGTGATAACGTTCTCAATTTTTTTTTAATGAGTTTTCGATCCTCTGTGAGCGACCGCGTGATTTTTAGAGAATTTTTTCTTTTGCCTCCTCTATTATCTTCCCAAAGACCGTGGCAAAAGACCAAGGAGCCCTATGGTGATCAACTTTGCACCCAAATGGTCAGAGAACTGACCTGACCTTTCTTTCAGTTTGTTTATCTACTGACTCTAAAAGATTTTTCTGACAAATATTTATCTGCAACGTTAAATAACAAGATAATATAATAAACAAGTTATTTTCTAAATCAACATGAGCTAATGTCGTCGAAACTTAAACTAGGATGCAATAAAACAAGAAATATTATGGAGAAAGCTTATCGTTAGTTAAATAATAGTCAGATTTCTTCAACATTAATATTATAAAGGTGTGTTTGTTTGTTTGTATTCTTTATAACAGATAGCCAATTTATTGAAGACAAGCAGACCCGGCCAAGCCTAAATACAACCATAACGAAGAAGCTTTTTCCAAAAAATTTACCCTAATGGGACGCGGGTGAAGAAGATACGAGTAAAAGCTAGCTAGTGAAATCTTGTGTATGGGGTGCGAAAACATAAGGACAAACGCACCTAGACCAGAAACACTTGTTCCAAGTAGGAATCGAACCCGTGACTTGTGACAAGCAGCAGCAGCAAACAGCAGGTTCGCAGGTTCTGAGATGTTTGTTTGTCTGACATACTTACTGAAATTAACAACTCAACCAGAATGTACAGAACACCAGAAGATAAAGAAAAGGTAGGTGACATATAGGTACATATAGTTACTTTTATTCAGAAAAACACAAGTCCATGCATACGAAGTCACGGGCTAGTGTAGAAATTATTTCTCGATAAAGATATAATCCTCTTATGATAAATTATCTTTGATGTTATGTTGAGCAATAATATGTATTCATATGTTGAGATTTTTTAAGTAATTTGCCTACAAAAAATTAAGCCTTATTATTCAATTTCATATACTTTAATCACAGACTTTGACAAGTGTGTGACTTTAATAAACATAAACGATACACATTCAACAGCCCCCATTATGTTAGTGATATGTGTCGGGGGTCTGGAAACATACACAATATTGTTATTGGACAAACCCATCCACACCGGAAAACAAGCATGTATGGTCAATATTAAATCAAATTGAAAACCAATAAACAACCAACCTTTTTTTATTGATATATTTTTTTTATGATGCTGGCTAGTGCTTGACTGTGATCACCTGATGATACAGCCTAAAGAGGAGCGCGCTTGCCTAGAAGATGTCTGCATACTCACGCTTAATTTGAAGGTGCCTACATTATAGGTGGGAAGACGGAGGTCGGCAGGGTATTCCAGACCTTTGCGGTGTGAATGAGGAACGAGGAATCAAAGGGTTTTGTACCTGTTTAGGGGAAACAAAAGATATTATTAAAAATTTTATTCCATAATTAAAATTATTATCATAACAATTATTTTTTATTTAAATGTGCGTACTAAGTTTCTGTTCATGTGTGTGTATTCACACAAACAAAAGATGACTCCGCATTCCGAATACAGTAATAGGCTAATCTGTAGCCATTCGCTTTATCTAATAAATAGTTTGAGTTATACCATAACGAAAGGGTAAACGTACGCTTACATAACAACAATATAGCTGTTGTTCTTACTATGTAATATATCTTTAAACATCTAGTATTAACGAGAATAATACGATTTTGTACTGGTATTTTAAAGGAGATTTAAGAACCAATATCTCGAGGTTGGCAACGCGTGAGTGGCACCTACTAATGTTGTTGCAAGCGCTGATAGGTTAGGTTAAGACCCAATCATATACAAAGAGTTCAATAGCCATTGTGACAGTTATTTTACTTGAAGACTATTGTCTCTATGTATACGAAATTCAGTAATATGTGTATTCTGTAAGCCGCCGTCCTATCCAAATAGGACTTTAAAAGTAATAATTAATAATAATTAATATTTAATGACCTGAATATAGCAAGCAGCCGACCGAGCATGCTACGGTAATTGGCAACCAAGCGTATGGACCACGTGATGGCAAGTGGTCACGTGGCTTAAATATAATAAAAAAAGAAAGACACTGAGTGATTACAACGAACACTTACGAAATGACACAAAGGCGGATGCAATAATCATGAATCTCTAACCACATTTTTAATTAAAGAATTAAAAAATACAATTGGACAACTTTCTCCAACGGATGTTGGCTAAACAATGACAATTATCTTTAATATTTCTCTCAGAGCGGGAATCAAACCCGCGACCTGTGTGCATTTAAGGCAGGTTTGCCACTGCTGTGCCACAACGTCGTTAAATCTATACTAAAAGTTCATGGTAAGCCCGCTATTCATAAATCGGTCTCGGGTCTAATTTACAAATTAATTATTTAATTATTAAGATTAAAGATGTTAAAGTTTAAGTGTCATTTTAATGTAGTAATCTATGTAATAATCTGTATGGAAATTGAACAATCATTCTTGCGCGTGCGCATCTCGATTCGCATTCCATTGTTCATTCTTAATAACAAATGTGTTGCCGGAAATAAAGTGAGATTTACTATCTGTGATATAATAACCAAATAAAATAATAAACTCAAGAATATATACTACTTAGAGCAGTGTTATTTAATTGTAGACTATCTCCGCGGGCGGCTCCGTTCACGTGATGTACCGATTTTTCTTTATTGCCCGCAAACCTTATTCTTTTTCTGAAATAAAAGTAGTTTGTATTAAACATGCAAGCGCATTTTCCGGTCTGGGTGTATTTGTCCTTGTCTTTGTATGTGGTTCTAGAAACCGGACACAGGACATCACTATCCTGATGGGTGCCGATGAGTGTGCAGCGTTTATTTATTTATCAGCTATGTGCCATGTCTCATTAAAATCGGTCGAGCCATTATTTATTTAGTTGCGGTGCAGCGGTAGTGAAGCTACCTTAAGCGCCACAGGTTACGGGTTCGATGCCCACTCAGAGCAGATGTTTATATTAGTCATAGGGGCATGTGTTCCGATCTAGGTGTTTCTGTCCGTAACCTTGTGCGTGTTCCGGATCCTAATGGGGGCCGTTGTGTGTGTAGCGTTTATTTATTATTTTATATTTTCATATACGGGCTCAAGTTCACCCTTTGCACACACATACACACAAAAACATGTATCTGTGTAAATATATTATTTCTCTATAAGGTCATTACAACATTAAGATTCTTTACGATAAATTGTCGTCTCCTTTCATGTCTCATTACTGTAGTAATATTTGCTTTTTCACGGCAAATTACTGTAAATGTCAAATTACTGGACTCATGCAACGTTAATTTTGTTCAACTTACCTTTAGCTCAATACAATCTTCTGTCTGTGGCTTTACGTGCTTGAAGTTAAAATATTAGTTGTATTTTTAAAGTGTATTGCTTAGCCTAGCTGGCCTTAATAACGTCAAAAGTCGAGAATTAGATTTCCGCTGCGAGCAGATGTTTGTATTGACTATACAGAAATGTGTTCCGGTCTGGGTGTATTTGTGCTTGTCATTGTATCTCTGGACCCTGACACAAGATATTACTATCCTAATGGGGGACATTGAGTGCGTAGCATTTATTTATTATCCGAAGTAATATTTTGAATAAGAAGGTTCTTCTTTAACCTAAAGAATAAATAGCTAACGGATATTCTTCAAAGGTATGGAAATAATTTCAATTTTCGAGGCAAATAATTTATACAAAGTGCAGTTCACACAGTGTAAGCAGTGACTAAGTAAAGATGACGTCCATAATGTGTATGTAGGTGTGTGTAGGTTTGAGTGGGTTTGAAACATACACAATGAAAAAGTTCATTGTGTATGTTTCCTGACCCCCGACACAGGATATAACTATCCTAATGGGACTGTTAAGTGTGTAACGTTTATTTATTAACATTTATATTTTTATCTCATAGAACGGTATTACAATCTAGTAACGCTATTGGACTCTAGTACCTATCTATCCCATTTGTTATTGAAAGCCGTCAAATGTTATGATCGTCTCATAGTTTAACTGGCATTTAGAAAACTTAGGTCATTCGCCCGATCAAAGCCCATGTCTCTCACCAGGTTGGGTAAGAGGTGAAAGATCTATGGAACATTGGTGTGCATAATTTAACTTATCGGTTATTAGAAAAAATTTAATAGAAAGCTACATACATGTTTTTATATGCGAAGAATTAATAAACATTTCTTTATAATATAAAACCATAGTGTTGTGGCGTGTTGGTTGAGAACTTTTAGGGTCGATGGTTGTTATTTCGATTCCCGTTTACAGCAGATGTTTGGTACAAATATTTGTTTGGGTCTGGGCGTTTGTTTTTGTGGGCCTCCCCATCGTGCCTCGGAGAGCACATTAAGCTATCGGTACCTGTCGTTATAGCATCTGATAATAATCGTTAGCTCTTGACAAATAATATGCTTTTACCCAATGAGTTACTGGTAAGCACTTAGGATTGTGGAAGTCAGGTGGCAATCTCTGTGTGTAGAAACTAGCAGCCCGCTAAATCCAGATAAGGATATAAGCAGACCCTGGGTAAATGCTGGGAATAATGCTAGAAGAACAAGAAAAGAAATAGCAAAAAATTCTTTGATTATAACTATCATTTTTATGTGCTGGTACTGATTTCTTAAATATTTACTCAACAAAAGAAATCATTAACAAGCTAAATTATTACTATACGAAACAAACTTACTTCTAAACATAAATCATAAACGCGTGTAATACACTCAACGTCCCCCATTAGGATAGTGATATCCTGCGTCGAGGGTCCGGAAACCTACACCAGAACATGTACAAGCACACCCAGACTGGACTGGACCTTAAGGCAGTCTAGCTACCTCTCTGCCACAACGTCGTCACTTCTATACCCTTAAATCTCATAAATTAATCATTATCAAACACGCAAACAGAATTTTTAAACACGTTTAAGTATTAATGGCAAATTTATTGGAATCTAAACAAGAAATAACCACAATTTATTCCTTCCTCATACCTATACCCAAGTTACCGGAAACGACCTCACGAGACAATGCAGCTGTTCGCCACTTTCTCTCATCATTTCATCGAAAGTGCTTCCTCACTAAGCACGAGCTACAAGATATTGCGCTTATTATAAACTCATTTGTCACATATTTATTTTTCTTAACGAATTAATTTAATGGGACAAATAATAGAGAGCCAATAATAACCCTATTAATATAGATGTGAAAGTTATTATTGATATTTCAAAAAAAATGTATTAATAAATTTAAAAGCAAAATGTTTAGATTTTTTTTTCTATGTTAGAAGCCAATTTTGTCATGAAGTTGTCATTTGTCATGAGAAAAGGGTAAAATATGGGACAAAAGTTTACTATTACCAACTAAGATTGTATTATGACTATAAAGATGACATTTACAGGCGTCGGGATGTGACGACCCCATCGCCCGCTGTTGGAATAACCTCTGTCACAGCAGAGATTGTTCCACCAGTGCAATCAGCCACACTGGTGGTAGGTCTTTTGTTGCAAGAGGCCGGCTAGGTAGGTACCACCGCAGTGTCAAATATTCTGCCGCCAAATAGTAGTGCTTAGGCATTACTTTGTTCCGGTTTGAAGGGCATTGTACGCTAGTGAAATTACTGGGCGAACGAGATTTAAGAACTAATATCTCGAGGTTGGCAACGCGCGAGTGGCACCTACTAATGGTGCTGCAAGCGCTCATAGGCTGCGGCAGCCACTTACCATCAGGTGGGCCGTATGCTTGTTTGCCAAATTCTAACATGAAAAATGACTTATAAAAAATCGCATTCACTCGGGCATAGCCGTGGGCAAAAGCTAGTAAATTAAATGAAGATATTATTACAAAACAATTAAAATATCCATACTAATATTATGAAGCTGAAGTTTTTTTTTGGTTGAACGCGCTAATATCAGAAGCTACTGGTCGGATTTGTAAATTATTTCTGATATTGCATATCTTGAGAAATGCTATAGGCTATAATTGGACGCAAATAAGCAATAACATGTCAACCCACACGAATGTCATTTCGAGAAAAACGCGTTTGAAAATTTTGAACAACTTGCTATATATGATTTTTTTAATATATTGGTCAAGTTTTTGGCAATTTCAGATTTATGCAAGTTATTTTACTTATTTTCACAAAAAAATAAGTATACAAACTGCATCTTTCGTATATAAAATAACCCAAAACGTTTAACATAATACATAAATTGCATGATTAAAAATGGCTTTTTAGAAGTTTTAAAGCTTAAAACCCTACAAATATTAAGAAAAAATGTTCTTCAACCAACCAACACTTTTGCATATATAACTCAGTTTTTTCAATTTTGTGGGTTGATATGGTATTGCTTATTTGCGTCCATATAATATCACGATACGATACAAAGAAGACAAGAAATAAGAAAGCCAGTGTAGACGGGCGATGCGATACGGTAAGTTGGTGAAACAGCAACACATTAATAAAGCGAAAGATTGTTCGTTTGTTTATAATAAATAATAAGTATGTAGGCCACGCGAGCGAAGCCACAAGCATAGCTAGTAAATAAATAAGAGACTGTATCGTATTTTGATATGTCAATTGTTTTGACACAATAATGACAGTTTCATAATACCGATCCAATATCCCCATAACAAAACACGTTTTAATCTTGAAATTGTATCGCGGTCAGCTTGCAGGATAATCATTACGCACCGCTTCCTTATAGTTACGTCACTGATGTTAAATTGCGTAGAAATGCCATAAAGACTTTTTTATGATACTAAGTTGGTAAGCAAGCATACGGCCCACCTGATGATAAGTGGTTGTCGCAGCCTGTGAGCGCTTGCAACATCATTAGTTGATGCTACTCACGCGTTACCAACCTAGAGATGATGGTTCTTAAATCTTCTTTGGCCAGTAATTTCACTAGCCTACAGCGCCCTTCGAACCGAAATACAGTAACCCCAAAGAGACTACTGCTTTGCACTAGAATATTTGACACTGCGGTGGTACCTACCTAGCTGGCCCCTAGCGACAAAAGATCTACCAATAGTGTGACTTTGCACTGGTGGAATAACCTCTGCTGTGACAGAGATTATCCCAACAGCGGGCGATGGAGTCGTCACGTCTCGCCGCCTTATTGAGAAACCTATTTATTACCAACTTCATTGCCTAATACGGGCGCGTCAATTGTGTAATGTAAGTTTTATGTATTTATTGCATTGATTTATTGATATTAAGAGTGATAGATATGGCAAGAAGTACATACTTTAAAGTATACCATATCTGTGTTAAGTAAATATAATAGCCTTTCTATTTTAAACTTTTTTTGATACAGTATTACATCAACGGTGAGGACATTATTTCAGTTTATTACGATACATTCGTTTACTAAATACTTAGAAGGTTTTTTTAGCATTAATAATAATTATTTTACTAGTAGAGTCATGCTTATCTCGGATGGGCTGACTCGACGAGGGAAGTACTACCTTCTGATACTGATACTGGAATACTGTTGCGTTTCTTGTGATGAGTAAAAACACGGAAGGCCCAATCTCCCACCCCCTCGGCTCCTTTCCATTTTTCCCTCCTCATCCCTTCTCTCCTATCCCTTGGGTTGGTAACGCACATGCAATATTTCAAGTATTGCGCGTGCTTATAGATTGCGGTGACTGCTTACCATAAGGCCGACCGTATGCTTGTTGAAATGTCATGAAATAAAAAAAAAAACAATATTCTATCTTAACACACGTAAATGTGAAATGGCTCTTCTAATCAAATGTCAACTCTGTTAGTGTTCATGTCACGTACGAAATCTATATTCAACTTTTGTACTTATCACAAGGAGAATAGGAGATACAATCGTATGAAATAAACGTGTTTTAAAATCTCACTTGCATTAAAATTGTAATAAGTTTACCGGATTAAAATAATAAATTTATACAAGATATATAAAATGGAAGATGTTAGAGGTATTTCCTAATACATGCGCATGCACTTACACTGGTGGTAGGTCTTTTGTTGCAAGAGGCCGGCTAGGTAGGTACCACCGCAGTGTCCAATATTCTGCCGCCAAATAGTAGTGCTTAGGCACTACTGTGTTCCAGTTTGAAGGGCATTGTACGCTAGTGAAATTACTGGGCGAACGAGATTTAAGAACTAATATCTCGAGGTTGGCAACGCGTGAGTGGCACCTACTAATTGTGCTGCAAGCGTTCATAGGCTGCGGCAGCCACGTACCATCAGGTGGGCCGTATGCTTGTTTGCCAACTTCTAACATAAAAAAAAAGAACATAAAAAAATAAAAATAATGCGCAACTGTGATGTGACTTTGTTGAGTGCGCAGTCGAAATTTTACAATATAAATTTTTATAACAACCAAAACACAGTCATTTTTGCAAAAAAAACATAAAATTGATTGATATAAAAGAAAGAAATGTTGTGTTGATGAATGTTTCAGATAAATAAAATGATTGCAATTGTCAGTATTCATTATTTTTACTAAATATAAGCTTATTATGTGATGTTGTGTGATACGTGCGTGATCTCCTAGGCACAGTTTTGAGACTCATGTCCTTGTGGGTCTCCAAACATTAAAAACAACAAGTACCTATACTGACGACTTTGTGGTGCGTTAGCGTTTGGTGTGTTAGCGGTAGTTAAATCTGCCTTAAGCGCCACAGGTCGCGGGTTCGATTGCTCGAAGCAGATGTTTGTATTGTGTATGTTTTTGTGTTTGTTTGTTGTGTCCTTGTCTTTGTGTATGTATCCGGACCCCCGACACATAATATAGGTTGACTAGCTACCGACACATTGGCTAGCATACAAGGATGGTAACAGTCGTAACCTATGAGTGCTTGCAACATCATTTCTACGTGTCACTCACGGGTTGCCAACGAGATATTGGTTCTATAATCTCCTTTAGTAAGTTCTCGCTCAATAATGTCACTAGCTACTGGCACTACTGTGGCACCTGCCGGTCTCGCGCAATAGAAGACCTTTTTTTTTATTTACTTGGGGAAATGCATTTACGCACCCCCGCGCCGGGACCGATGGTAAAAGTGGCGCGGGGAGTGTGGGGCTCGAGGCCATGTGCAATGGCGCTTGCCCACAAGGGGCCCTCCTGGGGCGGCAACATACTGCCGCCATATATACATAAAAATACATAATATTACATATAAAAGGATATATAAACCCACCCTGGCGCTTGTACGCCCAGGCCTTACGGCCTCCGCCTGGGCCGGCTTCGGGAAGTTTACTCGAGAGTAAGCTCACGAAGCCGGCGATCCCCAAATATATACATGTCGGAGAATGGAGATTCTCATAGACATCGTCATCAGTGGTTACAACTCTTGTGGGCGTCGTGTGGGTAAAATGCAAGCACAAAACAAGCTGTACAATATTTATTGTTGATTTACTCCTTTTAACAAATCATAGTATCATATATATTCGAGCAGTGGGTTCGGCGCACCGATCTGACGTCACCTCCCAACAATCTAAGAGTGATCCAACTCGATCCAACCACAATTACACTATATATCTTATTCCAGTAAAACGACATCACTTTCCTTTATTTTTCTCATTCCCATTGACAGGGTCAAGATGGTGTCTCGACCCCACTAGAGGTTTCCCTCTACTCGATATGGCCAGTATTATAACAACTTAATAAAAACTTATACAATATTAAAAGGTGATAACATATCAAATTAAGTTAATTTGTGATTTAAAATGAACAAATATCAGTAAAATTATTAAAGAAAAGCTCGTTTAACATCCAACTTCGACATACATATATACACAAATATAAATACAAGTTAACACCCTAGAGCTAATGCGCTCAGGCCTTGCGGCCTCCGCCTGGGCTGACTTCCCGAGTAAACCCAGGAAGTCAGCAGAAAAATTTGAAACGCTTCACGATTTTGCGTGTCATCCTTGCGCAGGGGCCATGCTAATCTTCTCTGTATCGTTCCAATTTTAGTATATGTACTGCCGAAGCGAGTACAAACGCAATAGAAGACCTACCACGAGTGATTTTGACACCATTATGGTATAATAAAACCTTAAATGATGCTAAACTTATCATTTAAAATCCTTAAGCCGTGTCGTAACACCAGGACTAACTTTCAAATGAGTCAACGCTCATAAAAGGTAGTTATGTGTTACGCTTCGCGAATGTAAAGCGCTTAGCTTATTATGTTGTAAGGTATAGTGTCAAATGTCCGTTACACAAGATCAGATAGAAGAGATCAGTATACTTCGGCTACTTGGTGTTTTAAAATAGCTACCCATATCCCATCACTATAGAACCTCCATAAAACCTTCTGGTGTTGCAGATGTTCATGGGCGGCGGTGATCACTTAACATCAGGTGAGCCTCCTGATCGTTTGCCCCCTCTTACATAAAAAAAAAAAGACACTCTTATGTCAGGCGAAAACATGGTTTTATTGAAGTTGTATTTGCTTAGAATCACTTATGAGTGCTAAAAACCCAAATTCCCAGTCACGCACCTCATTCTCCTTCTAAAGGTAATTTTAAAGTTCGGAATAAGCCTTGATATGACTGCTTACCATCAAGCAAATGTTATAACCATGTAAACATATTAAAATTTCTCTTTTTTGAAAATAAAGCATTTAAGAAACTATTAAAATAAACATTTTAAAACTCTTTGCATACAGTGTGTGTGTAACCATAACAACAATTGAAAATCGCAATTCTATACTAAAATTATGAAGTTTTTTTTTAATTTGAATCCATACTATAAACAATTAATTATCGTAAGTTCATAATCGAAATTTATTTGCAGCCAACCCCCCTTGGGTTGGACAGGAGGGAAGGGGAAAAAGCTCCTCCTCCGGAGCTCTCACTCATCGCACGAAACACAAAAGTACTTTTTCTTCATCCTAGCATTATTCCCGGTATTTTTATGCACCCAGGGTCTGCTTATTACTCTTATCCGGATTTGACAGGTTACTAGTTTTTACACGGAGCGATTGCCATCTGACCTCCGCAACCCTAAGGGCGAACCAGTAACTCATTGGATAAGAGCTATTTACTCATCAAGAGTTAACGATTATTATCAGATGTTATTGATAATAACCGGGACCGACAGCTTAACGTGCTCTCCGAGGCACGGTGGGGAGACCCACACGGACAAACGCCCAGACCGAGACAGAAATTTTAACAAACATCTGCCCGAGCGGGAATCGAACCCGCAACCGTCGAGACTAAAGGCAGACTCGCTATCCACAACGCCACAACGGTGTCAACGAAACGCAAAAGTACTGTGTTACTTTAAGCCGATGTGAGATGGTACTACTTCCCCGGTCGAGCCGGCTCATCAGTGCTGGGAGAAGCTCTACTACAGTTAAGATAAACAACAATAAAAAAAATTATAATTTAATATTAATTACATAACAATCAATTTCATATTAGTCATCGGATCATCAAAAATAAATCTTACAATATTTTGCCTCTATATATATCTGCTTATTTACTTAAAATCGATTTAGAAAATTACCATCTCAAAGCATTAGTATTGTATCACAATAATATCCATGGATAATTCTGTTTGTTCATGCACAGTTAAATTAGTCACACTTCATGCAGATTCTTATATAAGCTTCCATGAAGGTTTCTGTATGGAGACGTTAATATAATGTTACGTGGAATGATAATTTTCACTAAATAAATAAATAAATAAACGCTGCACACTCAACGGCCCCCAATAGGATAATAATATCCTGTGTCGGGGTCCGGAAACATTCACAATGACAAGGACAAATACACCCAGAACGGAAAATATGCTTGCATGGTCAATACAAACATATTATGCTCCGAGCGGGAATCGAACCCGCGACCTGTGGCGTTTAAGGCAGGTTCGCTACCGCTGCACCACAACGTCGTCAAAATAGAAAAGTGTAAATTGCTTTCTGCTACAACGATGGGAAGCCAGGTGGTCAGCTCACTGCTTGGTAATCTATCAGTGGGTTAAACAGCTTTAGGCGTGATCAGTCAGCCGATACATTGCCGAGTACCGGTATTTCAACTTATCATCGCCGTGCTTTGATGGGCACGTAAAAAGGTTTTCCCTACTGTCAGTGACACTAGGTTGGTCAGTAACCACATGGCAAGAAGAAGAAGCGTCTGATAAGCGGTTACCATAGGCTACGAATGGTTGCGTAATTGGTTCACAATATATGAATTTTTCTGATCCGAAGGTTGAAAAGGTGCACAGACCAGCGTCGGGATGTGACGACCCCATCGCCCGCTGTTGGGATAATCTCTGCCACAGCAGAGATTATTCCACCAGTTCAATCACTCACACTGGTGGTAGGTGCACCGCAGTGTCAAATATTCTGCCACCAAATAGTAGTGCTTAGGCATTACTGTGTTCCGGTTTGAGGGGCACTGTACACTAGTGAAATTACTCAGCAGAGGAGATTTAACAACCAATATCTCGAGGTTGGCAACGCGTGAGTGGCACCTACTTATGGTGCTGCAAGCGCTCATAGGCTACGGCAACCACTTACCATCAAGTGGGCCGTATGCTTGTTTGCCAACTTAAGACATAAAAAAGCAGCCTTGGATTGTGCGATCAGTCAATCGATAGAGTGCCGCGTAGTGATATTTCAACTGACCATCTCCTTGCTTTCCCCGTCGTCAATGAATAATTATAACACTAGGTTAGTCACCACACTGCATCAAGAAGTAGCTTCTGATAAGAAGCGTCCGTTCATATCCAACGGTAACCGAGGCTATGAATGGTTGCATAATTGCTTCACAACAAGCCGATTGTAACAATAGTAGTGTCAAATGTATTTTTCTGATTCGAAGGGTTGAGTTGAGAGGGTTTTTATGTTACTAAGTTAGCAAGCAAGCATACGGTCCATCTGATGGTAAACGGTTGCCGTACCCTATGAGCGTTACCAACTTCGAGATATTGGTTCTTAAATCTTTCCTTTGCTCTGTAATTTTACTAGCCTACAGTCCCCATGAAACCGAAACACAGTAATACCAAAGACACTACTGCTTTGCGCTAGAATATTTGGCATTGCGGTGATATCTACCTAGCCAGCTTCTTGAAGACCTACCACCAGTGTGACTGATTGCACTGGTTGAATAATCTTTGCTGTGAAAGAGACTATCCCCACAACGAGTGATGGTGTCACCGATCGTCACTTCCCAACGCCTAAATGTATGCTTTTGCAAACAGTTTTTTATTAATTTGAAAAAGATGAAAAATTAAAAATGAATGTTCATAACAATTTAATGCAAAATCTAAATAGAGCCTTTATAAAGAAAATCTCAGCTGAACGATATTTACTAAATTACCACACAATACTATGACTCAGTATAACTCAAAGCAATCCTTTCTCTCGTAACCAACAACCAACCGATCTATACTTCACCGGTTTACATATCACGGCTAATAGTGCTAACATAACTGGTTCCAGTTAAGCTTACGTCATGTTTTGACCGATGCTACTTTTACTGGGTCTTACGCCGATTGCGCATTGCTCCCATCCGGTGACCGATGACGGATGTCAGATGCAAGTTATTGCTCTCATCCGGTAATGATTTTTTTTTACCCGAAACTTTTTGATCCGACAGTCTTTAGCATCCAGGAGACGATGGACTGTTTCAAAAATTGACAACCAATTTCAAACACGGTATTGCTCAAAAACAATGTTGGACATAGATGTTCAATTGTTTATGGGTAATTAAAAAAAATTGATCATTATATTTATGAGGAACCTGTTCTATATACACAGAGCTATATAGTAAAAATCTATATATACTACTTTTAACCCATTCCCTGTTCAGATAAAAGAAGCAATTGTTAAACAATTGAAATATTTATACAATATGGTTCATGGGACAGGTCCTGTTAACACGTTCCCTATCCGTTGAACCAGATAGGGCTCAGTTTTATTTTCAAATAAATTCAGACATACCTATCTAATTTTTTATCTTACTTTTATTTATATTTTTTATATAAAAGTTTTTGTAAGTTTTCTGTTTATTTATTGCAAAGCTGTAGTTATTAAATTAAGTATCTATTATCCTCAAAATATATGCATGTAATTTCCACATAGAGCAGACTTAATTAATATATGTTATATTAATATAATTATGTTAATGATGATTGCATAGTTGTAGTCAAGTTTTGTTGACAAAATAAACAATACAAAATATTATAATAATTTAAAAAAATCCGGCTCCTGTGGGATTCTCAGAAAACATGCTACAGGGCAAAATCAATTAAATTTCGAGATAGATTCTTTGTTAAACATTATTTAGTTACAACAATGACAATTTAATCGCGACTCATTACGTCACGAATTTATCTAACCATTTTAAAAATTCCTTGTGCACTTTATAGGCTATTCATTAATTAAAATACTTAGCTAAAAAGCGATTATCTACAAAAACAAATTATATAATTCTACAGCAATAAAGATGAACATATAAAAATATTTAATGACGAATTTGTGGCGTGCTGCCTGCCTCGACGGTCGCGGGTTGAATTCATACACGAGATGTTTATAATGAAATCACGAATATCTTTTAGGTCTGGGCCTTTTGCCTTGTGGGTCTCTAACGTACGCTAAAAAGTGGACCCTGGATAAATGCTATGAATAAGATGAATTCAGTAAGAAGCATAATAAGTAATATTTTTAACGTTACAAACGGACACACAACACACAAATTTTATTATATGTTTGTTTTTATAAGATGACCGTTGCGGCGTGTTAGTGAGGCTTTTAGCCTTTAACCTCAACGGCCGCGGGTTCGATTACCGTATTACGGATTGGTATTCATCTTACAAACATCGGTTTCGGTCTGGGCGTTTGTCTTTAGGGGTCTCCCCATTGTGCCTCGGAGAGCACGTTAAGCTGTCGGTCCCTGTCATTATCACATAACATGTTTTAATTACCATTAAGTTTTGATAGGTAATTTGCTCTTATTTAATAAATAATAAACGCTACACACTCAACGGCCCCTATTAGGATAGCTATATCCTGTATCGGGGGTCCGGAAACATACACATGGATAAGGCCAAACACACCCAGGGCGGAAAGTATGCTTGCATGGTCAATACAATCATATTACGTTCCGAGCGAGGATCGAACCCGCGACCTGTGGCGTTTAGGCAGGTTCGCTACCGTTACGCCACAACACAATTTGATAAGTTACAGGTTTGCCTTTAGGGTTGACACTCTGTATAAAAACTATTAGCCTGTCAAATTTTGAAAAATGTCAAATGTGACATCCCTGACAAATGAGCAATAAGCAGACATTGGGTTAATACCGGGAATTGTTTGGATTGATCCCGCCGGTAGAATTTCACCATCGGACATCGCGACAAAACTCTAAATTCCATCCATACCACCTCGATGTCTGGAAATCCACAACAGCGCGATTTAGAAGACATTTTCTTCCTCGCACAAGCACTCTGTGGAATCAACTTCCGCCGGCGGTCTTTCCGAACCGATACGACTTGGGAACCTTCAAGAGAAGAGCCTATTCTTTCCTTAAAGGTCGGCAACGCGCAGATGTTCATGGGCGGCGGTGATCACTTAACATCAGGTGAGTCTCCTGCTCGTTTGCCCCCTCTTAAATAAAAAAAAAAAAAAATAACTCTAGGAAGAATTAAAAGTATTAATGTAAAATCTTAACACAAAAATGCTCACGAAGCATACACATTTAAATCAGCACGCCTTTTCACTTATGTCAAACTCGACAGTAAGATTTACGTAAAGAAATCTGTTACAGTATGCATCGTAAGACAACAATAAAAAAAATGGTTTTATTTACAAAATTTGTGATTCGAAACAATGCGTCCGAGTTTCCTTATTGGATCAATTACTGAATGTACAAAGAGCGGATGCGCTTGCGCAACAGTGAATGTACCGACCGCATGTGCCGAATAACATATGATTTTTTTTGTTACTAAATTGGCAAACAAGACCCACCTGATGGTAAGTGGTTGCCATAGCCTATGAGCGCCTGCGTTGCCAACTCGAGATATTCTTTGCCCAGTAATTTTACTAGCATACAGTTCCCTTTAAACCGGAATGCAATGCCAAAGACACTACTGCTTTGCGGTAGAATATTTGACACTGTGGTGGTACCTAGCTGGCCTTTTGCAACAAAAGACCTAGCACCAGTGTGTCTGATTGCACTGGTGGAACAATCTCTGCTGTGACAGAGATTACCCCAACAGCGGGTGGTGCGGTCGTCACGTCCCAACGCTTAATTATAATTTCATATGAAGAAATGAGATTTTGGGAAAAATGGTTACGCTAAAAAGTTTTTAGGCGATCACTAAAAATGTTTTTTTTCAAAAATATCTTGTCCTATGTTAATATTACTAGCGGCCCGCTCCGGCTTCGCACGGGTATAAAATATATAGCCTATGTCATTCACTGAAAAAATGATTAAAATCGATCCAGTAGTTTTGATTTATTCATTACTGCCCGTGGCCCGCACGCGTTAAATGTTATTTACGACATCACATTAGAAACCTCAAAAATATTTTTTTCTCCACTATTTAATGGATGTTATTATACATATAAACCTTTCTCTTTAATTACTCTATCTATTAAAAAAAGCATCAAAATCCGTTGCGTAGTTTTAAAGATTTAAGCATACATAAGGACAGAGAAAGCGAGTTTGTTTTATACTATGTATAGTGATAATAATCTTATCAAGAAGTAAGGAACGAAGAAGCCTGTTATCACTACCTTGTATAGTAATGTCCCACTGGTGGGCAAAGACTTGCTCTCCCACTAAGAAAAATGATAAGGAGCTTATTCCACCACTCTGCTCCATTGAGGATTGGCGAATATAGTACATTTTTTTGAATATCTACCGCGACATGTCGATTTCTTCACGACATGTTCCATCATCGTTCATCATGAGATACATTTGAAATACAAGCTGTTGAAAACTCAAAGGTGATTACCTGGATTTGGACCCACGATCGTCGGTTGAAGTCTACGTTTGGGTTGCCTAGATAGTTTTATTAAATAACACAATATTTACATACATTACCAGTGCATAATAAAATGTAAATAAACGAATTCTATTAATTTAGAAAACACTTTTTAAATAATCATGACATAATATAAATATATGACACCGTTGTGGCGCTGTGGGTAGCGAGTCTGCCTTAAGCCTCGACGGTTGCGGGTTCGATTCCCGCTCGGAGCAAATGTTTGTATTATTCGTACAGGCATGTTTTCCGGTCTGGTTGTGTTTGTCCTTGTCATTGTGAATGTTTCCGGACCCCCGACACAGGATATAATTATCCTAATGGGGGCCGTTGAGTGTGTAGCGTTTATTTATTTATTTATATTTAAATAATTAAATTATGCAACTGAAACTGAGAAACGACAATCGTAAATACATAAATATTTTTTTAACGAATTTCCTTAACGCGGCTTACGGGTAGTGTGATTTAGTAGAAATCATCACGTAACGAAATAACGTATGCTGTGTATGTGTGTTTGTATAGAGCCATGTGCCATGAGCACACGAGCAAGTGCCGGTTGCGCAACTCTCTCTCTCTTTCTCTCTCTCTCTCTCTGTCCCTGTCTCTTGTTATCATATAACCTATTGAAATATACAGATTTCATTTCGAATTATATTAGTTAAAGAAAAAACGTAAGGAATTTCGTTCTTGACGGGGGTGCCCGACCGTACATTTTTTTAAATTTTACTATCCTGCGAAAATACCTTATTAAACATAATTATCAAGGTTGTTCCAAGATCGAATACAGACTTAAACGAGTTTCACAAGTTAAATAACTGAACTAAATACTATTTACCGATTGATTTATAATTATAAAACATCTAGCGGATGTTTAAACCTTGTTAAGTTGCGAGATCAATGTCACAAGACCTCTCATATTAGAATTTACAGTATAATAAACAAGACTATATATAGACTGGTCCATTGAATATACAAAATCTAAACGATTCGTTGGTGTACCTTCGTAATTTTGACACCAACGCAACGGAACGAAACGAACTTAGTCAATTTAGTTAATGTTAAAAGCCGGCAACGCAAATAAATATAACTATCACCATTAAGATAGTTATATCCTGTGTCGGGCGTCTGGAAATATACGCAATGACAAGGACAAATACACCCAGACCTGAACATACGTTCCTGTATGGTCAATACAAAGATTTGCTCCGAGCAGGAATCGAACCCGTGATCTGTGGTGCTTAAGACAGGTTCGCTACCGCTGAGCCACAACATCGTCATCTCGTCGTCGTCATCTCCACTTCAACGTTGTGGCGCCATGATGAAATGAAATCTCCATGGTGTGGCAGATGTCCATGGGCAGAGATGATCACTTTGTATTGAGGTTACAACACCTTTCTTTTTCATCCTAGCATTATTCCCGGTATTTTTATGTACCCAGGATCTGCTTATTACTCTTATCCGGATTTGACAGGTTACTAGTT
This sequence comes from Hestina assimilis, assembly GCA_023373885.1. Lineage (NCBI taxonomy): Eukaryota > Metazoa > Arthropoda > Insecta > Lepidoptera > Nymphalidae > Hestina > Hestina assimilis. Next base: position 1,313,840 of record CM041744.1, on the reverse strand, counting down.
TTTACACGGAGCGATTGCCATCTGACCTCCGCAACCCTAAGGGCGAACCAGTAACTCATTGGTTAAGAGCAATTTACTTATCAAGAGTTAACGATTATTATCAGATGTTATTGATAATAACCGGGACCGACAGCTTAACGTGCTCTCCGAGGCACGGTGGGGAGACCCACACGGACAAACGCCCAGACCGAGACAGAAATTTTAACAAATATCTGCCCGAGCGGGAATCGACCCCGCAACCGTCGAGACTAAAGGCAGACTCCCTACCATGGACGCCACAACGGTGGTTAGGTTTAGGTTAAGAGGTTACAACACCTTTGCTCTATTTCATATAAGAGGAGGCAAACGGGCAGAAGGCTCACCTGATCTGAAGCGACCATCGCTGCCCATCAACATGTGCAACACCTCTTCAAAGGCTCTTCTCTTGAAGGTTACCAGGTCGTATCGCTTCGGAAAAGCCGTCGGCGGAAGTTGGTTTCACGGAGTGGTTGTGCGAGGAAGAAAATGTCTTCTAAATCGCGTTGTAAATACTACAAGTTCTTTTACTGCAACGAAACATAAAATGAGATGGTCATTGATGTCGAAAATTGCAAAGCTCTAAGACAGTAATATCGTATGGCATATACTCCAATAATCCGTCTTACCCAATAACTTTTACTTGACACCGTAGTGACGTTGTCGGCGCATCTGCCTTTAGCCTCGACGGTTGCGGAGCCGATTCCCGCTCGGACAGATTCTTGCATTGATCTTATAAATATCTGTTTTGGTCTGGGCGTTTTTCCTTATGGGCCTCCCCACCGTGCCTCGGAGAGCACGTTAAGTTATTATTAAATAATATCTGATAACAATTGTTAACTCTTGATAATTAAATTGTTCTTCTCTGAGTTACTGGTTCGCCCTTAGGGTTGTGGAAGTCAGATGGCAATCGGTCGTAAAAACTAGTAACCTGTCAAATCCGCACAAGAGTAATAAGCAGACCCCAGGTAAATACTCGTATAGTAATAACTTTTACTATCTCAAAGGTAAGAGGACACATGGCTTTATTTCAATTATGCAAAGGATAAATTAAAGTAATTAATTTTCTCTCATAATGCTAATAATTATGGTTCCGTATTACCGTTTTCATATTTTCTTGGTAATTTGTAGGGCTCGCGGTGGTAGATTAAGTGAAATGCTACGATTCCATTACATAAATTTACCAGTACCGTCAAAGAATTATACTCACTATCGCGAGCGATGTATGATTAAGCAACCTGTAATCCCTTTGCAAATTCTGAATATCATATTTATTTATACCGCCTACAGCCTATAGCCTATCGGCAACAGCCTGAAAAATAAGTTTCAAGCTTCTAGCTCTAAAAATGACAATACTTCCCTACAACTTTTCACCCTCCCGTTTCAACCCTTTACAACCCTTTTTTCGCATTAAAAAGTAGCCTATATCCTTGCTCAGGTTCTAGACTATCTGTGTACCAAGTTTTATTTAAATCGGTTTAGTATTTTAGGTGTAAACCGCAACAGACAGAGAGACCGAGTACCATTAGTAGGTGCCACTCACGCGTTGCCAACCGAGTCGAGATATTGGTTCTTGAATCTCCTTTACCCAGTAATTTCACTAGCCTACAAACCCGAACACAGTAATGCCTAAGCAGTACTATTTGGCGGTAGAATATTTGACACTGCATTGGTACCTACCTAGCCGGCTTCTTGCAACAAAAGACCTACTACCGATGTGACTGATTGCACTGGTGGAATAAACTCTGCTGTGACAGAGATTATCCCAACATCCTCGGGCTGGCTACCTTCAAGTATCGCGCACTTGTTTGCCAACCAACCAACCGCCAACCTTATGAAAAGTATAAATAATATTTCCCATACACAAGATGTTGTATAAATTAAATATGGCTCGTGATAAACAACGGTACGTAATACACTGGATGATCTACTGTTAATACCTTCGTGAAATATCGCCATAATTATATTTAATGTGTAATATGTGACTTCATATATCAGCGGTATGTTAATTTATATGCCAGGTTTTTGGTGACAAATTGCAATGGTGTTTTTATATTTGAGTAAATCTTGGTATTGTTTAAGCTCAATACTTACTTGTGGCAACTCGTTCTTTGGAATATAAGAATTTGTGAATTTAAAAATAATCTTATAGGAACCTAGCTTTCGGATGTTTAACGAGACACTTTTAATGCCTTTAAAAAATATTTCTCTACCTAGCTTCTGCTAGCGGCTTCGCTTGCATAAATAACGCATAGAATAATACTCAAACTCAAACTCAAAATATTCTTTATTCAAATAGGCTTTAAGCACTTTCGAATCGTCAAATATACAGTCTGTTATGTCCGCCTAAGTGAAGCTACCGCCGATTCGGAAGGTAGATTCTGCAAAGAAGAAACGGCAAGAAACTCTACAGGTACTCTTTTCAAAGATAATCACATTACATTTGTCAAATGTACAATTAAGATATAAATCCTCATTTCACCCCTTGAGGGGTAGAATTTTAGAAAATTTTGAAACACGTGTTTTCTTATCTTCGAATGTTCGCATAAAAACAATGTTTCTTGTTTCTAGTTTTAAATTTGACGGACATCCCATACAAACCTTTTTCACCCACTTAGAGTAGATTTTGAAAGTCCTTTGTTAGTTAGCTCGTTCACGTTTTAAAACCAACACGTGTGAAAAAAATCAGCTTTGTCCAACTCCAGCTTCCAGATTTAGGCTGGGGGTTGAAATGTCAGTCAGGTCTTTTCCTTTCATATACATATATGAGACTGTTAATTAGGCTAATAAACATAATTTCAAGCTTCCAACTTAAATTGCCAAACAGCCTTTCACAAAATCTGTTATTTGCAGCGGGAGAGCCTCTGTGTTCCACCTATGAGCTGGCTCACTTGACCGAAAAAATAGTACCCTTTTACAGTGTATCAACGTGAAGTATTCTGATGCTTACAAAACTGATCTATCCTCTCTTTCGTTCTATGAATGTCAAACTTTTTAATCACCTTGCTTATATATTTTTTCCTTCCAAATTCTATCCTACTTTATAAGTCAGCAACAAGATCCTAATCTATACATAGACGGCGAGCTCCATAGTGTTACCAAAAAATAACAGAAACACAACTTAACTATTTTATCAATAAAGACAGGCTTATCAAGAAGACACCAATATACTATGGTACCACCATATATACCTCTCTGTCTAACATGTCATGATGATGTCAGGACGTTGCAGTTCCATGTCCACTTCTTAAATCTAGTAATAGTAGAACGAATCTTGGGAAAAATTCACCAATAGCTCGTATGTCACGATTATTTAATGCAATACCATCAGTGGACATGGGTTTTGATAGTCTTGATTCATTTAAAAATAAATGCTATACCTTTTATTTGAGTTAATTAATATTTGTCTGTTTTTATTTTTGTTAAGCTTCTTTTTTTTTTTTTTTTTTCTCTATTTTATTATTATGTTTTTTTTGTGTAGTTAAATTATTTTTTTTTCCTTTTGGTGTTTGTTTAATTTTTATCGTTCAATTTTGTTAGTTTACTTTAACTAAGTTATCAACACTATTTATGGCATGTTGTGTACTCCAGTAATTGGGGGTGCATCTAAGTATTGTGTAAAACTTTCTTTTTTTGTATTTTCATATGTACTTCTGTTGGAGTTCCTTAATAAATAAATAAATAAATTTCACTTGCAATTTCCAATCACTAAACTGTTTTGTCAAAAGTTATAAGTTTGTAAACCACATTAGGTTTGACGTCATAGGTACCAATCTAGGCCCACCACCGCTATATCATTTAGTAACACTCACTCACACAAATACAAAATCGACATGACTTACGTAACGTACAGTAAAAAAATAGCACACAATTATAAAAGGTACGTTAAAAAAATTTCATCTGCTAAAAGCATCTGCAGGCTAATTAGAACGATAATATTTAAAATAATCGTATCCGAAACGCTAAGCGAAATTTACACAAGACAATATTAGAACAGAGAAATGAACGGAGCGAATGCAATAACAATAAATAGCAATAAATAAAAGGATTCAGTCGTTGCTTGTATTGTATGATACTAATCCTTGAAACATAGGTGGCGTGGAGACGCTGTTGGTTGTTTTTAGTTTATTTTATTTATATTTAAAGTATGTTTTAGTTACATCCTATACAGTTATATTGATTTAGTAATTTAATAAAAATTTATATACAGTTATATCGATGTTAATGTACATTTTATAAATTTCATTATTTACAACCAAAAAAATTAAATTTATTTCAATAATAATATATATTTTTTTTTTATTATGAAGATGCAATGGGAGATTTCTTTTAATTAAAAGAAAATTAACAATGCTTTTTTTAAGGTGTTGCTAATATTCCTATTGACCCTCCAAATAAACCCGTAGCCTGAGCTAGGATAGCATCGAACCCAAAACTCGAAACTTGCGTTAACGGAGCGAAGACGGATCTTCTACCATTGAGCTATTGATTTTTAAACACTTATACCTTGACATAAATATACATGCAATTATTTGTCAAGTCATGTTACAAAACTATCACGAATATGAGTCATTACCCTACACCACACGACTCATAAAACTTTCAACTGCGAATATCGACTCCATGCCTCTTTCCCCGCAGAACTAATCCAAGGCAGCGCCGACTGTTACGGCGATTACTTTAATTGGCTCAATCTCCATTCAAAACCACCTCGTGGTAGGAAGAGGGGGGCAGATTTATAGCGAAAGGGTCTGATCCCTGTTTATGAAAGAAGATAGCAAAAAATTTACCGAATACACTTTTCTAGACTCCCAATTTGCTTATTTTTCGTATATTTAATTGGATAATGTTACTTTTTTAAAGAATATTGGCAAAGCTTTTCATATCCCCTCCATATAACCTCGCAGCTTGCGTTAGATGTACGACAATATCCCAATGGGTCAGTATCAAACCTACAACTCTCCGAGTGAATAACGTTTTTTTATTGAAATACTAGCGGCCCGCTCCGGCTTCGCATGGGTATAAAATATATAGCCTATGTCATTCACTGAATAAACGATTAAAATCGATCCAGTAGTTTTGATTTATTCATTACTTCCCGTGCCCCGCACCCGTTAAATGTAATTATTTACGACATCACATTAGAAACCTCAAAAGTAATTTTTTTTTCTCTACTATTTAATGGATGTTATTAAACATATAAACCTTCCTCTTCAATCACCAATCAATTTAAAAAAACCGCATCAAAATCCGTTGCGTAGTTTTAAAGATTTAAGCATACATAGGGACAGAGAAAGCGACTTTGTTTCATACTATGTAGTGATAACTGAATGCTTCGCGATACAAATTTTCATCACATATTTTTTCCCCTTCATCACTTATTTTTTGGCCTGCGTCCTTGTCCAAGGCCCCATCTATTTCTATACAAATATTCATCAAAATCGTGTCAGCGACTTAGGCGTGAAAATAGTACAAAAAATTGGGCAATAATTGAAATCGAAAAAATTGTCACAAAAAACTTTAATATGATTATCTGAGACAGCTTAAGGGTGGGATTATTATAACATTTTTATACAAAGATCGGTTACAAGCACTGAAGGAAATATTAAGTAATACCTACAAGACTAACCCTCTCGTGATGCCGGGGTATAAATTATTTGAGCGAGATTGGCTGCTTCAATTTTTCTCAACTGAAAGATACTCCACTTGCCTAATCCCAATCAATATGAATTTAATTTTTATCGATAATCTCATAAATTATTTTAATAAATTTTAATAAATGTACGATTTATAACTCTTGTTTTTTTTTTAACTGACTAAACTAAGTTCATCATTCAATTTAGTCAAACTACATGAGTTTGGCGACCGATCTAATCTAATATAAATAATGTATAAATCAACGATCTCAGGTTACAATACAAAAACTAAAATACAATAGAAATATTGAATAGTGATAAAACTTCAAGAAACCTTTCCATATCAAAAAGGATAAGCAGTCTATAAAAATAATCAAAAATATTTGTTAATATATATAAACAATTATACTTAAATCAAAAAATTTAAAACAATACTAGAGTACCTTCACAGCCGTGTTTGCCAGAGTGAAGCGATAATTTGGAGGGGCAGGCAAGTTAGCGCAGACTAAAATATTGGCCCCATCAGTACATCATGTCGAGATATCGATCATCAGACCGATCGGTGATTTAAAAGATCATTTATTACTTTACACACGTTTTGTATTAAATCTATAAAAACTAACAATCTAATAATTTTTATATGAATATTATTTTATCTCTAAATATAAACGCTACACACTCAGCAGCCACATAGGATTGTAGGATCAGATGTCGGGGGTCCAGAAACATACGCAGACACCAACATCTAGACCGGAACACGTGCCTGTATGGTCAATACATACATTCCATTTAATTAGTAGTAGTAGAGCCACGCTTCTCCCAGCATAAATGGACCAGCTTGACCGACGAAGTACTACTCACTTACAAAAAGTTAGCGTAAAGTAACAACAATAATACTCAAGTAAAACAACAGTACTCTGATACTATTTCATTTCGTGCGGTGAACTAGTGTCGAAGGGTTAAGGCAACATTCAGCTGATACTTCAAGTATCGCGCGCGTACATAGGTTTCAGTGATTACTTACCATCAGGCGGAGCGTACGCTTTTCTGATTTAAAATATAATCATTAAACAGTTACCAAAAACCTAAATATCCAAATGTATTCCTTTCGGAAATTATCGTGGTGTTATTATTTAGCATCCCAGTACAAAGTCGTCCGTCCGTCCGAACTCCGACCGATATATCAACATTAGCGATGTCCCTGTCCGGCTGCGACGAGACACGTTACGAAGAATTATAATCACTGGATGTTTTTAAGAAAAAAATAACATTAGAAGTGTTACTTTACGCATTCCTTATTCGGTTAGTGACGTAAAGTGACGTTAGTGTGGTAAAGCGATGTTGAACGTGATCAATCTTTGGATGGGTGACTAAAGAAGTGGGATTGACATTTTATCATCTTGATTTTGTCTTGATTTGGCGGATATGAAAGTTTAAAACTTCAGACGCTATGTGTTTCACAAACATGCAAAAGTTTGGACAACAATAATTGGACGCAAATAAGCAATACCATGTCAACCCACAAAATTGAAAAAAGTGAGTTATATGTGCAAAAGTGTTAGTAAATGGCTGAAGAACATTTTTCTTTAATATTTGTAGGGTTTTAAGCTTTAAAACTTCTAAAAAAGCCATTTTTAACCATGCAATTTATGTATTATGTTAAACGTTTTGGGTTTTATTATATACGAAATATGCAGTTTGTAAACTTATTTTTTGTGAAAATAAGTAAAATAACTTACATAAATCTGTAATTGCCAAAAACTTGACCAATACATAAAAAAACATATAAAGCAAGTTGTTCAAAATTTTCAAACGCGTTTTTCTCGAAATGAAACTCGCGTGTGTTGACATGGTATTGCTTATTTGCGTCCAATTATAACATACAAACAAAAACTACTCTGCGTTTTTCTATAAGTGTTAAAACTCAAAATCAATATCCTAGCAGAGCTGTATCTGTAATGCTATTTACTCAATAAAATAAAAATGCATTTAATTTTATATTACTATCAAAGCCAGATCTAACAAATCTACATCCGTTTATAGTCCCGTGGGACGTCAAAAATGAAGATTTAGTCCCTCGCCGCGTCATACGTTAAGTCGGCTAATGAAAACACGGCGGGGTAGTGATAAAGTGGACGGGTCACAGGTCGGATACGTCTTCGGTCTTCGACCAGTGAAATACTGTGTCTTACTTTAGTATATCTACAAGGTCATTGGATATTGGTATGGTATAAACAAATGGTAGATTTTCGTAAAATACCATTTAAATAAAAATGGTATTCGGCTTTTACAGGTTGCGTTGGATGATATAATAAATCTCATTACGCGTTATAATTAAGTATTTTATACATATATATACTGATTTAAGATAATCGATCTAATATTTTAACTAGAAGAACTGGGGTCTACCATTAACGTATATATATATTTCCTATATACTACCTACTACCTACCTATAAGTCGTGATACGATATAGCGATACTGCTCAGCTTAAGTTGTCATTTGAATCACAATAAGAGTTTATGGTAGACCTCTGTGCCCCAGCTTCGCTGTAAAACGTTTTCAACGAGACTCACGTCACGAACACTCAAAACAAGCGTTATTAAATAATTCATTTAAACAATTTTTTGTAAAGAATTTTCAAAATCAATAATAACTATAGTAACAGACGAAGAAATATTTTACATCGACCTTCGAAACGACTTAACTCTCAATATAATAGCTACACTAGGCCCGGTGACGCTGTCAAGGCCAATAGGACCAACAACAACACATTCAGAAAAAATCTGAACCAGCTTATTTAATAATATTTACGGTCAAGGCGAATCACTTTGAATTTGGTTCAATGAGTGAGTGAGTGTAATAGTTAATTAGTTGATAATTAGCACAACATATTTAACCACTTATTATTATAATAATTGGTCTTCGTTAAAAAAAATAGCAAGCTTAAATCGCTTAGTGTTAGTGCCTAACATGAAAACAGTCTATACGTATAAATAAATAAAATTAAAGTGTCTGTTTGTAATTTGAAATATATAGCTGTTCACTAAATGCATATTATGAAAGTATATAAACTTACTTAAAAATTAAAATAAATCAATTTTAATATTTTCTGTGTCTCAGTCTGTCTGTTTGTTCCGGCTGTCTCTGTAACAAATGGCAGGTAACCAATGTCATAAGGAGCAAATTAGGACTTTTATTTTAGAAAAATAAGGGTATTATTTCTTCTTTTTTAGAAAAGATTTAGGGTTCCGTGCAATAAAGAAAAATCGGTACATCATAGGTTACCTTAAAGATTCGTTCTTTATCTCCGGAGTTGTTAATATTATCATGACTTCATACTTTTAATTATTAACTATTTAAACGCGACCACTATGTAAGCCGATTAATATAAAAATACATAGGGCAAATCATGTAGGCAAAGACGTATTTATAACCATAAACTTTTATATTTATAGATTTATAGACATGGCCAATTGGCCATGAAAGGGCACGTCACAAAATTACAAATAAAATGTTTTGACGACGTTGTGGTAGCGATCCTTCCTTAAGCGCCACAAGTCGCGGTTGCGATTCCCGCTCGTAGCAGGTTCCTTAGTAAATTCGTAGAAACGCAACGTAACGAAGTTCGTCACAATCGAAGTTAGCATCATTACCTTGCCACAAAATCGAATAAATTTAGCGTGCGTCTAACGAAAAAGGGTAGAATCCGTTTTTTTGATAAGATTATAAGATTTTAATTTTTTTCAGTTGAATCTTTGTATATTTTATTTACAACCAATCTTTTAAATGAATTATTAAAAACATTGTAGCCGTTATTGTTACCGTTTGGCCTCTTTGCAATTAGATTTGATTATAACTTAAACATGACTAGATTAAAAAAAAACTTATTTAATTTTTAGCTTTTAAAATGAAACCAAACCGTATAATTTCTTTTATATACAATATGATCTATGTGTGTTTTATTCTCATAGAATCAAAGGATATCTCTAACCAGAATGCATCGCCGTCAGTCTGTCTGGAGGGAAGCGATGTGAGAGGCCGCGGGGGAGCTTTTCATCACGACCCTCGGAGGTGTTTTATAATTATTTAGAATTTCTCTTCTGTTTATATCGAGTTCATTGTGTGATTTATTTTATATTATATATGTGAGAGATATATTATATATATTTATAAGCTATATTTAATAGAATAAGAGACCCGATGGACACATCAACTTCCAGCCTGAGTCCTTGGACTTAAAAGGTGATTTTTTAAAAATTTTTTTAATGTAAACGAACACTAAGAAAGGATTTTTCGAAATTCAACCCTTACAAATACAGAAGTAATATTTTTTTGATTTATGTGTTTCAACCATCTAAAGCGATACTCAAATGAATGGGTACTGTAGTTGCGAATTTCCTCTTCTATCTCCGGAGTCCTATATCACACCATTACAAATGTAGACATATCATAATGATATGGTATCACGGCTGAGTCTCTGTACTCGGCCCCCGCCCGGTGACGCTGTCAAGGCCAGTAGGGCCAACAGCAATACACATTCCGAAAAAAAAAAAAAAATCATAATGATAAGCGGTTAGCAACCCGATTTTTTTTATACCAAATGTTTCAAGCAAACCTATTGAAGATTAGAAATGAGTAGAATTTTGAGACTCTGACTCTCCCTTTGACCAACAAAATTGTATTAATTAATATTATACGTCAATGACACCGTTGTGGCGTTGTGGGTAGCGAATCTGACTTAAGTCTCGACGGTTGCGGGTTCGATTCCCGCTCGGAGCAGATGTTTGTATTAATCGTACAGGCATGTTTTCCGGTCTGGTTGTGTTTGTCCTTGTCATTGTGAATGTTTCCGGACCCCCGACACAGGATATAATTATCCTAATGGGGGCCGTTGAGTGAAGTAGCGTTTATTATTTATTTATTTATTTAATGTATTGCAGTTACGCTCCAACAGGCCTCTTAGCAAAGTTTAATACTGCGACATTTCGATAAAATCTGCTTGTTCTGTCGGTACCTACTGTAGGGTATCTACATTTGAAGTGTTTAACTATAATTAATTTGAAATTAAAATGAAAATTTTTAACAAAAGTTATTTAATCGATATTTTCCTAAAACTAACTGACTGACTTGTTTGATCAAATCAGTCTGATAGGTTTAAATTAAACACCATACATTAGATTATTATACTTCAATTTTGATTTGTAAATATTTTTACATTACGCTACACAATTATCGTTTAAATCAGCGGCTACATTTAGGTCAATGTTTTGACAACGAGATTTATGGCTACCTCCCTTTAACATAAGCAAATATAGACTAATACATCTCCGGTGCGCACGCACACCATCAACGCCATCTATCTTTCATCGATAAGCATTACACCTTTTACGTTTCCGCCACCGCTTGATAGATGGCAGCACTCGTCAAGTGATTTATTATGTGGCGATGTTTTTATACGGATCTTAAATCTTGTAACATTAGTTTTGGTTCTTTTTATAATAACGAAAATAGTACTGTGGATATCTCATTATATCGTAATTGAAACGTTGCTAGATTTATACGTTCTTTCAGTGTTCTGTTTCGCGGTATCGAATCCGGTTTATGTAAGGATAATGGAAAATCTTTTCATTTCTTTGGTTGAAAAAAAAAATCAATTTTTCGTTTGTCTTTTCTATTTGTTTCATTAAAGATAAAATTTCGGTGAGTGTTGTCCATCCGCAAACACTTCTAATTGAATAAATATATACAACAAAAAATAATAGCTGCTATAGGTTTCATACATAACCATTAGGCAGAAAATAAAAAATATAAATATTATTCATTTTTTCTGTTTTTTCAGTGGATAAATAAATAGCCGCCTACAATGTAGAATGGCCTAACAACTTAAATGCATCACACAAAATAATTTTAAATTATAAACAGGGGGAGGATGAGTAAATATATGAGTACGAAATGGTCGCAAGCGGATCATCATCATCATCAGCCTGTATGGATCCTCTCATGGACATAGGCCACTCCTAATCTTCATCCTAATCAAAGCCGCTTTTTTTTCAAATCGTCGGTTAATGAAGCTCTATTAGTCTTATTACATAATGCTAGTTAAATCGATCAACTGTACTTGTTGTATCAAATCAGTTTTATCAACCCTTTCCAAACGTATTCAGGCATGCGCCGCAAGGCCATTGATATACCAGACACAACACTATTGTCACAGTACATACCCGCACACAATACCGTCTTCGGCAGCGGAGACGAGGTCTCTTGTCGCGTCGTGACGCGCTCACGCCGTCGAGTGAGTCCATCGATTAGGATGCGTTCAACGCGCTACCTTCAATCCTGTTGGCGTCCTTAGCCTTTGATACCTTTGCAGGAGGCCACGACGACGGCAATTTTCTCGGCCAGATATCAAAAATTGGCCTGATGACGCTGACAAGGGCAGTAGGACCAATAGCAATAGGCAATCAGAAAAAAAATCTAATCAAAACTAATCAACTGAGAGATTTTCATTTACTTATACGACAGCAACATTTAAAAAAAAAATCACTCCCATTACAATAACTTTAATGAAGAAATTCTTCTTTGACACCGTTGTGGCGTTGTGGGTAGCGAGTCTGCCTTTAGCCTCGACGGTTGCGAGTTCGATTCCCGCTCGGAGCCGATGTTTGTATTAATCGTACAGGCATGTTTTCCGGTCTGGGTGTGTTTGTCCTTGTCATTGTGAATGTTTTCGGACCCCCGACACAGGATATAATTATCCTAATGGGGCCGTTGAGTGTGTAGCGTTTATTTATTTATTATTTATTCTTTGACCTTTTTTTATACCAGAATGGTTGCAGACAAGCGTACGGACCACTTGATGATAAGCGGTCACCGCAACCTAGGAACGCCTGCAACGCTAGATGTCGCATGCGTGGTGCCGACCCCTTAAAAACCTTTTCAACCTTCCCTTGAAGAACTCCATGCAGTAGCATGTTGGGAAAACCTCGACAGGGAGATCATTCCACAGCTTGAATGTTCGCGGTAAAAAAAATCCTTTAGAACCACACTTGGTTTTAACAATTGACTTTAAAATAATTTGATTTAGGAACCTGCTCATCAGACACAAATACGATCTTTGATCTCTAACAAGATACTTCGGTAATGGCTAAATACATCTTTGGAATATGGCTAATTAATAAAACTTAAGTCGTAAATAAACCGGGGTGGCTGTTAGCAAAAACTGTTAAGATCATAAACCTGTCAACGGATGAGGCACTGCCTTTGTTGCGCTGTAACGTTTGACGATAAATCTTATGTGGGACAATTTCGACTGGGCGTATACTGGTTCTTTCGATATCTTATTTAGTTTATTGATTATGAAGACTAATTATAATAAATTATAATTCTCTCCTATTGTCGTAAACTCAATAAGTTCTGGGCTTGAATCTTGATAGGTTTTTTAAAATATTGTCCTTATATTTTAGAATTTAATGATTGCTTTTTGAATCTTTAATTCAGGGTTTAATCTATTTATTATTACTAATCATTACTTATATATAAATCTTCACGTGGAATGTTATCAAGAAAGTTAACTTTACTTTCACGCTCAATCGTAATCCCGTTGCTTTTGGGCGATAAAGAACTAGCCCTCCGTTCACGTGTGCAGGCAATGAAACTGTGGGTGTCCGGCAATTTTATTTCATAAAAAAAAATAATAGCATATATTGTGTACACAAAATTAAGGTTGTGCAATCGACTTAAGGATTTTAAATTAATCTAAATTTAAAAAGTAAAAAAAATCTCTAATTACATTAAATCATTATGAAAAAAACAACATAATTATCAATAGTGCTAAAAAAATCAAAGTTCATTAACCCTAAAATGAACTGTCATATAAATGAGATATGTGGGCTTAATCAATAATTACGTACACGTTTACGTTCATCACACAACGCCCAACCGACCCAGCGTTCGTTCGGTGAAAAACACCCCGTATCGTGCCCGAGGCGAGTCGATCCGACCCATAAATAATAAATACTAGCACGGTGCGTCTGCAGATAATGGTAATTTACGATTCGCTACCATTGCCGTCAAATCTTTGGCAGCGGCCGACTAGATAGACATTAGGGACACTTTTTTGGGACATTTGAAGTGTTAAATTCATCGTAGATTATATTTATGTATATGTTTTTATGTAGTTTTTAGAAAATAGATATCGTCATCTGTAATGAGTTAAATTTAAATTATAAGTAACAAGCACATTAAAACAATAAATCGTTTGACTGCCGACAAAAACGCTTAGAGTTGAGTACAATCGACAATCAGAAATTCGAACCAGAAACTCAGTTATTATATGAAAGTTCAAAGATATAATTCACGTTCGTCGATCGAGGTTAAAATAGGAACAAACGTTGTCGCCCGCCCAGCGGTTCGAATAAATTACAAAGATATATTATTATTAAAATTTGGGCGCGAAGTTCGTTCGTAACTTGGGTGATATCGGGACGGTGGGTGACGTGGGGTGGAATCGGGACACGAGCGAGGAGAGGGTTGACTTGCGCTTAAACTGCCCATAAATAACGCTTTTGACAATCTTACGTATCATTTTAATTATTATACGTTTTAGATGTTTATATACATTTTATATAAAAGGCAATGCTTATAATGATTTATAAGGCGTAAATATTGGTACAAATCGACGTCTTGTCTCAGATATATATGAGATAGCTAAATACCTTTTGATTTTTTTCTGTTAAGTATGATAATTTTTTACAATTCATAAAAATTCGTATGCAAGAAAATATGTCATAAAACGATTACTTGTAAAGAGGGTGTTAAAAATCCTGCATGATCTAAAACAAAAACTACGTGTTTTGCACGTCTTGGCACGCTTGCAATGTATGCGTCCATCGGCTTTTTAGTTCCGGCGAGGAGTGCCTTCACGGCCGCCTCTTAGTAAACTCTCTCGCGTAGTGACGCTGTCGAGGCCATGGTGAAAATCCGTATGGAAATTTCGTCATAGCCATGAAACCACTTTAACTTCGAAAATCGATTGATCGATGAAAATTAGGAATCAGATAAGACAGCTCTCTACAAATTTTTTTAATGTTACAAGTTGGCAAGCAAGCATACGGCCCACCTGATGGTAAGCAAGTTGCCTAAAACCATTAGTAGGTGCCACACACACGTGGCCAACGTCGAGATATTGGTTCTTGAATCTCCTTTGCCCAGTCATTTCACATTTCTACAGAGCCCTTCAAACCGGAACACAGTAATGCCTAAGCAGTACTATGTGGCGGTAGAATATTTAACGCTGCTGTGGTACCTACATAGCCGGCCTCTTGCAACAAAATACCTACCACCATTGTGACTGATTGCTCTGGTGGAATAATCTCTCCTGTCTGTAAATTGTCTATACACAGACTTTTAAACAAATTATTCATAATCTGTATAGCCTTATCATAAAGTGGCAAAATTTACTAGTAAACGTTAATAAATTAAAATAAAAAAACGTGAGATTACAACGATAACAGTCGTTACTGGATCAGTTATCGTTGAGATGCTGTTGCGGAACCCGACATCCGCTGTAAATCAGACCAAAGACGATAGATAGCGGTCATTAAGCAAATTATACTCTGTGGTAAATTTTTACCGTAACATCGATAATTTATCGTTTTTTAAATATTTTATTGCTATCGTCTGCCCGCGACTATGTCGGTGTGGATTTCAGATTTATGTTCAGAGTAAAATAAAAAATTTGGGAGTGGTTTCTTTTTTTACTAACTAAAGGTTTTCTTGGTGGAAGGTACCTTAAATACCTTTCTGTAACCCTTACAACATGAATGCAGAATTCTATTATTATGATTTGAATACGTAAGTAATACGCCAGACAGGCAAACTTTTATTAATTAATATTCAGTCTCTTGATATTTTTTAAGACTCTGGTAGCGCCCTAAAGTTTCATCAGTACCAATAATTACCAAATATGGGAAAGTTTTTTTTTTAATATTTTGTACTCATGGTTGTGCAAGTACTAGGTCAAACAGCGATAAAAAATTAAAGGCAAAGTTGCTTACTCGTCGGAATTAGAATTTTTTTTTTTCAAAGTGTTATTCTTTTATAGAAGCCCCGGGCTGTAGCCCCGGCCTACCCTAAATACGGCCCTGGGTACCAAACTCAATTATTTTTACACATGCTTCTATATTTGTAAAATTAGACTAGTTTCTACCCGTTGCTTAATCCTTTATTGTTTGCATTCAAAAAAACATGTTTTAAATATTATATAGTAATGTTCGTAGCGTCATAATTATGTAGTAAATAAGGAAACGAAAAAAAACAGACGCATACATTTAATACTAAGCATGGTTTTTGGATTTTGTCTGAGTCTGTTTTTTAACACAATATTGATATGTGCAGATAGGTTTTTATCACAGTTTCTAAAAGAAAAAATATAAAGTATTACTAATAAAATATATAAAGCGCCATCTTGTTCGATATAATAGAACCTTTATTGATTTTGTACCATACATTAAGATATGGTCATAGAACATACTACTACTGCCATCTTTTCTTAAAAGTATGTACTACATAATCATTAACCCAATATTAATTAAATATTTATGTTCTATAAAATATATTTATGATAAATTGTTATAAAGGTATCATAAAGGGAATAGAAGATATGTTTCATCACAATGTTATCGTTATTACCATGTATCATAAATGGTCTATGAACATAAAGGTAGCGACATCTAGCGGAAGAACCTAAAACAATATCGAATAATCGAATCAATCTAAATAATTAGAAACAAATATTATTCTTCCTATATTTTCCTATCAAAACATACAATTTACATAAAAAACTGCTATAACCACATTGTATATAATGATGCATTTGAATTAATAAATAAAAAGAACTTTGAAAGTGGAAATCAAAAACGACTTTTAATAGTAAAAATATTGTTTAAAAAACTTAAACGTAACGGAAGATATATCAAAAGCGAAATTATTAATTCGAGCAGTTGTTAAACACCGCCGCTAGATGGCGTTGCTCGGCTAAGTGGTGATATTTCCATGTACTTACGAGTAGCTTGACCGCATTATTTATCGCGCCATTACTGCGAACCCTTAAATCATCACGTGACGCCCTTCTACGTGTGCCTCGACAAACATCCCTTAGCTCTTATACCAAAACATTAAAGACTATTTTTCCATGTAATAATTCTTCTCGTGGTCGCCCGTACGTGCTTTAATGAATGGCAGACGGGCTCCCAAACTTTTTTTTTATGAAATTGTTCAGAGAGCACTTAGCAGGAAAATCTATTAGACAGACGGGAATAAAAATGAAGTATTTCGTTCGTTCCGAGTTGATTCTTAATGATGCACTTTTTGTGAGACAATTCAAATTTTTGGCGTCTATTTGTACAATTAATGGCTTTGCGTAAAGAGTGATATTTATAATATGATGTGATGATCTAGAATACAATTGTATCTTGTATTTACTTTTTCCTAACATTATTCCCGGTATTTTATCTACCCAGGCTCTGCTTATTACTCGTTAACGTTAACGTACCGTGGTAGCTACCTCCCCCCTCAGAACTGTTGAACTATGGGAGTTTAAATTCTGGAAAAAATTTAGTTTGTAGAACATCAGAAGAACTTTTAACGATTATTATGTTTGAGAAGATAGGTCTACAAATTTTAGAGATACATAGGTTTCAAAAACGGAACCCTTATAGTTTCGTTATGTCCGTCTGTCCGTCTGTCCGTCCGTCCGTCCGTCCGTCCGTATGTCACAGTCATTTTACTCGGAGACCATTGGCTATATCTATATGAAATTTACTAAATAGGTGTATTCTGTGAACCGCACAACGATTTTGTAATGAAATCTTAAAATATATAAGAATTAAGGGTAGCAGTCCATACATGTAACTAAGTGTTGAAAAAAAAAAATTCAACGTATGTCAACGTGTGAGATATCTTTGGATAGGTATTTCAAAATGATAAGGAGGTTTGATTTTGACTTTTTTCATTAAGTCGGTAGTTGTTGAGATATTAGCTCCTAAAGTCGTAAAAATTGTGTCCCCTCTAACTTTTGAACTATGGGATTTAAAATTCTGGGAAAATTTGAGCTTATAGGACATCAAATAAAATTTCAACCACATTTGGTTTGAAGAAGATAGGTCTATAAATTGAAGAGATATATAAGTTTTTCTCATAACTTTGTTTTTCATATAACTTTTAATAATCACTTTGAAATTACCAACTTATTTTTGCAGTCGATTTTAATACGTTATTTTTTTTAACGTCCTTAAGATTCTTCATAACCAAGCTGCGGAACCCTTTAGTTTCAACTGTGCGTGATCCACAACGCACTTGACTGCTAATTATTAATAATTCCTATGAATTTAACAACTTATTTTTGCGGTCGATTTCAATTCACTAATATTTAAAGTCCTAAAGATTCTTCAACATCAGGCAGCGGAACCCTTTAGTTTCCACTGTGCCTGGTTCACGACGCACTTGACAGATAATTATTAAATAATAATATTACAGTTTGCGTTTCTAATTGAAGATAGTTTATATTGTAAGTCTAAATACCATCATAAATATTATTATAATTAACGTATAAATTATTGAGACTACATTGTTAAAAAAGAACATACAACCTTTAACTTTAGAAAAATAAACCATATAAATATATTATTAATATCAATATCAAAGAAAAGATAAACAGACTTTTATAAAAGATAAAAACCAATTACGACAAAAGAAAACAAGAAAGGACGAATTAGAATTAAAGTCATACATCCCTTTGAGATGTTATATAAAATGTGACAAACGCAAAAAGTCCCAACAAAGCGCATATATTTAGGCATTATCGTCTCCCTACAAAAGGTTGAAAAGTACTCACGTGTCGTTATCACCGGCCTGTAGCAACCCTTACGTTCAGGGAAACTTGGGGATGTTTAAGGCATAAGCGAAAGCAATGAAAAACCTTACTGGTACAAAAAAAACTTCTAACCCTTTTTGGTACATGGTCTTCGTAAATTATGAACAATTGTTTTTGTAAATGACAGTTTGACGAAGGAAGATTTTTTTTTTTATGTTAGAAGTTGGCAAACAAGCATACGGCCCACCTGATGGTAAGTGGCTGCCGCAGCCTATGAGCGCTTGCAGCACCATTAGTAGGTGCCACTCACGCGTTGCCAACCTCGAGATATTAGTTCTTAAATCTCGTTCGCCCAGTAATTTCACTAGCGTACAATGCCCTTCAAACCGGAACACAGTAGTGCCTAAGCACTACTATTTGGCGGCAGAATATCGGACACTGCGGTGGTACCTACCTAGCCGGCCTCTTGCAACAAAAGACCTACCACCAGTGTGACTGATTGCACTGGTGGAATAATCTTTGTTGTGACAGAGGTTATCCCAACAGTTATAATGATAAGTAAGTTGATGGGAAGTGGGAATTTTGACCTCGGAGTTCTCACTCAATGTCACTAGGTACTGGTGGTGGAACTCATCTATTAATAAATTGATTTAGGTATGTCATTGTACCTAGTATTAGGAACTAATTATAACCTCGAATTAACAAAATACTAAGTGACAAACAAAAACGATAATTCGAAGTCAAGAAAATTTAGAGCACCTTAAATGTCACTTGTCACTCGGCACAAGTGTGTGCATTACCCATCCATCATGAGATATAGTCTGTACTGTTGAGTTTGTGTGTGTTTCGGACCACAGAATTTAAGTATCGTAACGGAGGGCGTTTGAAATTGAAATATGAAATGAAATTAACTGGTCTGGTAGGCCTTTTTTGCAAGAGGTCGGCTAGGTAGGTACCACCACAGTGTCAGTTATTCTACCGTAAAGCAGTATACTGTGTTTCGGTTTAGAGGACACTGTAGCAAGTGAAATTACTGGGCAAAGGAGATTTAATAACAAATATCTCTAGACTGGCAAAGCGTGAGTGATACCTACAAATATATGGTGTTGCAAGCGCTCATAAGGTACTACGACCGCTTACCATCAGGCAGGTCGAATGCTTGCTTGCCAACTTAGTGACATAAAAAAATAATATTCGTCGTACATTTGGACCAAACATTTACTTTGTAGCGAGAATTATCAGAAGTCGTTCAAATGATTTATGTACACAATTATTGGGTTATTCAGGTACTGTGTTTTGAGATTCGATCCCCAGCCGATAAACGCTAGACAATGAGCTAACATTTAATAGTGTTTTGAAGGGTTTCGAAGAAATTATTTGTTTGTGTGACCGATATATATCGTTTGGCGTAGCTATTAATTGACTAATCAAAGCAAATTGTAGCTCCGTTTACGTAGAAGATGTCATAAAGTCTGCCTGTATTAAATTTTTAGGTAATGACGGTTGGCAAACAAGCACACGGTCTGTCTGATGGTAAGTAGTCAACGCAAACTGTGAACCCTTGCAATGCTTGAAGTATCACAGACGCATACTCAAGAAGGGAAAAACTAAGGAAATAGAGGGGGTGGGAGATTGGGCCTTCGGGGCTTATTGCACCAAATTCTATGTATGTATTCATGAATTACTAATACTGTTATTTTAGACCGATTTTCTACGAAAGCGTAGTACCATACCGGGCGAGCCTGCCCATCTGGGCTACGAGGAGCATGGCTTTAATACTTCTAAACTACTTTAGCGTCATATAACAAATCGACATGAAGTAGCAGTATTTGCACACCAAACTCTTACTTCCTCTTTCCCATCATTTTTCTCCTTTCATTCTCCGCTTCCGCTTGCGATACAAGCGTCAAAGCTTAAGATGCAAACGTCAATCCTACAATTAATTATTTATATATATTTTTTATTGTTTCACTACAAAATTGTGTAGCCGTGCATACAATACACTTATTTACTAAAATTCGTATACATAAAGCCAATAGTCTCCAAGTAAAATGTACTGTGCCTTATGGACGGACGAAGCCATTTATGCCAACCCTCAAATGTGATACTTATTAAATATATAGGAATTTATTGACCATAGTACTAGTATGGAAATAGTTTTATTCCTAAATGTAACTCTCAATGCATACCCATCGAGTTGAATCCAATCAGATTTCGCCACCAGGGAATAGCTTCAGGTGTAAATCCAGGCAGAATCTATCACTGTCCGGATCTCGGCAAGCCTGCATAAATCCCACAAGTATAACGCAATTTTGACATATCATTGATCTATCCAAGCGAGGATCATCTCAACACCTAGCTTCTGTCTCCCTTAGGATGTCAGCAGAACTATATTGCTTTAACACTCTAAGCATCACGAATATACCAATTTGTTGCCTTTACATTGACGTATTCATTTATATTCCATCGAAACGTCCTCTAGTTAAACTAGTAATGTACTGTTAACATTGAATAGTAAACTCTTTTTCGTCGAAAATGATAAAGGGTTGATTCGTTTGATAAATAGTCATAAGTAGTGATATAGAGTTTTGGAAAATGTACTATACGTACTTGATATAAGATTGAATTTAGTATGTGTTGATGTATATTTAGGATGTTTATATATTATAATATGTATTCTAGAGTAGATAGTTTGAAAGACAGGTTCTATCAAGCAGTGACAACTACATATTGTGTTGTGTATTTTATTCCGAAGGTGTAACCTCTGCTTTGAATAGGTGCTCTATGAAAATAGCTTGTATCGAGTACGGTGGGTCTAATTTAATCATTCCCTATTTTGAATGTGATAAGGGTGATAATCCTCTGATTTTAAATGTTTTAATGTGGGCGGGTGTACTTAAACGAATGTCAGACAAGGTTCACAAATGTTGACAATACATCTACCGTTCACTATGAATTGATAGGACGATTTAACACTCAATTTTGATATGTGTCAAAACAATACGTAATAAATATTATTTTGTTGTAATCTTATTGCCATATTTTTAATATATTATCATTGTTCCTTAAGGCTTATGATGCAGATTTTACAACGTGCATTTTAGTTTATAAAAGCACCAACGTTTTAACACATTTTTGGTGCAGAAAAGAGGCGGTTATATTTATAGCAGGCTGTAGAGTAATATACTAGAAGATTATTAACATTATCTGCTAATTAATTATACGAAAATAATTACCAGTCAAGTGCATTGTAGACCACGCACAATTGAAACTAAAGGGTTCCGCAGCTTGGTTATGAAGAATCTCAAGGAAATTAAAAATAATAACGAATTAAAATCGACAGCAAAAATAAGTTGGTAATTTCATAGCAATTATTAAAAGTAATATGAAAAACAAAGATATGGGAACAGCTTATATTTCTCTAAAATTTGTAGACATGTGAACCGGAACCCTTATGATTTGTAGAAACTATAAGGGTTCCATTTTTCCAATTTGGCTACGGAACCTTAAAAATAGTTATAATAAAGGAGTTAAAGGATTTTCTTGAGTACTTTACCACAGTTCGTGGAGAGCATTAAAGTCTCGCTAAAACACCAGTTCGGTTACTCTTGCGCAGTATCTGCTATCCGACTAAAATAGTCGGCTTGTCTATAAGTCTCCATTATGAGATTTGTATACGCACATATAGAGTCGACTCTGACAACCCGAATCCACAAGCATTCGCATTATGGAAAAAGATGATCACCCCGATGTCTGTAAAACCACAATAGCATTATTTAGAAGGCATTTTCTTCTGTGTCAACCACTCTGGCAACAGCTTTCCGACATTTCCTTTTTCGTCACAACTGTGGAACCAGCTTTCCCCGCCGATCTTTTCGAATCGATACGACCTGGGAACCATCAAGAGAAGAGACTATTCCTTCCTAGAAGGTAGGGAACGCACCTACATGACGTCTGGTTTTGCATGTCATGTGAGTCAAAAAAAAATGGTGTCGCAATTACTACCTAAATAATGCCATTTTTTATTTGTATTTCCAATTAATCTCGTGCAACGTTAAAGGAAAATATCGCGAGGAAACCTGCATATGGTAGAAGAAATTCTAAGACGTGTACCAACCTGTATGTCGTAGATGAAATTAAAGACATGTTCGTAATTATATTCCCCAATCCCACACAGTGGTGGTCCTTTGCTGATAGGGTTAAAATGTCTGGTTAGCTACAACTCGTGTCTATTCATCAGCAATGCTTCGAGGTCAGTCAGCTTATAACCAATACCATCTAGCAGGTAGGCAGTGTCTTAGACGCCTTTGTGTCTACTACTACTTAAGGTTTCAGATGACACTTTAACCCTTTCAATGCCTGCCAGTCAGAAACACATACTTACTAAGACAGCTTATCTCATACAAATCCTTGATGTAACTTGTGAGATTAGCAAAAAAGGCGATATAATAAAGACGGTAATAAATAACTTTTTATCAGATTGGGCGGGAGTTTAACGTTTTAATAAATAACTCCTTCGTTTTTGTATCTTTTTTTAATTAATAATAATACGAAATAAATCAATAAAAGAATGGAATCGTTTCAGAACTAGCTCCGATGAATGATTTGTTGGAAGGTGAGCTCGGTGCCGTCTGTCTTATGCGTGGATTGAAATATCTTGATACTTTAAATATTAATATATAATAAATAAAAAATATGAAAAAAACATAATTTTTGTAAAGCATATGGCAAAGTTTTATATATTTACTGGTAAAAGAAGAAAAATAAAAGTATTTTTTTTTTAAATAATTTATTCAGTAGGTACATTATTTTTTGCTACACGATCATTATAACGTCAGTAGATTTACTTAATGTAGTACTATATTTTGTAACACAGACAATTATATCCTTTTAGTTATTTGTTGAGATGTGTGCTGAAGCCTAAGAACTGATACTATCTAGTAGAGCGGTGAGTACAATCAATTAAATATATTTTAAATTCTTATATTTAAATAATCTTCTATCCATTATTATAATATCAAGTCAAATGAAGTCTACTTAATGAAAATTATTTTCAATATAAATACCGAAAAACAAAATATAATTATTTCGACGACGTTGTGGCGCAGCGGTAGCAAACCTGCCTTAAACGCCACAGGTTGCGGGTTCGATTCCCGCTCGGAGCATAATATGTTTGTATTGACCATGCAAACATATTTTCCGGTCTGGGTGTATTTGTCCATGTCATTGTGAATGTTTCCGGACCCCCGACACAGGATATTACTATCCTAATGGGGGCCGATGAGTGTGTAGCGTTAAAAAAAATATTAAGTAGTGTATATTATTAATTTATTATATTATATTAGCACAAAATAAAATAGCATGAAGTTAAAATTGTTTGAATATCAAGACTTATCAAGTGCTGCACATAAAGGTAGTCTTATATCAGTTGATATCGAGTGTCTAGAAGCCGGGCCGCCTCAATAAAGTGCAACGATCAATTCCGATGTAGAGGTTCCTTAGGTTGAGTATGACAGACGGACAAGTTATTGTAATTAATATTTTTATTAGACACTAGCGACCGCCTGTGACTTCATCCGTTTTTATCATGAAAGGCCTTAATTACAGATTACGTTTTAATGTTTCACTGAAAATTAAAGATCACAGTCAGACACAATTTTTTCAAAATTGCTGATATTTATTTGGTTTGTAGCTTATTTTAATATTTATGATAAAAATGCTTAAAACAAATGAAATATTAATGTTGAAATGGTCAAGAATTCAAGACATAAAGATTCCAGAGTCAAACTCCGAAGAAAAAGAAATATGAATAAAAATAACTTTTTTAGGGTTTTAATATTTTAAATGTCTCTATTCTTACTTATAATATATAAAAAAAAATTATTTTCAGAAAATTTTATCTTACATCACTGATATTCTTATTGTTTAGTAACTGAATAAATAATAAAAAATATATTATATTCCTCATTATATATCTATGCAATATAAAAAATATGTATAATCACTATAGGTGTTTGTAGAATCGATGTAATCAAAGTTTTTGAAATACGTCACTAGATGGCGTTACATGTACTTCGAATCGTTAGGTTACACTGTAATATTTTATCAGGTTTTTGAAATAACTCTTAATTAAAATTAAATTGTATAGTTAAAAAGTAAAAAATAATATTTTTTAGGTTTTTAATTTTAGATATTTCACATTAGAAACCGGTCTCTGTGGGTTGCAATGTACAAATGTATACACTGATGTGGAAAAAGTTTTAGGTACGTATTACCTAGGTAACTATAAAATGAAGAAGAAAGAGATTGTTTAATAGGAAGTTTTTTGGCTTCATTGGTATTGATACCTAATTAATGATAATGTTACCAAGTACTTTATAATTAGAAATTCTGTATTTCGTCACATGCCATGTTACCATTTGCCTGACCCTTTAAATTATTTCAAGACTGAATTAGAATTTGTAATTATTAAACTTTTATATTCAAAATTAATTAATAATATTGTACCACTATTTATAATAATAGCCCCAATAGGATAGTAATATGTGTCGGGGGTCAGAAAACACACAAACAAAATCACAACCACCCAGAAACTGACCAGACAACTTGCCTGTATGGTCAATACAAATGCCCCGAACCTCATTATTGTCAATTATTTAAAAAAAAAGGCCTAACCCATAACGATAGCAATAAAATCGCACTAAACATCTGATCTAAGCGATAAAACCGATGCGCCTGCGCAGCTTACTAATGATAACGTCTAACATACAATTAAAACCCATCCGTGCTGGTATGTACTTGTATTGATTTGTGATTGATCTTATATACCGACTGCTATTATATACATTCATATAAATATATACTCTATGTTTAAGAGTTAAAGTTGAAATTTCAATGTCGGTTCTTTATAGTGTTGTCCCATGATGGTAAAGAATATTGAATGATAGGAATGAATTTATTGTATACTTATTTTGCTTAGACTGAGGATATATTTATTGTATAAGAGTTTAAGCTTTATTGTTATTAAAATAGGTATCAATTTCGTATGTTAAGGATCAAACGGATGTACTTTAAGGCTTTTATATCTTTAAGGGATTGTTACATTTTGAACGTTATGTTTATAGGAATAAGGAAAGGGTATTTGAAATGAATAATTAGATTTTTTTGTTATAGTTTCTTCTTTTAACGATTTCATATGGATTTATTTCTAACGAAGGCGTTGCCTGAATATATGAAACTTTGATGGGCGTTCTTGATTTATTGGGGTTATTTGTTATTTATAGTTAAGGTGTTACTTTCGGTATAGAGATTCGTGCTTATATAAGTTATATATGTAGTAATAAATTTGATAATGATAGATTCGGGTCGAAAATGTCGTGTTCGGTGAACTTTTAAGATTGTTTATAAAGATAGTCAATATATAAAACTAGCCTCAGCTCGCAACGTCCGAAGTGATCTTAGAATTGGCTTCAGAAAAGATTCATTTCTATGTAATCTTTATAATATAAATAAAATAATAAGCATGTTTTTTGTTTATTAAACAATAATACATATAAATAATGAAGAGTATCCTAAGTATTAGTCCAGGTAATAAGCTATCTGTATGCTGAAGGATTTAGAGCTTAATCCACCACGCTGCTCCCCTGCGGATTGGCGGATATACGTGTCTCAGAATTTCTACCAAGACAGGCAGGTTTCCACACGATGTTTTCCTTCAAACACAAATAAAGCACTTGAATACTCAGAGGTGCTTGCCCAGTTTCGAAATCGTGATCTTCGGTTAAAGTCTACGTTTTCTATCCACTGGACAGTCTCGGCTTTATGCGACGTGTATACGTGTATACTACTTGAGTCATTACTATGGTCACCACTTATTTAACTTTTAAATATTACAAATTATATTCTGGCTAGACTATATTTCAATAAGTCAAAAATTCGGATAAATGGTTCCGCTTGACAAGAACATTAACGGACAGACAGGATGACGTTCAGTTTTGTAATATACACTATATTTTATTAACGCGATTGCGTAAGTATTAATTACAACACACATACAACAGTTTTCTCCTATTACCATACAATAACTTTAACTCACAGCATACGATTCTTTAACTACAGTTTAGAGCTCAATAATTCATATAAACAATAGATGGTAGACAAGAGAAGTTTTTGCCGAAACGATGTTACGTCATAGTCTTCCGGTTTGACTTAACCAAGCGAGACGACCTGTCAAATTTTTTTTTATACCTTGATGAAAACTTTGCTTTTAGTTCCTGGTACGAGGTAGAAAAGTACACGATTCTCTTCCGGCAAGATGATACTAATTAACTCAATTTACCGGTAACATAGCAACAGTGTGTTCATCCCTCATACTAGGTACTAAAAGCAAATTTTTGATCGTAGGAAAAAATGCCATCCGCGATTGTCACTGTGTTCACCAGAGCCGAACGCAATAATCCGCGGGAATGTCGATGAAATGGTGAAATACTATTCTCCTATGCTGAGTAATAGTGCTATTGATATATATAAAATTTATTATTATTATTGATATAGATTTTTAAGAAAATATCAACTTTTCACTTCAATGTTTGCTTTGTTTTTTGGTCGGCTCAACCGAGCAAGTATTCTCAATGTCTTTTGTTACAAAAAATCAAATTTTTATTCACCCTAAAAACATAACACTTATTTCCTGAACGTCTGATTCTACCATTCGATAAGACAACCAGCCCATCAGCACTCTGCCCTAGCTTGAATTTCTCAACTACTCTTTTACTAAGCTACACTATCTTAGAATATGGATTTTAATTTAAATCCCTTCAGATTCGGTAACCCTATTCTTCTGATCAGCAATAATATTTATGTATGATCGGAAAATGTTTTTTATGTTACTAAATTGGCAAGCAAGCATACGGCCCACCTGATTGTAAGCAGTTGCCGTAGCCTATGAGCGCTTCCAACACCATTAGTAGGAACCACTCACGCGTTGCCAACGTCGAGATATTGGTTCTTACATCTCCTTTGCCCAGTAATTTCATTAGCGTCAAGTGCCCTTCAAACAGAAGCACAGTAATGCCAAAGACACTACTGCTTTACGATAGAATATTTGACACTGCGGTGGTACCTACCTAGCCGGCCTCTTGTAACAAAAGACCAGTGTGACTGATTGCACTGGTGGAATAATCTCTGCTGTGACCGACTATCCCTACTGCGGGCTATGGGGTCGTCACGTCCCGACGCGTAAAATACTGATGATGTTTCACGAAACAAGGTACCTACTACAGAACAAGGCAAACCAACTACAAATAATTGCTATTTAATATAACCGATAAGACAGTCCGACATTTGATGCCTTATCGGATGTAGTATCGCATCCACAGTAATACAATTCGGTACCTTGTTTATCAAAGCATCACAGTGCTCTGCAACGTTCCACGCCTTTGACATATTGTTAATTGATCGACAAATTCCACTGCATCACCTGTCTATTCAAAGAGTTTCACGAAAGCAGATTACAATGGGTTAAAGAATGGATTCAACAATACCATTAATGAGAAATTACTAGTCTTGTGCGTTGGAAGTGGAAACTCTGAGGTTCTACAGCTTGATGATGAAGAATCTTAAGGAGTTTAAATAAAAACGATTGAAAATCGACCGCAAAAATAAGTTGGTGATTTCATATTAATAATTAAAAATAATATAAAAATACAATGTTATGGGAAAAACTTGTATATCTCTGAAATGCGAAAACCTATCTTCTTCAAAATAAATGTGTTTGAAAGTTGTTTTGATGTTCTACAACCTCAATTTTTTTTTTTTTAATTTTAAATCCCGTAGTAGTTGTAGGACACAATGTTTATGATTTTAGAAGCTAATGTCTCAACAAATCTTACTCAACTTATCTTACTAACTTCAAGATAGTCAAAATCAAACCTCCTATCCAAAGACATCTCACATGTTACCATACGTTGAATTTTTTTCCAACCCTTTTTTTTTTTTTTTTTTTTATGTTAGAAGTTGGCAAACAAGCATATGGCCCACCTGATGGTAAGTGGCTGCCGCAGCCTATGAGCGCTTGCAGCACCATTAGTAGGTGCCACTCGCGCGTTGCCAACCTCGAGATATTAGTTCTTAAATCTCATTCGCCCAGTAATTTTACTAGCGTACAGTGTCCTTCAAACTGGAACACAGTAGTGCCTAAGCACTACTATTTGGCGGCAGAATATTGGACACTGCGGTGGTACCTACCTAGCCGGCCTCTAGCAACAAAAGACCTACCACCAGTGTGACTGATTGCACTGGTGGAATAATCTCTGTTGTGACAGAGGTTATCCCAACAGCGGGCAATGGGGTCGTCACATCCCAACGCCAAAAATTACCCCCTAGTAACCCTACCTTACATGGACTGTATGGACTTCTATCCTTAGACGGATAATTAAAAGGGTTCCATTTTTGTCATTTGGCTACAGAACCCTAAAAAGTGTATACCTCAGCGTCCGTCATATAACGAATAGCATGAACTTTCATTACAAAAGACGATAAATATCGTTAAAATTAAAATACATCAAACGGTTTACAATTAAACGATTGTTTCAAGCCATCTGACGTATGAGAACGTCCGGGCATCGAGAGTTAGTAATTAAGACGGCGATAAATAACTGAGAGGCGGGACGGGTAAGGGCTTGGACACATTCAATGTTGCGGAATGTTTTAACTCACGCGGGCAGATGGCGCACTAGACACAATAGAAAACTATTTTGTCTTTTAACTGTTAAATAAAAAAATCCTGATAAACGGGCAGACGTTTTTTGGATCATAGTTAAAAACCCTTTCGATCACGTCATCTTTGACAGCGTCGTCGGGAGGAACCTTAGGTCGGTCCGAATATTGAGACTCAACTGTTGATAAACAGCCTCTGTGTTCCCTTTCTTTTTTCCCTTTTCATCCCTTTTTTTATGTTACTAAGTTGCCAAGCAAGCATGCCTATCTGATGGTAGGCGGTTGCCGAATCTTATGAGCACCTGCAACACTATAAGTACAACCTCGAGATTGGTTTTTAAATGTTGGTTGGTAGCGCGTATATGCTACTTCAAGTATCGCAAGCGTTTATGGTTGCGGTGACCGCTTACCATCAGGCGGACCGTGTGCTTGTTTGTCAACCGTCATGAACTAAAAAAGAAACCCCGCCAGCCATTATCAATTAGTAAATATCTGATCATCTTCAAACATCATGTCATCATGTCTAAAAACGCTCTCGATGAAGTCATCTTTGGACTTGAGGTCGGAATATTGAGACTCAACTGTTAAAGGACAGCAATAGTAAGTCCTCAATATTGGCTTTTAAGGGTGCGTCAGGATAATCGAACCACAGATAAGGGCACTATCCTATAGGAACGTCTAAGTTTTTGAAGTCACTAAAATGGCTAGGCTTGTGGAAAATGTTTCTGTATCATAATATTGGAATGGACTTTGTGGCGTGTTGGTTGCGCAACCCTTTTTTTTTTATTTACTTGGGGAAATGCATTTACGCCTTTACCAATATATACACCGCCGCGCGCGAACGCGCCAGGCCTTTCGGCCTCCGCCCTGGGCGGCAACATAGTGCCGCCATAAATACATAACATACATACTAATACACATATAAAGATAAATATAAACCCCCCGTGGCGCTTACGCACCTAGGTCTTACGGCCTCCGCCTGGGCCGGCTTCGGGAAGTTTATTTTTCAATAAACTCACGAAGCCGGATGGTTGCGCAACCCTGCCTTAACCTCGACGGTTGCGGATTCCAATCCTGCGTGTAGCAGATGTGAGTGAGACCTTACAAATATCTATTTTGGTCTGGGCGTTTGTCTTTATGGATGTATTCGCCTTGCCTCGGAGAGCATGTTAAATTGTCAGTCCCACTGCTATCATAGCATCTGATAATAACTTTTGATAGTTAATTTGCTCTTATCCAATAACTTACTGCTTCTTCCTTAGAGTTACAAAGATCAGATATCAATCACTGTGTAAAACCTACTTACCTGTTAAATCCGGGTAAGAGAAATAAGCAAAACCTGGGTAAATACCGGGATTAATACTAGGAAGAAGACGAATGACGGAATTGCTAAAGTATTAGCTACAGCTTATGATTTTATAGGAACTTTTATTATTAATAATATGAATGCCAACATTTCGATCCTCATATCCGTCTCAATCGTACGTCACTATCAATGGTATGTCACCATCGTGTTGGTTTATTTTGCGAAAAACCGACGAATCATTCAGAAGTTGTAATATTAAAATCATTTCATCGTTCGCAACATTATTGAAGTAAAAATAAAGTTCAACAATATATAAAAAAGAACATTTATAACAAAAGATGCAATCATTGATATTTTTAAATTGAACTTTTGTGTTCAAATATTACCATATTTACTGGTGGTAAGCCTGTTATTGCCAGGGCCGGCTAGGTAGGTTTTTTTTTTTTTTTCGGAATGTGTATTGCTGTTGGCCCTACTGGCCTTGACAGCGTCACCGGGCGGGGGCCGAGTACAGAGACTCAGCCGTGAGAAAGGCAGCCCTCACGGGGCTCAAATTCGATTCCGTCCTTAGGGTGCCTCCTGCGAAGCCGAACCACGGCTAAGGACGTCATCGGAGAAGGCTAGGTAAGTACGATCGCAATATCAGTTATTCTACCGTCAAGCAGTATACTGTGTTTCGGTTTGAAGGGCAAAGGAGTGTAAATACTGTTAGTGTAAATACTAGGCAAAGGAGGTTTAGGAACTAATATCCCGAGGTTGACAACGAGTCAATGTATGCAAGCGCTCGTAGGCTATAACAACCGCTTACCATCAGGTGGGTCTTACGCTTGTGTGCCAAATTAGTCGCACAAGAAAAATACTTATAATAAATGTTTTTTCTTCAACTCCGAATGTAATTCGAAATGAAATGTGTATATTTCAGTAGGTAGTACGATAAAAAGAGACAAGGACAGAGAGAGAGAGAGATAGAGAGAGTTTCGCACCCGGCTGGCGCACCCACTTGCTTAAGCTCATTTGTTTTGATACACACACACGCACACACAGCATACAGGATTTCGTTACGTGACTATTACCACTAAATCGCTCTAACCGTAAGCCGCGTTAAGGACCTTCGTTTTAATAATTGACTCAAAACTCAACAAAACTCAACTCGTGTGCTCGACTCCTAACAGTAAATCATGTCGGGTTCCGTGTGACACGACGTCGGGAACTGTTAATTGCTATAAACATAGGAATTTTCGTGAAGAGGAAGATTTATACCCTCCGCCATGAGATCCTCCTACGAGCACATTGTGTAGCCTTGGATCCTATAAATTAAAAAAAAACATTGCATATAAGTGCATACAATCATTTAGAAAGCAACCTTTTCACTTCATGATTTGTATGGACATAATTTTTTGTTTATTTTTTTTTTATGTTAGAAGTTGGCAAACGAGCATACGGCCCACCTGATGGTAAGTGGCTGCCGCAGCCTATGAGCGCTTGCAGCACAGTACTTGCAGCAGTTAGTAGGTGCCACTCACGCGTTGAACCAACCTCGACATATTAGTTCATAAATCTCGTTCGCCCAGTAATTTCACTAGCGTACAATGCCCTTCAAACCGGAACACAGTAGTGACTAAACACTACTATTTGGTGGCAGAATATTGGACACTGCGGTGGTACCTACCTAGCCGGCCTCTTGCAACAAAAGACCTACCACCAGTGTGACTGATTGCATTGGTGGAATAATCTCTGTTGTGACAGAGGTTATCCCAACAGCGGGCGATGGGGTCGTCACATCCCGACCCCTTTAAATAATCTTAGTGTTTTTTTTTGGGTTGCGTAAAAGTGCAAACAGAACCATATTACTAAGGGACTGCACCGTCTGTCCATGTGTCCGGGCTGTATCTCACGAACCGTAAAAGGCAGAGCGTTGAAATTTTGATGGAATGTGTATTTCTGTTGCCGCTACAATAACAAACACTTAAAATAAAACTTCAGCGGGTTTGTCAAGTTACGGACCTGACATGCACAATTGCACAGTGCTTAGGGACCACACCGATTGCCGTCCTCCTCAGGGCCAAGAAAAAATCGTCTTCAGTTTTACGTAAATATTGTAATAAAATAAAAGTCATTACGATAAATAATCAAAAAGGTAACTGTTAACTCTTGCACACACTTACCCAGCAGACCACCAGAGTTAACGCGTTTAATTAGTTTACTTTTACACAAGAAATTACAAATTAAATCGCGTTAAAGAATATAATCGATTATTTAATGGACTATTCGGAGCGAAAATTATTAATAATATGTATTTTTTCTCTCGAGAAATCCTTGGATACAATAGTTAACCTAAATAACGGTGAGCGGGACTGTTTAAATATATTGATTACATGTACACATGGCGACACAAATACACAATTCATAAATTTAAAAAATCAAATAGATAGAGCTTTTTATGTTACGCGTTGGCAAGCAAGCATACGGACCACCTGATGGCAAGCGGTTGCCAATGAGTGTAGTAATGCCTAACTGTGGTGGAACCTACCTAGCCAGCCTTTTGCAATAAAAGACCTACACCCACCAATATGACTGATTGCAGTGGTGTAATAATCGTTGCTGATTATCCCAACAGGAAGTCCCGACGCCGATAAAATAGCTATATGAGAAAAATAATCAACAGTATTTTTATTATATACGGTAGTGGAGCCATGCTTCTTCCAATACAAAGGGTCAGTTCAACCGGGGAAGTGCTACCCTCTCACTGAAAATCGACGTAAAGTAACAGTATCAGTAAGTACTGTTGCGTTTCGTGCGATGAGTGAGAGCTCCGGAGGCCCAATCTCTCAACCCGTCTGTTCCCTTTCTCTTTTTCCCTTCCCTCTTATACCTTGAGTTGGCAACACGCATTTGATACTTCAAGAGGCCTAACCTCTTACCTCCTTCCTTACCTGTTCCCTTTTAGGGAACTTCCAGTAATAAAAATATCATTAATTTTTTTTGTTGAAAACTCAATTTCTACTAAAAAAACGCAAAAAATTACAAATGTGAGACTTCATTTTTTCTTCTTTATATTTTATCTCTAACTTATTGACAATTCTACATAACTTCTTTAGTAAAATATTATAAGCTCTATTGAATGGTATGGAAGAGTGGGGTCCTCTACCCGATTATCGTAGCATTTACTCACAAGAGGATCTCGATAGCTTTAATTGTTAACTGTAATTGTATAAATAAATACAAAAAGAAACTAAATTTTTCTATAACCAACATAACATTGCGCTCACAACAATGTTAAACAAAAAGCACCAACTTGCGTCGCCCACCGTACAACAAGTCGTTCATCGCGAGTTCCGAGATTTTAGCCGATTCTTTCATCGGACGATAAAATTTAACGACTTTTAAATTAACACCCGAAGCGTCATATTCTCCTTTCCTCTATTGACACTTGAAAATTGACCTGATTGGTGTACGTATCCATTGTGAAACGTCAATTATATAAGAGGCCAATTCGTATGAGAGAGACTTAATCAAGCCTTATGATAGGAGCTTTTAATCAGTATAAAATAAATTAGATCGACTATTTGCTGAGTTTGTTTTTAATAATGATATGACGAATGATGACGGTAATGACGTCATACAGGCGAAGTTACATAACAATTGAAAATTATTTTTAGTATAAAGTATAATTTTCTATTATTGGTATCATTTCTGTTAGTGTAGTTTGTCTTCTGCAAAGGTATTAGCCACCTTCGCAGTTGGGCTCTACTTCCACTTACCATCAGATGGAGTTGAATCATCTGCCTTCTAAATTAAAAAAATACATTTTAATAAGGTACTATAACCTAGCCTTCTTTTACACATTAAAGTAATAGATATAATTCCAAAAGCCTTACTTCCTTCATAATAAACCCTATTGGTGGTAGGCCTTTTATTACAAGAGGCCCATTGGTAGGTAGGTAAAAAAAGTATACTGGGTTTAGGTTTGAAGGCCACTGAACCTAGTACAATTACAAATTACATTTTTTGGTTACCATGGTATGCTTGCCTGCCAAATAAAAAAAATAATAATCAACATCGACAATGGAACCGCACCTGCGCAAGCGCATCAAACGGAGGCGTCGTAACCATTGATAGCCCGTGAAAGGTTTCGCACTGGGTAATTATTTAATGATAACAAGACTTTGAGTGAGTTTCGGATGACCTGTTACGGTATGGAACCCATTAACGGTCATAACATTCGAAAAACTGTAAATATTATTATTTGAATTGTTTTTCAATTTTTAAAAATGTTTGTTTAAAACAATTTGTAAGATCTGATAAAGTACGATTGCATCGATTTTTATATCGTTAATATGATATTTGATGAGAAAATGGCCGACAAAAATTCAGACGCTACAAACAACAAAACGATTTTTATATTCGGTTGTTCTGTGGTTTCATCGAAATATAACAGAATATTTTAAATACTTTTTATGAGTAGTAGAGCCATGCCTCTCCAAGCACAAATGGGACGGCTAGACCAAGGAATGACTACCCTCTTACAAAAAAATCGGCGTAAAGTTACAGAGTACTATTTATTGTGTTTCACGCGACAAGTGTGTTCCGGTTTGAAGGGCATTGTACGCTAGTGAAATTACTGGGCGAATGAGATTTAAGAACTAATATCTCGAGGTTGGCAACGCGTGAGTGGCACCTACTAATGGTGCTGCAAGCGCTCATAGGCTGCGGCAGCCACTTACCATCAGGTGGGCCGTATGCTTGTTTGCCAACTTCTAACATAAAAAAAAAAAAAAAAACACCTGTCAATTCAAAGAGTTTCAAGAAAGCAGATTACAACGGGTTAAAGAATGGATTCAACAATACCATTAATGAGAAATTACCAGTGTTGTGCGTTGGAAGTGGAAACTCTGAGGTTCTACAGCTTGATGATGAAGAATCTTAAGGAGTTTAAATAAAAACGATTGAAAATCGACCGCAAAAATAAGTTGGTGATTTCATATTAATAATTAAAAATAATATAAAAATACAATGTTATGGGAAAAACTTGTATATCTCTGAAATGCGAAAACCTATCTTCTTCAAAATAAATGTGTTTGAAAGTTGTTTTGATGTTCTACAACCTCAATTTTTTTAATTTTAAATCCGTAGTAGTTGTAGGACACAATGTTTATGATTTTAGAAGCTAATGTCTCAACAAATCTTACTCAACTTATCTTACTAACTTCAAGATAGTCAAAATCAAACCTCCTTATTATTTTTCAAGACCTATCCAAAGACATCTCACATGTTACCATACGTTGAACGTTTTTTTCCAACCCTTTTTTTTTTTTTTTTTTATGTTAGAAGTTGGCAAACAAGCATATGGCCCACCTGATGGTAAGTGGCTGCCGCAGCCTATGAGCGCTTGCAGCACCATTAGTAGGTGCCACTCGCGCGTTGCCAACCTCGAGATATTAGTTCTTAAATCTCGTTCGCCCAGTAATTTCACTAGCGTACAGTGCCCTTCAAACTGGAACACAGTAGTGCCTAAGCACTACTATTTGGCGGCAGAATATTGGACACTGCGGTGGTACCTACCTAGCCGGCCTCTTGCAACAAAAGACCTACCACCAGTGTGACTGATTGCACTGGTGGAATAATCTCTGTTGTGACAGAGGTTATCCCAACAGCGGGCGATGGGGTCGTCACATCCCGACGCCAAAAAATTACCCCCCTAGTAACCCTACCTTACATGGACTGTATGGACTTCTATCCTTAGACGGATAATTAAAAGGGTTCCATTTTTGTCATTTGGCTACAGAACCCTAAAAAGTGTATACCTCAGCGTCCGTCATATAACGAATAACATGAAATTTCATTACAAAAGACGATAAATATCGTTAAAATTAAAATACATCAAACGGTTTACAATTAAACGATTGTTTCAAGCCATCTGACGTATGAGAACGTCCGGGCATCGAGAGTTAGTAATTAAGACGGCGATAAATAACTGAGAGGCGGGACGGGTAAGGGCTTGGACACATTCAATGTTGCGGAATGTTTTAACTCACGCGGGCAGATGGCGCACTAGACACAATAGAAAACTATTTTGTCTTTTAACTGTTAAATAAAAAAATCCTGATAAACGGGCAGACGTTTTTTGGATCATAGTTAAAAACCCTTTCGATCACGTCATCTTTGACAGCGTCGTCGGGAGGAACCTTAGGTCGGTCCGAATATTGAGACTCAACTGTTGATAAACAGCCTCTGTGTTACCTTCCTTTTTTCCCTTTTCATCCCTTTTTTTATGTTACTAAGTTGCCAAGCAAGCATGCCTATCTGATGGTAGGCGGTTGCCGAATCTTATGAGCACCTGCAACACCATAAGTACAACCTCGAGATTGGTTTTTAAATGTTGGTTGGTAGCGCGTATATGCTACTTCAAGTATCGCAAGCGTTTATGGTTGCGGTGACTGCTTACCATCAGGCGGACCGTACGCTTATTTGTCAACCGTCATGAATTAAAACAGAAACCCCGCCAGCCATTATCAATTAGTAAATATCTGATCATCTTCAAACATCATGTCATCATGTCTAAAAACGCTCTCGATGAAGTCATCTTTGGACTTGAGGTCGGAATATTGAGACTCAACTGTTAAAGCACAGCAATGGTAAGTCCTCAATATTGGCTTTTAAGGGTGCGTCAGAATAACCGAACCACAGATAAGGACATCCTATAGGAACGCCTAGGTTGTTGAAGTCACTAAAATGGCTAGGCTTCTGGAAGATTCAAGTATTATGTTTGAACGGTACCTTTTGTTGCGTGTTGGTTGCGCAACCCTTTTTTTTTTTATTTACTTGGGGAAATGCATTTACGCCATATACCAATATATACACCGCCGCGCGCGAACGCGCCAGGCCTTTCGGCCTCCGCCCTGGGCGGCAACATAGTGCCGCCATAAATACATAACATACATACTAATACACATATAAAGATAAATATAAACCCCCCGTGGCGCTTACGCACCTAGGCCTTACGGCCTCCGCCTGGGCCGGCTTCGGGAAGTTTATTTTTCAATAAACTCACGAAGCCGGATGGTTGCGCAACCCTGCCTTAAGCTACTGTTGCAGCTTCGAATCTCGCTGGGGGCAGATTTGACTATACATGTTACAAATATAGATTTCGGTCTGGCTTTTGTCTTTGTGGGTCTACACACTTTGCTTCAGAGAACATTTGAAGCTATCGGTCCCGGTTTTTGTCACATAAAATCTGATAATAATCGTTAACTCTTGATAGTTAATTTGCTCTTATCCAATAAGTTACTGCTTCTTTCTTAGAGTTACAAAGATCAGATATCAATCACTGTGTAAAACCTACTTACCTGTTAAATCCGGGTAAAAGAAATAAGCAAAACCTGGGTAAATACCGGGATTAATACTAGGAAGAAGACGAATGACGGAATTGCTAAAGTATTAGCTACAGCTTTTGATTTTATAGGAATTTTTATTATTAATAATATAAATGTCAACATTTCGATTCTCATATCCGTCTCAATCCTACGTCACCATCAATTGTACGTCACCATCGTGTTGGTTTATTTTGCGAAAAACCGACGAATCATTCAGAAGTTGTAATATTAAAATCAGTTCGCAACATTATTGAAGTAAAAATAAAGTTCAACAATATATAAAAAAGAACATTTATAACAAAAGATGCAATCATTGATATTTTTAAATTGAACTTTAGTATTCAAATATTACCATATTTACTGGTGGTAAGCCTGTTATTGCAAGGGCCGGCTAGGTAGGTTTTTTTTTTTTTTTAGGAATGTGTATTGCTGTTGGCCCTACTGGCCTTGACAGCGTCACCGGGCGGGGGCCGAGTACAGAGACTCAGCCGTGATAAAGGGGCAGCCCTCACGGGGCTCAAATTGGATTCCGTCCTTAGGGTGCCTCCTGCGAAGCCGAACCACGGCTAAGGACGTCATCGGAGAAGGCTAGGTAAGTACGATCGCAATATCAGTTATTCTACCGTAAATACCGGTATACTGTGTTTCGGCTTGAAGGACACTGTAGGTAGTGAAATTACTGGGCAAAGGAGGTTTAAGAAATAATATCTCGAGGTTAGAAGCGCGTAAAACCTACAAATGTATGGTGTTGTAAGCGATCATACAATACTAGAACTGCTTACCATCCGGCGGGTCGTATGCTTGTGTACCAAATTAGTCGCACAAGAAAAATACTTATAATAAATGATTTTTATTCAACTTCGAATGTAATTCGAAATGAAATCTGTATATTTCAATAGGTAATATGATAAAAAGAGACAAGGACAGAGAGAGAGAGATAGAGAGAGTTTCGCACCCGGCTGGCGCACCCACTTGCTTAAGCTCATTTGCTTTGATACACACACACGCACACACAGCATACAGCATTTCGTTACGTGACTATTACCACTAAATCGCTCTAACCGTAAGCCGCGTTAAGGACCTTCGTTCTAATAATTGACTCAAAACTCAAATAAACTCAACTCGTGTGCTCGACCCCTAATAGTAAATCATGTCGGGTTCCGTGTGACACGACGTCGGGAACTGTTAATTGCTATAAACATAGGAATTTTCGTGAAGAGGAAGATTTATACCCTCCGCCATGAGATCCTCCTACGAGCACATTGTGTAGCCTTGGATCCTATAAATTAAAAAAAAAATATTGCATATAAGTGCATACAATCATTAAGAAAGCAACCTTTTCACTTCATGATTTGTATGGACATAATTTTTGTTTATTTTTTTATGTTAGAAGTTGGCAAACGAGCATACGGCCCACCTGATGGTAAGTGGCTGCCGCAGCCTATGAGCGCTTGCAGCACCGTTAGTAGGTGCCACTCACGCGTTGAACCAACCTCGACATATTAGTTCTTAAATCTCGTTCGCCCAGTAATTTCACTAGCGTACAATGCCCTTCAAACCGGAACACAGTAGTGACTAAACACTACTATTTGGTGGCAGAATATTGGACACTGCGGTGGTACCTACCTAGCCGGCCTCTTGCAAAAAGACCTACCACCAGTG
This sequence comes from Hestina assimilis, assembly GCA_023373885.1. NCBI lineage: Eukaryota > Metazoa > Arthropoda > Insecta > Lepidoptera > Nymphalidae > Hestina > Hestina assimilis. The sequence goes on along the minus strand of CM041744.1, from coordinate 1,274,258 downwards.
TGACTGATTGCACTGGTGGAATAATCTCTGTTGTGACAGAGGTTATCCCAACAGCAGGCGATGGGGTCGTCACATCCCGACCCCTTTAAATAATCTTAGTGTTTTTTTTTGGGTTGCGTAAAAGTGCAAACAGAACCATATTACTAAGGGACTCCACCGTCTGTCCATGTGTCCGGGCTGTATCTCACGAACCGTAAAAGGCAGAGCGTTGAAATTTTGATGGAATGTGTATTTCTGTTGCCGCCACAACAACAAACACTTAAAATAAAACTTCAGCGGGTTTGTCAAGTTACGGACCTGACATGCACAATTGCACAGTGCTTAGGGACCACACCGATTGCCGTCCTCCTCAGGGCCAAGAAAAAATCGTCTTCAGTTTTACGTAAATATTGTAATAAAATAATAGTCATTACGATAAATAATCAACAAGGTAACTGTTAACTCTTGCACACACTTACCCAGCAGACCACCAGAGTTAACGCGTTTAATTAGTTTACTTTTACACAAGAAATTACAAATTAAATCGCGTTAAAGAATATAATCGATTATTTAATGGACTATTCGGAGCGAAAATTATTAATAATATGTATTTTTTCTCTCGAGAAATCCTTGGATACAATAGTTAACCTAAATTACGGTGAGCGGGACTGCTTAAATATATTGATTACATGTACACATGGCGACACAAATACACAATTCATAAATTTAAAAAATCAAATAGATAGAGGTTTTTATGTTACGCATTGGCAAGCAAGCATACGGACCACCTGATGGCAAGCGGTTGCCTATGAGTGTAGTAATGCCTAACTGTGGTGGAACCTACCTAGCCAGGCTTTTGCAATAAAAGACCTACCACCACCAAATGACTTATTGCACTGGTGTAATAATCGTTGCTGATTATCCCAACAGGAAGTCCCGACGCCGATAAAATAGCTATATGAGAAAAATAATCAACAGTGTTTTTATTATATACGGTAGTGGAGCCATGCTCCTTCCAATACAAAGGGTCAGTTCGACCGGGGAAGTGCTACCCTCTCACAGAAAATCGACGTAAAGTAACAGTATCAGTAAGTACTGTTGCGTTTCGTGCGATGAGTGAGAACGCCGGAGGCCCAATCTCTCAACCCGTCTGTTTCCTTTCTCTTTTTCCCTTCCCTCTTATACCTTGAGAGGGCAACACGCATTTGATACTTCAAGAGGCCTAATCTCTTACCTCCTTCCTTACCTGTTCCCTTTTAGGGAACTTCCAGTAATAAAAATATCATTAATTTTTTTTGTTGAAAACTCAATTTCTACTAAAAAAACGCAAAAATTACAAATGTGAGACTTCATTTTTGTTTTCTTTATATTTTATCTCTAACTTATTGACAATTCTACATAACTTCTTTAGTAAAATATTGTAAGCTCTTTTGAATGGTATGGAAGAGTGGGGTCCTCTACCAGATTATCGTAGCTTTTACTCACAAGAGGATCTCGACAGCTTTAATTGTTAACTGTAATTGTATAAATAAATAACAATAAATAAAAAAAAAACTAAATTTTTCTATAACCAACATAACATTGCGCTCACAACAATGTTGAACAAAAAACACCAACTTATGTTGCCCATCGTACAACAAGTCGTTCATCGCGAGTTCCGAGATTTTAGCCGATTCTTTCATCGGACGATAAAATTTAACGACTTTTAAATTAACACCCGAAGCGTCATATTCTCCTTTCCTCTATTGACACTTGAAAATTGACCTGATTGGTGTACGTATCCATTATGAAACGTCAATTATATAAGAGGCCAATTCGTATGAGAGAGACGTAATCAAGCCTTATGATAGGAGCTTTTAATCAGTATAAAATAAATTAGATCGACTATTTGCTGAGTTTGTTTTTAACAATGATATGACGAATGATGACGGTAATGACGTCATACAGGCGAAGTTACATAACAATTGAAAATTATTTTTAGTATAAAGTATAATTTTGTATTATTGGTATCATTTCTGTTAGTGTAGTTTGTCTTCTGCAAAGGTATTAGCCACTTTCGCAGTTGGGCTCTACTTCCACTTACCATCAGATGGAGTAGAATCATCTACTTTCTAAATGAAAAAAATACATTTTAATAAGGTACTATAACCTAGCCTTCTTTTACACATTAAAGTAATAGATATAATTCCAAAAGCCTTACTTCCTTTATAATAAGCCCTATTGGTGGTAGGCCTTTTATTACAAGAGGCCCATTGGTAGGTAGGTAAAAAAAGTATACTGGGTTTAGGTTTGAAGGCCACTGAACCTAGTACAATTACAAATTACATTTTTTGGTTACCATGCTATGCTTGCTTGCCAAATAAAAAAAATAATAATCAACATCGACAATGGAACCGCACCTGTGCAAGCGCATCAAACGGAGGCGTCGCAACCATTGATAGCCCGTGAAAGGTTTCGCACTGGGTAATTATTTAATGATAACAAAACTTTGAGTGAGTTTCGGATGACCTGTTACGGTATGGAACCCATTAACGGTCATAACATTCGAAAAACTGTAAATATTATTATTTGAATTGTTTTTCAATTTTTAAAAATGTTTGTTTAAAACAATTTGTAAGATCTGATAAAGTACGATTGCATCGATTTTTATATCGTTAATATGATATTTGATGAGAAAATGGCCGACAAAAATTCAGACGCTACAAACAACAAAACGATTTTTATATTCGGTTGTTCTGTGGTTTCATCGAAATATAACAGAATATTTTAAATACTAGTTATGAGTAGTAGAGCCATGCCTCTCCAAGCACAAATGGGACGGCTAGACCGAGGAAAACTACCCTCTCACAAAAAATCGGCGTAAAGTTACAGAGTACTATTTATTGTGTTTCACGCGACGAGTGTGAGGCCCGAAGGCTTTTGTTTTCTCCTTCTATCTTTTTTTTTTATGTTACAAGTTGGCAAACAAGCACACAGCCCACCTGATGGTAAGTGGCTGCCGTAGCCTATGAGCGCTTGCAGCACCATTAGTAGGTGCCACTCACGCGTTGCCAACCTCGAGATATTGGTTCTTAAATCTCGTCTGCCCAGTAATTTCACTAGCGTACAGTGCCCTTCAAACCGAAACACAGTAATGCCTAAACACTACTATTTAGCGGCTGAATATTTCACACTGCGGTGGTACCTACCTAGCCAGCCTCTTGCAACAAAAGACCTACCACTAGTGTGACTGATTGCACTGATGGAATAATCTCTGCTGTTACAGAGGTTATCCCAACAGCGGGCGATGGGGTCGTCACATCCTGACGCCGAAAAAATCTATATCTCTTCTCTCCTATACCCTTGTAACCCTTCTCTGGGTTAGCAACATGCATATGATACATCAAGTAGATCGCAATTCTTAGTAACTTGCGGTGACATCGGCGGGCCGCTAAAAACTCTATAGACAAATCTAGAACAACGATTATAAGTCAATATAAGTAATTTCTTCCTCAAGTAAATGTCAAAATACCTATTCCTCTTACAGTAGTACAATAATTTAGTACACAAAAAATTACATTTACGATCTTAACGTAAATAATTCCTAAATTGCAATTTACAGTCATCTTCATGATCGGTGGCGTTATAAAATGCCATATAAAAAGTATACTCGTAAACTCATCAATTGATCACGTATCGTAAAAATTTTAACGGACTTTTTCAAAGTAATCGATAATGCATCATCGTAAAATTGGATTATATTTTAAGTTTAACATTACAGATAATTTATGGTACAAAATGGACACTCTGTATTAACATTATAAAGTAGCTGCATTTTGTTTAATCAATTTAAAAAAAGGAGAATTAAGTTTATTTGACTAAAGATGGTAAGCAAGGACACGCCTTGCTTAGCATACAACACCGTCCTCGCTGGCGAAGACGGGGTCCTTTGTTCCACACGTCACGACTCACACTGGTTAGTCCATTGACTAGAAACCGTCCTTAGCCTTGGCTCGGCTTCGCAAAAGGCACCGTAAAGATGGAGTCAAATGAGAGCCTCGGCGAGGACTTTTGCAGGGCTGGGTCTCAGTACTCGGTGACGGTGTAAAGGCCAGTAGGGCCAACAGCAATACATCTTTAAAAAAAAAGTTCACCTAGTTTATTTTTTGTTGACGGGTAAGAAATCTGCTACCAGATAACTGGATTCCTAGGGAAGAGAACCGGGTTATATGGGGTTCCATGACAAGGTGGTAACGTCATATTATCACCTTGATGATAATCGGTGGCCGACCTCAATGTCTTGGGTACGTCACAGGAATATTCATAGAACAAAACGCGACCTGACTAGCACTGTGCTCAGCAGACCGTAGTCTGACAGGCAACCTTAGAACTTTTCTTGTGTGTTGACACCTGGGAGTTGAGGCACTCATAGCCGAGTGCACCCGCTGATCGGCAAACGATCGGTAGGCTAAGCAATTTTAGGCGCGGTCAGTCACTAGATGGGTAATCGCATAGTGGTATTTCAACCGAGCGTCTCCGTGCTTCGGAGGGCACGTAAAAAGTCAGTCCCGGCTGTTGACAATTAGACAACAGTCGGTAAGTCAAGTCAGAGGCCTACGGGCGACCGGAACAACTCTGACACTAGGTTGACCACTAACCAATCGATAAGAAGACCTGGGAGTGGAGGAAAGGGGAGGAGCTTCTTTTTCTCCGTTTTTTACCAACAGCTCTCACGGTCATGAAAGCAACTGTTTAATATAGATCATGCTAATTAGGACACAGAACAAAGTATAATAATTATATAGATACCCAAGAGGCTTCATATATAATGTTTTTCCTTGCTATGAAAGATTTTTAAGAAAATGGTAAATTTTTTTGGTACGAAAAACCCGTTGGAAACTCAGTCTAAGTGTGATCATATATAAAGATTAAAATAAAAAAATCGTTACAATTTTTGTATAAAAAATATTCTGAATGTCAACATTATAAAACCATAAAATTATACGCGATTGTGAGCAATTTTATAAAAATGTTCATTTTTAATGACTATTTATTTGCAATATTTGTCTTTGCTTCATATTTTTGTAGATTGTTTTAAAAGTTAAACGACTTAGGTCATCGCTATTACTGGGCTTTTTATTATTGGTAGCGAATAATACAGTATCACTACATAGTATAAAACAAAGTCGCTTTCTCTGTCACTATGTATGCTTAAATCTTTAAAACTACGCAACGGATTTTGATACGTTTTTTTAATAGATAGAGAGCTTGAAGACGAAGGTTTATATGTATAAAGATAGTGGAAAAAAATATTTTGAGGTTTCTAATGTGATGTCGTAAATAATAACATTTAACGCGTGCGGGCCACGGGCAGTAATGAATAAATCAAACCTACTGGATCAATTTTAATAATTTTTTTGAGAATGACATAGGCTATATATTTTATACCCATGCGAAGCCGGAGCGGGCCGCTGGTATGTATATAAAGTATGATATATAATTAAATGAATATTGAAATAATGACAACTTATTTTTGTTTACATTAATTTTATATAGGTTATATTTTTATTTATTTTGTGTTTTTTTCCACTTTTTGATATGTTAATAATGTCCTAGCATAGGCATTTTCAAATTGTTTTCCATTTTATTATATTTTTAAGTGATCACCGCCACCCATGAACATGTCCAACAACAGAGGGCATGTAAATACATTGCTGACCTTAGAGAAATAGGCTCTTCTCTCGTATCAGAGTGGTTGTGTGAAGAAGACCTTCCTTGCCTTGCCTTCTACATCGGGTTATCGTGTATCAAACAGACAGTCAATTTTAGTTTACCATAGCTGGTTATTGATAATGACGATTTTAGATTTTATCAATGGAATCATAACTATGCCATTTTTAATAAAAATCAAAATTCTGCGGATAAAACAAAACAAAAACAATGTAGTCTTAATGCCTTCCTAATTTTGTTGAAAATGTGAAAAAGAAGCGACCCATGAATTTTTACGCGCATATAAAAGATATGTTAAAACGGCCATACCGATGTAGTGGACAGTGCCCGAATATGTACAGAGAGCAACTACACATATACATATTTGACACCCTTATCTCTATAACAATAGAGCCTATAATAAGTCACGATTGTCGCCTGTTGTACGTTTTATTGTAAATAAATGTGTAATTTCTGTAAGAAACGGTCATCAGTGAGCAGGAGATGAAATTTGTTACGATAAAGATCGGTTTTCAGAAGTTAAGAAACGGTTTTTGTGATCTGATTTTTTTTATAACAATTAAATAGATTTGATGATAGTTCAAAGATGATATATTAAGATACTTATTTTGTGATAATAAAAAAATATGTATTTAATAAAATTATAAATATAACATATGTATCTATATATATATAAATATATATATATAAATGAATCCCTATATCCCTTGGTCACGCCATCACGCGTGAACGGCTGGACCGATTTCATTATTTTTTTTTGTTGTGTTTGTTATTGTCAGGAGAAGGTTCTTATGACAGAAAAAATTAAATATAAAGTAAATTTTAATTTTAACAATAAATACCAGGTTTGTAATCGACGGGTAGGGAAGTTCGAATGGAAAAAATGTATTACTTAATGTTTGTATACAGGTAGATAGTTTATAAGTGGAAGAACCAAGAACGGCAACTCCCACGGTAACGGGATAGGCGGAACAATTTACTATGCAACCGGACGAAGTCGGAGCGGGTCGCTAGTAATATATACAAAAAACGAGCATTTTTAATATCATATACCCTACTAGCTTCGGCCGCGTAAGTAACAATGATTTTAATACACACTTTGAACCCCCTTTCAACTCTTTCAATTGTGGAATATTAGAAAATGTGAAAACTCGTGTTTCATAATATTTAATTGTTTCATAAATGACGGACATCCATACAAACTTATAACCCCTTTTTCAACCTCTTAAGAGTTAAATTTCATAATATCCGATTCTAGTTCTAGATTCCTTAGATATGGTAATTCCAGATCTTGATGAGTAATATTTTTGCTTTTAATGACGTGTCCTTTAGCTATTTAAAGACACTTCATTTATACTACGATCTAGTCTAGAAAGACTAATAAGTAATTTAAATCTTACATAAATTGCTAAGTAGAGTATTGATGATTACTGATGAGTAATATATAAGTGGAAATACCTCCATAAGTATAGATAAATATGTAGATTAAATATAGCTGTTTTTACTAAAACAAAAATTAAGAAATATAAGTTTTTAGTCGCGCAATTCTGTCGGGGTAACAGACCCAATCGAAAACTATTGTATCTGTTGCAGAGTGAGCTAAAAGTCTGAAACAGCTTCCTCGAAAATAACACTAAAATATTACAACAATTCTATTTGGACAGCAAAAATAAAAGCTAAAAACGCCATGTCCATATTTTTTCTGACATCATGTATTGCATAGTCAAGAAGTAAGAATGAATGAACTATTTAGAAAGTGAATGTTTGTATGAATGTATGTAAAACAGACATTACATGTAACGTTACAAGAGATAACATAATTTAGTTACAAATTGACAATGAAATAGAAACCCCTTTAAAACGTTTTCAAAATGAAGGGATAATTTTGTCTTATTTTAGGGTATAATATGTTTTGTGCTTCTGTTGTAGGGCTTCCACGTTCGTCCCGTACTTTGTGATGATAAAGGACTAGAGCTAATTACCTATAATCACTGAATCCCAATGACTTAATATAAATTAAGGACCGGCCCTTTAATACAGAAAAAATGCCCAAAGATTCGCTTTTATTTTTTCATGACGGTTGACAAACAAACATATGGTCCGCCTGAGGCTATGCAGTAGCGGCAACCTATGGACGGTGACGATCCTTGATAAATCACATGCGCATTGCCAACCGAAGGGATATCAAAGAAGGGATAAGAAGGGAAAAAAGGATAAGAGCAGAGGAGGTGGGAGATTGGGCCTCCAACAACAACGCACCAGTACCTACTGACACTGTTGCTTTTCGGCGACTTTCTGTGAGAGAAATTCCATTTGTGCTGAGAGTAGCATGGGTCTACTACTTCTTCTTAATTCTTCCAATTTTCCCGGTATTTTATCTACCCAGGTTCTGCTTATCACCCTTATCCGGATTTGCCTGGTTATTAGTTTTTACACAGAGCGATTGCCATCTGACCTCCACAACACTAAGGGCGAACCAGTAACTTCTTGGATATGAGCAAATTACTTATCAAGAGTCAACGATTATCACATGTTATGTGATAACAACCGAGACCGACAGCTTAACGTGCTCTCCGAGGCACGGTGGGGAGATCCACAAACATAAACGCCCAGACCAAAACAGATATTTGTAAGATCAATACAAACAGCTTAAGCGGGAATCTAACCCACAACCGTTGAGGCTAAAGGCGGCCGCGCTACCAATACATGGTGTATTAACGGTGACAATGAGACAGTGTATAGTGGTATTTCAACCGAGCGTGTCCGTGCTTCGGAGGGCACGTAAAAAGTCGGTGCCGGCTGTTGACAATTAGACAACAGTCGATAAGTCAAGTCAGAAGCCTACGGGCGACCTGAACAACTCTGACACTAGATTGGCCACTAACTACTCGGTAAGTAGAAGAAAAACGGTGACAATGCTCTGCTACTTATGATAGTACAATTATGTACTCTTTATAAACTTTTCCGTTACCTATATATTTCTTCACCCATATCTAGCAAACAAAGTCCAACTTTTTCAACATTATTAAAAAAGGCCGAACTCGGTCAGTGTTTGTATCACCCTTGGACGTGTAAGACGTTATTTATGGGCAAGACGATGTCCAAAAAGCTTAGTTGTGTCAAAAGTTGAGCGTTAAATCATTGGGCACTATCTGAACAGTGCAGGCCGGACTATGACCACTAGTGCGTCTCTGTTTCCATTGTTGCACGACACTAGACGATACGAGATTTTATGGAGCGTTTTATTGAAATTACAAACTCATTTATATGTTGTAATTAAATTTTACCTCCTCTTATTTTTTTTATTATTATTGCTATTTACATATTACAATTAATTTCCCGCCATATAATCAGTCATTGATTCGCCCTTAGGATTGTGAATGCCTCATGGCAAATTAAGAAAATGTAAGAGTTTGCTCGTTAATTTGACGACCATCGTAGCACCCTGAGCCTCGGGTTTGATTCCCGCTTGGAGCAGATGTTTGTTATAACTATATGTTTCAGTCCCGGCATTTACTATTGTAGGTTTTCCTATATATGTGCGTAGCACCTTCTTACTCTTTTGTAACTGGTTCGACCCCCAAGGTTGCGGAGATCAGAGGACCATCGCTCTATGTAAAATTTAGCAACCCGTGAAATCATTAATTTCACGTAGAACAGTGGAAACGCGTCCAAGTTAAGTGATCCGGCACAAAATGATATATGAAGACATTTTCACACATTACAATATGAATTTTTCGTGTAAGGGAAATAAAAAAACATTATCCCCGGACGAAGAGAATACTTCTGCGGTATTAATAAATATATTTATAAGTATAATAATATTTAACAAAAAAACCCACAATGAAAAATTTTATATTGACTTTAACCTATATCTAATATAAGGTAGGGTATAGGGTAGGTCGTAGAATCAGTCAACATCTATTGTTTCCTACTCCTAATTGTTAAGGGTGGTCAACTCCAAAAAATTTAATTTTAATTTTCTTATGTTGTGGCATTAAAAAATACATACAACCCCAAATTTTTAACCTTCCACCATCAATCTCTATTTTAATAGCGATATTAGGAATATAATATGTATGTAGAAAGTGAAGTTCAATTATACAGACAGGAGTTATGGCTTGGACAAAATCACGCCGGTTGGTCGTAGAGGGAAATTCAACACAACAAATAAGCGAAGTTAATCAGAAAATTTCAGCATCGATTCGCTTTTCACATTTTTTTGTTTTGAATACTTATAAGTGTAACACTAGATATAACACGTTTTAGTATTAAGCAGTCGTCAAAGTGTACTGAGAGATGCGTACGCGTGCTTACGGATGCTGAAACATGCTTACGGATGCTGAAGCATGCTTACGCGTTCTTGTTGATGCTTGCATACCATGCTCATAAGTGTGTCCAAAATAGTGAGTATATCTGCACCTTTAGGCTGCTTCCCGAAAACAAGCACACATAATTAAAACTAGAATTAATTTATTCACAAAACAACATAACTATATTAAAAAACATTCTTCAAAAACTGTCAAAATTCAAAACAAAAGAAAATCAAAATTCGACTAAATTTTAATAATAATAAAAGACGATGTGGCACAGCGGTAGCGAACCTGCCATAAACGCCGCAAGTCGCGGGTTCGATTCTCGCTCGAAGAATATGTTTGTATTGACCATGCAAGCATATTTTCCCGTTTGGGTGTATTGGTCCTTGTTCTTATATATGTTTCCGGACCCCCAACAAAGGATATCACTATCCTAATGTGTAGCGTTTATTTATAATAATACCAATATTGAAATTTATACCCCTAACAAACCGCATCCTTAGTTATAAAGGGGCTGTACCTAATTTAGTAAAACAGCATCAAATAACTCAGCCAACTTAATGAAAATCGATCGAAATCGCCGTCTAGTTAATTGACTTCTATTGTACGGTGGGCAACAATTATAACTACTTCTAACTATTTTCAACTCTAATATCTATAAAATAAGGAGTTTGTTAATTTCAATGTGTACGTCTGTACGTTTTATAATACGTTGTTATATTTTAACTTATGATCTTATTAACCTCACGTGCATGTTAGCGATAACTGGATGTTAATTAAATTGATCGGTTTTGATTGTGTTTTTATTAGAACAAATGATATCGATTATGTTTAGTGATTTTCAAATTTGCAGATAGGTTTTTAATTATGGGAAATTTTGCATGTTCGAATATTTGTGAGTCACAAAAATGGAAATTTTTTGAAAACGTTCTGGCGCAGCGTGAGCGAACCTGCCTTAAACGCAACAAGTCGCGGGTTCCATTCCCGCTCGGAGCATATATATTTGTATATACCATGCTAGCATATTTTCCGGTCTGTGTGTATTTGTCCTTGTCATTTTGAATGTTTCCGGACCCCCGACACAGGGTATTACTATCCTAATGGGGGCCGTTGAGTGTGCAGCAGCGTTTATAATTATGTCCCACCACAGAGGATAAAATTTGGTTGGAAAATAGTTGAATACCTGGATTAAATTGTATGTGGTTATTGGAAAAGCTGAAAAAAATGTTCAGTTTTTATATTTTTAAGTACTATGTATAATTAAGTTTTTCTATAATAAATTTAAAAATCGGGCAAGTGCAAGTCAGACTCGCTCACGAAGTGTTCCGTATTATAATCAATAATAAATATTGTCTTTGCCGTATCATAATCTATAATAAATATTGTTGTGATTTTGTGGTTCTGGGTTCTAGTATTCGACGCAAAACCTGTAGGCTACTTCCGGTTGACCGAGAGTTGTCAATTTTGGTTAAGGTTGTTTTTTTTTACCTTTTGAAGAACAGAATCATACCCTAATCATAAAACTTTTTTATTAAATTCAAATAAAAATAATACTAACAACAACTAGCTACTAAAGTAAATATTATTGAGTATTTACTCAAAAACAAAAAAAAATCATAATTTATTTAATTTATTATGTAACATTAAAAATCTATATAAATTACTTTTATTATGTATAATAAAATTTTACGATTTTCTACATAAAATATATAAATCCATGAGCTTCATACAGTTATTATACATTAAATAATAAGAGCGAAACAGAGAGATTGTGTAAGCGAGATGAAAAATATACAGTAAATTTATAATAAGAAATATGTGATGGGTGCCCAATGCGATCAACTTCATTTTGATATGTGTAGGTAATCACTGGACGGCTAAGGGAGAGTGGAGTTGGCTTTTCTGTTATAAGTGTTACCACCGGTTAAAATTCTTTCAATATCTTATAAATCTGCTCTATTGATGATCTGATGTGGGTACATGTCTTATACCTTTTGCTACTAAAAAGGCTGTCATCAATTTTATTTTTATCTCACCAAACTCCGAATTTTATTGGGGTTAAAGATTACCTTGGAAAACGAAAAGGGTTGTCCACTTTTGATTCTATAGTTAAAATCTTTCGGCATATAAAATAAAATATATTAATCTGGATGAGATAAAAATAATATAAAGTGTACAACACCATTCGTGGAGCGTTTTAATATTTTTGGATTAAATAAAAATATTTGAAATAAAATTAACCGATAATCAATTTTTATATGACACGACAAACGAAATAAAAATTTACAACTTAAGTAACTATTACTATTATTACGTCAAAAAAACTATAAATATATCTCATTTATAAAAATCCTTCTCCATAAAAACCTATCCTGTTATAAAAACCTTATAAAAGCTACTAAATAGTGATGTTTATACGTCGATAAAAGTCAGTTCCCTTAAAACGGCGATAAATATATCAAGGTAGTTGTTTAGTAGATTCTGATCCCTTCACGCAGGACTGTATACGTAGGTCTTATCACTATATAATGAATTTTAGACGGCTTAGCCCACGTTTTCTCGGGCAATGTTATAAGTTTTAGTGGTACTTTTTACGTTTCGGTGTAGTCAAATTGACTAGCTGTACGAACTACTAAGATAGAGCAGGCTTTTTATTGCAAGAGGCCGGCTAGGTAGGTACCACCGGAGTGTCAAGTCTACTTTCGTAAAATGTGTTCCGGTTTGCAGAACGGTTGTAGCTATTTAAAATAAGAAGTTAAGAACCAATGTCTCGATGTTGGCAACGTGCTAGTGACACTTACAAAATGATGTTTCAAGCTGTCGTAGGTAGCGGCAACCACTTACCGTCAGGTTGACCAAATGCTTGCCCACGTGGTAACATAAAAAAACTTGAGTTAGTGTCTTTGTCTTCTGTCTCTTTCGTTTTCATTAACGTGCGTAACGTGCGGCCATGACACTAGTATTATTAATTTATTAACAACATAGACTTAAGTTGTTTAATCTGATTAACAAAATTTCTATTTCATTTAATTATAGAATTCAATGTTACCAATATATTAAAAAATTAAATTTATTAACTATTCGCTATTAAGTGAACCTTTTCAGATTAAGTACAAGCTTATCTTGCATCTTCATAATTTAATCTATTACAATTCAGAATCAATCTCTCAATCCTAAATTTAATAATGTATAACCTTACAAGCAACCTTATAGATTACTTAGACGAGATTAGGAAGCTCTTTAAGGAGCTTTCTTATAGAATCATGCTGAAAAGCAAACGTCAAAAAGTAGTAGTAGAAACATGCTTCCAAATATGATGGATGAATGAATGGATCGGCTCGAACGGGGAAGTACAACCACTTCAATGATAATTTAATCGGCGTAAAGTAAGAGAGAGTATTGTTGCGTATCATGAGGCCCGACTTCCCACCCTTCTGTTTTCTTCCTTTTTAAACTTCTCATCTCTTCCTTCCAATCCCTTGGCTAGGCAACGGGCATTAGAGCGCTTCAAGTATCGCCAGCGTTCATAGGTTGCGTTGCATGACTATTTTCGCGTGTGTGTTGGTTTTCATGCATTTAGTCTCCACGGTCGCGGGTTCTATTTCCGCTCAACCGACAGATATTTATTAACAACAAACATCGGTGGATGTTTGTGTTAATAAATATCTGTCTCGGCCTCGGCATTTGTCCTTGTGGGTATCCCCACCGTGCCTCGGAGAAAACATTAAGCTCTCGGTCCCGGTTGTTGTCATCTACATCTGAGAATAATCTTTAAGTTTTGACCGATAATTTGCTCTTATCCAATGAGTTACTGGTTCGCCCTTAGAGTTGTGAAGACCAGATGGCAATCGCCCTGTGTAACAACTAGTAACCAGTCAAATCCGGATAAGAGTAATAAGTAGACTGAGCACCGTACTGACCGACTGAGTAGAAAATACCGGGATTATCGCTAGGAAGAACACGAATGAAAACTAAAATAAATACTTAAACGAATGCATTTACGAAATTCAGCACAATAATAGTTAAAAACCCAAGCAGTAAACTTGCTGGCAGTTATTTAAAAAAGCAACCTTATTCTCAGCTATAAAGAATATCAATCAAGTCTATTTATGGCGCGGAACTAAAGCGCTCTTTTTCAGTATAAGCCGAATAAATTAGAATGAAAGCTAAATATTTAACTGACTTGTATACGACGGCCACCTCCGAAATGTATCGCATAAATTCGACCAAGTAAAAAGTCGTCAACTTTCAGACGAAAGACGATATATGGATAGGACGCTATAATTTTTACAAAAAATATATTAATATTTATGATTGAGATAATTTTATTATTATTTATTTAGATTAAGATTTATTTATTTAGAGATTAAGATTTTATTATTATTTATTTTAAGCTTACAATTTTTCAATAAAATTGTGGATTGTAGTATTTATATTAGCAAATTACTAGAAATAACATAATTCGCCTCTCATTTTGCATCTGTAAGTCACATCATACTGCTTTATTCAATAATAAGATAATAAAAAAACATTATTACAGATTTGATCAAAAGTATTTAATTTTCATTTCAATTAAAATGTAATATATAAAGTTTAACATGTTCAATTGCTGCAATAGTTCTGTATAAAGACAATTATGTATGTATAAAAATTTTGTCACACAATTTTAGTACGAGAGAGAATTTTAAAATTAAAATAAACGCTACATAGTCAACGGCCCGATTAAGATAGTCATAACCATGTCGGAGGCGCGAAAACAGACACAATAACAAGGACAAACAAATAACGGAACACGAACATCTGCTCCGAGCAGGAATCGAACCCGGTACCACTGCGCCACAACGTCGAATTACCATAATAAAACTAACAGTGACGACGTTGTGGCGCAGCGGTAGCGAACCTGCCTTAAACGCCACAGGTCGCGGGTTCGATTCCCGCTCGAGCATAATATGTTTGTATTGACCATGCAAGCATATTTTCCGGTCTGGGTGTATTTGTCCTTGTCATTGTGTATGTTTCCGAACCCCGACACAGGATATCACTATCCTAATGGGGGCCGTTGAGTGTGTAGCGTTTATTTATAAAAAAAAACAGTGAAATAAAATTACGTGAAATGCAAACGCACGTAGCAAAACGTAAAAAGCAATGTATTTTTACGTCACAAACTTTTTTTTTTTATGTTAGAAGTTGGCAAACAAGCATACTGCCCACCTGATGGTAAGTGGCTGCCGCAGCCTATGAGCGCTTGCAGCACCATTAGTAGGTGCCACTCGCGCGTTGCCAACCTCGAGATATTAGTTCTTAAATCTCGTTCGCCCAGTAATTTCACTCAGCGTACAATGCCCTTCAAACCGGAACACAGTAGTGCCTAAGCACTACTATTTGGCGGCAGAATATTGGACATTGCGATGGTACCTACCTAGCCGGCCTCTTGCAACAAGAGACCTACCAGTGTGACTGATTGCACTGGTGGAATAATCTCTGCTGTGACAGAGGTTATCCCAACAGCGGGCGATGGGGTCGTCACATCCCGACGCCGATATGTAAACGCAAAACAAAGACGTCACATCCACATTAACCCAACCTCGATACCCATTAAACGCAATAGTTACGGGTACAAAATTTATTGTTTTTCATCTTTGAAATCTTAGCGGAGTCAAGTTGTATAAATCATGCGTTAATGCCAGCGCATTATACAAATTCAAATTTATAACCCGATAAAATTACGAAATGGCCGATGGGGTGTCTCCTCTCACGGGCGAACTAAATACGGCTTTAATTCATTAGGCATTGAGGTAGTTTCAGAGCTACGGGGACAGACGAGACGGTTTGATGAGCTTTAATTGTTGTTATATATTTTTGTTTGTGTGAAATTATATTTGTTAGAATAATGGGATTTTATTTAAGTATGTAACTGGTACAAAATGAAACAGCTACATAGACTTTTTTTACAAAAATAGCCTTCAATTTCAATAAATTTTTGACAGATCATATGCCTCAATAGTTTAACGGTAGACGGGCTGACTCCGCTCCCTTAACGCGGGAGTCATAGGTCCGATCCTGACCCCCTTAGGATATTGTTGTACCCACTCCTAGCGCAAGCTTCGAGCTTATTTGGAGGGGCAATATGAAATTGCTTGCTGATTTTTTTTTTTCACTATTCATTGCTGACAATACGAATTTAATAAAAAAAAAGTCAATTACTAAAAACAAAGCGAATAATCGACCAATCTCCGATGGCGAGAATCAGATAAAAAAAATCCTCATAACACTAGATAATTATCTGTTGATTTATGTGAATTTCGCACTTAAAACCTCTTTTCTCTCCATTGAGGTTTAATTGAATGATCAAATCGTTCGGCATTATGGGGGATTCCATCGGCTATTGTCTCTGGTCTTAAAACAATGGTATCAATCGATGACAACGCGGTTTCCCGCTTCGTGGAGCGCCATTTTTAATCTATGACTTTTGACAGTTCAATTTCTGGAGGAAACCTTAGTTTTAATGGGCACGAAGTATTTGTTTTATAATGACGTAGCATTTAACGGATTGGGATGTTTCTATTAATTAATGAATCTTGAAAATATGGCGTGATTTATAATATTAACTTTTAATATTATCACTTATACAAATAAATAAAATTGAAGTGTCCGTTGTGTTCACTACATGCATATTCACGTATGTAAGGAGCTTACATAAAAAAATCAATGTAATTTTTTTTTATGTCTGTCTGTTTGTTCCGACTAATCTCTGAAACGGCTGGACCGATTTTAACTGGCAGATAGCTGATGTAAGGTACACCGCGCGGCGCCGGGGGCATAGTATAGTATTTTTTAGACTGCTCAAAAAATTACAAGTCAGAGTTAAGAAAAGAACCTTAGTCCTAGATAGCTTATTGCGGAGTGTGACGCTATCTTAGTTAGATGTTGTAAGCTTGTGACTAACTTCATTTCGTCTTCGATGTTGAATTTTCAAAGGAGCACCAGTAAGTCTCTGACATTTTGTATGGAAGAGCCCGTCTATACTAACATTGTAAGAAAAAAGTAGTAGTTTAGCCATGCTTCTCCCAGCACAAATGAGCTTTTTTTTTTTTTGGTATCGGAGAGGAAATCTGCTCACAGATACCTGGCCTCCTCCGGAGGAGAACCGGGTTATGTGGGGTTCCATGAGAGGTGGTAAGTCATGGGGACCCACTAAAACCTCCTCGGTGGCCGACCTCAGTGACAAAGAGAGGCTCCGGGATCTTTTAGAGAACTCTAAACCGGTGCTTCTCGAACACTGTGCTAGCAAAGCGCGGTCCTAGGGGGCGAGAGCACAAATGAGCTTGTTCAACCGGGTAAGTACTACCCTCCCAGAGAAAACTGCGTTGCCGCAGTGTAGAACTGTGTTAGCTAGCCAGGCTCCACTGACTCGCGCACTGCGCCTGCTCAATGATCTCACTCATGAGTGTCCGGAACTTGACTTGTTTCACACTCCGGCAGTTAAGGTTCAAAAAAAAAAAAAAGACGTCAAGTAAAAGTCACAGTACCTTTGCATTTTGTGCTATGAATTAGAAAGCCGGAGGCCCAATCTCCCACCCCCTCTGTTCGCTTCCTTTCTTCACTTCTCAACTTTTCATTCATAAAGGGTTTGCAACCATCAGGCGAACCGTATGCTTGTTTGCCAACCATCATGAAATAAAAAAAAGGTTTATTATTACTCCTGTTTCACCTAAAATCAAACAACATAATATACATCCCAATATAATATCAAAAACATCTGCAGAACGTATATTAAAAGTGACAAAACCCGACCGAAAGCCACATCAATCAGAATTAAGGCAACCTGCAAACTTCTCTCATAACTAATAATTAGGCAGCGCGCATACAAATGAAATATAATAAATACATCCCAGGGCGATACACCTACCCTTCTACCTGCGAGTTTAGACTTTGATTCGGGCGCTTTTGAACAGATTCCGATGTAAGCTAAATATGATGAAATGCAAAAGTTTTTGATTATTTATCGTCTTTTATATTTATTATTGACGACGTTGTGGCGCAGCGGTAGCGAACCTGCCTTAAACGTCACAGGTCGCAGGTTCGATTCCCGCTCAGAGCATAATATTTTTGTATTGACCATGCAAGCATATTTTCCGGTCTGGGTGTATTTGTCCTTGTCATTGTGTATGTTTCCGGACCCCGATACAGGATATTACTATCCTAATGGGGGCCGTTGAGTGTGCAGCGTTTATTTATTTATTTATTATTTATACTAGCCAGCGGCTTCGCTCACGTGAAAAACGATTTTAATACAAACTCTGAACCCCTTTTACAAACTTTCATATTAGGGTTCCGTAGCCTAGTGGCAAAATCGGAACCCTTATAATTTCGTCATGGCCATCCGTCCGTATGTCACGTCATTTAACTCTGAAACTATTGCCTCTATCTGTATGAAAATTAGGAAATATGTGTATTCTATGAACTGCTACACAACTTTGTAGTAAAACCCCAAAATATATAAAAATTAAGGGTAGTAGTCCATACATGTAATCGAGGGTTGAAAAAAAAATGTAACGTATGGCAACGAGATACAACGCATGATAACGAGGTTTGATTTAATTTTTTTTTTTTGATTAGATCAGTAGACGCCACCCCCTTGCACTTTTAAACATCAATATAAGTATATAAGTTTTTCATTTAAGATTGTTTTTGATATTACTTTTAATAATTAGTATGAAATTACCAACCTATTTTGCGATCGGGTTTAATCCGTTGAAGATTCTTTATAACCAAGCTGCGGAACCCTTTAGTTTCGACTGTGCGTGGTCAAACACGCACTTGACTGGTTATTATTAACCATAGACCTTCCATATAAACAAAATCAGGAACTTGCTGTTTCTGTGTTGTTGTTTGGAAAATAAAATGTAACTTTCACTGTCGTGTCGTTGTCGTCTCGCTTAGTTTAAATACAAACTGCATCTAATCCAGCATAATGGAAGCTATAAATTAAATTATTATAAAAACGCCGTATGTTTCCAATGACAATCGACGACGTTGTGGCGCAGCGGTAGCGAACCTGCCTTAAACGCCACAGGTCGCGGGTTCGATTCCCGCTCGGAGCATGTATGTTTGTATTAACCATGCAAGCATATTTTCCGGTCTGGGTGTATTTGTCCTTGTCATTGTGAATGTTTCCGGACCTCCGACACAGGATATTACTATCCTAATGGGGGCCGTTGAGTGTGCAGCGTTTATTATTTATTATTATTATAATGACACAATTTAACTGACGAATAGTTTGAATTTAGAAATGTCACATGACACGAACCCTTGTTGCTATAGTGATAAGTTAAGCAACGTTAATTCAAGTCACCAAATGGATGGGTGATCTTTTTTTAAAATAGCGATAAGGAATTGATTACAAGTAACGATAAATAATCATTAGTATTTATTTATCTATGTGATTTAAAATGAACAGCTGTTTGTTACAAGACCTTCTTCGAAGAAAACTTCTTGGTGAATTTAGTAATTTCTTTTGTATTATCTCAAGGCCATAACTTAATGTCAAAATAATAGATAAGTAAGCGTCAATTTTTTGTTATTAAGAGTCATGAAAAAGAAATTTAAAATAAATAATATGGTCAGTTATGGAATATTGCGCAAAATTTTCTTTGACATTACATAAATAAAAAAATGACCACACATTCATTGATGAAATTTGGTGCGAAATTTGAACGATAAAAATGGAATAAACCTTATTCTACATCAAAAAAATATTACATTATATTATCACCCACAAAAACATCCACAAATCAAAAACACCCGTACTTTTCTCACCCCCAATCCATCTGCACTCGTCACAAATCATCAAGACGCATGCTTTCCGGCGCGGGACTCGAACCGGCTAATGGCCTGGATTTATTAACTACACAAACATGGTTACGATGTTAACTTTATTATCTACTTAGTTATATCTATATACACATATATACATATACATATTTGGTCAAAATTATTAGAGAATTGAAATAAAATATATTTATATTCTTTTGTCTTTTTTACCAATAAAACTTTTAAAAAAACATGAACAGGCTTTGCATGATGGTAGGACAGGGGATAGGGGTGGGAGTTTAGGCCTCCAGCGTAAGAAAACAGTATTGGAGGATAATTTCCCTGCCCAAATGGCCCAAAAACAAAATAATTGATTTTTTCTGTTCATTTTTTGTGTTGTTGTGTTTTATTGTATCAACTAAGAATATATTTTTGAGATTTTTAAAATAATTTTTCTATTTATGTGATAGATCTTACCGACATAGGATCTTCTAGGAGCTTAAAATTGTTAGTATGTACCTAATTATTAAAGTTAAAATAGTACTTACTACTACTGGCAGTGTATCGAGGAACTGGAAACACAGGTTTTGCCCTGGGCATAATCGAAAACGATACCGTCTTAGTCTGATATCATAGAGGGACTATGGCATTACATTGTTATGCATACATAATACATACTAACTCCATATTTTTTAATCATTTAAGACTAAAAATCAGATGACAGTAGGCGTGGTTCATTCGCTCAAAGAATCCGGATTGCAATTCAGCGGGGAAATGCAGGTACTCCTAGCATTCTTGCCATGATTTGTACAGTTGTAATTATTTGTAAAAATAGTTATTATTGAATTATAAATATGTTGTAATATTGGTTATAAATTAATTGTATATAACCTAAACCTACTCTGTCACTTTTGTTTGTTGTTTGTCATTTTATTTTTAATTAAAAAAAAGTTAGTTCTGTTTTTATGTTAAGTTGTTTAGATCATTATTTGTATTTTTGTTGTTTTGTACTTTTTTATGGAAACAAGTTGGCAAGCAAGCATACGGCTCACATGATGGTAAATGGTTGCCGTAGCCTATGAGCGCGCGCAACACCTTATGTAGGTGCCACTTACGCGTTCCCAACCTCGAGACATTGGTTCTTGAATCTCCTTTTTCCAGTAACTTCACTAGCCTACAGCGCCCTTCAAACCGGAACACAGTAATGCCTAAGCACTACTATTTACCTACTTAGCCGGCCTCTTGCAACAAAATACCTACCACCAGTGTGACTATTTTTTGTTGTGTTCTTAATGAACTTGTTCGTTCCTTCTTTCTTTCTTTGTTACTTATTCGTTATATTACATTTTTTTTTAAATCTCGTTCGCCCAGTAATTTTGCCCTTCAAACCGGAACACAGTAGTGCCTAAACACTACTATTTGGCGGCAGAATATTGGACACTGCGGTGGTACCTACCTAGCCGGCCTCTTGCAACAAAAGACCTACCACCAGTGTGACTGATTGCACTGGTGGAATAATCTCTGTTGTGACATAGGTTATCCCAACAGCGGGCGATGGAGTCGTCACATCCCGACGCCTTTAAGATACATATACATAATTCGAAATCTCGACAAGCATAATTCCCAAAAACCTTTTAACTACACCGCCATATTAACTTATCAAGCGTTTTGAAACAAAAAATATGAAAGGCAAATACAGTTAACACTTGACTTGCCGCCATGTTGACGGTTTTCGACCATTTGAAGTGAACCGCCGTTAGCGGCCTCTGTGTTACGTTTCATAATGTTGATCTTATAATTACAAAGTTAATAACTCACTTGGGGCATGTGTTACAATGTGATATTTACCATCTGACATACATAACTAATAGTTTAAGAGGATTTCAAAACGTTTTTTTAGCAATGTTCCATTTAGTAAGGAATTATATTATGTATACGAGAAGTAACGGTGCTGTTGCGTTTCGTGCGATGATTAAGAGCGCTGGAGGTCTAATCTCCCACTCTCTCTTGTTCCCTTCTCTTTCCTTTCCTCTTATCCCTTAGGTTGGAAACGCGCGTGTGATACGTCGAATATGACAAGCGTTCATAGGTTGCGGACAAGAAATAACGCGACACATGCAACGACCCCCAAATAGGAAGCTTATAACTGTGTTAGGAATCCGAACAAACACAAGGACATGGACTATCACACCCATACCAGAACATGCCAGTATGGTAATACAAGCATCTGTTCCAAGCGGCAATCGAACCCGTGACAGTGGAAGTTTCAAGCAGGCTTACTAACAGCACGCCACGACGGTCGTTAGATAAGGAGCTAGTATTGTAGAATGTTTTATTGAGATCTGTTAATTGTTTTTTCAATAGCTTTTAAGAATTGATGTTTATTATAAAAAACTAGCGGCCCGCTCCGGCTTCGCACGGGTATAAAATATATGTCATTCACTGAAGAAATAATTAAAGTCGATCCAGTAGTTTTGATCTATTCATTACTGCCCGTGGCCCGCACGCGATAAATGTAATTATTTACGACATCACATTAGAAACCTCAAAAATTAATTTTTTTCTCCACTATTTTTAAACATATAAACCTTCCTCTTCAATCACTCTATCTATTAAAAAAACCGCATCAAATCCGTTGCGTAGTTTTAAACATTTAAGCATTCATAGTGCAGAGAAAGCGACTTTGTTTTATACTATGTAGTGATAAGTCCTGACTATAAAACAGTGACAATTCGAACTTACTTAAATGAAATAACGTAACGGGCTAAAAAGCAATAAATAGCTGTATGTATGTACATATAAGTATAGCTAGAAACAAACAGGAAATTTATAGCCTCTTGAACATCTTAGAAAAAACTCTGAATCATTGCTGGGGAGTGAATCAAATGCTTCCTCTTGAGAGAATGAAATTTACTTTGAAAGGGTACGTTGGGAAATTCTTTGTCTGATTTCCTATTATTTTGATTTAATCTATTAAATAAATAAATTTTTTTAATATATTAATTTAAATCTCCTTTCCCCGGTAATTTCACTAGCTACAGTGACTTTCAAACTGAAACACTGTTTTCTGCTCTTTTATTTCATGACGGTTGGCTAACAAGCATACGGTACGCCTGATGGTAAACAATCACCGCTACCTATGGACAGCAACAATACTGTTACTTTACGCCGATTTTTCTGTGAGATGGTAGTACTTCTCTAGTCAAGCCAGCCCAGTGCTGTGAGGACCATAGCTCTACTACCGTTAAAGTACGTACTTTGGAATACAATAACTGATACTACCAAAAAATGGCCTACAAGTATCAAAATCTCACGATCAAGGTATGGTAAAATAGAGAAATATTTACACATTTCCACGAACATTATAATCATAAACAGAAATCCATACCAGATACACTAAAGTCCCAAAACTACCGTTCGGATACCGAAAGTATTCCTCTTCCGTCAATAGACATTTCATAAATATTCAAACATTTTATCGCTGCCCGCTGATTGAACCTAAATAATAAATTCAATTTTCGCCCGCCTTCAAATATTTTCTCTGATAACGTTTCTATATTTGGGTGGATGCTGGGAATAATTGTGTTATTTAGAAGCTTGCAATATGCTAAGATAGTAGGCTGCTGGCATTAACAAGTCAGAAGATGGTTGCGCTCGGGTGTCGGACAGAAGACCTATGGAGTCGAAAGCTTTAATAGTTTACCTAGATACATCCAAGGTACTGATACGTATGGTAAATTGCATGATATCATGTAAGAGACATGAAGGTATGTCGTGTTAACTGGCTGTCGGGACGTCACTCTTAAACATCAGAAGCGAATACAAGTATTCTTTTAAATGTGAAATCATGATTTATATGTAGATTAGATAATTATAACTCTATTAATTATAAATGGGCTGGCTGGTATACAATTGACAAAAGAATGACAATCAAGATAGGTTGAGTTGGATTGTTTAGCGAGAGCGGTCCGTGCACTAAGACGCATTCGTTAATAATACATACAGACACAGACGGACCATACGCTTTTGTGCCAACCGTCATTAAATAAAAAAATATATATATATATATTGGTTTCCAATTTCAACGGTTTCAAGCATTTTCTTCGCGAAAAAAGGTAGCGTGTGTTCATTCCCAACATTTATTATTTCATTTCCATCTATTTTGTACCAAATTAAATCAAAATCAGTTAAATGGTTTATATTTATAATATTAGCAGGTATACAATTTATTATTTGAAATTTTTTTTAAATAATATTTTTAGTAGTGTTAGCGTCTCCACGGCTCAGAGGAACAGTTTTTACGACATGGCTGAAGCTCGCGTAGTGCCCTCTTACAATTTCGCGGCCTTCTGGCGCGCCTGTTAAAAACACAATGAATAATTATTGGCTCCGTTCCTTCGCCTTTTTTCCCCCCAACTTGCCCTAACAATATCCTGATGCTCTTTTAATTTGGTGATAAAAGTTCTTATTGTATAATTAGATTAACGAATTATACAATATGGCGGGAAAAAGCACACGGCCATGTAAGCAGCTGCTGTAAGCAATGGAAAACATAGTTTTACTTTTTAGGGGGTGGGAAATGGTACAGATTCAAAATCAAAATCAAAATTATTTTTATCCAAGTAGACTTTTAAAAAGTACTTTTGAATAGTCAAACGCTACCGACGGTTCGGAAGGTTGATTCAATCGAGAAGAACCGCCAAGAAACTCGACAGTTACTCTTTTCAAATATGTTTTTTACAATTGTATTCATTATTATAATATTTGGTTCTTGAATGAGATCCAGCAATATTAAGAGACCCAAGCATTTTTATAAAAATATTCTTTATTAGACTAGATTAAAAACAAAGAAGAAAGAGATAGTGATAGATGAAGTTTGACACTCCGATGCTCTCATTTCGAACAAAACGCAACGATACAAATACTTTTTTTTATGTTACAAGTTGGCAAACAAGCATACGGCCCACCTGATGGTAAGTGGTTGCCGTAGCCTATGAGCGCTTGTAGCACCATTAGTAGGTACCACTCACGCGTTGCCAACCTCGAGATATTGGTTCTTAAATCTCCTCTGCCCAGTAATTTCATTAGCCTACAGTGCCCTTCAAACCGGAAAAAAACATTGTTAAAATTATTTAAAAAAAAAGGTGCCCTTACCGACCACAATGCAATCAAAAATAATTACCAGTCTAGTGCTTTGTGTACACAATTGAAACTAAAGGGTTCCGCAGCTTGATGATGAAGAATCTTAAACAGTTTAAATATTAACCAATTAAAACCGACTGCAAAAATAAGTTAGCATTTTCATAGTCAATATTAAAGTAAATATGCCATAATAATAAATAAGCGCTACACACTCAACGGCCCCATTAGGATAGTTATATTTTGTGTCGGGGGTCCGGAAACATATACAATGACAAAGACAAATACACCCAGACCGGATCGAACCCACGACCTATGGCGCTTATAGCAAGTTCACTACCGCTGCGCCACAATGTTTTCATATTATATATGGCATGGCTTTTTTTCAGCCCTCAGTTACATTTAGGGATGGATTGCTACACTTATTTTTATATATTTTAGGATTTCACTACAAAATTCTTTGACGTTTCATAGAATACACATATAATACAATACATATATATATATATTTTTTTATGTTAGAAGTTGGCAAACAAGCATACGGCCCATCTGATGGTAAGTGGCTGCCGCAGCCTATGAGCGCTTGCAGCACCATTAGTAGGTGCCACTCACGCGTTGCCAACCTCGAGATATTAGTTCTTAAATCTCGTTCGCCCAGTAATTTCACTAGCGTACAATGCCCTTCAAACTGAACACAGTAGTGCCTAAGCACTACTATTTGGCGGCAGAATATTGGACACTGCGGTGATACCTACCTAGCCGGCCTCTTGCAACAAAAGACCTACCACCAGTGTGACTGATTGAACTGGTGGAATAATCTCTGTTGTGACAGAGGTTATCCGAACAGCGGGCGATGGAGTCGCCACATCCCGACGCCGGTACTAGGTATGGATTGCTACACTTATTTTTATATATTTTAGGATTTCACTACAAAATTCTTTGTCGTTTCATAGAATACACATATAATACAAGACATATAATAGAATATATATATATATATATATATATATATATTCATTTTCGTATACATAGAACTAATAATCTCCGAGTAATATGACTGTGACATACTTACGGACGGACATGACGAAATTTTAAGTGTTCCGTTTTTGCAATTTACCTACGGAATCCTAAAAGATAACCACTTATACAGATTCCAAAGTTTGTAATTTAAAAAAATCTAATATATAAAATTCTCGTGTCACAATGTTCGTTCCCATACTCCTCCGAAACGGCTTGACCGAATCTTATGAATTTTTTTATACATATTCAGTAAGTCTGAGAATCGGCTACTATCTATTTTGAAACCCCTCAGTGATAAGGGGTGTCCACCCCAAATTTTTATTTTTTATTTTTTGTATAAAATTTTTATTTTTTATTTTTTTATTATGAGGCATTGAAAAATACATACGACCCAAAATTTCCACTTTTTTATCACCAACCCCTGCTTTTTAATAGCCTTATTAGTCAATCAAAATCATTCACCGGGTAGAGGGCGCTGCTATCGGGTCCCAGATTTTTTCGGGGCAGGACAACGTCTGCCGGGCCCGCTAGTATTTACTAAAAATCAATTATTTAAGGCACTAGTTAAAACATATGAAATGTTGAACTAGCAATCTTTACTTTAATTAAATATGAAATTTTCGACGCTCCTAAAGCCAGATAAACCGAATGGGTCCGAAACTAGTAAAACTGTCCCTAAAAATTGTGACATGGGTAAATACTCCAGAACTTACCACTCTTGCAATGGTACACATACTTGAAATTGAGTAACTGGATTTTGTACCCGAATGTAGTTTTTATTAAGTGTTCTTTATATGATTTAACTTATTTACGTAACTCGCTACAACTAAAAGGATTTTAATTGGATTTTGTTAATATTACTTGGTTTATTTATTTAATCACCGTCACCGTCATCATTGTCACCGTCGTGGCGTTGTGGGTAGCGAGTCTGCCTTTAGCCTCGACGGTTGCGGGTTCGATTCCAGCTCGGAGCAGATGTTTGTATTAATCGTACTGGCATGTTTTCCGGTCTGGGTGTGTTTGTCCTTGTCATTGTGAATGTTTCCGGACCCCCGACACAGGATATAATTATCCCAATGGGGGCCGTTGAGTGTGTAGCGTTTATTTATTTATTTAATCAATGTAATCTTGGGAGAAGGTTATAGAAAAAACTGTTTTTCTGATTAGATATAATTAAAAAATGTATATTAAGTTTTATATTTTATACAAACTTCTGCTCGTGGGTTCAACTCTTCACGATTTCTAATACGGTAGCTTTATAGAAATAATTGCTTCTCCGTCAAATTTTTTACCACCCATTTCAACCCTTTTAGCCTATGTCCTTTTTCCGAAATGAAGTCTATCTTTGTACCAAATTTTATCGAAATCGCTTCTGTGATTTAGACGTGACGTTAGATTAGTAATTGTATTATAATATATATGTATGTAAGGCGTACTAAATAACTCAAAAATATTTAGCTCATGTCAGTGACGTCACATTCCAGGTTTCAACGCGGGACAGAACGGTTCCGTTTGATTAACATTCAGCAAACAACTTTAATCAGTAAATCCACCCGCTTACGAGTACATTGTGCTGTATTTCTCCCGCAGAATGCGAAACTGTGAGCAAAATAAATCTTCCCGTACATATTTCACTCTTAACTCCACATCACATATCAAATTCATTCTCAAGTTGCAGTCAAACCCTATAAAAAGGGCACTACAGGAAACGACCACAATAAATCAATACGCCTTACGCTAGACAAAATAAAACATTTGACACAAAACAAAAAAAACTGCGTATAGCTGCACAAAATTCGCAAAAAGAATTACAAGCAATAACATGCAGTAGTGGAAGCGTTACAAAAGAAATGCACAAGTATATCAAACGATTATCGTGCTTAACATATTGGTATAAAGTTCTTATTAGTTGCAAGCTTAAGTTTGGCAGTGATTTAGTCCCTATCGGCCGTCAACCTGATTAATGTCGCTGTAAATCAGCGGATTACGACAATGCGAGAAATGACGAGTCGCGAGCGAATCGCTTGCTATACGTCATGTGTCAAGGCACAAGCGACAGTCTAAGAGAAAATTTCCCTTTTACATCTGCTTAATTAACATTTATAAAATTAAATTTTTCTAATCATATCCATAATTAAATCCAAACAGTACTATTTTATTTTAATTTCTATAATATGTAATAATAATTATAATCAAAAATTTTATTCGAATTATTTTTTGAATTCTACTTATGCCGATGTTAGTGGTGGTATAAAAATGTATTCATGAAGTAGCTTCGTGGTGTACCGATTTTTCTTTTCTTTTTTTTTGAAACTGAAGACTGAAAAAACAGACAGAAAGACAAATTAAAAAAAAAAAAATTGTCTAAGTACGGTACTTTCTCATGCATTTATTTAAGAGCTGTTAATTTTGAATTAAAAACAGACACTTCAATTTTATTTATATGTTAAAATTTCGACCTTGGGTTTTATTTATGTAATCCGCTACAGCTTGTGAATTAAAATATCTTATCGTATCGAATTATTGAGTAAACACGTAGCATAATCGCGATCGTTTCATTTCAAACTGCAAGGGTCCCAAGAAATATTACATGAAATATATCTAAGTGTTGATTGCAAGTTTTATGTGTACATATTATTCTCTTCAGTTTCGTGAAAGGTGTGAAAATTTGATATACAATGTGTTGTATGCGTAATTAATTTCATTTGAAAAAAATTTTCGTGCCAGCTGACTGTTTCCGAGATTTATGTTGACGTGACGTGACGTGATATATACGTGACGATGCAAAGTATATGTGAAATGACAGAAATTGCTTTTTTAATAAGAATGAGTAAATGTTGGGCTTTTTTATTTATATGAAGTATTTATTATTATAAAATGGATTTGATGGAGTGATTCAAAATACTTTTGGATTTTACTGAACTATAAAGCTTGTTTCTTGTGTCATTTTTACAACAAAGAATTAAATAGTTAGCTTTCTAATTCAATATATAAAGCAATATGATTTACGTTTACATGAAATATGAAATATTTCAATTTTATTAATAGCTAAGAAGAAAATATGTTAATGCCAACTCTTAAAACATATTAAAATATTTTTGTAAATAAATATCACTGTCCTTAGTTATAAAAATACAATGTGCTATGTGGCACATATACAACACAAAAAACATTATAGTGATAGAGTTAAAATATAAAAAAAATATATTAATAAAATTACAAATCAAAAATACTATATAATATAACAATATCTTCTTCCTAGCATTACCCCGCTATTTTGCCCAGGGTCTGATTACTCTTATCCGGATTTCACTGGTTTTAATTTTTTACGCAGAGCGATTGCCATGTGACCTCGCCAACCCTAAGGGCGAACCAGTAACCCATTGGATAAGAGCAAATTACATATCAAGGGTTAACAATTATTACCAGGTGTAATGATAACAACAGAGACTGACAGCATAACGTGCTCTCCGAGGAACGGTGGGGAGACCCACAAGGACAAAGTCCAGACCGCGACAGATATATATTACATTAATACAAATATCTTTCCAGGGGGAGTTCGAACCCGCGACCGTAGAGACTAAAAGCAGCTCGTTACCAAAACGCCACAACATAATATAAAATAATAATAGTTTGACGACGTTGTGGCGCAGCGGTAGCGAACCTGCCTTAAACGCCACAGATCGCGGGTTCGATTCCCGCTCGGAGCATAATATGTTTGTATTGACCATACAAGCATATTTTCCGGTCTGGGTGTATTTGTCCTTGTCATTGTGAATGTTTCCGGACCCGCGACACGGGATATTACTATCCTATCCGTTGAGTGTGCAGCGCTTATTATTATTATTATTTAATAGTCAAAAATAATTTTACATCAACATTAAAAATGTTGAACCAAGAACAGAAATACCAACGATACGAACCAACATTGAAATTAAAAAAAAAAGGACCACGCCATGTACAGAAAGTTGTGTGTGTCACGTCAACTGACAAATTGATTTATTTAGTTGAGGGGTAGTCGACGTGGCAACTTCGCGAGCACGCGGCCCGTGCACGGCTGCGACATTAGTTTCAAGGTGACGTTTTGTAAAAAGATTTAACTTGAACATTCTTTTAGTAATAGCTAACGCCTGTGGCTTTGCTCGCGTTATGTAGTTTATTGATTATCACACGGGAATTCAATATTTTTCCGGAATGAAAGCTACCCTATATGTCAATCCAGGTAATAAGCTATGTGTATACCATATGTCATCCAAATCGGTGTAGGAGTTTTTGCGTGAACAACAAACATGCATCCATACGAAAAAACTTTCTCATTTATAATACTAATTAGTAGAATTTAGTATCTCAATACATAGTAATGTTCCAAGTTGAGTCGTCATGTAATTCGTTTATTGATAACCCCACAGCAACCTTGCTATGTTTTAATCCTTGTAATAAACTTCCTGTTTACCAAATTTTATCCAAATCCATTTAGTCGTTTTTAAGGGATTGTTTAACAAACATCCCAAAATTGAAACATCCAAATATCCAAAAATTCAAACATGCAAACATCGAAACATCCAAACAACCAAACATCGAAACATCTAAACAACCAAATATCGAAACATCCAAACATTCAAACATCCAAACGTCTAAATATCCATACATGCAAACTTTCATGTTTAAAATATTAGTAGGCTATACAGACTATAGTTAAAAGCCTTCTTGAAAAACTTTGTAATCACTTTGTGTAATAGCTAATTTATATGACTTTACCAAACTCCATATACAGATCGATATCAAAAAAGATAATTCCTACTATATAACTCACTAGTACCAATACCTAATTTATTGCAAATGAGTTATTAATTTTGTTTGACTCAATGAAGATTTAAGCTATCGAAAATATAAGGCATTTAAAGGGCAGGTGGCAATTACACGAAAAACCGGAATCTGAACACGACTGCAGCATAAAATTCGTTTTATTTGAACGAAATAAATATAAAATTTTATTTATAATTACAATGACAAATATATTTTCATTGAATTTTTTTTTACCAAGACAGTTGGCAAACAAGCATACAGTCCGCCTGATGGTAAGCAGTATCCGCAATCTATGAACGCTTGCGATACTTAAAGTATCACATACGCGTTACCAACCCAAAGCATAAGAGGAAAGGGATAAGAAGGAAAAAAGGAAGGGTACTCATCTCATCGCACGAATCGCAACAATACCTACTGATACTGTTACTTGACGCCGATTTTCTATGAGAATGAGTAGTTCTAGTTACTATCGGCTCGGAAGCATTATAAGAAAATGACAAAATAAACTCATAGGGCTACTTTTTAAATAACTTAATTCTATATAATATGTATTTTATTTATTAATGTTTACATCCAATTTGACTGTAACTGTGTCATTAACAAACAAATAAACACGCCTACAAAGTCTTACGATTTTATTATTACTATAATATATATAGTACCTCTCTTGTTTTATAAGTGAAATAATCCTTTACATTTTGATATAATTTTAACAGAATTCAAATTCCATACTAAAGTGTTACAATGACAAAACTCACAACAAACTAGCGAACGTTCTTCCGATTTCTTTCAAGCAATTGACACCTCAAAGTTTTATGGTCGAAGAACCATAAAAATACCCATTAAACCTTTGAATTTAGAGTGCGGCATCCAATCCAATGGTACTTGGTTTATTACCATGTCCCATGTGGGCGCATCACCAATCCTGAATGTGATATGCTCGTAAAGTAGATAAATAATGATCTCAGGAGACAGTTTACAGTTAAAAAAAATTATTAGATCCGACGCTGTAATGGGTGGATGATATATAATGTGATTGTCGTTCGATTTCTATGTGATATAACGGCGTCCAATCGACGGATCAATGATATTTTTTGACTCGATATAAAAATTATTTTAACTTTTGGTATTTTGTTGCCAACCTTTTTCTTCGGAGTGTATATTACTTTTGGCCCTAGAAGCCTTGATAGCGTCACCGGTTGGAGGCCGAGTCAGGAGACCTATGCCGGTAAGAGATTGACAGCCCGCGCGGGGCCCAAGTTAAAATTGTCCCCTCTTGCGAAGTCGAGCCTAGGCTAGGCTAGGTCGTTGTTGAAGGTAGCCAAACTTAAACACCAATATGTTCGATTTCTGCTTGTTTGTATTGCCCATACATGCATGTGTGTGTGCGTTGTATTTTTGTTTGTGTGTCTTTCCGACCCCAACACACAAATTACTATTCTGTTTGTCAATGAAATGCTTTCTCTACTTCCTCTATATGTATTGTATGTAATAGATATATATATAATTTTGAGTCTGAAAAGGCTGGATATATATTTTAACCGACTTCAAAAAAGATAAATTCTTGAAGTTTTCATGTAGGTCTGTATCTGATACCTTCGGCTATTTTTAACCAATAGACGACTAAGTATCAAAGTATCCAGTGCAATCTTTTTGTTTCTATGCCTTAGACATTTGGGGGTGGGCACTTAAAACATAGGTACCAAACAAAAATAATTTGGTACCTAAGAAATACTTTATAGTGTTTCATTCTTCATCTCCAAAGCTCTCAATCAGATCTAGGTATTCATAAAAAAAAAAAAAATTAAAAACAGTATTCGAAAGTCACACGAATTGAGAACCTTAATTTTGTTAGATTCGTTTTTTTATGTTACTAAGTTGGCAAGCAAGCATACGACCCACTTGATGGTAAGTAGTTGCCGTAGCCTATGAGCGCTTGCAACACCATTAGTAGGATAGTATGTGCCACTCACGCGTTGCCAACCTCGAGATATTGGTCCTTAAATCCCCTTTACCCAGTAACTTTCCTAGCTTACAGTGCACTTCAAACCGAAAAACAGAAATGTCACACTATGGTGGTACCTACCTAGCCGGCCTCTTGCAACAAAAGACCTACCAGGGATACCACCAGCTAAAAATGATCTTGCTTAAGGATAATGCTAGGACAGAGTAAGCAATATAGAAACATCACAAACTATCTTATCGAGTTTAATAAGTAAGTTATGTTCTGTATTAGGTAATAAAATAACCGAAATTACGAAGGACCAAAACAAAACCTTCGATAATGACAACCACAGAGGAATTTGGTACCTACCTCTATAGATATAGAGTTAAATTTAAATTATCCGAAAAACATCATGCAACTGTACGAATGAGCAACTTTTTTTTCAATTACAACAGCCATAATCCATCATCGATTTGACATAGGATTTTTCACTCTGTCCATATGAGAATTGAGTCTAAATTACATTGAATAATAATTTATATATGTCGTTGCACACCCAAAAAGGTTATTCACGAAAATGTTAATATTATAGTTGCTTCAGTACCACGGGTTTTGTTGGCGTGAAGGCATAAATCAATTTTATAGCCCCATCTAAATCAAACGCGTTTTAATGGGCGTCCCCCGTCATATCATAGCTGAGTATGATAATTTACGGCTACTATGTGACGAATGTAGAAATAAAGGTCCCTCATTCCCTCCCCGCCTCCCACCCCGGGATTAGTTTTATGCCCTAAACCGCAGCAGTAAATATGTCAGGCGATATCTTGCAGGGCGCGTCAGGAGATAATTTTTGGATTTACGAACTGTAAGCTTTACGCTTTTTTTCGTCCTATATTGTTTTTGATTGTGTCAGCCCTGAGTGATTTAGGGTTGACTCTGACGGGATTATCAGCTCTTGAAGCGATCGTGTAAACATTAGGGTTGTGATAAGCTCGAGTTGAACACGGCTTGTGGTCATTAACAAGTCCTACTTATATAATATTCATTCATAACTACGTACAATTACTGATGCAATTTGATCTTCAAAACGGCGTTAATTTTTTTAGATATAAGTTGTTAAGGTCTTTTTTACTGGTGGTAGGCCTTTTATTGCAAGAGGCCGGCTAGATAGGTACCACAGTGTCAGTTATTCTACCGTAAAGCTTACTGTGTTTCGGTTTGAAGAATACTGTAGCTAGTGTATACTGGGTAGAGGAGATTTAGGAACTATAATTCTCTAGATTGGCAACGCATGAGTGACACCTAGAAAAGTATGGTGTTGCAAGCGCACATAGATTACGACAACCGCTTACCATCAGGTTGCTTACGTACTTAACAACTGAATTAGTACATAAAAAAAATTATAATTAATTTAAAAGTTCAAATGTAATGAAAATTTATTACTCCAGCAATTCATTGCTGAGTAACTCATAAATTACTTCGTTTTTTCTTTATAAAACTTTATTTAATAAACTATAATGTTATCAAGACTAGTTTTAAAGCCAACGGCGACAGGTGTAAGTCATAACAATTGACAAGACAGGTTGAGTAAAACATGTGTACATACCTTATATCTGTCATTTGTCCGTCCGTGTTAATGTCTTCGAGATTAATGTGAAATAATTCTTAAAATAATTGCAATAAAAATTACAATTTTATTAATTGCAATTGCATTTTTTTTTTGCTTTAAAAATTGAGTACTGGAAAAATAAGTAAACAAGAGACGCTCATAACCGAGTGCACCCACTGCTCGGTAAACGATCGGTAGGTTAAGCAACTTTAGGAGCGGTCAGTCACTAGATGGGTGGCGGTATATCAACAGGGCGTCTTCGTGCTTCGGAGGACGCAAAAATCGATCCCAGCTGTTGACAATTTGACAACAGTTGAAAAGTCGAGTTACTGGGTTGGCCATTAACCACTCGATAAGAAGAAGTAAACAATTTAGTTACTTGATAACAGTAAGATAATTGTCTTTGATACTTTAATGCCAGTATAGTCACCCTGGTGTTTTTGAGACGTTACTTATTTTCTAAATATTACCGGCCTTACTGGCCTTGATACAAAATGGAAGAACCAAGTGCTGAGAACTGACCGTGAAGACGGGGCGACCTTTCTGTGTATCAAATTAGTCTTTAATGTACCTCCTGTAAATCCGAACTTCCGGTTAGACGTCATCGAGAATGGAGTTTGAAAATCAAAATTGCCATTAAAATCAATCAAAAAATTGATAATATTTCTGATGTCGGTTTTAAAGATACATCACGTTAATAAGCCCAATATTATCCGTGGTACGGTAACAATGACCTCATTGCCATAATAACACCGTGAAATATACGGCATCACATAAATTACAATAATTACCGACGTCGCTATGATTAATCGCATTACACTCTAGATTAAACAAAATCGCGTTATTAAATAACACGTCGGTCAAAATGACGGCCTTCGGATTGATTATGATACGAATTAATTTATTGTGTAAACTATCTGTCGCATGGCTTCAAAATCGAACGAGTCAGTCTGTTAAACCAGTAGGACAAGCCAGTCGGATAACCAGTCGGTTAAATCTGTTAACACAGAGAGAGTTTAGTGATCGCTTGTTATATGTCAAGATTATTACATGTCATTAGAAGTAAGTAGTTCTTATCTTAATCTCCGAAAACAAAAGCACTACAATATAATAATAATCTATCTATAGAATAATAACTGACGACGTTGTGGTGCAGCGATAGGAAACGTGCCTTAAGCGCTACAGGTCACGGGTTCGATTCCTGCTCGAAGCAGATGTTTGTATTGACCAAACATGCATGTTTTTCAGTCTGGGTGTGTCTGTCCTTTTAGTTAGTTTTGGACTCCCGATACAGGATCTAACTATCCTAATGGGGGCCGTTGTGTGTGTAGCGTTTATTATTATTATTATCTGTAATTATGACACTCTTTTCAAAACGAAATCAAGTGTTGTAACTTAATTCTTTGGTAAAATATACACATATATTACAGCAATTCGAAATTAAGATCCGATTTGAGCATACTTTAATACTCTATCAATTAGATATTCAAAATATCTTGACGAACGAAGAGCATTAAATTATCGCTCAAAAAATCTCAAATCACTAAAATACATCATCATATACATAAATAGGAATTATCAACCATTGACCCCTAAATGCTTTAACGTGGATTCGTAAAAAAGTTAGATTTTTTCTGTACACAATTTTTATTTCGCCATCAATCGCGGCGCTTGTGATGTAACGGAATGATGTCCGCCAGGTCGTAGATCAGCCTATGACACGGTGTCATTCGGTCCGAAATAAATAATACTCGACTGTCGATTGGGACGACTTCATGCCACAGAATAACATAACATTCAAATGTATCGTGTATCGCATGGAAAATATAAAATATAATTTATATTTTAAGATTAAGTTCACATAAAAAAAAACATTCTTATTTATAAATCACTTATAAGTGATCGCATAATTTTATATGAGTTACAGTGGAAACCCACAAAGTAAATTCCAGTTACACAAAGTAAAGATACTAAAGCATGAATGTACGGGTTATAAGTCACAAGGTCATCAACAGTCATAAAGTTACATGCGTGTTCCGTACTCTCTGGACTTTTGTTGCTCATTTAGCTGTTGTCGTTCTTTTTATTAGAGAATGAACTTAATGAACGCACGATGAACAAACTAATGAATGAATAAATAAATGAACGATTAATTCATTGATTTCGTGAATGGCATGTTTCGGAAAGAAATCATTATTGACATTACAACATTAATATTTGTGCACTTTAGAAATAATAACTGAAATACATAATTCACAAGTCGAGATAAAATTCGTCGTTAAAATTATAAATGCGGAAAAATCAAAATTAAAAATCCACAACTTCACGCATAAAACCGTCCGCTATAAAATAAATCAAGGGATTGTTTCATTTCATTTTATTATGCCGTGTGCCAGTCAAGTCGACTTTTGTATGAAACACTAACTATAAAAAGTTCATTTTATAGTTTCAATAACTTTAGTCGGATTAAGCCACTCTTTACATTGATAATTGGTTGATTCTTTCTGATATTTTTAACCAAACTTTAATCAATACTATCGTCAAGTGAATTTGACTTCAACGCCATTGAACATAATGATTACTTTACATAAAAGTTATCAATATTTCCACAAGTATCTATACCTGATGCTATTACCACATGTTGAAAGTAGTTTTAATAAAACAAATGTAATACATTATTAATTTTATACTACTGAAATTAGTAATTAAAACGAAAAAAGTTAATTTGACAATAAAGAAAGCATATTTGTCTCTGTAAGCATATTTCGCATGCGAAGGAGTGTAGGCTTCTTTGGCCTCGTAGTAGGCACTCTATGAGTATAATCACCTTTGATCCCCCGCGAAGGCTCTCTTTTTCACAGCCGGGTCTCAATACTCGGCTACCTCTGCCCGGTGACATTGTCAAGGCCGTTAGAGCCAACAGCAATGTACAATCACAAAAAAATACATAAATAGGAAATACGCTTTTATTAATAACATAATATCAATACATCTATTATTAACAGTTATTTCAAATCTCCAAATTACACAAATCAAGTACACGCACGAATGCACCGCTAAACAATTTCCTCCAGAACCCTCCTCCGCTCCACATAGCACGACATCTAGAAGACTCCATACCCTAATATACAATATTTGGCCTATTACATCGGTCAGGCCATTGATTTATGGGTTATGAATCACCCCTCCCGGCCATTACGCGCTGATGTATCGCCCTGATAATGAATCTAGTATTTTTGCCGGCATGTGATGGAAATATGAAAGTTGAGTTATTCTCGCAAGGGCATTTTGTTTTTGTGAGGGGAGTTTATATAGCTCAGTGGTTGTTATAATTTGAGGTTTAAAAAAGTTAGGTTAAAATATCAAAAATTGATGCTATAGGTATATACATAGTTACATACTTTTTATATCAGGGATTTAAAATTGTTTTATCACTAAACAACTATTTCTTCAATCGCTTCTATAATAAAATTCCGCAGACAATTTTGAATCTACCACTTATGAAATTTAAATCTTATATCAAGCGGTGTTTACTAAATAAAGCTTATTATTCCGTTAATGAATATATTGCAGATAATGTGGCATGGAATTAATATACGTTGAGTTTCACGCGGGATATATATCTTAATTGTACATTTGACAAATGTAATGTGATTATTTTTGAAAAGAGTAACTGTAGAGTTTCTTGCCGTTTCTTCTCTGCAGAATCTACCTCCCGAATCGGCGGTAGCTTCACTTAGGCGGACATAACAGACTGTATATTTGACGATTCAAAAGCGTTTAAAAGCCTATTTGAATAAAAAATATTTTGAGTTTGAGTTTGAATAAATATCTTCTATAAGGTATTTTTGGAAAAATTTCTCCCTCGTGCTATATTTCTCCCTTCCTCCTTCTTTTTTGTTCTTTTTATGCACAATACCATTCATAACAATTGCACCCTCTTGGATTAGTAAAAAGTGAACTTTATGCCAACGATTTATCAAAATTAATTCCAATAGACAGTCTTTTCCTTACTAAAAATGTCCAAAGATTCTCTGGTGCTCTTTTGTAAATTCGCACTAATGCAAAGAAACTTGCAACATAAGTGAGTGAGTGAGTGAGTGAGTATAGTTAGCGTGTGACCAATGAATGAATGAATTCACGAAGCGAATCTTTTGACAGTTTTTCTGTACGGATTGGCTGATCCTTAGTAAGTCAATCTCCATACCCTAGCTTATTCATCGTAATAAAATATTCACTAAAACAGTTGATCAGTGACTTTCAAGTTATAAAATAACGTATGCAAAAGTTAAAATGCAAAGAAAATTATAACAAACTTTTTAAAATCTGTAAAATTCTACCCATAGATTAGAAATTTAAGTGTCTTATACTACAAGATCAGTTTCATAACCAATTATATAGAAATTATGTCTCCAATATGTTAATAGTGCCTCGCAAAGTACGAAAAAATTACTTTAGTAAATCGTAAATTACTTTAGTTAAACTTATTGCCTACTGAGTTGAGAGATAGAGTATAAACAAAAAATTCTTGAAAATAATTTTTAAAAAGTATTACATAAAAATATGTTTTTTTTTTAATGTTACAAGTTGGCAAACATGCATACGGCCCACCAGATGGTAAGTGGACGCCGTAGCCTATCAGCTCTTGCAGCACCATTAGTAAGTGCCACTCACGCGTTGCCAATCTCGAGATATTAGTTCTTAAATCTCCTCTGCCCAGTAATTTCACTAGCGTACTACCTTCAAACCGGAACACAGTATTGCCTAAGCACTACTATTTGGCGGCAGGATATTTAACACTGTGGTGGTACCTACCTAGCCGGCCTCTTGCAACAAAAGACGTACCACCAGTGTGACTGAATTAATGTAATGTATATATAATAAATAACATATAATAATAATATATATAATAAATAATGTTATGTGTCAACTTGTTGATTTTATTGAATTAATTGTGGTATTGTTACTGTTATTCATCGTCTTACCTTGTTTTTTTTTTTGATTTTTATTTTTTATTTAACTTTTTTAAAATTGTAATGTGTAAAACCAGAGAGCAAAACCCTGTCAACAAACTGTTATGCGGTCTGACAGAATTTTATAATAACAATGTACTTGGTAAATAAACCTTTGTAGAAATAAATAAATTAAAAAAAAATGTAGCGTAACAGCCAAATGCACTGACAGAGAATAAAACCTTCAGATTAAGAACACAAGAATGTTCTAAATATAAAATGAAAATACTAATTTAGCCGTTCTCAAAACTTATCAGTTATCATCTGAGATGAAGCGTGAAACACAATTGAGAGAAAAAATAATAAAACCATTAAGTTAAAATGTTGACGTTTCATTCAATATCTCTGACTGACACGCGTCTGACTCACGAGATAACTCGCCATCTGACTATTGACGAAGGATCGATGCAATGTAGATACGGCTTTATATCGGACCGTCGTTTGTCGTTTTGTCGAACAGAAATATTGACATTCGATACTGTGAAGTGAAAGAGATTCTATCGTATTATAGAGAAATGCTCAAGTACAATTTCATTTTAGTATTTTTATAGGTATATGTAATTTACTTGTGTAAAATGGTCGACTGAGAAATGTTTGTGACTAGCTGAGCCCGCGCCACGGTTTGCACGGAGCCCTATTTTTTTTCCAAAACATCAACTATCGACCAGGTTAAGTCCCTTTAAAGTCAGTCCAACCGTTTCTGAGATTAGCTTGAACAAAAAAAAAGAATTTCATTATATTTATGTAAGTACCTAAAAGTAAGTAGTAATTAAAATCATCTCATCCTAATAGTCTCCAAATAAAAAAACTTCGTAGAGAAAATTCAAAAACCATAATCGTTAATTATTACAGAAAAAAAAAACAATCATGGCTGCATCATTACAACTTTTGCGACAAAAAAACAAAAATAAAAATAAAGGAGCTCCTTTGAAAGATTCGCGCGCGTCTGACATTTGTCAATCATTCCCCCCGCTGTCAGCTGTCGATGACAATTAATAGCGTCCCATACAAAGTTTTATAGGTTTTATTGCCCCAATTGTATGTGTGGATGATTAATGTAATCACTAATGCAAATCCTCACGGCCGGAGCACGGTCTGTACGTTATTGTGTTTTTGTAGGATTGTATTAAATTGATTTATAGCGATAGTGTCGGTAGCGTTGTGCGGTGTAGCGTAGTTAATGCACGGTTTCGAGATTTGGTGGAATTTTTGTGACGGACCTTTGTGAAAGTTACGCCATTATAATGAATACGTTGACGTTGGAAGATTAATTGAAGTTTTTGCTGATTTGTCCGTTCAATATTTGCTCGATTCCTATTTCAAATTCATTCTTTTGAATGAAGATTTGTAGCGTTTCACATTTCTATGTTATATTTACATTGGTTTTTGGTAAATGAGAATTAAGATTTCGCAGAGCCAAACTCTTACTAGCAAAAATGGAAAACTTGTGTAAAGTAACAGAGACAGAAGGACCACTCTGTGGAATCAGCTTCCGCCGGCGGTCTTTCCGAACCGATACGACTTGTGAACCTTCAAGAGAAGAGCGTATTCTTTCCTTAAAGGTCGGCAACGCTCCTGCATGCCTTCTGGTGTTGCAGATGTTCATGGGCGGCGGTGATCACTTAACATCAGGTGAGCCTCCTGCCCGTTTGCCCTCTTACATAAAAAAAAAAAAAGGTACTGTTGCGTTTCGTGCGTTGAGTGAGAGCACCAAAGGCTCAATCTCTCAACCTTTTAGTTCCCTTTTTTCCCTTCCCTTATCTCTTGAGTCGGCAACACTCATGTAGTACTTCAAGTATCGCAAGCATTCATATGTTTCAGTGACTGCTTACCCATCAGGCGTAACATATGTTACAAAGAAGAATCGTATTTCAAATAATAAGCATCCATTTTAATAGTCGTTAAAAATATTGACGGATAAATGATAATATTCTACTAAAGAAAAAAAAAGCACATTGTCGACGCTTCATTTTGTAATGGAATTCAATTATCAATTATTATCATATATAATATTTATAAAATTTAAGTCTCAATAGCTGAAAGCTCAGTAGCGGAAAGAAGAGCCGACACGAATTACGTTGCAGGTTCTGTCCTGACCCCTTGGGCAATAACCATACTCACTTCTAGCGCAAACTTCAAGCTTGAGGGGGCCTTTTCGAGACTTTACTAATATTAGGGATATTAGTAAAGTCTCGAAAAGGCATTGCTAATATTCTTTAAATAAAATAATATTCCATATCACCTACAGACTTACATAGATGTGTGTTATGAATTATTTATCATTAAATATACGAATGCAACTCACTCGTCTTTAAGCTAAAAGTGAATAAACAATGAATATAAAAAAACACAACTCAATATTTAGATTTCGTATTAAAATCCTACACCTACAAACGCTATCCATAAGGGCGAAATTCTGATAAAATAATTTATACGAAGTCAAATTTCATTATGTCACGTCACTGCCACGTCACGTCATGTCACGTCACATCACGTCGCCGTCACTCACTTGCCAACGGGTACAACGACAGATTGTTAATTAGTGTATACTTGTATATAGCTTACAGCTGTATATAACGAAGCGTATAAGTTTTTGCAAACACCTCGGAACGTGCTTATTTACAAGGCTAAATTCGTACTAGATGAAATTATTTACATTATTTTGTTATAGTTTTTAAAGAATTGTTTTTATTACAAGAAATTTTTTTACTCCCAACCACTCTGTGGAACAAACTTGAACCAACTGTGTGAACCAAATACGCTTTGATGTTTAGGGGCGCCGATCGCTTAACTTCAGGCGAGCCTCCTGATCATTTGACCCCTCTAATATAAAAAAAATGGATTTTTGTTAACAAGCGTGCAACCCGCCTACTGGTAAGGGGCCACCGTAGCCTATTACACTTACAAAAACAATTATTACTTACCCAAAAGTTAGGCAAGGAAGGAGGGGATGCAATACCGGTGTTTTTTTCTATTTTTTTATGTCATGACGATTGACAAACAAGCTTACGGTCTGCCAGCTGGTAAGCAGTCAATGCAACCTATGGGAGCTTGTGATACTTGAAGTGTCACAAGCGCGTTGCCGACCCAAGGAACGGGAGGAGAAGGGAATATTGAGGCGGCAAAGGTGGTGGGATATTGAGCCTCCAGCGCTCTCACTCATCGCACGAAACGCAACAGTATTTAATGATACTGTTACTTGACGCCGATTTTCTGTGAGAGGGTAGTACTTCCCCGATGAGAGGGTAGTACTTCCCCTTTTGTGCTGAAAGAGTCATAGCTTTACCACCGAAAACATCTATCTCTACATGGCGCACCCAGCGCAGCGTCGTCGGTAAATTCACTCAAACTAATGATTAGTACGACGCGGACGGTCCGATGACAACGCCCCGTGAAGGTTGTGGCTTCTTGTTTATCAGAATAGTCTTGTAAGCGACCCTGTGCTACTGAACCTGACCTTTTGTTTTCCTCGTTACCAAATGACGCAGATGAACCTCCAACACTCTTAATACGAAAAGCAAAACTGTAACTTAACTTCGACTTACTTCTCCAGCCGTAATTCCACCATCATTTATGCGGAATAAAACATCAGTGAAACGGAACGGTCATTCAAATTTTACATTTATTAACCACTATCAATTTAAGTTGGTTATTGTTTTTTAAAAC
Organism: Hestina assimilis; assembly: GCA_023373885.1. Taxonomy (NCBI): domain Eukaryota; kingdom Metazoa; phylum Arthropoda; class Insecta; order Lepidoptera; family Nymphalidae; genus Hestina; species Hestina assimilis. Next base: position 1,231,244 of record CM041744.1, on the reverse strand, counting down.
AGTCAAAGTACCACATAATATCAACATTCGAACCTCACACCGTCACGTCGTTAACAGCTGTTAACTATTATATTCGAAATAGATTTAAATAAATTGTTTCTTTTCTCGCTAAAACACGCTCCCGCAAACACGGCCCAACTATTTTAGTGATGATATATCATCGGGATTTCTGTCAGGCACTTGTCGTTGTACAACAGAATTGTCATTTCGTTCACATCTACACATAGACTTTTATACAGCGAAATATGGATTAAAATCAATTTTGTTTCATATAATTTTGCATTCATCACTTATGCCACTTGCAGTAGAAGCCACTTGAGCTACGAAGTCTAAGTGCTAAGCAATTTCTAAAAGGCTCTAAGGCCTAACAGGTGACAGGAGGGCAGGTTTTTTTTCGCCCAAAGAATCGCGATTTCGAGTCAGCGGGGAAATGCAGCAAGCATTCTTGCCACCGTTCTCCGTGGACACATACGTAAATATGTAATTATTTGAATATATTTTATAATGTAATTATTTAAATATATTTTAGTATTGTTAATTTTGTATACAGTGAATATTATTATGGACACTTGTCCATAATACTACCACGGAGGTGGAACACAGAGATTTGGCCCGCCTATGGTAAGAAGACCCTGTAGCCTTGTTGCAACAATTATGACAGGCGTGTTGTTGAGGGCGAAGAGTAGAAGGATAAAAATGCAGAGATAAGAGGTAATGTCTTTGTCTCTCTCTCCTAACTCTCCACATCATCGTGTGCAACTGTCACGTTGATATCCTGTATTAAGAGGGTAGTACATTCTCAATTTGAGCAATCATGTTCATTCAAAAACAGTTGACTGCTAATACCAGAATAAAAAAACTGGTGACGGAAATCTCAAAAATCTCTACCAGTAACTAGCCAATTCTCATAAAGACAGTGTAGAAAATGACAATATACTTGAATTTCTACTTATTTATTGCCTGCACAAGCTGTTTGCACAAAATACTGCGACAATTTGAAAGTTTTTCTATTTTGAATAACTCGTTTTTAAGGAATATAAGCTATGTAGCATCACGCTACAACCCTGAATTGATTTGAAGCATCCATCATAAGGATCAAACAGCTTTTGAAATTATTGGCAAATATGCAAAATAAGAACAACAGGCAGCCTCTGCAGTTTTGGCGGTACTTGATTAGGATATAAAACAGGCATATTATATTCAATACCTAATGAAGGTAAACCCAAAAAAGACAACTGTACGAAAAATAAAAAAAAGAATTTTGAAATCCAGGTAATGGGCCTAAAATTGGTGAAAAAATCATAATTATGTCATAACTTTTTTGATGCTGTTATTACAAAAATCAACCTTTGTTTTATAAAGGTTGTTACAAGGTTGTTATAATGTCAGGAAGAATTGAATTAACAATAATTATTACTCCACCCGCTTAACCTTGTAAGCTTAAGATATCCCAATTAAATCAATCACCAATTTTTATGTTTCGTTGGAAACCTTTATTTTTGACACCTCAATTCCACCGATGTGTCATAAAAAGTAAAAGTACACTAAAATCGGTGATTAAATACTTAATCGATTACCATATTTAAACTCTTGCGCAATGATATATCTATAAATGTATATTAATAAATAAGTATATTTTGAAATAAGTATGAAAAAATAATCACCTCTCAAGTGTTAATGCTTGATAACATTGACGCGATAATTTTTGATTTAAAGAAAAACTCTAGTTAAAATTTATGCAATTTTAATTCATGAATAAACCTCAAAATTATCACTTAAATCTTATATTGCTATGATACAATATCATTCAAAACGACTTTAGCTTGAAATGTTTTTAAAATAAATAAAGGATTTCAATCAGTGTCAGTAGTCTCTGATAACTAGCTCATAAACTTTGAATCGTTTCGTCACCAAAAAAGTATAAAACACAACAACTTACTATAATCACCAAAATCGGTTCATAAAAGATCACACGAATTAAGAACTTTAGTTTTAAAGTCAGTGAAACTTCTTCTTCTTCCTGTCTTTATCCCACGTGAAGTGGGATCGGCACAACACGTCTTCTGCCATTGTGGGGACTTACCATTAACTTTTAGTAACAATTCTATTTCGATCCAAATCAATTGTTAAAGTAAATCGATTCAGATTTTATATGAGCCTGACGTATAAATATATGTATATGTCATGGTACGAAATAGCGATGATGCTCAGTTTAGGTCGTCATTTGAATCGCAATAAGAGTTAAAGGCAAGCCAAGGGAGCTTCTATCATTTGTCATAAAAGCATCATCATCTTCATAAAAATCTCTCATTTTAAGCTTCATAAAAATCACAATAAGTATCATGTAATTTGAAGTCTCTACATAAAATAATCTTTGGCCAATATTTGTTCTGAGAAGTGGAGGGCAGATGCGCGCGCGCCGCCGTGACGAGCCTTGACGGGCATAAATCAATTGTCAAAAGCGACGGCATTAATCTCGAGAGACTAATAGCCGGCGAGGAGAGATGTGTGGACATGGCTTAAGATGTTTAAGTTACTTTTGTAGGTGTACGTGACGCGAATGACAATAGTTTATACACTGCCTTATACAGTTCACACTTTTAGTGAAAAAAACAACTTTTACTGTTTTGTAGTACTTACTAAAAATATTTTTTTTTTCGGAACATGTATTGCTGTTGGCCTTGACGAGTATACCCGGTCGTGAAAAGGGGGCTCAAATACGAAATTTGATTCCGTTCTTAGGGTTAAAGGACCTCATCCTCGCCAGCGAAGACGGTGTATTGTCTAATGTAATCCTATCGTTTGGGTCTTGAAAGACGTGCTTAGGGCGCCTGAAAAATGTGCAAACCTTTTCTATACATAACGAAGGCAACATCCATCCTCACGATTGTAAGCCATAACCTTACTTCTTATGGCGCCTTATAGCACCTTGACCCCTTCCACGATAGTTCCCTACTTTGCTCTGTCTTTCGCCATTATTCTCCCTCCGTTTACCAGAACCTACATACGCTTAATAGCTTCGCTAGTCCCCTAACCACTATATACACTAAATTAAACTATTGTAATAGTTTATCTATAATAAACTTTTTTTATTAATGTTATATCCATACTAAATAGCTCAGACTCGATGCGTACACTCGCGGCGGCCGCTTAATAAGTCCAAGTGGCGCTCCGACGTTACAAAAACTGTCGTTAAAATACACACCCGACAACACATTTTACACATCTTCAACAAAACCTCCGAATCAAATACAACTCTATCCTTTTAACATAAGTGCTATATCTCTATGTAGATTTTTTTGTAGATCTCAGTGGTCGTGTTGTGTATTGTTTTTGCGGTCGTGGGAGCCAATCGATTAACTCATATGCAATTAATACTACAAGTGATGTCATGTGTTCATCTGGATAGGACAAGACTGTTTGAAATTTTATGATACGAATACTATACTTACGGTACTTTTCTTTTTAGGGTTCCGTACCCAAAAGGGTCCCAAAGGAACCCTATAGTGTCCTTCTGTGAGTGGGCTTCTCGCCAAACTTAATAGGAATTTCCATACTGTATTTCTATGGCCGTTGTAATAACGAATAAAAAAACAGATTTAATTCCAAAATTAAGGGAGGTCCTCATGTAAGAAGCTTGATATTTTTATTCTATGGAACCTGTTACTTGCGGGGCCGACGTGCACTTTATTTTATTTTACCACAAGTTTGGTAAATAAACATACGAATGGCCTAATAGCTACAGTCACTTTAGTAAACAGACGCTGGCAATCCTAGTAGTAACACAAGTGAGTTAACTTTTCAAGGGACGAGCGATAAGGAAAAATAAGTTACTATCTAGGTTTGCTACTAATTAAATGAAAGATTTAGAAGATTTAATCGACTGCCTCAAAATAAGATAATGTATGTACGTAATTCTATTGCAATCTCTTTTTAAACTCTCAACGGCTCAGACTCTCAATAGTTCCAGTTGCGGGTTCGATGTTGTCGCCCTTTGACTAGTTTCGTACCCATTCCTGGCACAAGCTACGAGCTTATTTGTAGTGCAATAGGAGTATTAGTAATACATGAAAAAGCATTGATAATATCCTTAAAAAAAGTCCTGTAATCGTAGGAATAACAAGAGTTGACTACGTTGTGGCGCAGCGGTAGCGAAGCTGCAGAAAACTAATCGAAACAGGTTGCGGGTTCGATTCCCAAGTTTGTGTTGACCATAAGGAAATGTTTTCTAGTCTGGGTGTGTGACACCACACTTGTCATTGTATATGTTTCTGAACTCCCGATACAGGATATAGCTAGCTTAACGGGGGGCGTTGAGTGTGTAGTGTTTATTTATTTTTTATTTATTGAGAATTATTAAAAATCCGTTTTTTCGACACAGAACAATTTTCATTTAAACAACAGTCTTCATTTTCCAGGAACATTATGAACTGACAATTTATCCTACTAAGATTTAAAGGTCATTATCAGGTGTTAGTGATAACCGGAAGTAACGGCTTAACGCACTCCTAAACACGGTGAACGTCTAGAACTTAACAAATATTTGTATGACGTAGCTTGTTTAGGATCAAACTTACGATGTTACAGCGTTGAAACGGAGTTCTCTACATCTGTATTAAAAACTCTCGTTTAAAAAAAAAAAAATTTTTTTGCAATTTTTTTTGGCAACAATATCTGAAAAAATTTTGAGAACACTGATGAGCAAAGATTTTCGAATGATCAAAAAACACTGCCCGTAATATTTTCCCATATTCAATTTAAGTTTTAACAGTACATATTTTATTCTCTGGTAGGACTTAAATGCGCGTTTGGTTGGTTAACGTTGGTACGTTGGTAAAATACTCGTAATGTGAATGTTCGTCGCATTTTGATATTCGCCAGCGTATAATATAGCCAGTAGTTTCTTGCGAGTAGGCAGGCCAAGGGTGGCTAGTTCAGTTCACCTTCTGCATTGGTAACCACCTTCAAGACACTATTTCCACATACCATCAGGTGGTGTAGAGTCTCCCCGAACTAAATAAAAAGGGGTTTTCGAGTGAATGTCAGGAATCGTATAAAATTTCAGCAAGTCTATTCCATTTAATCTTATCTTTACACATTCAATATAACAAACAATTTTATCATCAAAGCGCACAAGCGAATTTGTCCAATTACTTATGAAACGTATCTCACGGTTAGTACACAAAAATTATTAATATCCACAGCCGAGAGACAACAAGCATACTGCCAAAGTCAAGGTTTCAGCACAGTGTAATTATAATAAAAAATATATATATAAAATTAAACTTAGAAGATTATATTATTAAAAATTATAAATGGGTTACATTAAGAAAATATTTTTTATTACTTTGCTTGGCTGTATATTAATACTTGGTCATATAAAAATAATCAAAATCAATATTATTTTCATTCGAGTGGACATTTTAAAAAGTGCTTTTGAAAAGTCAAACGCCACCGACGGTTCGGAAGGTTGATTCTACCGAGAAGAACCGACAAGACACTCGATTCGTTACAATTGTATTATTTGTTATAAAATTTGGTTCTTGAATGAGATCCAGCAATATTAGGAGTCCCAAGCATTTTTATAGGAAAAATATTGCTCTAACGAATAATATGTTTTTTTTTATAATTTTAGAATATAATAAAATTGAAAATATCAGTTGCTTGATTTGCAGCGTCCACCTTAATAAGAAAGAAGATTTATTATCAGAAAACAGCATAAAAACAAAATAAAAAATACTACTAAAACTAAGATCTAACAAGAAAATGACAATAATAATAAAAATAAAAAAACAAACAGAATAAAAAATTAATGTGAATAATTGGGGGCTATTAAACGTATGTACATCGATAGTGCCCATTTACGCCGAAAAGAACAAGCCTGCCTACTCAGAAAGAAAAGTTCTATGTAAGAATGTATTATATAAATAAAATGATGAGTCATCATTTTTTAACCATCAGTTTACTTTTTTTATTATTTTTAATATTTACATTCGTTAGTAAGCTTAACCCTCTCGCGCGTGTTAAAATCGACCAGGTCACCTTGTGTATTCTACTAGTGTTTACGTAACATAGCATACTCCAACTATTGTTTGTGGTCTAAGTTAAAAGAGAAAACCGAATAACCTTTAGCTGTCAAAATGATGAAAAATTTAATGTTAGAAGTATAGGCTTTCACAGATTTTCGTGAGATTTTTAGAGAATTTGTGCATATCATTTCCTTCTGACAACCTATTTAGAAGAACAACTAATAACTCACTGGCTTAGTATTGTTAAGTTAAATAGCGTTTTTGATAAGAACACTGTGCTCTCCGAGGCACGGCGGGGGTCAAAGAAGAACATTGCTGAAACAGATATCAATACAAATATTTTCTTAACGGAATTAAAAATTTTGACTTTGTTTTGGGTAAGTTTGACAGCTATATCAAAACTGTGGGTTATATAAGTAATATACGCTGGAAAGAGCGATTAAAAAGTGTGATATCTTTTTTATATTTGTAATATATACGCAATGACACCTTTGACACCGTTATGGCGTTGTGGGTAGCGAGTCTGCCTTAAGCCTCGACGGTTGCGGGTTCGATTCCCGCTCGGAGCAGATGTTTGTATTAATCGTACAGGCATGTTTTCCGGTCTGGTTGTGTTTGTCCTTGTCATTGTGAATGTTTCCGGACCCCGACACAGGATATAATTATCCTACTGGGGGCCGTTGAGTGTGTAGCGTTTATTTATTATTTATTTATTTAATGAAAATTGTATTACTAAAAACGCTTAACCATGGAACTTGTCCCACAGCACGCCCACCCCACGTTTCGTGCACACGTCAGTCAGCGCACATCAATCACTGTTGCCGTCGACTGTACCACTCATATTTCAACTTTAAAACATTGCTACCTTATTGCAATATAAATAGAGCATATAATATCCATTCACAAGAAGGGGTAGGTGAAATTTTCAATCGATTAAGTGCCTGGTAAATTAAATGGTTATGAATATTGTTTTAAATAGGGCGCGGTTAGTAGTTCAGGTTTCAATTTAAACTTATTTTTTACCATAATTTAATATAATATGATGGATTGATTTACTATATAGTAGCTTCTGCCAGCGGCTTCGCCCGCGTGAATAACGATTATAATCCAAACTGAACCCCTCCCCCCTTTTACAAAATGTCACATTTATTTATATCGAATCAACAGCCTAAAAATAAGTTTCAAACTTGTAGCTTTAAAAATGACGACACTTACATACAACTTTTCATCAAAATCAAATCAAATCAAAATCAAAATTATTTTTATTCAAGTAGACTTTTAAAAAGTACTTTTGAATAGTCAAGCGCTACCGACGGTTCGGAAGGTAGATTCTATCGAGAAGAACCGACAAGAAACTCGACAGTTACTCTTTTCAAATATATGTTTTTACAATTGTATTTTTAATATAAAATTTGGTTCTTGAATGAGATCCAGCAATATTAAGAGTCCCAAGCATTTTTATCAGAAAGATATTCTTCTAACGAGTAATAGGCTTTATTGATAAGTTTATTTTTTATGTACATTTGGAACTTGCTTATCCCCCTTTCAACCTCTTACAACCCTTTTTTCGCATTGAAAAGCCTATGTCCTTTCTCAGGCTATAGAATATCTGTGTACCAAATTTCATTTAAATCGGTTCAGTAGTTAGCGGGCAATTGCGACAGACGGACAGAGAGGCAGAGCTACTTTCGCATTATATTATTTTGCATATATATGTACGGATAGATACACCCTTCCATAAAAAAGAAATATTCAAAGGTTCGCTGGCCAGCTTCGTCTCTTTGCGAATTTACAAAGAAGCACTAGTGATTTTTTGAGTAGTTTTGGTAAGTTAATGAACATGAAAAACTCAATTAAGACTACTTTTTAAATAATATACAACTTATTTTACCTTTACAATTAAAGTGTCACTATAATCTCACACTGCCAATCAAATTTCAGATAGTATTACAGACGTAATAACCTCAAAAAAGTATTTTAAAGGACAATCCTATCCCACGGGCCACTGACAAGACAGGACAGGACAGGAATTAATTCTTTTCAGCTGACATCTGATCAAATTAACAACTTAAATATTGAATGTCAAGTAATGACAGTCGCCCACAAAATAGTGCTATGCTGCACTAATTCGCGCTATATTTTAAGTTTCAACTGTGCTATCCTTAAATCAGATGTTACTGTACATTATTGCGTATTTATTACAAAAAAAAACTTCAAAATAAATTAAATTTTTGCTTAAATAAAATAAACTCATATCTCCAGGCTAACAAAGCCCATAAAAGTTTTAATTTGACATACTTATATTATTATTTAGAGTGAAAACTCTAAACTCTAAACACGAAAGTGTTAATACTTTTTTAATAAAGATAAATCAATAAAATCTTACTGTTAGATAGATACTAATTCATTTGGCAAAGCCTTTCATTGCTGAGGCTGGCTAGTTAGTTACCATGCAGTGTCAGTAATTTTTATAAAGTAATATACAGTGGTTCAGTTTGAAGGACACTTTAGATAGTGACATAACTGGGCAAAAGAGATTTAAGTACCAATATCTCGAAGTCGGTATAAGTCACACCTAAAAATAGTGTTGCAAGCGCTCATATGCCACGCACGGCAATCGCATACCATCAGTTGGGTCATATGCTTGTTTGCCAACACACAAAAAAAAAAAACAAACTTAAACAATCGCAATTTTTTCAAAAATTGTTTACATTATTTCTTGCCTCGCTGTACATTAAAATATTTAAGGATATATAGTGCATATTAGTGCTATAAATCCAGTACATAGTAACCCTAATCCTTTCACTGTTCAAGGCACCTGATTCCGTCACAATAACTAACTGGACCCAACTCACTTCAATCAGCTGTCGTTGAAATGTCGTTGACGGGTTAAGAAGTTCGGATGTGGTTGTTGTAGCTTTGTATCGATTCGGTTTATTATTATATCGAATGAGTATTGACGAAGACATCGCAATGAAATCTTTTTCGTTTGTTTTTTTTTAGTTTTTAGAAAATAGGACCTCCTTGTTAATTCCACTGGGGGAATAGGACTTACCCTGCGATTAATTTCTTATTTTAAAGAATATTAGTAATGCTTTTTGCCCTATTGCCCCTCCAAATAAGCTCGAAGTTTGCGCTAGGAGTAGGTACCTACGACAATAGCCCAAGTGGGTCAGGATTGAAACCGTTAAATGAGCGAATTCGGCACTTCTACCGTTGAGTTATTAAGGCTTTATTTTTTTAATTAATAGTGTAGATTTTGTGGAAGACAATAGTTCATGATAAACAGGGTCTTTCGTGCATATCTTGCAAGAGAAGTCGATCTTTCCACCGTTCTTCTTCTTCTTATCGAGTGGTGGTGGCCAACGTAGTATCAGAGTTGTTCAGGTCGCCCGTAGGCCTCTGACTTGACTTATCGACTGTTGTCAGATTGTCAGTAACGGGGACCGACTTTTACGTGCCCTCCGAAGCACGAAGACGCTCGGTTGAAATACCACTATGCGATCACCCATCTAGTGACTGACCGCGCCTAAAGTTGCTTAACCTACCGATCGTTTACCGATCAGTGGGTGCACTAGGCTATGAGCGTTGAGTTAAAAAAAGCACGCAAACCTTATCATGTAGTAGAACCAAAACGATAATGATGATGATGATGAATTATATTACCGTAGGTACTGGCGATTGATGGGTTTTGAAGAGTCATCATGTAGGATCTAAAATGCATATGAAACTGGCAGATAATAAATTAGTATCATAGATCAAGCTCTCAATCGTCTGAGCTTAATTAAATACATTAAGAATACAATTTCAAAAATTATTAATATAGTGTAATATAAAACTTTATAAAAATAACCCCAATTTCTTCAAACATATATAATTATATACGAAAACACGAACGCTTTCAACCCGTCAATGTCACGTGGATTGATCGACGGGCATATATCTGGAGCGGTCTCGCCGGCCCCCGTCCATCCGTCATCCGTCATCCGTCATAGTCGAATGCACGTTTAAGGGTGGGACAAAGTGATCGTGATGCCGTGTCATTATTACACTTAGTATGAAACATGTGCTTGTGTAGTGCGTGTTATACGGGTGTTGCGAAAGGAAAATTAAAATAAAAAACCGTTTTCAAATTTCAATTATATTTGTTATTAGCTATGCCCGTGGCTCCGCTCGCGTGTTGTATTGATTTTTCTTTACGGCACGGAACCCTAATTTTTTTTTCTAACATAAAAGTAGTAAAATAAATTACCCCTTATAAGATCAGCTATCTGCCAGTCAAAGTTCCGTTGAAATCTGTCCGACCGTTGCAGAGATTAGCCGGAACAAACCAATAGATATAGATAGACAGACAGGCAGACATATAGACAGACAAAAAATTTTTTTAAATGTAACTACCGCATATACTTTTATATGCATTTAGTGAAAAGCTGTTAATTTGGAATTACAAAAAAACACTTGAATTTTATTATAAAGAGTAACTACAGCTCCTTTTTTTTAGAAAAAGAATTAGGATTCCGTAAAGCAGTAAAGAAATATCTGTACACAAGCGAAACCGCGAGCGCAGCTAGTCTTTCATAAGCCAAAAACTCAGCGAGTAGATTAAGGTTTTAAAAACACCTCAAATACCTAACGCTATTATTGGCCAGAAATGATTAATGATGTTTTTTATACTAAGCTGCAAGTTATATTATTTTAGCCATAACCATAATGGACACATGTCCATCCATCCATCATGACAGATGGCGTTATATTATCTATACACATGTGTAAGAACTGAAGTTGCAGCTCGTTTGTTGGAACGAATTTATTCGCTATCTACCAAATATTATTAATTATTAAAAAAAACTAAATATAAGGAATGAAAACAGACATGGATATATTTCCGTAAGTACCTATGATGGTTTTTCTACTAGAGGTCTACTTAAACTGGACGGAAGCAAAATATATTTCAAGCTGTCGATTGATAACATTTTAGAGAGACCTCTGGGATCAGAAAAAAAATGTCCTACACACTCAAGGGCCCTCATTAGGATAGTGATATCTTGTATCGGGGGTCCAGAAATATACACCAGGACAAGGACAACACACACCCAGACCGGAACACAGGCCTGCATGGTCAATACAAACATCTGCTCCGAGCGGGAATCAAACCCTCGACCTGTGGCGTTTAAGGCACGATCGATACCGCTGCGTCAACACAACGTCGTCGTCGTTACAAAAATTGTAAAATTAATATCACATCAAACCATTTTTCATGATCATCAAATAAATGATCATCATAACCCTGCGATAATGTTGAAAACGTGACATTCATGAAACACTAATTCACAACTCAAATAAAAACAAAAGAAATGAAACATTAACATTTCAAAGTTAACAGTAAATCAAGTTTTTTTAAAAAGTCACATAATAATAACACGGAAACGTCGCAGTTATCATACATCACATCAAAAAAATTACGAAATATATTAATTTATATCACCTACGCAGACAACGGGTTATATTAATCAGGGTTGCCAGATGTTCAGTAAAACGCAAAAATAATGGGTAAAGGGTTATCAGAAAATTCAGAGCATTTTATTATTTATTTTTGTTATGTCATGACGCTTGGCAAACAAGCTTACGGTCCGCTAGATGGTAAGCAGTCAAAGCAACCTATGAACGCTTGCGGTGCTTGAAATGTCCCATGCGCATTGCCAACCCGAGGGCAGGGAGGAGATAAGAAGGGAAAAACGATGGGAGCAGTGGAGATGGGAGATTGGGCCTCCGGCCTTCTCACAAATCGCACGAAACCTTTACTTCCCGCCAAATTTCTATGAGAGGGTAGTACTTCCCCAGTCGATCAGGTCCTGTCGTGCTGCGAAAAGCATGGCTCTACTACTTCTAAAATACAAAAACCAAAAAAAAACTGACACGTGGCAACCCTAGTGACGTCCAGGTTCCAAAATAAAGAGAACAGTTAACAACATATCTCTGTCAGCCTTAAAGTATGACAATACATCACAAGGCGCCGTCATCTCACTATACATACATTTATTTAACCTTTTATATAATATGTCTTAAATTATGACATTTATATAATAAAATTATAAACTTTTTGCCTTAAAACCAATACCCATGTTTATTTTAGTAGTAGTAGATCGATGTTTCTCCCAACACAAATGGGCCGGGTCGACCGGCGAAGTACTACCCTCTCGCAGAAAATCGACGTAAAGTAACAGTGTTAATAGGTACTGATGCGTTTCGTGCAATAAGTGACAGCGCCGGAGGCAGTGTTATACCCCGTCTGCTTTAAAAACTTATGAATCGTCAAATACAATATAGTTTATTGTGTCCATCTAAGTGACACTACCGCCGATTCGGAAGGTAGATTCTGCAGAAGAACCGGCAAGAAACTCTACAATTACTCTTTTGAAATATAATCAATCAGGTTAGTCAAATTTATTTTGTGATATTTTATTATACTATTTCAAATAATGTTTGCTATTCTTCACTAGCTAAATTTAAAATGATAGTACAAATATTAATATATTAATTCCTACAACATTTTCATAGTCAACACAATATTAATCTTAAACTTTAAGCCATTAACTACACTTTGAAAAAAAAAAACAACTATGAAAATATAGAAACTTGAAATACTGTTTCTGGTAATAATTTATATAAGGACTATGTCATTTCAACGCCTAAAAGAAGTTTCGATAATTACATCAAATCAACTATATATAAAGATCTTCGCCCTATTAGCATTTTACCTTGCCTTTCTAAAATTTTAGAAAAAATTGTTAATAATCAAATGTTACTTTATATTGAATCACAAGATATACTTCCCCATACTCAATCAGGATTCCGTAAGCATCACAGCACGACTACTGCATTGCTAAATGTGTTGGATGATATATTAAGCGCCCAGGATACGGGAAAAGGTACCATTCTTGTTTTGCTTGATTTTTCTCGTGCGTTTGAATCAATTAATAGATCATTATTATTATCAAAATTAAAATACTATGGATTCTCTGCCAACACTATTAATTGGTTTTCAAGTTATTTACAATGCCGCACTCAAAGAGTAGAGCTTGTGAATGATGATGGGTCAAAATGTCAGTCTAATTGGAAACCAGTGACTAGAGGTGTACCTCAGGGATCCATTTTAGGTCCTTTAATTTTTGCACTATACTGCGCCGACTTAACAAGAATATAAAAACTGTCATTATCACGTTTATGCAGATGATGTACAGTTATACATTTCATTTAAGCCAGGTGAAGCAGGAGTAGCTCTCACAACCTAAATGAGGATTTAAGTCGTATATCCGAATGGTCAGAGTCACATACTCTCAATTTAAATCCTAATAAAACCAAATATATAATACTAGGCTCAAAAAAACAAATTAATGAAATCAGCAGTATTCATCCAACAGTATTTGTAAACGGCAAACAAATTGAAAGGGTTACTGAAGTAAAAAATTTGGGTATTTTAGTTGATGAACACTTAAGATTTGAAAAGCACACCATCAATACAGTTCAAAACTGCTTTTATCGTTTAAAAGTTTTATATCAGATTCGATCTTATCTTAGTACTACAATGCGGATAAAACTCTGTGATTCCTTAATATTATCAAAATTCAATTATGCAGATGCCGTCATGGGTCCAAGATTACTCATGCGAGACAAAAAGCATACAACGTGTGCAAAATGCATGCGCTAGATACTGCTTTGTATTCCTCCACATGCTCATGTAACGGCCTATCTAAATAATGCTCGCATTCTAAAAATGGATTATCGCAGGCAATTACATTTTGCAACGTTGCTATTCGGAGTTATAAAATATAGACTTCCGAGGTATCTATACAGTAAGTTGCACTGGCTTGAGGAGACCAACAACAGGTACGGCACGAGAGCGTCAACCTTTATGATGCGCGTTCCTTGCCACCGTTCTGAAGCATTCCGGGGCAGTTTTCGATATGCTGCAACCAGTTGCTGGAATAATTTACCACCACCCTTCCGGAATTGCCATTCAGTTATAGGTTTCAGGACAAAATATAAAGAATTTCTAATGGAAATACAAAAACAATCGCCTTAAATCAATCATTACTTTGTGTGGTGGTTTGTAAATTTATGCTCATTAACAACAAAGGCTATTAAATACCCCTTTTGTTTGGTTTGTTTAATTTTTTCTTTTTTTAATTAATTTATTTTTGAAAAACATTATTATATTATTTTATTATATGTATATTGCATAGAAAGTCCAGTAGGTAGTTTTAGCATTATTATTATTTCTTTTTCTTAATCTAACCTTTCATTTACTATTATTATTTTTATGTTTTGAGGTAAAATAAGAGTATTTATATTAATATTTCTGTAATTTATTTTATTTAACTGTAGCTTTGCATACTGTGCACCTGTCACTGGTTCTCGATATGGTGGTCCGGCTACCCCTGAAAAACAGCGTTGAGGATAACTCAACAATAGCTGAGTGGTGTGCCCTTTTGTGCACGGCTTTTAGTACATAAATTAATTTATTAAAAAAATTCTTGCACTAAGAAAAGGGTTAATCTTTTTAATGTTATTTTATCTGTTTTATGGTTCCAACATTTTTTTATTATTTTTTAATTGTATAATTGTTTTATCTTTTTTTTTTTATTTTATTTTGTTTGTTTAGGTATGTCCATGATCATTGTTTTGTACCTTTTCCTAGTTATGTTAATTAACTCTTTTACTATTAGTAAACTGAGATGATTAACACAATTACTGAAAAAAAAAAAAAAAAAAAAATTACTATTGTTATGCACTTTAGATAATATGTCGAACAATGTACTGAAATTTGTGCACAAATAAAGTCTTTGTATTTGTATTTGTATTTGTATATATATAATAAACTAAAAACAGCTTCAAGCTTCCCGATGACGTCCATGATGAAATCAACTTTGAGCCTCCGTGAAGGCTGTCCTTTTTCTCGGCCACCCGGTGACGCTATCAAGGCTAGTAGGGCCAAGAGCAATACGCAATCGGGAAAAAAAGTTTTTAATGCAAATGTGTTTATTTAATTATTAATAAAAAAAATAAAAGGTAATAATTTAATCCGCTAAATTTTAATGCGTCCGTTTCCGGCATATTTACACGTATCTAAGCAACACGTGTTGCGTGTTTCACTTCGCCTAGAGTGTTCCAACGAGTTCAAGTACTTAGGGTACTTTTGTACATCAAATTTTTTTCATTCAAAATCTACTTACTACCACTCAAACCATTGAGATTATTTTACCAGAAACAAATAAAAAACAAAAAAACTAATCTGCTCCTGTGTATATATGCTAATATTAATTCCATATATCCAGAAAGTATTGTCACATCTAGAATCTAAGAATTTTCCTGTTGGCTTATTGTCCTTGCCAGTTTAGAACCTGTCATAAGTATGTATTATATCATCAAAATCAAGAATTCTTCAATATTTAATAACCCTCTGAATTTATAATTACTTTATAACACTCAAAATTTTAAGGCATATTTCATAATGCTCAAATTAAAACTGTAAAATAGACATAAAAAATCTATTGGATGAAAAATTCGAAATGTATGTAAATTTAGTTATAGACAAATATTTTTTAGTCATTAAGAAGATTATAAATATATTAATTTTATTAATTACTTATAATTAATTATGATCTTACACATATTTTTTTGAATTCATACGTCACATTAAATTTAAATTACAAATAATATTCATTCATACATTTTAAAAAATAACATGACAACTCCCATTCATTCAAATATCGAATGATTGAACGAACGAGCTCCTTACCAAAACTCGAGCCATCCTCAAGTTAACCCTAAGACAAATGACGGGCCACCGACGAACATCAATCCGCTTATTACTTCGACCTCAAAGTAAATCATTTATTGTGCGATCCAAATCTGGCTATTTACTCAACGAGGGGTCAAAGGGTACCCATCAGTCAGGTAGTGGACTCTTTTGTGCGGCTGAAGTTGATGGGTTAGGTTTTCACGCACCTGAAGATTTTTCTTTACAACTTTTTCGATTTAGTCTTCTGACTTAGCCAAGTTTGATTTTACAATATCCATTGTCATCATGATATTTTAATTAATAGGAATCAAAGATCTCATTCGTTCACTCACTCGTATTTTGTCCAGTATTTTTACTTAAAACGTGTTTCTTTGAACATTAGAAAATATCATTACTGCTTACACTCTTGATTACCTATTTTACCTTCTTCTTCTTTCTAGCATTTCGCCCCGTGTTTTTCCAAGTGTCTGCTTATTATTCTTACACAGATTTGACCAGTTACTAGTTTTTACACAGAGCGATTGCCATCGACCTCCTTTGACCTACTTTGCAAGCCAATAACTCTTTGGATAAAAGCAAATTACTTAATCAAGAGTTAATTATTGTCAGATACTGTTTGGTAACAACGGGGACAGCTGAACGTGCTCTCCGAGACACGGTTGGGAGACAATAATAACGCCCAGAGAAATATATATGTCTGTATGATCAACACAAACATCTGTTCCAATAGGTTTCTTTAGGTATAGGTTTATAGGGCAGGTTGTCTACCGCCACGCCATAATGGTCGTCCAGGTTAACTATCTTCTCAGATAACTAGTCTCTATAGATTCTAGTATTATGTAAATGAAAACAATACCTTCACCGTAAAGTACGAGAAATCTAAGCTCTTATACCACCAATCACTTGAAAATTTAGAAGTTTTCAGGCATGTACTAAATTTGAGCCGCCGGGCCATATCTGCAAAAAAAATTGCATCTAGAAAATTAACCAGTAAGTTTTATACATCGCAGAGTGCCGTTTATCTCGAAGTACTTCAATCAGATCTTCATAAAACGTATACTTTGTTTCAAAGGAGAAGTCAATAGAATTAAAACCGTATAGTTAAATTTTGTTTTAAAATAAATTGAAAGCCTTACTATCAAAAAAATA
Source organism: Hestina assimilis (assembly GCA_023373885.1). Classification (NCBI taxonomy): domain Eukaryota; kingdom Metazoa; phylum Arthropoda; class Insecta; order Lepidoptera; family Nymphalidae; genus Hestina; species Hestina assimilis. Next base: position 1,214,264 of record CM041744.1, on the reverse strand, counting down.
AATTTCAATTTGACATGATGCAAAACTCATTTAATAAAGACCACATTCACTTTCAAACGAACAGAGAAGCACACAATACACATCCGGAGTACATAAAATTAACAATAAAATATTAACCACAACCCATAATTAAAATACATCCAAAGTCATAAATTAATAAACTAAGATCGTTCAGAAACAATCTATGTAATTAAACAAAAAGATATGAAATTATTTCTCATGATGCCATAAATTGCCATAAAAGATGATAAATGACGGAATAAATCAAACTATCCGTGCCGTCCTTCGCATAAATTGACGTCTGCCCCCACTCCTCACGTCCCGACAACTGTGGGGGTGACTGCGGTACTCATTAATTTGATGATATAAAACAAAACGTCATTTTAATTAGCCCCCATTAATTGATGTGCAATGACAGACAGCGGAAGGGTTGCGGCGAAGGGGGGATGAGTTGAACAAGGTTTAATAATGGTAATTATTTTGGGTGTATTTTTTCGTTTATTGCGAATTAATAATCCTAAAATATCCCAATATAAGCATCTTTGACTTTCATCATTTTGACCTTAGAATTAGCTCCAGCGAGAAATGAATCATGTTCCATAAGACATATCCATACTAAATTTCAAGAGATTTTCCCCTTTTCGATAACTCTTCTTCTTCGTCCTAGCATTATTCCCGGTATTTTATTTTACCCAGGGTCTGCTTATTACTCTTATCCGGATTTGACAGGTTACTAGTTTTTACACAGAGCGATTGCCATCTGACCTCCGCAACCCTAAAGGCGAACCAGCAACTCATTGGATAAGAGCAATTTACTTATCAAGAGTTAACGATTATTATCAGATGTTATGTGATAACAACCGGGACCGACAGCTTAACGTGCTCTCCGAGGCACGGTGGGGAGACCCACAGACAAACGCCCAGACCGAGACAGAAATTTTTAACAAACATCTGCCCGAGCGGGAATCGAACCCGTAACCGTCGAGACTTAAGGCAGACACGCTACCCACAACGCCACAACGGTGTCGATAACTCTATAGGAAATAAACATTTTCCGGGATAATATATGTAATGTTTGATCCAGATAATATTATTACTTATATTAGACTTCATCCAAATCGGTATAGCTGTTTTTGCGTGATTTCGTTATATAAAACTTAAAATAAACATACAAACTTTGACATACTAGTAAGATTATTATCAACTGTACTACCCGTCTTCGCGTTTGGACTTTATTGCAACTTACCATCAGGTGAAGTAGAGTCATCTGCTTTCTTTTCAAATAAAAAGACTAATCTAGACATATTTGTAGGATATTCTATAACATAAATGTATATGCACAAAACTATGATTTGTGGTCTTGTGACGTGTATATTTCAGCCGACATCTTTGATCATTCATCAGATTCCTCAAGCTTAAGATAAGAAAAGGATGGTTGCAAATGAAAACTTAGCTGAAAACTAATTGTTTCGCTATATTACTAAGTTGACAAGCAAGCATACGACTCACCTGATTGTAAGCGGTTGTATTTCGGGCTTGTACTGAGTTTAAAAGTGGTCCTACATATAAATTAAACATATAATGCTTTAAATATTTTTGTTTATCAAGAAAGATGGCCTTTGCCATGCAGTGGGACAAAAGGCTGTTACATTATACCGTACCCCGTATAGACAGACCATTTAATGCAATCCAGACAGGTAACGGCAGGTCATACGCAGGTAAAAGCTGTTCTTAAAATGTATTAAAATCAGATAGCGATGATTATTTCTCTTTCCACCGTCTGCAGCATTCTGGAATTTTACTGTTCTGGTCTTTATTGCAAAAGACCGGCTACATAGGTACCACCGCAGTATCAGTTATTCTACCGTAAAGCAGTATACTGTGTTTCAGTTTAAAGGACACTGTGGCAAGTGAAATGACTGGGCAAAAGAGATTTAAGAACCAATATCTCGAGGTTGGCAACGCGTGAGTGACACATAAATAAATAGTGTTGCAAGCGCTCATAGGCTACGACAACCGCTTTCAATCGGTGGGTGCTTGGTTGCAAACTTAGTAAAAAAAAAAAAAAAGTTCGTACTCTTTAGTATTTCGTAGTCATCTTAATTCTAGTCCAAAACGGACAGATCGTTATTTCTTACGCAAAAAACATCCGCAAACATTTATCGAATCATATTTCATATTTTGATGAATATTATCGAATATTTATAGTCAATATTAAAATTTAACAACAATTAAAAGAAGTTTCGACAGGTCTTCTTCTTATCGATTGGTTAGTGGTCAACCTAGTGTCAGAGTTGTTCAGGTCGCCCGTAGGCCTCTGACTTGACTTATCGACTGATGTCTAATTGTCAACAGCCGGGACCGACTTTTTACGTGCCCTCCGAAGCACGGAGACGCTCGGTTGAAGTACCACTATGCGATCACCCATCTAGTGACTGACCGCGCCTAAAGTTGCTTAACCTACCGATCGTTTACCGATCAGCGGGTGCACTCGGCTATGAGCGTCTCGACAGGTCATTATATTTAATTCAAAAAAAACATCCGCAAACATTTATCAAACTCAAAATATTTTAACAAAATCATAAGAACTAATCGAAATTTAAATGAACAATTGAAAGATTTTTAAATTTTCGTATGTGTAAATTAATCAATCAATGTGTTTCAGTAAACAATAGTAACGTACGAAGCTGGTGTCACGACGAATGCCCTCGTTAACTTGATTGAGGTGAGGTCCCTCCAGATGAAGATGTTCTTCCGTGTAATAGATGTTTTGATAATAATTAGCCGACTATTTGTCTTGTTAACTTCATTATTTGGACTTGAATGTGTTAACGGAGACATCAACATTCTTGTTGTATTGTGGGTTACATTTTTGACATCGTTGATAGTTATTCGAAGTTTTATTGAAGTCATGAACTTGTATATACTATACAGGCCCAGCCATATAGACAAATATTCCAATACTCGCTGGTGCTCCTTCGTAGATTTAATATAAACGCAACAAAACGAAATTAGTCACAAGCTTGCAATATCATCGAATGAAGTTAGAGTCACAAGCTGTCGCTGTCGGGATGTGACGACCCCATCGCCCGCTGTTGGGATAACCTCTGTCACAGCAGAGATTATTCCACCAGTGCAATCACTCACACTGGTGGTAGGTCTTTTGTTGCAAGAGGCCGGCTAGGTAGGTACCACCGCAGTGTCCAATATTCTGCCGCCAAATAGTAGTGCTTAGGCACTACTGTGTTCCGGTTTGAAGGGCATTGTACGCTAGTGAAATTACTGGGCGAACGAGATTTAAGAACTAATATCTCGAGGTTGGCAACGCGCGAGTGGCACCTACTAATGGTGCTGCAAGCGCTTATAGGCTGCGGCAGCCACTTACCATCAGATGGGCCGTATGCTTGTTTGCCAACGTCTAACATAAAAAAAAAAAAAGCTTTAAAAATTTGGGCATTTTGTGTTTATGGCAGAAACGTATGTGTAGTATGTAGTCTATGATTAAAGGTTATTTTTTAATGTTTTGTACACATTTTAAAAATACCTATTTGGTTGATTAGAAAGTTTGTATACATTTATTATCTCTGGATTTAGTAAACATAGTTATCTTATGATTGTACTAGTAATAATGGCAGAAAATATATTAAGGTTTTATATATTGTACGAGTAGAATAAGACTTTTTCTTTACTGTCTATAAGTTTTAGTATTTTTTTATTTATTTTAATAATAAAGTGTCATTGTTTTCTTAAATTTTTGTTACATTTTTTTATAAATAAATAAAGTAGCTTGAAACATAATATTATATAATTGGCATAATTTAGAAGAGACGTCTTTCCTACAGCAAGTATTTATTTTTATTAATTATTTTTAATCTTGATGATTACGACGTCGACGTATATTATAAAGGCGTCGGGATGTGACGACCCCATCGCCCGCTGTTGGGATAACCTCTGTCACAGCAGAGGTTATTCCACCAGTGCAGTCAGTCACACTGGTGGTAGGTCTTTTGTTGCAAGAGGCCGGCTAGGTAGGTACCACCGCAGTGTCCAATATTCTGCCGCCAAATAGTAGTGCTTAGGCATTACTGTGTTCCGGTTTGAAGGGCACTGTACGCTAGTGAAATTACTGGGCGAACGAGATTTAAGAACTAATATCTCGAGGTTGGCAACGCGCGAGTGGCACCTACTACTGGTGCTGCAAGCGCTCATAGGCTGCGGCAGCCACTTACCATCAGGTGGGCCGTATGCTTGTTTGCCAACTTCTAACATAAAAAAAAAAAAAAAAATTCATTTTTATTTTTGGATGCAACTTTTAGGAAAATAATTTTAATATTAGAATCTAGTAAGATAGCTTTAATGGTTTTAATGAATTAAGAATTGACTAGATTTGATTTCTTATAATTAATTAATTACCCTGTAACTTGTTAACTTTAGTGACTTTTCTATTAAAATTTTGTATATTCGGATCGACTTAAGTAAGTCGGATATTGAGTGTGTATGATTATTTCTTTGGCAAGGTCTGTACTTAGCTAATAATACTTGATAGAGTTTGACCTTTAACGTTAAATATAGACAAGGTAGGCTCTATACACTTCCCGCGACGTCCCACTATGGCGTCAGACGGGACCTTGGGGTTTTAGTTTGGGTATGAGGGCCAGGTCTTATAAAGACCATTGCACATGGCCTCGAGTCCCACACTCCCCGCGCCACTTTTACCATCTGTCTGTAAATGCATTTCCCCAAGTAATTAAAAAAAAAAAAAGGCTACACTTATATTGTGGTTGTTATAATACACTTGGTATTGCGGTTGTATGCGCTAAGTTATAGTCTAGTATTGTGAACGAAAAATATTATTAATAAATTTTAAGGTACAAGATCGATTTTAGTAGTATAGCCATGCTCCTCTCAGCAACTGTATTGCTCTCGAAAAGTAAAACGACGTAAAGTAACAGTATTAGTACTTTTGAGTTTCGTTTTTCCGGCGTCGGGATGTGACGACCTCATCGCCCGCTGTTGGGATAACCTCTGTCACAGCAGAGATTATTCCACCAGTGCAATCAGTCACACTGGTGGTAGGTCTTTTGTTGCAAGAAGCCGGCTAGGTAGGTACCACCGCAGTGTCAAATATTCTGTCGCCAAATAGTAGTGCTTAGGCACTACTGTGTTCCGGTTTGAAGGGCACTGTACGCTAGTGAAATTACTGGGCGGACGAGATTTAAGAACTAATATCTCGAGGTTGGCAACGCGTGAGTGGCACCTACTAATGGTGCTTGGTGCTGCAAGCGCTCATAGGCTACGGCAACCACTTACCATCAGGTGGGCCGTATGCTTGTTTGCCAACTTCTAACATTAAAAAAAGACTAGTGAAAGCGCTGGAGGCCCAATCTCTCTCCTTCCTATGTTTGTTTGACTTCCTATGTTTTCCTCTTTTCATCCCTATCATCCAACCAAATGCGGGTTAACAACGCGCATACTTCAAGTATAGCAAGCGTTCATGGGTTGCGGTGACTGCTTACCATCGTGACATGCAATGCCATTAAAAAAAGTTATAGAATTTCGTATTAAGTATTTGAAAATTGTATGATTATTTTTAAATTTTTTATGATAAGTATGCAAAATAACTTTCTGAATTGAATTTGTAGTATAAAAATGCAAAATTACTTTGTAAATTAAAAGACATATTGATAGCAATTCAAATATTTTAAAATATTCGTTTTATATAAATTAATTTCGATTTTAATTTAAGGTTTTATAAGGATGTATAAAATAAAATACCTTTTATAGTATTTAACATATATATTTCTTTGAGCTTTTAATTGCATTTTGAAATACAACATAAAATATTAAATAAGATTATTAAATTTGGTAAAATCAATATTCAACACCATTTTTTCATTAAATAATGAGCAAAAATCCCTCATCAGAGCTAGCGTATACATATTTTTCGTATGTTTCATTATTATCGTTAAAATGATAGTTATATTAAAATTTATCAGTTTCGCACTTTCGATCTCTCGATATCAGCTGTAGGTAGCGTTTGACCGAATGACCGAACGAACGAAAGTTAGATTGAACGTCCGAAAATTATCGATCGAATCAAAATCTGTATTTTCAAAACTGGACTCAAATTACGTATCTACAGCTGAGCTTCGAGAGTTCAAATCACATTGCGTTTTCACATGATATTTTGAAACTTACATTAAACAGTTTACAATATTTTTTTATAATATATAAAAGAGTTTTACACTCACAAGTACCGTATATACATCATCGTATATCTGTGTTTAAATGGAAGAAATCTCATTACAGCATCCTAAACGTATACGAATGTAGTCGTCCTTTTAAAGAAAAAATGTATAATAATCACTTTTTTTTAATTTTAAATACAATTGGTTGATTTGGACAACCGATTTATGCGTTGATACAATGGTATACACGTTTTCACAGTAGAGTCGCCTTACATTATATACTTAATACTAAATAATAAATAGCATTCTCGCGTGGAGAGCGTTTCTAGACCGAAATTTACACTAAGGAGATTTTAATATTGCATGCTATTACCGACTGCGTCGTATGTACAAGAGCCGAACCTAGTGAGATTGTTCTCCGAGATTACGGGTATCGGATCTCAACACTTCACGAAACGAAAAAAAAGCTTCCAAAATATACATAAAATAAACTAACCATGTTAACCCTAACTCTGATTTACATAAAAATTAAGTAACTCAATAAACGATATTGCAACGAATTTTCATAAATACTGACAGAGTTGCCGACACGACGCGCGACACGCGACGCCGCGACGCGCCGTTGGACTGCAACGCGCAGCGAATGACAAGATTTCTAACGAATTTAATCGTTTTGGATTATTAGCAAAAAATATACATTTACAAGAGATCGAATCGAACCTTTAAGACTTAATGTGACTTATATTTACAATTATCGAAATGGAATTACAACGTAGTGTGGAAGAAAAGCCGCGGCTACTTGGCCGCGCGACAACCGTCCCGTCTCCTAAAGGCAATATTTTGAAAATATTCTCTTATTATCTAAACGAACGTAAGACGTTTGGCGTATACTTATGTCGCTAGTCGTAAATTACACTAACCGAACTATGCGGTGAACTCTAACGATTACCTAAATAATTAAATTGGCAAAGAGTTTTGAAATACTTAACGTCGCGTCGCGACCTAACCCTAGACAGGTTCAACGTATCAGGATATGGTATCATCACAACTGATGGCCGGCCGACCCTTATACTCTACACATACTTGCTCGAGAGCTGCTTTGCCAGTTCCGTATATTTCAGAAACTTAGAGTGGGGACTCTCGTCGAATGACTGCGATGGACTACGGGGATCCTGCGGAGAGGCCGCGTTGGATCCGCTGCTTTTGTGAGCGCTGGGAGAGGCGGCCGGTGGCGGTGCCTTCACTGGAACCGGATCGGGCAAAGCGCCGTCTTTGACGAAGTGCATCTTTGAAAGATGATGCCGATATGCACCCTTCGATATAAACGGTGTGTCACATAGAGCGCATTTCATAATCGAATCAGTAACTACCGCGTCGTTACAAGCCCAGCTAAAAGTAAGAATGCTGGGTGGACCAGCTGGCGATGGCGCCGGTGCCGGAGCGCGAGAAGAATTGGTCTCGGTTTTATCGCAAAGTTTTTGCAAAGCCGCCAGTGGGTGGCTGCCACTGCGACGTGAGGAGCTGGGCTCGTTCGACGAACCCCCTCCAGCCAAGCTATCGAACATAGAAGAAAGTGCCCCTAGACTAGAAGGAGGCTTTCTATCGGCACCCGGAGTCGGGGCAGAACGGTCGCTAGCTGGACTGCGCGGACTAGGCACAGGGCTTGGACCTTCGCTTTCACGTTTGGGGACGGGAGGCTTTATGTCGTCTTCAACGGCACTGCTCGGCCTAGCCTGGTCTTCATCATCATCTATTTCAGTCTTTACCCTAACTGTCTGACTGGTCAAATCTACGCCATTTTCCCGATCTTCTTCATCGGCTATTTCTTTTTTTATCCTAACATCAGTAGGGCGATCCTCTGAGGCAGGAGTTTGAGAACCGCGAGTATCGGGAGTTGTACGTGGAGTCATGTGATAAGAGTCTAATTTCCTATCGGGGGTAAGAGATTCGACCCTACTTCCACCCCTCTCCGACATGGAGCTAGATTCGCTACCGCTACGTTCTCGGCGACCGTATCCCTGCTGGTGATGATAACTTCTTAACATGCTCATTGTTTGCGCATCAACTAATGGTTTAGTGTAATCTACGCTCTCATCTATACCTAACCTCTTTAAAATACTCGAACCGATCGGGGCGTGAGATGCCCCGCCTGGCATGCCAGGTACCGAATGCCGCGAGCGAGTATCGAAACTTTTTTCTATCAACTGTTCTATGGCGTTAAGCACCGATGGCGAAGAGCTCTTATCATTGCTAACATTATGATCTTTGGAACTGGGGGAGGAATCATTAATTGAAGAAGGAGAACGATGGTGTGCGGATCCAGGTGAGGGTATTTCCTCATTAATACTTTTACGTCCATCGCGGCTCGTTGGCGTGATATGGCCAGGGACATCAGGTGGGATGATATTATTAGAAAGAAGAGCGCTTTTTAGAAAATTCCTTTGGCTGTTAGACATGGGCGCGCCTATACATTGACGAATATGCTCTACAAAAACAGCAGTCTCTATTTTATCACCGCATTTTTCACATGTAATTCGGCTGCCAGCACCGAAATCCCTAATCGGTTTTCCCATAGGAACCCCGTTACCTTCCCCATTTTTAAACTCGTGTTGCGCACGCTCAAGTTCAAGTAGTTTTCTAACCGGTAAAGATTTCTTCCTTTTTTCACGCGTTTGACGTCTCCTGCCCCCACTCTCAGTTATCGAACGCATAATATGTTCTTTATAATGAGAATTCTTAACCATATGGTTACTCAATTCTTTCAAGGAACTAAACGCTTGGTCGCAAACTTTACAAGTAAGTACAGCGCTGACGTGACTACTAGTACCCGTTGTAGGAGGAACGGCGTTGTTGGTGCCGGGCGTACTCGAATTAGATCCTTTCGCTTCATCTGAAGATTTCCACGAAATAATTTGCTCTTGTGATATAATATTGGTATAGTGTTGAGTTCGCTGCATATGGCTAGTCATTTCCGCCAAAGAACGGAAACTTTCAGCGCACCACATGCATTTGAGTATTTGCCGAGTTTGCTCAGCACCTTTACCTAACCAGACATCTTGACCACGTACAAGTTTTCTAGGTATCGGCATATTTTCTTTGATTAACATATTAAGATCATTGTGGTTCGGCTTAGACGATCCACTTGATGATGAAGAATTATGAGATGGTGTAGAAGGCGAACTTGAAGGTGGTTGCAGGGAAGGGGGTAGAGGTGCCCCAGATGAGGGTGGCACAGAGACGCTGACACCGCAATGCTTCGCTTCTTTCATGTGGACTGTTAGATCTGCCAACGAATTAAAGCTTTTCTTACACCAAACACATTTCAAAACATCTTTAGTTTGGTCCGCTCCTTTGTTTAGCCAGTGAGACTGCCAAGCCGAGTGGCGGGTAGCAGCATTCGGCGTAAGTCCAGCACTTAAAGCTGCACTTTGAACTGACCTGAATAATTCTTCTCCTCCTAACCTACTTAGCTCACTCATCTTTTCAAGAGCCTTTGTTGCATCGCTCGGTGTCGGTGTACCATGTTTTAATTTGCCATTCCAATCGCCTGGTACACCACCTTTAGGCGATAAACTAGCAGCAGCCACAGCGGCTGCGAAATAAGGCAGGTGTGGCGCTACCGGTGTTGTCCATGGAGTCGAGATGGGTTTAAAGTCTGACGACCGTGAACTCTTTCTAGTAGGAACGGGAGACGGAGAATCTTCCGGTCCCCTTTTCCTCGTACCCACCGATAAATCTAACGGACCATTTTCATTCTTACTAAGATTAACAGCGTCGTCGTCATCATCATCGTTGGGAGATTCGCTTCGCTTCGTGCTGAAATCTAAAACGGCATCGGATCGTTCAGAATCCGTCATATCATCCTGGCAGGACATGAAGAGCCGTTGTTGGGCAGCTGCAGCGGCCGCACCGAGGTATGCAGCAACTGCTGCTGAGTGGGGTGGTAGGAGAGCGGCGGGCAGGGCGGCCGGCAGAGCTGCTGATAATGCGGCCGGTAAAGGCAGACTCGGCGCGCTCCGACCCGAGTACACCGAGTCGTTGGAGGGACATCGCGGCGCGCCAGACGACTCCCGTGATAGACATCTAGGACTCTCCCTGTGGACAATGACATTGAACTATTAGATCAAGTAAATTACACATTTAACGGGCATTTACACGAGTGAACTGGTTGTTCGGCGTTATAATATTTATATCCTTGTTTAATTTTGTCATATTGAATAGTAATGGAGAGATTAACAACTTTTTATTATACGAAGTAGTTTGATAAATTTTAATAATATAATATAAATGTTAATAGCTGCCGCATTTATTACTTAAAAGCAATTCGTTTGTTTTACAATTAATAATATACGATGAATTCTGAATCGATGAAAAAAAGCCGATTTGATATAAACTTGCTTATAAACGTAAATCATTGATTATGTTTGAAAAACTTGTTTGAAAACGACAGAAAATAAAATAACATATTTGACATTTCAAATAATACCGATGATATATTAATTTTTAATCAGTTATTTACATCTAATTAGAAATCTGAAATCAAATGCCAGATAGAAGTAACAAATATTCGTTTAAAAAGATAAAAAACTAAAAGAAAAAACAAATAAATTATCGCAATTAGATTTCGAACAATAAAAATACATCTGATAAACTTTAAACAAAGACAATAAAAGTGCTATCAGAATGAGCAAGATTTATAAGATCATCTATAAAATACAAGTAAACAATAAAATGAACGGCTAAATGTTTCCTACAATAAAGACGGCGTAAACTTAAAATTTCTTTTCAAAACTAATTTTAGTGAGCAAATTATGTTGAAAGAAATTGTCCACACAAAAAAACATCAAAACAGAATAGTTCATAAACAATTAACTAACTCCAAAGTATATTATATAAAAAATACTTTTAGAAAATTAAATATATATAGCACATAATTTAGGGTTAATATAATATTGTTTCCAATAAACTTTTCGTATCTACCACTGCACAAAACTAAATAAAGTTGAAATCTACAAAAGTTAGCAAAACGAATGGATAAAACATAAATGATCAAAACTTTATAAATAAAGTAGTAAAAATGTTAAAGATAATTAACTGATAATTAAATAGACGATATTTTAATGTTTGATCAAATTTATTATAACAATGAAACACTTGTATAAAGAGATCCTACCTCACGTGGTCGGCTTCGACGATCATTTTGGACGAAATCTTTTCAGTTTATTCCGAACTGTTGAAGTTGAAACGTTCTCGGATCCATCAATCAAACAACACTTTATAATCAGAGACACTTTTTTTAAACAAGTGAGTAAAGAAGACAACTTCCCAAATTATTTGTAAATGTAAACACGTCGCGAAAGACGCGCCGTATAGCCGGCGGTCGAGAGGGAAGTGCGCGGTGCCTGCGGCGGCAGCGGCGGTCCCGCGTGGAATGAGACGCCGCGTGATTTACGACCCGCCTGCAGCGCCCTCTCCCCGCACGCCCCTCTCAAGAGCGAGACAACTGCTGGGCGAACCGGCGAATCAATGGAAAAGAGAGAGACAGGTATCTCGACGCCGTTTTGAGGGGTGGTGCGCTGCGTAATGCAAGCGTGCGTGCTATGCGCGAGGTGGACATGCAATGACGGGCGATCGTTTCGATGACAGCTCTCGACAGGGCAAGCTACTCCGCATAGCTGAGTCACTTCTGACACCAATGAGAACTAGATACGCGGTGACCAATTCCGTCGGAGGCACATCTCCTTTATAAAAATAAAAAAAACAAACGTAGATGACACAGATCTTTACGACAAAAGCCTTATAAAAGTTTTCGGCTTTAAGATTACGCAGCCGGGGATGACAAGAAAATCTCCTGTAACAAAACGTCAGCACGAGTCCTTTTAACGAGACTGGGATGGACAGGGGACGATGGATTTACACATATCACGAACAGATTTCCTGTTTTGACAAATAAACGCTGTGTCCTTTTTCCTTTTCCAAATATTTCATTCTTTGGAGTTATTTTTTATCGGATTTCTAATTCGATGATTCGAAAGATTTGAAATTTTCAATATATAAAATAGTAATTAATGAAATTTTAACCCTTAATGATAATAGGTAAATCCTGTTTCTAGACAGATTCCTATTAGATCAATATCTTTTATGAGAATTACAATTTCAAAAATAGAACGTTAGCGCAAAATCTGTAAATGTATATCAATTATGGTAATCGCCAAAACTCATCAACATATTGGATGCAAAAAAACCATAATAAAATCTACTTTTAAAAAATTACGCAGTCCAAAAGAATCGCCAGCTGTTTATTGCTTCCTATAAGCATTAGTCGGGTGCGGGTCAATCAATCACTCGTATTTATGTGACATGTATTGTGTGCCCCCACTAACGCACGCACGGAAATACTCCAACCTGCCTTTTGACATAGCTTAAAAAACCACCAACATTTTCTCAGCTATTGACCCAAAAGCCAATTAACTTAAAGGGAAAATTTCCGTATGTGACATCGTTTGGGATAGCCATTTTACATAGCATGGGTAGAAATTTTTAGTTTCGCATCATGCGGGCGTCGTATAGGGGACACCTGACACTTTGAATAATTTCGCAGTTACAGTGAATTTTAAAACAGACACAGATGTCTTTGGGGCAATAAAATTGCGGTATGTTTGTACATTCAATATTATTTAGGGCATGTTTTTTTTCAAGGTCCTTTATTTTCAAAGAAACCAAGGACATCAATTTCTCTATCTTAGCTTTGAGGTTGCCTTAAGCTTATTTGAATAAACTTTAAACTATACCAAATTTTGGAAAACTGAATGTTAGTTATTTGATAAATAAATAATCATTTTTTGTACTCTTCTTTCGGCCATGTCCAGTTAAGATATTTAGAAATACGAAACTCCAAAATCTAAACAATAGACCCTCAGGATGGATGCTCAACAGTTCTCTACAGAATGTTTATGATTGATGACGTCTCTTCACTGCAGCTAATTGACAGTGATGGAACAGCCAACGTGGATACAGAACCAATATATAATTTGCTGCCAAGAAAACTTGGGATTAAATATAGTTAAACATATTCCTTAGTAGATAAGAATGATATTCCATTGACAGATGACAAGTCAACTGCAAATTCATTTGTAGACTCATTTCCTACCTGACTATGGTCCAGTTTTTATTGCTTTGGAAAATATTAGAATCCTAATTAAGTTGTTTAAAATTAAATCATTGATGTATATGTAAGGACTTTATCTTGATAAATAATCCGTCATTAAAGATGGATAACATTTATTATTAATAACAAATCACTTCACTTATTTTATTATAATTAATTATTCATTATCGTTAATAGAACCAACCACACCTCTTTTAACAAACACTTCTGTTTAAAGTTTATTTTCGACAGAACAATTAAAATGTAATAAATTACAAAATAAAAAACTATGAAGCGTGTTCGTGTCAACGCAAGTGAAGTTCAATTGATTAATACAATATTATACGGCAAGAATTTTGCTATTAAAACCATTACATCATTAAAGAACTTTAGACCATACTTTTTTACTTAAATTAAAGAAAAATATCGAACGCTAAATTTATATCCGCAAAACAACAAGCATTAATGGAAGATAATAAATCATTTTCTTTAAAAAAAACCTTCCTTATTATCTACCGCGATAATTATCTAGATAGCGCAATCCATTGCAGCGTTACCATGAGACGGTACAAAACAGATATTGATGGAGTGTCAAATGAAAAATTCTTGATCATTTTTAGTGTCACTACCTACTAGTCACTATCGCGCATCCATTCATTTCTCCCAACGGACCAATATCGTTTCGTGCTTCGTTTAATCGAAAATAGTCTTTAACAAAATGAAACAAGGGCTACGGTGGATGAATTTCTGTTTGGTCGAATCAAGAACGTGGACAGCAGTTGACAACTGATCATCGAAAACAATGGGATCGTTAAAGTGGACACTGCGGATTGAAGCCGAGACCACCGTCAAGTAGACAATGTGCTCGTGTCAGGAGTGTTATGAATGCATTGTACGAGATAGCATTCAGTTGGCTCACTGATATATCC